>CANTUR010000036.1:2400000-3600000 GCA_947683625.1 Mallotus nudiflorus
TGGTTTTAAATTTTTATTATTAAGTTAATAGAATAGAGAAGATGAAATAGCAAGAATAGAAGCCTGAAATTAGAGATCAATTCATTTGTGAGGACAGAGAGGATTATAGCAGTAAAGGGGCTACTAGAGTGATCAAACTGTGGGGAAAAAGGGTTAGGAAAGTATAGAATGGTACTAAGAACTAAGAAGATAGAAGGAAGTGGTGGTAATAAAGATAAATTAGGGTTAGTATTTTGTTTGTAAAGAGAGAAAATGAAGAATCAAGAGAGAACAGAGAAGGAAGGGGTGTATGAGAGTGAGGCGATGGTGAGGATTAAGGAAATTAGGGTTAAGGGTTGTTTAGGATACTTAAATGCCTAGGTTAAATGTGTCCTTTTAGTTTAATAAAATATCAAAAATTTAGACAATTCAAATAATTAGAAACCAATAAGACCCGTCACTCATTATTCGAGATTTTAATTTCAATTTGCCTAAACTGACATCCACTTGAACTCTATCTGACCCATTCTTTATTTTTTATTTAGTTTGAAAAAATAAATTGATCAGTCTTGCACACCCCTAACTATACAGAGAAAAGCTAAAAATAAAATATAGAACCTAATCAAGAAATTCTGTAAAAATAAAGTGAAAGTGCCTTAGAGGGGGGCTGAATAAGGCTAATAAAGGATTTTAGAAACATTAAAACAAATTTAAGGAATGAATAAGAATTGAAAGAGAATAAAGTAGGAAGAACAATGAAAATAAAAATTTAAAGAGTTTGGATTCTCAACAATCCTACGTGATAAATGTCAGAAATGTATTATTTTAAGCACTCAATGTGTTAGAATTATATGTCATTCGAGTTGCAATTGTTATGTTTTGTTAAGTTTTCTTTAGTTTAAATGTTTGTGTTGCATGATTTGAGTTTGTGTTTACTTTTAGTATTTTGGGTTACTTTTGGTTATTTTTATGCATTTAGGTGTTCAAAGTATAGTGATCGACTGAGGCATAGGACTTCTGAAGGCTATAGAAGTGTCCAAGGACCATTCGAGGCAAAATCTAGCAATTTTAAGGCTTATAAGAGGTGTATGGCCATGTGCATTTTGCATATGGCCATGCCTGATTGAAAGTCGAACACACAGCCATGTGCACCCACGCGCATGGCCATGCCTGATTGTTGAATTCATATAAAGACAAGGACACGACCATATGCCTAAACACTCATGGTCATGTGCCTAAACATGTATGGCCATGTGCCCTACTGGTAGCTTTTTAAAATTTGACTTTTGAAGCATTATAAATGGGGATTTGATGGTTTTTTGAAAAAGAAAATATATGAAGAGGCTAGAGGCTAGGGTTTTATATATGTGTAGCCTCCAGGAGCAAAATATTAGACTCCATTATTCTTATTCTACATTTTTTAAAAGTTTTTATCTTTCTTTTTATCATCAAAGACTAGGCTTGTTTATATTGGTTTTTAGAGATTAAGGAATAAGGATTGAAGAACAATAGCCTTCTACTATCAAGAAGGTTTTCTAAATACTTGTTATTATTCATTTCTATTTTGATTAATGATGATGTTTATTTTCTTTTGTTCCTCTTCTTTGTCTTTTATTACCAACATGAGTAGCTAAGTTCTCATTAAGGTTTTTATATCAATTCAACAATATAACAATTATAATTAAACCTAAGCCATTAATCTCGATTCATTGGTTGTTGTCGAAGTTAATGTCTTCATAGGATTGATCACCCTTTAATAAAATCTATATAATGAAACTTAATTAAGAGATAGTTTCCATTGGATATAAATAATAACATATTAAATGCTTTTTTAGTTGAGAAACATTAAAGCAACTAATATTGATTAAAGGCTAGAGCTTTAAACCAGGCTAACCAACACTTAGTAAGTGAGAGCTATAAATCTAAGATGTTAATTTACTTAGTTAATTGTAGGTTTATCTGAGAGGAAAACCTAGGATTCCTTAGATGCCTTTAAATTGGATTAAGGTTAGGTATGGCTTAGCTACCAATTAATCTTTAAAAAAAGTTGAATTGATAATAAAAACCTTAGCTTTTTAAGTTGATTCTTAATTATTACATATTTCCTTTGTTTAATTTTAGTTAATTTCAAAACACCATTTTTCATTGTTTAAACAAACAAAGCACAATTAGTATCACAATACTTAATTTACAATCTCTATTAGATCGATATTTAATTACTAGTTGTATAATTCCATATACTTATAGATTATGCATCAAGTTTTTGGCACTGTTGCTAGGGATTACCAAAATTGATATTGTCGAGAATTTTATGTTGTTTGATTTAGACTTTCTTTTAGTGATTATTTTCATGGATTTTCAAGTATTTGAGTAGTTTATGCACACAACACGTGGTGCAAGCGGATGAGGAGCCTAGTTAATACCACTTGATCTAGAGCTAGAGAGGACAATTTGCAGAAAGAGGAGATAGACTAGTAATAAAATGAGTGGAGGAGAAGAGGAAAGAGACCCACTTGTAGTTGACCGAGTAGTGCATAATGAGAAAAATAGGAAAAAATAGGCAGAATGGCTAAAGAACTATAAGGGACATCATGAGTTTCAATGTCCAAGGTGATCAGAATCCAATTATAAGACCAACGATAACAACAAGCAATTTTGAAATTAAACTCGCTATGATCTAGATAATCCAAAATCCATAATTTAATGGATTGCCACATGAGGATCCGATCAGTCATATGACTCCATTTTGAAATATTGCTCAACCTTTAAGATGAATGGAGTGCAACTTGAAGTAATTCAGTTGATCCTTTTTCCATTTTCATTGATGGATAGGGCCAAGAGCTAGTCCATAAGCTTGCACCAAACTCCATAACTACATGGCCAGAGATTTACACAAATTTCTTCAATAAGTATTTCCTACCATCTAAAGTGTTAAAGATAAGGAATGAAAACAACTCATTTTATCAAAGAGATGATGAGGGCTTTTATAAATATTGGGATAGATTCAAAGATTTTAGAGACAGTGTGTGAGCAACCGTGTTGGTTGGACTACATAGCAAGTCTTTTCATTTTTGAGGGACATGGAAACTTTATCGAATAGGGACAAATGGTTGTCTAGGGTGGACAAGAAACTTTTGATCTTATGGAGTTGCCAACTAATTTTTAGAAAATCAAGAAAAGAAAAGGACAACATCGGGTCACTCAATGAGCATTGTCCCTAGTATAAATTTCTGGGTTTGGGGGATCGCATCTACTTTTTGACTATTTCTCATTATATGATATTCAATGTATAAATACAACAACACCCTAGTTTCAGTAATGATAGTTTGTATAACATTCACATAGTACATCAGATAGTATAAGATAATAAAGCTAAAAATTTTATTACATCACTTTCTTAATAAAACACTATGACAAAGGAAAGATTGCAGAAAGATAAATCTAATATGATTGATCTATAAGGATAACATGACTGTTTACATAGCTTGCTTAATGAATGATAGCATGATCATGCTTGTAGTGATTATTTATGTTATGATGATATATGATGATAATGTAAAGGATGCATGAGGTCATCACTAGACTAAGAGCATGATGACTCTATTCGAGACATGAACTTTTTCACATTATTGATATTTATGGTGTGATTTCATGATTTAAGAAATAAAGGATGTAGAATGATGATGAGCATAACAAAGAGCATATATTATTCACATAGCATGCAAGATTGCCAGTCTCATCACACAAGCACAACAGTATTCCCAAATGTTGGCGAAAGTAAAATAAAATGCAATGAGGTAAAATAAACATGCTAAAATAATTGTGTGGTCTTAAGATTTGACTAAGCTTGTGTGAGCTTTGAAGCTTTAGCTTCGAGAGATTATTAAGCTTTCCTCATTTAGAGGTTCAAAATGATAGTAGAATGATACTGAATTGTATACCTTTGAAATGTGATTTAACAAAGATGAGGCTTGGTTTGGTGGAAAAAGGATCTAACAATCTAAGGGAAGGTTTTGGGAGAGCAAAAACTATTTGGAAAGGGGTTTCAAGTACATCTGATTGGATTGATTTTTTGAGTGTGTGTGTGTTTCCACTTGCTCCCCGCTCTAAAATGGGGTGTGAAGGGGTCTATTTATAGGGAAAATTAGGTAGAATAGGGTGGTAGGGGAGTGGTCACATGCATGAAATGAGGTTTTTGCACATGGCTATACTAAGTGTGTGCTTCCATGCGCACTTCGACATTCTATGCACTCTTCCTGTGTTTTACACGCACTGTTTTGGGGTTAGTTCCTAGGGTTTTTGGGCCTTCTAGATAAGTTTTTGGAGTCCGTTTTTCCAAATTCACCCTCGATTTTAGCACATGACAACTAGAGGTGTGTACACATACTTTTGAGCGATATGCACTAATACTCGAGTTGTCTTGGACCATTCTGGGAGCACTTTTGGAGGTTTTAGAGCCTTCTGGATGTGTTTTCAAAGTGTATTTTTATCAAAATCAATTTTTATTTTTTCACGAAGCTGGGTCCCATTCTAAAGAAATGCGCACCTGCCCAATGAGCTGAGTATTTTAAGAGGAGTTTTCTTGAAATAAACCTCTCATTATTCTAATAATTCATATTTCATAAGGTCAGAGCATAACTTAATGGCTCGGTGATCGACTTCACACACTGGTGGGGTCGGTTAGGTTTTTTGCACACTTTAGAGGCATTACAAATGAGCATACTCTAGTCATCTCGGGGATTCATTTCATCATTGGACTATTTTAGGGACAGTTAACTTTGAGGTATAATAGTTGCCCTGTGCTTCACATGTGTTGCCTAACCACTTAACACTTATGTCAATACACATTAAGCAAATGCAAAGATGCAAAAAATGTTTTAGAAGGGAGAAAGGTACTTACCTATGGGTTGTCTTTAGATATTTTGTCAAGATTTGACAATTGTTTTTATGTTTTGCTATTGTTTTGTGACTTGATCATCACATAAGGTGCTATTTGGGACATATGCAAGCTTGTGATTCATACAAAGTGCATTGGGATTCATGCGACTATAACCTTCTTAGGTGTCACACAAATAAAAATGCTACTAAGCAAAATGAGATGCAACTATAACCTCTTTAGGTGTCACACAAAATGAAGATGCTACTAAGCAAAAAGAGATACGACTATAACCTTTTTAGGTGTCATACAAAATAAGGATACTACTAAGCAAAAAGAGATGTGACTATAGCCTTCTTAAGTGTCACACAAATGAACAAGCGACTATAACTTTCTTAGATATCACATGAATGAACATACGATTATAACCTTTTTAGGTGTCATGAGAATGAACATGCGATTATAACCTTTTTAGGTGTCACACGAATGAACATGCTACTAAGCAAATGAGAATGCTCCTAAGTAATGTGGATGCTCTAAAGGAACATGAGAGTGCTTCTAAACAATGAAAGTGCTTCTAAGTGATATGAAAGTGCTTCTAAGCGATGTGAGAGTGTGAGAGTTCTTTTAAGCAATGAGTGAGTGCTTCTAAGCAATGAACAAGTGCTTTTAAGTGATGTGAAGATACTTCTAAGCAATGAATGAGGTAATAGTGATGATGTAGTAATGATAAAGTAGTGATGTAGTAATGATGTGGTGATTTGTCATGTTGAGGATGTTATTTTGATGATTTGGAGTAAGATATCTTTATAGTGAATTTTCCTTGTTCTTTTTCTTTTGCAAGTTGAGTTTTCCAAAGAAAGAATTGCATGCATAATGTCTTTAGACAGATGGAGTCCTCATCAGTGTACTTTTGCATGAGTTTAGGGCATGTCTTATGCTCAAATGATAGTTTAGGACTATAGAAGTGAGCGTGCAAAGTCATGAAGTATGCGTAAAACCACAAAAAAGCACATGGAAGGGGGAAGTGTGCATGGGAGGCACATGATCACGTGCTTCCCCCTCTTTGGGCTTATTTAAATAGCTATTTCAGAGGTCTTAGGAGGCTTCATCCATACTTTTTTAATTATATTATGACTTTTCTTAACCCTTTTTATGATTTGGGTGCTATATGCTCTATTTTTGCTTATGTACTTCCATTTTCTTATGCGTAAAATGGAATTCCCTAACATTCCTAAAGGTCCAGAAGACATTTTTATTGATGTTAATGTTGATCTTGAGGGTGACTTTGTAAAGGCCACTAGAGCTGGGATGTCCCTTATAAGGACTATCATATATGGTGCTCAAAGTTCTCAGCCATCTAGGCTTTCTTGGGGAGATTCGATCCTTGTTGTTAATAGCTTGGAGACTCATACTTGGGTGCGTCATCATTGAGAGGTAGTGTAGATGATGGGGTTTAGTGCGAGCCCAAGATTTTAGCAACTGCGATACTATTTGAGCTCAGGGTTCTAGAGAACCCCCTAACCACTCTTATAAAGACATGGCGTGGAAATGAGGAGTTGCCATCCAGGGTAATAATTGGGATATATAAAAAAAATGGTGGTCGAGCACCACAAGTAGAAGATTCTGGATACAGAATACCAACTTTTTTCAGTCTTATGTTCGTTTAGAATTACTTTATAAATTACTATTTTATCCTCTATTTACATGCAATTTCATATAAACCCTTAAAAAAAATCAACTCCAGGCAAACTAGTAATGAAATATACAAGTAAATAATGCATTCATCATAATCCTTAGGTTAGTCAAATCTACATTGATTTTAATTAAATAGGCTAAATCTACATGTTTTTATTTACAAATGAGCCTAAATACAAATGGGCCTAATTCTTATTCAATTTTAATTAAGTGAACCTAAGTCATTTTATTTTAATTCTAAAATGGGCCTAAATCTACAAATTATGAAGTATTTAAATTAGTGAGCCTAGTTTTACATTTTTTATTTATAAGGTGATCTTAAATCTACAAATTATGGAAAAGGCTTAAATTAATGGGCTATGTCTAAATTAATTAAATTAGGTGAGCCTATGTCTAATTAACTAAATGGGCCTAAGTATTTCTAACCTAAATCTAGTTAATTATAAGCATATTTAGGCATATTTATTAATTAAACCTAAAAACCTAAATTTAAATGGGTTAAAGCCTAATGCGGGTCTAGGGTCCAAAGCACATAAACATAAGCAAACAACCCAAAAACAATAAAAAATATCAAAATAAATAAATAAAAGATCAAATAATTAATTTAATTTTTCCTAAAAAAAACCCGAATTTAATTAAAGTGACCATAAACAAACAAATAAATAATTAACAAACAACCCTAATTCTAACCACTTAAATCTAATCCAATTTTAATTAAATAACCTAATGATTTCTATAACCATTAATTTAATTAATTATCCAATTCAAACTCTAATTTAACTAACCAATTAATTAAAACAAAACATCTAATCGCACACATCAAATTTCATTATTCCTACTATTAGGGCTATTACAATCAACTATTGTGAATAATAAAAAAAAGAAGAATTAATACAATCCCTAAAATAAATAAAAATAAGATAATTAAATAAAAAACCTAGAAACTCCATCTAGCTACAAGGATCCATCCATGGCATTCCATGGACTTTTATGGATTTGGTTCTTCAAGTATGATCATCATGTAATCTCCTCCATAATCACCATCATAAAAGGATAAAACAATGATTAGTGAATTAAATTATAATAAAAATTAAAAAAAATTTAAATTCAATAAAATCAAAGTAATAAAAAAATAAGAATAAAAGAAAGTAGAGAGAAGATAATGCTTTATAGATGCTGAATGAATTGCTCCTCAGACTAGTAAGATCACTGTTATTTTTTAGTATGCCTTCAAAACTTGTCATTATTCTTCTTAAAATCCTCCCACGAATAAATCACCAAGAATTTATGTATTGCTTAAAGAAGAGTCTAGAGATCCTTAGGAAGAAGAGAGCCAAAATTGCAGAAAAGAATGCTCAGGATTGAGAATTGAGTCTTGAGTCCCCCCCCCCCCCTCCTCCTGCTTCAAGAGCTTAAGCTCTTCTTTTATAGGAAAAACCAAAAAACCCTAGGTCTTACATACTGGAAGAGTTCCAATTTTAAAAGGACTTTATTTCCTGAAGAATTAGATAAATCCCAAAAATAAATTTAAGAAAATTTTTTAACCAATCAAAACTCAGGAAAAATATTTTTATTTTCTATAAAAACACAAAAAATATATGAAAAACATGTAATTCCAACCAAAATTAGGTAATTCCGATTAGAATTCTATAATTTTGATTTTTTTACAAAAAGACCTTGAAAGAAATTAAAATTTTCAATTAGGTCTTAAAAAGTATTACAATTAAGTCATTAAAAAACCAATGAAACTCTTTTTGACAAAATATTCAAACTTTTGAGGTTTCAAACTTCAAGTGTTGAAGACGTACTTATAACATTTTCATCATTGGAGTCTTTTGTTTCATCCATATTTTATTATCCTAAAATTGGGTGTTTATAATTGCCCCCCTTTGTCACTGTTTGCTTGACAAATTACGGCAAAGCAAATAAACGCACAATCTCTTAAGAACAAGGTTTAAGTACTTACCTATGTTCCTTGAGGCTTTTACTTGTAGGTAATCATCAGTTCACAATGAATGTTTGTGTTGTCGTACAATACTATGCACAAACTTAAAACATCTGAGGAAACATTATACTCAGACGTATATCATTGCTTTGGATGGACACATCATACTTAATTGTATAATGTCAACTATACTCAATCGTACATTATGAATTAGAAGGATGCATTGTACTCAATCATACAATGTCTACTACACTCGGTCGTATAGTCTGAATTAAAATGATACATTGCACTTGATCATATAATGTTGACTACACTTGGTTGTATAGTTTGAATTGAAATGAAACATTGTACTCAATTGTACAATGTCAACTACACTCGGTCATATAGTCTAAATTGAAATGACACATTGTACTTGGTCATATAGTTTGAATTGAAATGACACATTGTACTTAGTCATACAATATTGACTACACTTAGTCATATAGTCTGCAGTGAAATGACACATTGTATTCTATCGTACAATGTCGACTACACTCAGTCATATAGTTTGAATTGAAAAGATGCATTATACTCGGTCGTATAATGTTGACTACACTAGGTCGTATAGTCTGAATTGAAATGACACATTGTACTTGATCATACAATGTCGACTATACTTAGTTGTATAATCTAAATTGAAATGACACATTGTACTTAGTCGTACAATGTCAACTACACTCGGTCATATAGTTTGAATTAAAATGGTGCATTGTACTCGGTCGTACAATATCGACTACACTCAGTTGTATAGTCTGAATTGAAATGACACATTGTACTCGGTTGTATAATGTCAAGTACACTCGCTCATATAGTCTAAATGGGAATACACTACACTCAATCGTGTAGCGTTGATCTCTTTTATGCATTGCCTTTTGCCGATTCATTCTTCATTTCCCTTACCCCTTTCATTGCTTACCAATTATGCTACAATCCATAATTGCTCATGATTACCTATAACCCTTTCATGGCTCACTGATGATACTAAAATCCATAATTGCTCGCAATTAGCTACAACCTTTTCTTTGCTCATTAATGATGTTGCAGTCCATAACCGTTCGCGATTAGTTGCAATCCTTTTATTGCTCAATAATGATGCTATAATCCATAATTGCTCATGATTAGTTGCAACCCTTACATTGCTTGCCTTTAATGCTATAGTCCATAACTACTAGAAAATTGACTGTAATCCTTTCATTACTTGCCTTTGATGCTATAGTCCATAACTACTCATAAATTGACTGCAATCCTTTTATTGCTCACCTTTGATAATGCTACAGTCCATAACTGTTTGCTAATTTTAATTAACTACAACCCTCTCGTTGCTTGCCTTTGATGCTGTAATCCATAATTGCTTGCAAATTGACAGGAATCCTTTTATTTCTCGCCTTTGATTATGGTACAGTCCATAACTACTCATGAATTAGCTACAATCCTTTCATTGTTCGCTTATGATGTTGTAATCCATAATTGCTCATGATTTTTATCTTTGGTTGCTTGAGTCAATTGCTTTGAATTCTTTATGCTGGCTAACTTTGAATTTTTCTGTGTTGACTAAGTCTATAACTTGGGTGCACTTCCTTATGGATTTGCAATTCTTATAGACTTGTTGAAGTTAGTTTCAATCATGATGAATATATAAAAGTACATTATAATATTAAAAATTCATGAGAAAATTCATCACTTTTTCATGAGATAGCGTGCACTCAATGAATCTTATTATTTTTATTTTCATAACTATCATTTATTTACCATTTGTAAAGGTCAGAAGCCTTGTTAACCATCTTATGCTAAGAGCATATCTTTTACTAAGTGAGGAGCTTACTTCCACACCTAATTTTAAGGAGAATCTGCTAAACAAAACTCATGGAATTTAAGCATAAACATATAAAATTCTGAGTATCAAAATAATCTTTGAGTTATTTTTGTGCTTTTCCTCCTTATTTAAGTATTCCCCTGCCTTTCTGATATTACTCAGCCTGGATACCGTTGGAAAGGTCCTTTGGATACTTATACTCTTACAAAGCATTGGAGTGAATAGAGCAGTTTTTGGCATGGTACTCTTTTAGTATTCCCTTGTCTTTCTTGCATTACTTAGCATGGATACCATCAGAGGTTTCATGTTGATACTCTTACTCGTTTCTGAGCATTGGAGTAAATTATGCTTGCTCTTATTTTGATTCTCCTCTTAGTGTTCCCTGCCTTTCTCATATTAATTAGCATGAATACCATTAAGGGATTTTGTACTCGTACTCATTTATAAGCATTGGAGTATATTATATGCACATTTATCATTTGAAAGACTAAAATGTTACTTTGAAATTCAAGTAATTTATGCTTCATGTGCACATAATTTTTTTATGCATTTTCTTCCCCTCATTTAGGTACAAAGCAAGCCATTAGATTGATTAGAGTTTATAAAATCTTAGCACAAAACTATTAACTGCTCATCTAAATTCTACAAGGATAATAAAAGAAATCCATTATGCTTAAAGGTCATGAAATAGGCTTTTCACACATGATCTCATTAAGTGGATGAATTTACTTTCAATTTGTGGATTTTATGATTAAGATGGTACTTTATTATAGAATTTAAGGAAAGAGAGTTATGTTACTTCCCTTTTTATTATCTTTATGAGTGTTTGGTATTTGCTATATGGCCCATTCTTATTGATGTATCAGTTTCTTTCCTCTTCTTCATTCTCTTTTATTTTTCCCTGCACAAAATACCATAAGTTAGTATGGTCTATTCGCTAGTGAATAAATTTTGTGAAAATGAAATGTTATTCTTTTGCATTCTTTCCATTTGATTATGGTGATGATGTCTCTGATCATGAAGGTCATAATACTCCAGCATTGAAGTTGTGGCTTTAGGCTGCATTTGTATTTCTGCCATTCTCATTAATGCTATAGTAGAGGGCTTCATTCCTTTTATTGACATCTCCTAAAAAAAAGGTTTAGGAGTTAGAGATTATATTTCATGATCAAATAATTTTTTAGAGTGCATTCATTTTAAGTTAAGAGTGCATTCTTCCCTTTTTAGGGTCGTCGAATGCATTACTGACATGTTGGACCTTCTCATTACCATATTCCATACCCTACACTGGTCTAACTTTTATGGAGAGATATTCTAGATGATGCTTCAGATGAGATTATAGAGATGGATGTTAAAGCTAAGGAGCTTGAACGTCCTATCCAGCCTCTTAAGATTGTCAGGATGTTGCTTTTGCAAGTATCACTGTTGATGATATTACCTTACTGGATGGGCCCTTTAGACTCCTAGGGTCTAAAGTCCCATTGAGTATTAGGTTCACCTTGTTAGTGCTACCCTTTTCCTTTCAGATGCTTCACATGTGCACATTCTGATTACCTTTCTGCATTCTTACAACACTAATTTTGAATATTAGTAGCAAAGTATTTGTACAATCTTGCCTAGGCTCAAAGAATTTATTATCCAAAGCAAGTATTTCACAATAATTGTATGCAAGTGTATGCATGTTATGTATGACATAAATGATCCTAATAGGTCTCCTGTTTGGAACAGAGCTATATTTACAGCTTAGAGTCTGAGAATGAGGTGCCTCATCAACAGCTTGTAGGCTTGAGTATTAAATGCTTCACTATTGGTACTTCTGATGTCGGAGCTTCTGATAAGGTTCATCAAACTGATGATTAGGCTAGCAAGTGGGGTCCTTGTCTTTACTCTGAAGCTTGTGATTGACTGATGCACTGTTGAACTTTTCTTTTTGCTATTGCTTTTGTTGTATGATACTCGATGTATTTGTATGTTTCTTTTTGCCTCGAGATCTCTTATACTGGCTCTTATACTTTGGTGTTCCTTCTTCACTTTTTGAATGCAGACTTACTATTCTATAATTTGCCCCTAAAATTACATTTTTCCCCTAGTTTCATTCTGGATTCATTCACACTATTCTAGCAGACTTTTTTTCATTTTCGTGTGCAAGAGGCCTAGTTCATTCACTATTGTTGTTGATCCTTTGACTTAAAAACCTTATTAGTCATAATCTCATACATTGAAGATGCAGAGGAGTGGGAAAATTTACTGAAGTGAGTTCTTGATGATGAAATCAACTATACACAGAATATGAGGCTTGATGTTGATGTAATGATTGCTGATAGTTATAAAGCCAAATTTGTAATGCAATTTACTGAGCCACTTAAATTTCCTAAGTACTAGGGGACACTAGACTTATAAGTAAAATCACAAAAAGGGTGGCAAAAAAAGATAACATAACTAAAATAGTGATCTCATAGCTCTGATTTAGCTTTCATTATGTATTGTCTTTCCACTCATATACTTATGCAGTATGATAAAAATGAATATGTGATATTTGAACAAAAATTTCAAATTCAATTTTAATCATTCATTAAGGCAAAAATGAGAACATTTATTACATCACATGCTATAACTCCTATTATTAGTTAGTCCTAAATTTTTTCTCTCTAATTTTTACCTCACTGTTCTTTTTTCTTTTTCTCTCTTTATTTTTTTCTTAAATTTCCTATATTCAGAAGTTACATCATGTGATATATGGATGTTCTTTGAATTTACATTTCTGCCCATACTAAATGAATCTAATTGAATTGAATTTATGTCAAACATGTAGATGCTATCAATATCATAATGCACAATACTATTAGGATGACAATACATAAGTAAGCATGATTAGAATTGATATCATTGATTACTAAAAAAAAAGTTATAAAGAAACTAAAATTTTATTCAAAGAAGATAATAAAAAAAATTATTTCCTATTCTAGATGCTAGGGATGTTGAGTCTCATGATGGCTATCCTTAAGGTGGCTGATATAATAATTATTCTTGCATCTTCTTGCCAACTGTCTCTATGACTTCATCTTTTTGTTCCTCAAATGTGCATCTTTCTTTCTTATCTAGTATCTTCTCATTATCAAACTCGTAACCCTATCCTATAGGCATAATCAACTTGAAGGGTATGTCAAAAGAAGGTGGTTTAATATAAAACAACTTATAGTCAAAGTTGCCTGAAGGCTGACCCAATAAGTCTTTTACCCTTTCCACATCTTTAAGGTCATTAAGAGACTTCTCATTAGTTTTAAGGTCTAGGTCCTTAAAAGAGCTTAGCACTTCTTACTCACTTACTCTTGAGTTGATCATTATGGTAGCTGAGGGTGGTACATTTTAGTAGTTTAGGAAAAGATTATTTTTGGTGCTTGGGTTTTCAAGTTCTGTGATCTTTCCAGAGTCTATAAGGTTTTGGATTTCATGTTTAAGGTGGATGCAGTTATCCATGGAGTGTTGGAGGTTTTGATGGAATTGACAGTACTTGTTTGGGTTATAGCTTGAGGTGTTTTGGGTTTGGTGTGTTTAGATTAGGTAAAGCTTAAAGTAAGCCCTTTTGCATTAGGCACTATAAGACTTTTGACAAACATTGGTTAAAATTAGAGAATCTCATTGGTTATAGAACATCAGGGACTTCCACAATCCAGCTAGTGCTTCCTTGCTGTATTCCCCCAGTTGGGTAGTTTCTTGCTTCGATGCTTATAACGATCCTCTTTTTCTCATTCTCAATCTCCTCAGCTTGCAACCCATCATCATAAAGGTCTATAAATGTCTTAGGGTTCATAGTTTGCAACCTCTCAAATAGATTATGTGACACTTTTTGGACTATCATCCTAACCTGATCCTTCTCAGCTATTTTGCTCTTTATTAATCCTGCTTTATTCATGAATCTAATCAAAAAATCCAAAAATGATTCATTAGAATTCTTCTTGGTCAATTCTAAATCCCTAATAGACACTTCAAGCCTAGTATTGTGGTCATATTATTTTAAAAAAGTGGTGCACAACTCTCTCCAGTTTGCTCGGATAGATTTCTCTAACCCATGATAGTAATTAATAGTCATAGCCTCTAAAGATAGTAAAAAAAACTTGGTAACTACAGACAAAGAAGCCTTAGTGGTGCTTATAGTAGTTTTATATTGACTAAGGTAGATCCTTGGGTCTCCAGTACCATCAAACTTCTACAGTTGTGGTATCTTGAAATTATTAGGTAGCTTATCTTCCTTAAATTACATTATATCATCAAAGTCAAATGAATATCTGATGCCCTGTCCTCTCATCAATTCTTCCATTTTGGACATCTTCTGAGTTAGTGCTTTCATATGTTTAGATTCTAACTCTTAAACTAGCTCAAGTGATTTTTTCTTGGCTTTCTCTACTAAAAGGTTCTCCACATCCTCATATTTCATTTCCACAGCAGGCACATTCCTTGCAGCATTCAATGGTTGCCCCCTAGCAGGTGGATCTTCCATAACAGCAGTAGGTGGAATTGCACTAATGGATGCAGGTGCAACTGCAGGTGGTAGCATTAATGCTGCCAGAGCTTATCTTAGTTCATCTTGCATTATTACTCTTATGTCATCCATCAATGCTCCTTTGATGTCCTTTAGGGTCTAGTTTCCCTTTTGTGTTCCATCTCTTCTATTTGAGTTGGCGTAGCTTCTAGGTAAAGCGGTTTGATAGGGCTCTTTTCCAAACTGTGAAGGATCTCTTTAGCTATTAATCTTGGACTCAAATTAGTTCTCACTAATCTGCCACTACTCCATTTCCAAACATAGGAAGACCCAGATGAATCCATGATGGCTAAATGATAAATTATTAGTACGATGCATGTAATGCATGTATGCACGTGCTATACAACAATTAATAAGTAACAATCAAGTCGAGTAATAAGTCAAGTATATACATCCTTCCAACCTTATTACTCCCACACATATATTCAATGGCAAGTCTCTTTTCCTAGGATTTTTTGTCTTGGTCTTAATATCAACAGGGGATATCAAGAACCGACGCGCATGCTAAATCTCTCAAAGCAGCAAAGTATAAAAACAGTATTTCTAGGCATAAAAGCATAGCCCAATCTTTATTAGTCCTAATGGGCTTTTAAAGTATGGGCTTAGGCCTTTATAAATAGAAATACCTCATGCCAACATTCATAAGCAATTTGCAAACTAGTCATGAAATATACAAGTAAACAATGCATTCATAACAATCCATAGGTTAGTCTAATCTACATTAATTTTAATTAAATGGGCTAAATCTACATGTTTTAATTTACAAATGAGCCTAAATACTAATGGGCCTAATTCCTATTCAATTTTAATTAAGTGAACTTAAGTCTTTTTATTTTAATTTTAAAATGGGCCTAAATCTACAAATTATGAAGTATTTAAATTAATGAGCCTAGTTCTACATATTTTATTTATAAGGTGATCTTAAATCTACAAATTATGGAAAAGGCTTAAATTAATGGGCTAGGTCAAAATTAATTAAATTAGGTGAGCCTATGTCTAATTAACTAAATGGGCCTAAGTATTTCTAACCTAAATCTAGTTAATTATGGGCCTAAAGAGGTATTTTTGTTAATTAAACCTAAAAATCTAAATTTAAATGGGTTAAAGCCTAATGTGGGCCTAGGGCCCAAAGCACATAAACATAAGCAAACAAGCTAAAAAACAATAAAAAACATCAAAATAAACAAATAAAAGATCAAACAATTAATTTAACTTTTTCTAAAAAACCTTAATTTAATTAAAGTGACCATAAACAAACAAATAAATAATTAACAAACAACCCTAATTCTAACCACTTAAATCTAATCCAATTTTAATTAAACAACCTAATGATTTCTATAACCATTAATTTTAATTAATTACCTAATTATACCCTAATTTTACAAATTGATTAATTAAAACAAAATATCCAGTTGCATACACAAAATTTCATTATGCCTACTATTAGGGCTATTACAATTAACTATTGAGAATAATAAAAAAAGAAGAAGAATTAATACAATCCCTAAAATAAATAAAAATAAGATAATTAAATAATGACCTAGAAACTACATCTAGCTACAAGGTTCCATCCATGACATTCCATGGACTTCTATGGATTTGGTTCTCCAAGTATGATCATCATGTAATCTCTTACATAATCACCATCATAAAAGGATAAAACAATGATTAGTGAATTAAATAATAATATAAATTCAATAAAATTGAAATTCAATAAAATCAAAATAATAAAAAAAGAAGAATAAAAGAAAGTAGAGAGAAGATAATGCTTTATGGATGTTAAATGAATTGCTCCTTAGACTAGTAAGATCACTGTTGTTTTTTAGTAGGCCTTCAAAACTTGTTATTCTTCTTCTAAAAAATCTCCCATGAATAAATCACCAAGAATTTATGTACTGCCTAAAGAAGAGTCTAGAGATCCTTAGGAAGAAGAGAGCCAAAATTGCAGAAAAGAATGCTTAGGATTAAGAGTTGAGTCTTGAGTCCCCCCCTCCTCCTACTCCAGGAGCTTAAGCTCTCCTTTTATAAGAAAAACCAAAAAACCCTAGGTCTTATGTACTAAAGAGTTCCAATTTTAAAATGACTTTATTTCCTGAACAATTAGATAAATCCCAAAAATAAATTTTAGAGAATTTTTGAACCAATCAAAACTCAGGGAAAATATTTATATTTTTTGTAAAAATATAAAAAAACATATGGAAAACATGTAATTCCAATCGAAATTGTGTAATTCTAATTTTTTTAACTTTTAATTACAAAAAGACCTTTGAAAGAAATTAAAATTTTTAATTAGGTCTTAAAAAGTATTATAATTAAGCCCCTAAAAAACCAATGAAACTCTTTTTGAAAATGTATTCAAACTTTTGAGGTTTCAAACTTCAAGTGTTGAAGACATACTTATAACATTTTCATCATTGGAGTCCTTTATCGCATCTATATTTTATTATCCTAAAATTGGGTGTTTACAGTTTCCCCTCTTTACTCTTATTTTATGGAGCTTGTTCGTTGGCTGTTTTACTGTTTATTTTGATGTATAAGTTTGTTGTAGTTGTAGCTCTAGCTTTATTGTAAATTTTGATAGCTGATAGCTCTTGCATTATTTTCCTTTTGAGATTGTCTGCTTGTCACAATGCTTTTCTTTTCAGCCTTTATTATTTTGATCCTGTTAAGTAATAGAGAGAGATGTGTTAGTATTTAGTAGTTATGCAAATGTTTGGTAGCGTACCTATTAATTTTAGCCCCATAGGTAAGTCACTATGCTGCCTAGTAGTTTCAATAGGGTCAGCATGTATTTTTAGGGTCTTCCAATGTGTGTGAAGCAGATGGTTACTAAGAAGGGCTTTGATGGGGTGATTGTTGCATTGTCTTATGACTCATATGCATCGAGTTAGATTGCCATGTATGCATTAATAGAGCGGTGGATGGAAACGATGCATACTTTTCGTCTGCCTATTGAGGAGATGACTATTACCATATTGGATTTTGTCGGTATCATAAGCTTGAGCTTTTTTGGAGAGCCTATTCCTTTAAGAGAGGAGTGTTCTATTATTGTGCGAGGAGGCACCTCATGATGGATTTGCTTGAGGTAGTTACACCTATGAAATTTGGTTGCCCATATCTTGCTCGATACACAAAGTTTGTTTCTTCTATGCGGGCTTTGTATGATGATGGTCTTATCTCAGTAGAGAAACTAGCTCACTGCTTTTTGTTTTATTTGTTGAGTGTTGTTATCTTCCCGAACCCTTCGATTATGGGTGATATGTGATTATTGCCTGTCTTAAGAGATCTAAATGGCTTGCTGAGCTATTGCTAGGGCACTGTTGCCTTCGCTCATATGTACTCAGGACTTGACATAGCATGTTAAGGTGGCTCAAGGATCTATGGATGCTTGTTCGTGCTGGACGTGAGTAGTAGTTCTGTTATTTATTATTTTTCTTTTAGCTTATTATTTATGACCCTTTGATTTTGACAGATCTAGGCATATGAGTTTAAGATTCTTCCTCATCCATCCATTGAACATTTTTAGGAGGACGGATTTCCTTATTATTCTTGCTAGATCGGGAAGACTACTAATTTAGTTAAGGATTACACAGTAGCTCGGGACCATATGAGGAAGCTGTCCCCTAATCAGGTATGTCTGAAACCTACTGTGTTGGTTATTTCTTTCTTAGGGATCTTTTATTTATTATTACCCTTTAAGCATATCTTTCTTCATTGGTGGATGGCAAGGTCTCATTGGACGACAAAGATGGTGGCTATATGGCAGCTGACAGAGAGATGAGAGTTACTCTCTGGCCTCATTGGCAGGGTGTGGTATTTGAGCGAGTGAGTCTATCATTGGTGGGATGGCCCATATATGAGGAGAGTTCCCGTCCCTCCCCCTAGTGACATGTTTTAGCATCATGAGCTTTGTGGTAATGATGTTGCTACTATTATGATAGGATTCCCCTCTGAGAGCCTCTTGGAGAGTGCGAGTTTGCCTTATACTAATGTATTAATTCCTCAGCTGATTGATGTTTTAGCTAGTGGGACCTTTCCTTTAACTCCACCTTCTCAAGCAGATGCATCTCATCCTTAAAGTTCAAGGATTAGGCCATCACGTGGGTCATCGAGAGTCACTTCTTCTGATTCAGTAAGCCTTTATTCCTATTTTGGTGTATGTTATGCAACATGCAGGAAAAATGCCCAGATACAATACATAAAGTCCATAACCTTAGGAAAATAATACAATAAAGCAAACCACAGGCTAAAAGTCCTACACCTAGCTCTTAAAACAATTACATTGGTCGTGGCTGCCATCAGAAGCAAGCAATGATCTTACTTAAGCATCCCCCTCGTTTGAACATGACTCATCATCATTCATCGCAAAGGATGATAGTCGTGACTCTAGCTCACTAATGTGGTTACAATAAGTTGCACGTTCCTGCTCCCATTTACACTAGCGAGATGATACCTATGTATGAGTGTATGTTATGCAATATGTAATGCAGGTGAAGCACCCTCTTGCTAGTCTTGAATGGGAGTAGGAACGTGCAGCTTATTGTGATCGCATCAGTGAGCTGGAATCATGGCTATCATCCTTTACGATGAATGATGATGAGTCATGTTCAGACGAGGGGGATGCTTAAGTAAGATCGTTGCATGCTTTTTATGGCAACCATGACCAATGTAATTGTTTTAAGAGCTAGGTGTAGGACTTTTGGATTGTGGTTTGCTTTATTGTATTATTTTCCTAAGGTTATGGACTTTAGGTATCGTATCTGGGTGTTTGTCCCGCATGTTGTATGATCCTTGTACGATGATGATTGTATATGCTTCTTGCTTGTGTATCATTGATGATGATGTTTGCCATTACTATCGTCTACCTCTTTTCCCTTTTTTTTGCCTAAGGTGTCTCCTTTTAGAGCTTTTCATACTTAACTGGGTTTTCTTTTTCTTCCCTTTTTTGCCTAAGGTGTCTCCTTTCAGAGCTTTTCACACCTAGTTGGGCTTTTTTTTTACTGAATGATAGTGGCTGATCTTAAAGAGAGAGCTCAGAGAGGATGGTAAAAACCATGGTCATATAATGAAGGAAAATGCAAAGCATGCTTGATGCAATTCATGATGATAAAATGTGTTGCAGTTGTCAAAGACATTTTATATAAATTGGCAATCATTTTCATTTCACTTAATTATTTAAAAAAAGCACAGGTACATTCATACAAATTTTGAATTTCCATAACTAGAACTCAAGTTTTCTAGTTAAGTATTTTCTCTCTTTCTCTAATTTTTGCTTGAGCTACCATTTTTAGGTTTTCAACTCAGTGGGAAGTCCCTAGCTTTTGCCTGAGCTACCATTTTTAGGTTTTCAACTCAGCGGGATTTTTTTTTGTCTGAAACATAGTACTTCTTTAGGTGGTCTATATTGACAGGTGTAGAGAATTCATTACCTTTAGAATCCATCAGCTTGACTACTCCTTTTGATAAGACATGTTCGACCAGGTATAGGCCTTCCTAGTTCGGTCTAAATTTCCTTCTAGGTTCTAGAACATTCTATCTTGTTTGCTTTAGCACCCAGTCTCTTGCTTTCATACTTTTATGTTTTATTCTTCTATTGAATATCTTGGCTAGTCGAGCCTAATACAACTGTGTATGGTATAAAGCCTTGAGCCTTTGGTTCTCTAAGAGAGTGAGATTTTCATGCCTCTATTGAGCCCACTATACTTCTGGCAATTTAGATATGATTACCACATAAAGAGTCTTTATCTCTATTTTGATTGGAAGAACTGATTATGATCTATACAATAGTGAGAAAGGAGTTGCTCCAATTGAAGTTCTGACTATTGTTTGGTTCCCCTTTAAGTCATGTGGCAATTTGCCTGCCCAATCTCAGTAAGTTTGAGTCATCTTTGATAAGATCTTTTTGATGTTCTTATTTTACAGCTTTGATGGCCCCATTTGGTTATGGTTAGTAAGGAGAAGATTTATGATGTTCCACCTTAAAACTCCTCAGTAGTTCTTTAAGTTCCCCTTGGAATTGGACACCGTTGTCAGTGATGATGTGATGTGGGATCCCATATTGATATAATAGGTTTCTTTTGATGAACTTAGCCACTTGTTTGGCTCCTATCACTACCACTAGGATGAATCTGTGTCTGTTAGAGGTTATTGAGTGGATTTCCCTAATTATGTCCAATCCCCATGCTGAGAAGGGCCATGGAGAGGAGATGTAGTATAGTTATGTTGGGGAAGGTGGCTAACATTCCTGTGGATCTGACATTTGTGGCATTTCCTTATAAATTTGATGTAGTCTTCCATCATCGTCATCCAGATGAACCTTTGTTTGATTAGCTTCTTAGCCAGGATTGCTCTATTCATGTGTGGACCAAAAACACCCTCGTGTACTTCTTCTATTGCCCTTGTCTCAATTTCATCTAGACATTGGAGTTATAAACCATTTGAGGTTCTCCTATATAACATACCCTAGTCCAATGTGAATTTAATGCTAGTCATTGAATGACTACTTTGTCTCTTTCATCCGCTTGATCATGATAGGCTCATTCCTTCAAATATCTTTAGATGTCACAGAACTAGAGCTTTTTAGTTGCTTTTATCATTGCTATTCTATAGTTTTTATGACAAGGTTGTCCTGATCTAAGTAGAATCAAAGGCTTCATAGGCATTTTGGATAGCCCTTCCTATATTAATGTTAAGGAAGCTAATGCATCTGCCATTTGATTGTGATTCTTGGGGAGATTAATGAATTTGCATTTTTGGAAGGACATGGTGAGTAGCCTCAAGTGGTCCATATAAGGCTTTAAGTACTGCTCTTTTAGTTCCCACTCTTCCATGGCATAATTGATTATTAGCATGGAATCTCCAAAGATTTTGGCTTTTGTGACATTCAGGCTATTAGTGCTTCTATTATGAGTGTGCATGCATCATATTCTGCTTCATTGTTTATGACTTTGAACTTGAGCTTTTTGGCAATTAGTACTACTTCACCTTTTAGAGATTGTAGTATGACATTGATTCTTGTGCCGAATTGATTGACTGATCCATCAAAGTACATGTGCCATCCTTAGATCTCAATGGCTGAGTAGATATCACCTGGGAATTCCAATTGGATTTCTTCTCAGTCTGGAATGGGGTTGAGAGCTAGAAATTCAGCCACTACTCTCCCTTTTACTATCTTCTTAGTTAGATATTGCATGTCAAATTTGATTAAAAGCCACTTGGCAAGTTTCCCCATTAGAGAGGGAGCTTCATAGAGGTACTTCATTGGGTCCATTTTAGACACGGCCTAAATTCTGTAGGATTAAAAGTAGTGTTTGAGTTTCTTCATTGCCTATACCATTGCTAGGCATATCTATTTGACTTGGTTGTACCTTTTTTCATATGATAGCATCTTCTTGCTCAAGTAATAAACTATGTGTTCTGCTTTTGTTTCTCCGTCTTAGGCTAACATTGCACCGATTGCATTCCCTTCGATGGCCAGATACAAGGTTAAAGGCATCCCTAGTTTAGGTGGTCTCAGAATTGGTGGGTTGGCTAAGTAGCTTATGATCTTGTTAAATGCTAGGTGACACTATTTGTTCCCTTCAACCGGCTGATCTTTTCTGAGTAGCTTGAAGATCAGTTCACACACTACTGTCAACTTAGCGATGAATCTGCTGATGAACTTGAGTTTCCCTAGAAACACTTTGATTTCTTTCTCTATTTTTGGCATTGGCATCTCTCTGATGGCTTTTGCTTTGTTTGGATCCATTTTAATCCGATTCTGACTGACAACATACCCCAGCATCTTTCTTGAAGTGGCCCCAAATACACATTCCTTTGGATTTAGCCTGAGACTATACTTTTCAACCCTTCTAAGGAACTTTTCAAAATTAGAGGGGTGTTCTTCCCTAGTTCTTGACTTGACCATCATGTTGTCGACGTATACCTCCACTTCTTTTTGTATCATGTTATGGAACATTGCAATTTCCATTCTCTGGTAGTTTGCCCCTGCATTCTTTAGTCCAAAAGGAATTACTTGTATTAGTAAGTACCCCATTTTATTATGAAAGTTGTATTTGCTTTGTCGATAATGGCCATTAGGATATGATTGTACCTAGAGAATCCATCCATGAAGGAGTACATTGCACATATGGCAGCACTGCCAACCAGTATGTCTATGTGAGGTAGTGGGAAATTATCCTTCATTCAGGCCTTATTCAAATCTCTATAGTTAATATAAATTCTAACCCTTCTATCTTTCTTCAGTACTGGCACCACACTTGCTGACCATTCTAGATGGTCTACTACCTCTAGGAATTTTTCCTTGACCTTTTTCTCAATGTCCTCTTTCATTAGTTGGGCCCATTCTGGTCTGAGTCTTCTTAGTTTCTGCTTTACCGGTTTGTACCTTTCTTTGGTAGGAATGAAGTGTTGAGCAAAGTCTCTATTAATACCAGGCATATTGTCAAATGTCCAGGTAAATACTTTTGAATATTTTATTAATATTTTTTCAATTTCTCTCCTCTCTTCAGGGGTAACATCTTTCAAAATATGCAAAATGCATGGTTTAGATTCCATGCCAATGTTAAATGATTCAGTGCATATAGAATGAATGTCAAATATGCTAATGTTTTTATCAGTGCAGTGCACACTACCATCAGGAAAGACATTAATCAAATAAGCAAAATCAAATTTCATTGTATTAACTTTAAAGTTCATTACAACATCATTTTTAAACAAAGAAAAAGTACAGAGATCTTCATCAACAATGTCTCTAAGCAGGATGTCATCAATGCTCAATTCGAGGATGGCAACAACTTGGGTATGATTGATAGCTTCACTCTCATATTCTATCTCCAAGTTTTTCATCAACTCACAAATGTCAGTTTCGGTGATCATGTCTGGTAAATGCTTCTCCTTGATGCTGTCATGGAAGATCTTAAACCCTGGTTTCTTGATTCCATTGCTCACCCATTCCTCAGCTTGTCCTTGATAGACTTGGGTTGAGCTTTCAGCCATAAAAGAGTTTGATTTCTTACCCAAATCATTCTATTGGTCTGTCCTCAAAAGTCAAGTAATTTTGTGACTCCAATGTTTCTTCCTCCTAATCTTGTTCTAGGTAGATATTGCATCTTCTTCATCATAGCAATAACTTTAGGATTGACATGACTGTCACTGATCATAGAAACCTAGAGCCTTAGTAGGACCACATTCAGACGGACAATAATATTATTTGTTTCAACAAGAATGGTAATGACCTTTCCATTTAAAGGGAACTTGATCTTCTGATGCATAGTGGAAGGTATCCCCCTAGTGGGTGAAACTAAGGTCTTCCTAGAAGCAAGGAAAAAGTCGAAGGGATGTCCAAGATAATAAATTTTGTTACTGATTTGATATCTCCCACTGTAGCTATTACTTTGAAAGTGCTAATGACTAACTTCTTTGAATCATCATATGCTTGTATAACCATATTGGATTCTTCCAGGTTTTCAACATTCATCCTGTACTTATGTAGTAACCTCAGGGGGTAAACATTAATGGTAAACCCATCATCTACTATCACACATAGGGTATTCTTAGTCCTTACAATTGCCTATATAAAGAGAGGATGATTATGGACCCTTCCCTCGAGGGGCAAATCTTTTTCTAAAAAAGGTAATTGCATTGGAAGGAGCTTTCATTAAAGAGGCTATCATCTCTTAATGTGAGGCATTAGTGGCAATCTTTGAATCATCTAGTGCTCTGACTAGGGCATCTCTGTGCTTCTTGGAGGCTATAAGGAGGTCCCAGATACTGGCTTATGCCTTAGTTTTGTTGAGCTATTTGGGGATAATGTCTTCCTCTTTAATCGGAGCTTGATACCTTGCTACTTCTTTCTCCTTAGAGGGTTTCTTCACTTTCTCAAGAGGTTAATATACTCGCCCACTATGAATTACATGATTAACTGCTAGTAAGGGCTTCTCAGCTACTTGCTTATCAGATTTTGTACTACTATTTTGGTCCTAGATAATGATTTCAAGATCATTAGATTCATACTATATATCTATCCCCATGATTGGCAAGTTTTAAAGCTAAATAGTACTGACCATCCCACCTTCGTTGTCAAATTCGTCTCCCCATCCGAAGGGCTTTGGATAGTGGGAGGTTCAAGTTTGAGAATTTTATTGGTGGTATAATAGCATTGATAGATGGTGAGCTGTGGGTGTTGGGTTGGATCATGTTTATTTTTGCGACTTAGGTGAAGGTGTTTTGGGTGTTCAGTTAGGTATTATGGCAAAATGTGTTTCTAGTTTACTGAGGTTCCTTATCCTCAATTCTAATCCTAGCTGATGGAGAGTTCTGAAGTCAGGATAATGAGCAAAGATCGTCTGTTTTCTGAAGTGTGGTATTGCCCCTTTGATTATTAGCTCTATTTGTTCATCCTCAAGAGGATGGTTTCTCATATTAACTGCCTTTCCCCACCATTTAGTAACATAATTAAAGAAAGCTTCACCAAATTTTTGCCTTTTGGTTTCAAGGTCCCTTCGAGTGATGTCTAACTGAGTGTTGTATTCATACTACTTGATAAACTTTTGAGTTAACAGTAGCCAATCACTTTTAATTTCATCTAAAAGGTCAAAGAACCATGCCCTTTATCCTTCCTCTAGTGATACAAATAATAATCAAACAATTTGTGATTCTGTAAGCTTTATGGCAACCGTAAAAGTAGCATATTGACTTAGATGGACCCTCGAATCTCCTGTTCCATCAAACTTAGCAAAGTTTGGTAGCTTAAAATCATTTGGAGGTGGCTCATCTTTAAATAGTGCCAGGTCAATGAAGCTTTTACACAACTTGCTCAATGAATGATAGGATGATCATGCTTGCAATGGTTATTTATGCTATGATGATAATGTAAAGGATGTATGAGATCATCACTGGACCAAGAGCATGATGACTCTATTTTGGGACATGAAATTTTTCACATTATTGATATTTACTGTGTGATTTCTTGATTTTGAAAATAGAGGATGCAAAATGATGATGAGTATAATAAAGCATATATTATTCACATAGCATGTAAGATTACTAGTCTCATTATATAAGCACAATAGTATTCCCAAATGTTGGTGATAGTAAAATAAAATGCAATGCAATAAAATAATTGTGCTAAAATAATTGTGTGGTCCTCAGACTTGACTAAGCTTGTGTAAGCTTTGAAGCTTTAGCTTTGATAGATTATCAAGTTTTCCTCGCCAAGAATTTCAAAATGACAACAGAATGATGCTAAATTGTATACCTTTGGAGTGTGCTTTGACAAAGATAAAAAGCTTAGTTTGGTGGAAAAGGGATCTAACAACCTAAAGAAAAGGCTATGGGAGAGCAAAAACTATCTAGAAAGGGGTTTCCAATGCCTTCAACCAGATTGATTTTTTGAGTATATGTGTTTCCACTTGTTCCCCCCTCTAAAATAGGGTGTGAAGGGGTCTATTTACAGGGAAAATTGGATAGAATATAGTGGTAGGGGCATGGTCACATGCGTAAAATGAGGTTTTTATTCATGGCCACACCAAGTGTGTGTGGTCGTGCACAGTGTACACTTCCACGTTCACTTCGACATTCTATGCACTCTTCCCGAGTTTTATGCATGCTATTCTAAGGTTGGTCCTTAAGGTTTCTAAGTCTTCTGGACATATTTCCAGAGTCTGTTTCGCCCAATTTAGCCTTAATTTTATCACATGACACCTAGGGGTGTTTATACACACTTCTGAGCTATACGCACTAATATTCAGGTTGTGTTGGACCATTTCAGGACCAATTTCAAAGGTTTTGAAGCCTTCCAAATGTGTTTCTAAAGTCTGTTTTGTCAAAATCAATTTTTATTTTTTCACGAAGCTAGGTCCTGTTCTAACGAAATGCACATTGGCCTAACAAGCTAAATTATGAGAGGAGTTTTCTTGAAATAAACCTCTCATTGTTCTGATAATTTGTATTTTGTAAGGTTAAAGCACAACTTGATGGCTCAGTGATCGACTTCACACACTGGTGGGATTAGTTAGGTTTTTTCTGCATAATTCAGAGGCATTACGAATGAGCAGACTCTAGTCATCTCAAGAATTCATTTCATCATTGAACCTTTTTAGGGACAATCAAATTTGAGGCATAATAGTTGCCCCCTACTTCACGTGTGTTGCATAGCCACCTAGCGCTAGTGTTAATACACATGAAGCAAATACAAAGATGTAAAAACATTTTTGTAGGGAGAGAGGTACTTACCTATGGGTTGTCTTTAGACGTTTTGTCAAGATTTGACTGATGTTGTTGTTTTTTGCTATTATTATATAACTAGATCATCATGCAAGGTGCTATTTGGGACATATGCAAGCTTGGGATTCATGAAAAGTGCATTGGGATTCATGTGACTATAACCTTTTTAGATGTCATGCCAATGAAGATGCTACTAAGCAAAAAGAGATGCGACTATAACCTTTTTAGGTGTCACATAAAATGAGGACGCTACTAAGGAAAAAGAGATGCGACTATAACCTTTTTAAGTGTCATGCAAAATAAGGATGCTACTAAGCAAAAAGAGATGCGACTATAACCTTCTTAGGTGTCACCTAAATGAACGTACGACTATAGCCTTCTTAGGTGTCACACGAATGAACATGTGACTATAACCTTCTTAGGTGTCACATGAATGAACATGCGACTATAACCTTCTTAGGTGTCATATGAAATGAGGATGCTACTAAGCAATGAAAATGTAACTTTAACCTTTTTAGGTGTCACACAAAATGAGGATGCTACTAAGCAAAAAGAGATGTGACTATAACCTTTTTAGGTGTCATGCAAAATGAGGATGCTACTAAGCAAAAAGAGATACGACTATAACCTTCTTAGGTGTTATGCAAATGAACATGTGACTATAACCTTCTTAGGTGTCATGTGAATGAACATATGATTATAAACTTCTTAGGTGTCACATGAGTGAACATGCAACTATAACCTTCTTAGGTGTCACGCGAATGAACATGTGACTATAACCTTCTTAGCTGTCACACGAATGAACATGCGACTATAACCTTCTTAGGTGTCACATGAAATGAGGATGCTACTAAGCAATGAAAATGCGACTATAACCTTCTTAGGTGTCATACAAATGAACATGCTACTAACCAAAAAGTGATGTGACTATAACCTTTTTAGGTGTCACACAAAATGAGGATGCTACTAAGTAAAAAGAGATTTAACTATAGCCTTCTTAGGTGTCATGCAAATTAATAAGTGACTATAACCTTCTTTAGTGTCACACGAATGAACATGCGATTATAACCTTCTTAGATGTCATGTGAATGAACATACAATTATAATCTTTTTAGGTGTCATGCGAATGAACATACTACTATCAAATGAGAATGCTCCTAAGTAGTGTGGATGCTCCTAAGCAATGTGAGAGTGCTTCTAAGCAATGAAAGTGCTTCTAAGCAATATGAAAATGCTTTTAAGCGATATGAAAGTGCTTCTAAGAGATATAAAAGTGTGAGAGTGCTTCTAAGTAATGAAAAAGTGCTTTTAAGTGATGTGGAGATACTTCTAAGCAATGAATGAGGTAGTTGTGATGATGCAATAATGATGCAATAGTGATGCAGTAATGATGTTATGATTTCTCATGTTAAGGATGTTAATTTGATGATTTGGAGTAAGATATCCTTATAGTGAATTTTCTTTACTCTTCTTCTTTTGTAAAATGTTGAGTTTTCTAAAGAAAGCAATGCATGCGTAGTGACTTTAGACAAATGAAGTCCTCATTAGTGTACTTTTACATGAGTTTGGTGCATGTCTTATACTCAAATGGAAGTTTAAGACTGTAGAAGTGAGTGTACAAAGTCTCGAAGTGCGTATAAAACCACAAAAGAGCACGTGTAAGGGGGAAGTGCACATGGGAGGTGCATGATCATGGGCTCCCCCCCTCTGGGTTTTATTTAAACAGATGTTTTAAAGGTCTTGATAGGCTTCGTCTGGACTTCTTTGAGTATTTTTTGACTTATCTTAACCCTTTTTGTGTTTTGGGTGCTATCTACTCTATTTTTACTTTTGTACTTCCATTTTTTTATATAAAATGGAATTACCCAACATTCCTGAGGGTTTGGAAGACATTTTTATTGATCTTGAGGGTGACTTTGCAAAGGCCACTGGAGCTGGGACATTTGCTGTAAGGACTAGCACATCTAATGCTTAAAGTTCTCATCCATCTAGGCTTTCTCGAGGAGATCCGATCCCTATTGTTAATAGCTTGGAGACTCATGCTTGGGTGCATCATCATCGTGAGGTAGGTCCGTCTTTGCTCTTATTTTCTGAAGCTTGTTTATAAACTACTTTGCTATTTATTTTGATGTATGAGGTTATTGTAGTTATAGCTCTAGCTTTATTGTAAATGCTGATGGCTGATAGCTCTTGCTTTATTTTCTTTTTATGATTGTCAACTTGTCGTGATGCTTTTTCTTTTTAGCCTTTATTATCTGCTTAATAACTCTATGTCAATGAGAAATTAAGGTTCCTTGCCAAGCAACACTGAAAAGAATCTAAAAGAGAAGTTTAAGGGTATTACCTTAAAAAGTGGTACAGAGATTTAAATCCCAAAAGCAACTATGGAATATGAGAAGAATAACATGAAGGAAGAGGAGAAGGAACAAAAAGATAAGTGAGTTGAAGTACTAGTGGAAAAAGAAGAAGAACTTGAGGATAAAAATATGAAGAAACCAACACCACCATGAGTGAAGCCTTATAAACTTCCAGTTCTATATCCTCAAAGGTTGAAGAAACAAAAGCATGATCAATAATTTGTAAAATTCTTGGAGAGGTTTAAAGCACATCACATCAATATACCTCTTGTGGAATATCTTTCTTAGATGCAAAAATATGCCAAGTTTTTAAAGGAGCTGATTCCCAATAAAAAGAAGATATAGGAGTTTGAGATAGTCACGCTCACAAAGGAGTGTAGTGCAATCATCTTGAATATACTTCCTTTAAAAAGGAAGCATCTAGGGAGCCTCACTATTCCATATTCTATTAGAAATGTAAATTTTTAAAGAGCTTTATGTGATTTAGGAGCTTTAATTAATCTTATACCTTTGTCTATTTATAGGAAATTAAGGCTAGGAGAAGCAAAACCCACAAATATCATATTACAACTTCCAGATAGGATAGCGAAGGAACCAGAAGGCATAATGGAAGATGTGTTAGTAAGGGTTGAAAAATTTATTTTTCCAGTTGATTTTGTAGTCCTTGACTTTGAAGAGGATAAGGAGGTTCCATTAATACTTAGTATGCCTTTTCTTTACACTGCAAGAGAATTCATTGATGTTTATGATGGAACTCTCACATTGAGAGTAGGGGATGAAAGCTATAAGTTTAACATTTATTAAAGCATAAAATACCCTTATGATAAGGATTTTTGTATGAGAGTAGTTATTAATGAATGTGTGAATGAAGTCCAACGACGAAGGTTGGCAAATTCTATGGAGCTTGAAAATATTGAGAAGTTTTTTCAGGTACAACACTCTCAAGATAAAGTACACCTAAAACACCAACAACACATACCACATATGAAATTACCAAACACTGATCCCACACCAGCCTTAACCATTGCACCATAAAAATTATACTTAAAACCTTACCCTAATATTTGAGGCACACTTTTCTAAGAGAAGATCAAACACTACCTGTGATTATATCCTTTAAATTGAACAAAGATCAGGAGGAATTACTAGTGGACATGCTAAAGAGGAGAGTAAAAGACATTGGTTGGAAAATTTCTAATGTTAGGGGCATAAGTCCATCTTATTGGATGCACAACATCTTGATGGAGGAAGGACATAAGCCAACCATTGAAAGGAAAAGAAGGCTCAATCCAAACATGCAAGAAGTAGTGAAAAAAGTAGTCAAGCTTCTTTATGTGCAAAATCTACAAGCGTATGGAGTCAGTTCAAGTAGTAAAATAAAGTATCGATTCTATAAAGATTGCAAATTGAGTATTGAAATACTAAAAGTGTTTATTTGTTTAAACACTGAATTTTGGTTGAAAATAAAATAAAATTAAACAAAACAAATTTAATTAAAACTTAATAATCAAATTAAAGGCTAAGGTTCTTATTATCATTTCAACCTTTTCTAAAAATTAATTAAACATCTAAGTCTTTAACTAATCTTAATTCAATTTGAAAGAATCTTTAAAACCATAGATTTTCCTCTCAGATAAGCCTATAATTATTTAAGTAGAATTAACATATATTTTACTAGCTCTTGCTAACTAAATATTTCTTAAACCTAATTTTAAGTCCAGCTTTTTAATCAATATTAGTCACTTAAATGTCTCTCAACTAAGTAAGTTACTAATAGGTTATTCTTTTAATCCAGCAGAACCTATCTCTCAATTAAGTTCTAAAGTATAAATTCAATCTAAGGGTGATCAAGCCTAAGATGACATTAAGTTCAACAACAACCAAAGAATTAAGATTAAAGACTTAGATTTTAATTCAAAAAAAGAATTATATAGTTGAAATGAAATAAGAACCCTAAAAATATACTTAGCTACGCATGTTAAGAGAAAGAAAAGAAGATGAAGTAGAGAAGAAATAACCAATCATTATTAATTAATAGAAAACAATAAGCAAAGAGTTTAAATAAGAAAACCCCCTTTTCTACTTTAAACAACTGCAATAGAAGGTCTAATTCCTTCAAAACTAATTCTCTACTTAACATGAACAAGAACTTGAATGAAAATTAATTTTAATTTTTTAAAGTAAAAATGTAGAGAAAACTAAGTGTAGCCTCCTTTTGCTCTTATGAAGGCCTCTTATTTATAGCCTCCAACAACTTTGAGGTTTGTTACAATTCAAATCCTATAAAATCCCCTCAAATCATCATCTCAAAATTTGAATTTAAGAAGTTGTTGCAACAGCTTGCACATCTGTGCACACCCAGGCACACGGCTGTGTCGCAAGGTGTGTCAACTTTCTAACACTCAGGCACAGCTATGCACACCCAAGCACACAGCTGCATCAGAATAGGCTGCTTTCAAAACTCCACTTTTATTCAAGATTTTGACTTATTGTAACGTCCAAATCCTATCTTTGACTTGTTCAAATCTTCCAACTTCCTTCTTGTATATGTATTTTAAAAATTAAATAAAGTTTAACTAAATAAACTTAAAAATTAACAAGAATCCTAACAACTAAACAAAATTAATAAAAATAAATAAAAGATCTAAAAATTAACTGAATTAATTAAAAATGCAACTAATTAAATTCTATCCCATAGATTAGAGTGTTCAAAATACAAGATTTTTCTCACTCATCAAATTCCCCCACACTTGAGTCTTTGCTTGTCCTTATCAAATAAAAGAACACCCCATTCATATAAAGAATTAAAATCATCAGCTGGTTTTAACTTAACTAACTATTCAAATCTTCCTTTAATATAAAGCTTAAAGACTGTAAATTAAAACAATAACTCGAGGTCAAAGATGTAGCATTTACCATGTGAAGAGCAAACTATTCCATTAAATTCATGTAAATGAACAATTAACACCCAAGAAAATTGAAAGTAAATAGGAATTATCTCTATACTTAATTAGTCCAAAAATTCACATATACATGCAACCATATGGCACTTAACTTATTTATTTAATCTAGGTTTTCCCAATCTCAATATCCCCCACCTTTCTTACACTACTCAGTGTGGATAACTCTAAAAAGGGTCTTTTGGATACTTTTACTCTATAATAGAGCATTACAGTAGAAGGAGCATATAAGAATTTAGATTTAAAATTTCATCTCTAAACGAGTGCGTTTTACGCTCTATCTCATTGTTTTTTTTTAGAGGAGAGTAGCTCATAGGTGCCTAAATACATATGAACTAGACTATCCTAAGGAAAGAAACTTAATTCCTATTTACAAGCATATATCTTAAACATCAAGCATTCAAGTTTAATCATTCAATGGAATAGTGAGCATTAAATTCATTAAAAATAAAAAATCCCTAACCACAAGTCATTTTTCTAATTTAAAAGTCAAAACAAAACATTAAAAGAGAATTATTACAGTTTCTCAAGAAAACCATCTCTGATGAAATAAACTCTTCATAGGAATAGGTTTAAAAAATCAAATCAAATTAATCTAATAACATGCATGACTCCAATTTATTAAAAGAAAAATAAACACAAAAACCACAAAAACAAAAACCAAAAAGAAAAGGAAAGTGTACTTCCCTTATTTTGATGCACTTGGAGGTGAGGTGAAGATAAACTCTACTAGAGATTCACTTAGTCCCCTTAATCTTTTGTCTTGAAAGATTTGCTTTTTAAGCTTTTCGATTTGGGTTAGCATCTTCTCTACTCTTGCTTCGCTCCTCCTTTCAAAACACTCCATCTCATCTAACAAGTCCACAATTAAGTTCCTAATTCTATGATCAGAAAGGTTGATCATCTCTTTTACTTCCTTTATGATTTTCTCAACTCGTTCATCTACTCTCTTTCTTTTTCCTGAACAAGCTACTTGATATTCTTGATCCTCACTGACATTATCATATTCTTCTACAGCTCTTGGTAGAGGGATTTTATTAAGCTTTAATGGATTTTGCTAAATTATATAGCATCTCCTAAAATCAGCATCCTCTAACTCTCCCCATTCATTAATGATTTCAGCTTTAATGAGGTATTCTTCATCAAATAACTCAAGCTCTAATGGCTCAAGCTTATACCTAGTAATTTTGAATGGAGCAAAATACATGGCTAAACCAGTGAAAATGTGTCCCATTAATATCAATGTTTTCCTAGCCTACACAACTCATCGCATAGAATGAAAAACAAAATAGGCACTGCACACCTTTGTGTTAGAATGCATGCACCATAATAAAAACAATTCATTAGCTGATACTTTCATGTTATCCTTTTTCCCAAAATTTGTGTGACATGAATTAGTGCATTAGCAAACATAAGTGACTTTGAATTAATATCCATCATAAATTTTATCTTCATCAGTCACTTCAGAGCAAAGTTTAATTATATTAAAATCAGATGGAGGTTGATAAATATCTCCATTAGGAAAGCCAAAAATTTTAGAAATCAGTTCATAGTCAAAAGTGTATTCTTGCCAAAAAAATCTACAAGAAAAAATTCCTTGATTTTCATCTTAAATGTTTAATGTAGTATAAAACTCAATTGTTAGCTCAAAGAATACATCATATTGAAATGACTTTAATTTCATCCAACCCATCACACAACGCACTAATATAATTCTTCATTCCTATGCTTTCTAACACATTATCATACAAAAATTTAGGTTTGCTAAACTATCTTTTAGTTAAGGGGCAAAACATCTTACTTTCTTCCTGAGAATACATGGAAAAGAAAGTGTCATACTCATCCTTTAGATCAAGTGCCTCACCTTTTCTTTTAATAAGCTACTTTCCTTAGCAATGGGTTTCTAGTTCTTTGTTCTGGCCATACTAGAGAGATATGTTAATTTGCAAAGGAACAAAAGAAATAGAGCAGAATTAAATGAACGCAGAAAGATATAAGTAAATTGAAAAAGTTTAACTCTTTAAATAAAAGAGAAGAAGTTAAAAAAAATTTGGGAAACCTAATCCTGATAAGATTAAAAAAAATTAAGCTTTCTAACTAAAATATAAAGATAAAAAAATCTAAAAAAAAACAAAATGCCGAAAAAAAATAAAATTTGAATTTTACATTTACAATAGATAAGAAAATTATTGATAAGAAGAATTAAAGTCCTAAAAAAATTAAAATTCACTAATTTAAAAAAGATTATATATATATATATATATATATATATATATAATTTCTCCCCCACACTTAATTCCTACAATGTCGGCATTATTGAAAAAAAAAATTTTTTTTAGAACCAGGTTGTATGGCTGTGCATGAAAATCAACACAGTCGTGCCTAGTTTTCAGACTGCAGTCTTGTTTGCACACAAGTTGTGCACACGTTTGGCACAGCTGTGTCTGCAGCCTCTCTTAGCATCGTACAACTGTGTGCATGGGCAGCACAATTGTGCCTGCTTGTTGCTTCTTGATGGCTTAAATATTGACATTCTTTATTTTTACATCAATTAGATGTAGCTTGAACCTGTACTACACTTTAGCATCACTTTACACTTCAAAAATAAAGGAGACATTAAAATTAACTTGATCAATAATTAATTTAAATAGCAATATAAAAAAAACATGCTCATAACATAAAACAATTTAAACACACTAGAATTTAAAAAGCAAAAAAAAATTTAAAATAAAAAAGAACATAACTTAAAAATAAAAATAACGCTCTATTCTTCATTCATCTATTCCTTCTTCAGATGATAACTCTTCTTCATGCTCAGCTTCTTGATCAAGCGATGGCTATGGAGGTGGAATAAAATTTTGAGCTTGAAAGAAAGCCATGAGGTTATGATTAATCATGCTCAACCTATGATTCATTCCAATCATAATATCATCCATCCTTGTTGCTAGTGAAGTTAATTCACTAACATTTGGGGCAATGACTCCCACTTGAAGTTCTAAGTCATCCAAATGCTCTATTACATCTTTTAAATCTATCTTTTGATCTTTTTCTTCCCTTTCTTCTAGAACTGGTGGTGGTTCATTTGGAAGAATAAGACTAGCTCTTCCCCTAAAATATCTTCTAATTAACCCTATGGCCTCCATCATGTAAGAATCAATTGAGGATTAAGTCCTAACCATATCAAATGGTATATTCTCCTCATCAAAGCCTAGGTAATTAGCTATAATTATAACCATACCTCCCACCCTAATTGCTCCAGTCATCTTGGTGGCCACATCCCTCAATTTAGAAGCAATATCATGACAAATATCTAATTTTCTATCATTAACCATGCAATATATGATATTAAGTTCATTTGTAGATACCACAACATCTCCTTTCCTTAAAAACAAAGAATGAGACATGAGCCTATGCAAATATTTTAAAGTTGGGGATCGACTTCAAGATTCTTTTACTGATCTAGCTTTATAAAACACCTCCTTTTGTCCTATGATTTCTCTCCAAAAGACATCTCTATCATATATAATATTGGCATCTTGGTCTTTAGGAAAATGAAATATATCATTAAGTGTAAGTAAACCAAGCTCATGCTCTTCATTTCCTAAACGAAATTTAAGCTTAAGACTTTGCTCATTAAAGGTAAAAGTCGATAGAAATTCACATGTTGGTCTCGCAAAGGTAGGACTTTGCATAGTCACAAAATCGTCCCAACCCATCCTATTCACATACATGTTTACCTCATCTAGCAAATTAACCTCTTGTAGAGTATAAGCATTCATATATCTATATGGGACAATTTTCCTAGCTATCATTTGCTCAAATTTCTTCCTATGCCCCTCATGCCTAAAATGAATAATTTTTTGGAAGGGTTTTACCAATCTTTCCTCATTTTCACCACGTAGATTGTTGGAACCACCACCACTCTTTCTTTTAGACGGACCATGCTTCTTGCTTGTAATTGACTTTCTTTTAGGATCTCTTTCCATGGAGAGAAGGAAAAGTGATGGAAAGTACAAAGAAGAATGGAAATGGTGAAAGAAAGAGCAGTGCCTTTGTAAAGAAAAGAGTGTGTATAGAATGAAAATTTAAAGAACAAGGTGAAGACTGAAGAAGATGGATGTTTAAATAGAGTAATGGAAGAGAGAAAGAAAAAAATTAATAAGAAAAAAATTAATAAATAAATAAAAGTAACTTGAAGAACCCTAGAAATGGATAATTGGGAAAGTAGTCAAAATTATGGAATTCTAAAAATTGGGAAATGGGAAAACATAGAGAAGTGAAAAAGTCATGGAGAAATGGGAAAGAATTATTGAAAAATATTAAAGTGGTCAAAGTTTAGAATCCTAAAAATAGGACAGAAAAGACATGAGGATAGTGGAAAGACATGGGAAAGTGGTAAACTAATTCCCTTAAAAAAAATTAATGTGATTTTTTTTTTGAAATTGCATCGATGCGCACAACTATATGCGTTGTTTAACACAATATACATATATATATATATATATATATATATAGACACACACACACACAGAGAGTTGTGCCTGAGTCGAACTTCAACCTCAGAATTTCACCTGTTTAGACACATGTGTGTCCTATAATGCACACAACTATGCCTGAATGTTATTTTCATATTAAGACAATGTCTATTAGACCACACAGTTTTCCAGTAGGATGTGCAACTTGATATAATGGTCATTTAAGGCTATTTCTGTATTTTGCATACATAATAGTACTCATGCATCTCCCATATACAAATCGTACATTTTTCCACAAACTTTAACTTACAAAAATGTCTTCTAGAGCTCATTTTATGATTCCTAAAAATACACAATAAAACATGAATTAAAAACTTAACAAATTAAAATTAATTAAAAAAATTAAATTTAAATAAAACAAGCTTGGTTGAGCCCCCAAAAAGTGCTCTTTAAGGTCCATGACCTAGACCATAATGCTCATCATTCAATTGAATCTTTTAAATAGGCAACTTGGAAAAAATTCTATAATGTGCCTTTATGATATAGCTTCAATCTTTGTCCATTCACTTTGAATTTTTCTCCTTGATTATTGCATAATTCCATAGCTCCATAAGGATATACATGAGTCACCATAAATGGACCTGACCATCTACTCTTTAGCTTTCTTGGAAATAATCTGAGTCTTGAATTAAACAACAACACTTGATTACCCTCTTTAAACCTTTTGATCCTTAATTTTGTATCATGCCACCTCTTTGTACGCTCCTTGTAAATCTTTGATTTCTCATACGCAGCTTCTCTAATTTCTTCAAGTTCACTCATTTGTAAAATTCTTTTCTCTGCTACTTTCTTAAAATCATAATTCAAAGCTTTTACCACCCAATAAGCTTTGTACTCAAACTCCACAGGAAGATGAAAAGCTTTTCCATAAACTAACGTATATGGGGACATTCCAATAGGTGTTTTATAAGCAGTCTGATATGCCCACAAAGCATCATCAAGCTTCCTTGCCCATTCCTTTCTTGACTTACTGACCGTTCTTTCCAAAATTTTCTTTAACTCTCGGTTGAAAACTTTAACTTGCCACTTGTTTAAAGGTAATAAGGTGTTACAACTTTATGCGTTACCCCATAACAAGCCAACAAATTTTTTATATTTTTGTTGCAAAAATGTGTTCCCCTATCACTTATGATAGCTTTAGGCATACAAAAATGAGAGAAAATCTTCTTTAAAAATTTGTAAACAACCCTTGCATCATTTATAAAACAAGCTTTAGCTTCTACTATTTTGACATATAATCCACACAAACAAGTATGTACTTGTTTCCTTCTGACATAGGGAATGGTCCCATGAAATCATTGCCCCAAACATCGAATATCTCAACTTGTAAAATTCCTGATTGAAGCATCTCATCTTTCTTTGAGATGTTCCCACTTCTTTGGCATGCATCACAATTGAGTACAAAATTTTGAGCATCTTTAAAGACTGTAGGCCAAAAGAAACTTGCTTCAAGAACTTTAGTAGCTGTTCTTTATGGACTAAAATGACCACCGTTTACCATACCATGACAACTTTGCAATATTAACTAGATTTCACTACTTGCTACACACCTCCTTATCATGCCATCATTGCACAATTTCCATAGAAAAGGATAATCCCATAAATAGGATTTGGAGTCATGGATTAGCTTTTTCTTTTGCTCTTTAGTGAATTCTTCTGGAAATTTGCCACTTAAGATGAAGTTGACTATATCAGCAAACCAAGGACCACTTGAGCTTTCAATTACTAAAAGCATCTCATCTAGAAATATCTACTTGATCTCCTTCCTCTAAATCTAACTCTAACCTTAAGAGATGATCAGCTACAACATTTTCTGATCCCTTTTTGTCTTTGATCTCAATATCAAATTCTTGCAGTAAAAGCACCCATCTAATGAGTCTTGGTTTAGAATCCTTCTTTTTCATGAGCTACTTCAATGTTGCATGATCTGTATACACAATAACTTTAGAACTAAGAAGATAAGATCTAAATTTGTCAAATGCAAAAATAACTGCCAACATCTCCTTTTATGTTATTGTATAATTGATTTGTGCCTCCATCAACATCCTGCTTGCATAGTAAATCATATAAAGCTTGTTCTCCTTCCTTTGGCTAAGTACTGCTCCTATTGCATGATCACTTGCATTACACATTAGTTCAAACAGAAGGTTCTAATCAAGTGCTACAACTATAAGAGCAAAAATGAGTGCCTCCTTTAACTTATTAAAAGCCAATTTGCACTTATTAGTAAAGTCAAAAGCTGAATCTTTCTCAAGTAACTTACAAAGGAACTTAGAGACTTTTGAAAAATCCTTAACAAACCATCTATAGAAGCCAACATGACTAAGGAAGCTCCTGAATCCTTTCACATTTGTTAGATATTGCAATTTTTTGATAATCTCCACCTTTGCTTTATCAACTTCAATGCCTTTAGCTGAAATCTTATGGCCAAGAACAATTTCTTCATCAACCATAGAGTGGCATTTCTCCTAGTTTGGCACTAAATTGGTTTCTTCACAATATGCAAGTACTTGCTCTAGATTTTCCAAGCATCCATCAAAAGAATTTCCATAGATTGAAAAGTCATCCATGAAAATGTCCATGATTTCTTCTAATAAATCTAAAAATATAGCCATTATGCATCTTTAGAATGTTGTAGGAGCATTACATAATCCAAATGGCATTCATCTATAAGCAAATGTGCCATAAGGACATGTAAAAGTCGTCTTCTCTTTATCTTATGGAGCTATTACAATTTGATTATATCTTGAATCCATCCAAGAAATAATAGAAAGCATGTCCTACTATTCTTCCAACATTTGGTCAATAAATGGTAATGGAAAGTGATATTTTCTTGTAGCTAAGTTCAACTTCCTATAGTCTGTACATACCCTCCATCCATTCACAACTCTTATAGTAATTGCTTCCCCTTCCTCATTTTCCACAATGGTCATTCCTCCCTTCTTTGGTACACATTAGATTGGGCTCACCCATAAACCATCTAATATTGAGTAGATAATTCCTGCATCTAATAGTTTGACCACCTCCTTCTTTACCACTTTTTCCATATTTCGATTAAGTCTTCTCTATCTTTCAATAGTTTGCTTGTATCCTTCCTCCATCAAGATTTTATGCATACAGTATATAGGGCTTATACCTCTAATGTCAGAGATTTTCCAACCAATTGCTTTTATCCTTCTTTTGAGCATTTCTACAAGCACATCATCTTGATCTTAGGTAAGTTTAAAGGATATAATTACAGGTAAGGTTTGCCCTTCTCCTAGAAAAGTGTACCTCAAATATTTAGGCAAAGGTTTCAAATCCAACTTTTGTGGGTTTAAGGTTGAAGATGGTGTTAGGTTAGTGTGTGGTAATTTGTATATAAGGTAAGTGGGTTTGGTGTTTGAGGTGTGCTTCATCGTAAGAGCATTATTCCTTAAAACACTTCTTCATATTTTCAATTTCTATAGATTTTGCCAACCTCCTTCATTGGACTTCACTTACACATTCATCCATAACATCAACTCTTAAGCATAAATCATTATCAAATGGGAATTTAATACCTTGGTAAACATCAAACTTACAACTTTCATCTCCTACTCGTAGTGTGAGTGTCCCATCAAAGACATTAATTATGGCTTTTGCAGTGTAAAGAAAAGGCATACCAAGGATTAAGGGAACATCCTCATCCTCTTCAAAATCTAGCACTACAAAGTCAACTAGAAAGATAAATTTTTCAGCCCTTACTAACACATCTTCCACTAAGCCTTTTGGTTCCTTCATTGTTTTATCTACAAGCTACAAACGGATGCTTATTGGTTTTGTCGCTCTTAATCCCAATTTCTTGTAAATCAATAAAGACATAAGATTAATTGAAGCTCCAGAATCATATAAAGTTTTTTGAAATTTTAAATTTCCAATAGAACATGGAATAGTAAGACTCCCTGGATGATTCCTTTTTATAGGAAGTTTATTATAGATGATTGCACTACATTCTTTATTAAGTGTGACTGTCTCAAACTCCTTCATTTTATTTTTGTTGGAGATCAGCTCCTTTAAGAATTTTGCATACTTGGGCATTTGAGATAGACACTCCACAAAAGGCATGTTGATATAGAGTAACTTAAATCTCTCTAAAAATCTTGCAAATTGCTGGTCATGCTCCTATTTTTTCAACCTCTGAGGATATGGAACTGGAAGTTTATAAGGTTGAATTGGTGGAGACTTTGGCTTCTCTTTTTTTTTTCATTCTGAACTTTTAGCTTCTTCTTCACTTTAACTTCTACCCACTCGTCTACTTATTCTTTCTCCCTTTCCTTATATTTCTTCTTATACTCTACTATTGCTTTTGGGGTTTGGATCTACATTCCTCTTCTCAAAGTAATTACTTTCAACTACTCCTTTGGATTCAATCAACCTTTGATCAAATCTCAAAGTAATTGCTTGGCAATTAACCTTGGTTTCTTATTGATAAAGAGTTTGTCAATTGCCCTATCTGCATTTCTAAGTTATGAATAGAGGAAGAGTGATTTTTAAACATTTGATCAAATCTCTTTGTAACCTCATCCTGTTAGTTCATTTGCTATCATTACTTCCATGAACTTCTCTAATTTATTCTCTAGAGATACTCCTGAGGGCGAACCCTTATCTTGATAGATTTGAGATTAGGGATATTGAGCATTTTAACCTCCAAAACCTAATGGTGCTCATGGTCTCCATTGGTTATTCCCTTGATTGCTCCAAGAAAAGTTAGGATGATTCCTCTAACTAGGGTTGTAGGTGTTTCCATGCACTTGATTTTGTTGGGCCTTGTTGAAGTTATTCACATATTTCACATTCTCCATTGATAATCCTTGCATCATTTGGCATTCTATAGTCGAATGATCACCCTGGAAAAATTCATAAAAAGAAGACAAGTTAGATATTGCATTAACACTCATCTTGTCCATCCTCTTGGATAAAGCATCCATCTTTGTATTAAGCATTGTCAAACTATCAACTTTAATTGATCCCCTCTTTTTGGAATAGTCCTTTAATTAGACCAAACGGTTTATGTGTTGGCCATTTCTTAAAAAAGGTTTAAAGGTTCTTTAGGTGTTTTTGACATTATGGTTCCTCCAGCTAATGAATCAATGTTTACCCTAACTGATGGGTTGACACCCTTGTAAAATGACTGAACCAAATCCCATGATGGTATCAATTGAGGTGGACATTGCTATTGAAGATCCTTAAACCTATCCCAACACTTATAGAAGCTTTCATCCTCTCTTTGATAGAAAGAATTGATCTCATTTATGATCTTCAAGACTTTAGTTGGTAAGAAGTACTTATTGAAGAAAGCATTATAAAGCTCTTGCCAAGTGTTAATGGAGTTGGGTGGTAAGTTTATAAACCACCTCTTGGCTCTATCCATAAAGGAAAATGGAAAAAGAATAAGCCTGATTACTTCAGGTTGTACTACATTCATCTTGAAATTTGAGCAATACTCTAGAAATTAGGTCACGTGACCAATTGGATCCTCGTGTGGCAGTCCACTAAATTATGAATTTTGAATCATCTAGATCATGGTGGGTTTTATGTCAAAATTATTTACTGCAATCGCCAGCCTCAAGATCAAATTTTGATCACCTTGGACATTAGGACTCACATAGTCCCTCATAGTCCTTTGCCCATTCTGCCCATTTTATCCATCTTGAGTTGCTTGTTGTCTTAGATTTCTTTCTTCTTCCATTCTATTTCTATGTTGTCTCCTTCTTCTTTTAACTTCCTTTTCAAGTTTTAGATTAATAGATATTAGTGGAACTCCTTATTTGCTTTCACTATGTGTTGTGTGCATACACTAACACAAGTCCCTACAATACCACAAATGCAAACAAAATTAAAAATAACATCTAAACCAAACAACCTAATTTTCTTAGTAATATCAATTTTGGCAATCCCCAACAATGGTGCCAAAAACTTAATGTGCAAAATTTGCAAGCGTATGGAGTCGGTTCAAGTAGTAAAATAAAGTATCGATCCCACAAAGATTGCAAATTGAGTATTGAAATACTAAAAGTGTTTTTTTGTTTAAACACCAAATTTTGGTTTGAAAATAAAATAAAAATAAATAAAACAAATTTAATTAAAAATAAATAAAACAAATTTAATTAAAACTTAACAATCAAATTAAAGGCTAGGGTTCTTATTATCATTTCAACCTTTTCTAAAAATTAATTAAACATCTAAGTCTTTAACTAATTTTAATTCAATTTGAAAGCATCTCTAAAACCATAGATTTTCTTCTCAGATAAACTTATAATTATTTGAGTAGAATTAACACATAATTTACTAGCTCTCACTAACTAAATGTTTCTTAAACCCAATTTTAAGTCCAGCTTTTTAATCAATATTAGTCACTTGAATATCTCTCAACTAAGTAAGTGACTAATAGGTTATTGTTTTAATCCAGTAGAACCTATCTCTCAATTAAGTTCTAAAGTATAAATTCAATCTAAGGGTGATCAAGCCTAAAATGACATTAAGTTTAACAACAACCAAAGAATTAAGATTAAAGACTTAGATTTTAATTCAAAAAAAGAATTACATGGTTGAAATGAAATAAGAACCCTAAAAATATGCCTAGCTACGCATGTTAAGAGAAAAAGAAGAAGATGAAGTAGAGAAGAAATAACCAATTATTATTAATTAAAAGAAAATAATAAGCATAACTGCAATATAAGGGCTAGTTCGTTCAAAAATTCAAAACTAATTCTCTACTTAACATGAACAAGAACTTGAATGAAAATTAACTTTAATTCTTTAAAGTAAAAATGTGGAGAAAACTAAGTGTAGCCTCCTTTTGCTCTTATGAAGGCCTCCTATTTATAGCCTCCAGCCTCCAACAACTTTGAGGTTTGTTATAATTCAAATCCTATAAAATTCCCTCAAATCATCATCTCAAAATTTGAATTTAAGAAGTTGTTGTAACAACCTGCACAGCTATGCACACTTAGGCACACAACTATGTCACAGGGTGTGTCAGCTTTCTAACACTCAGGCACAGTTGTGCACACCCAGGCACACAGTTGTGTCAGAATAGGCTGCTTTCAAAACTCCACTTTTCTTCAAGATTTTGACTTATTGTAACCTCTAAATCCTATCTTTGACTTGTTCAAATCTTCCAACTTCCTTTATGCAACCTTATTTCAAAAATTAAATAAATATTAACTAAATAAACTTAAAAATAAACAAAATTAACAAAAATCCTAACAACTAAACAAAATTAACAAAAATAAAAAAAGATCTAAAAATTAACTAAATTAATTAAAAATGCAACTAATTAGATTCTATTCCCATAGAAAAAGTGTTCAAAATACAAGATTTTTCTCACTAATCACTTCTTGATGCAGGGATCATTTACCTGATCTCATATAGTTCTTAGGTGAGCTCGATTCAGTGTGTACCAAAGAAGGGATTTAAAAATGTAGTAGTTGATCATCTGTCGAGGCTAGACAAAAAGAAAAAGGAAGGGAATAGTTAAGAACCTATCAAGGAACTATTTTCATATGAGATTCTTTTAGCTATAGGGATCATGGGTGCTCTTTGGTTTGCTAACATATTAAATTTTTTGTCAAGTGGAGAAATGTTAGAAGAGTTCACTCTTTAACAAAAGAAGAAGTTGATTTATGATTCTAAATTTTACATTTTAGATGAACCATTTTTATGGAAATTGTGTAATGATGGTATGGTGAGGAGATGTATAGCATATGAAGAAGTCAATATTGCAACATTATTATGGAATGGTCAATGGTGGATATTTTGGACTATAGAGGATAGATACTAAGGTTCTTAAAGTAGGGTTCTATTGGCCTATACTTTTTCACAATGTAAGAGACTTTATGATTCACTGTGATGCATGTCAAAAGAGTGGCAACATTTCAAAGAAGGGTGAAATTCTTTAATCTAGAATTTTAGAGGTTGAAATATTTGATGTATGGGTCATTGACTTCATAGGGCCATTTCTTTTATTAGAAGGTAACAAGTACATTCTTATTTATGTAGACTATGTTTCCAAATAGGTAGAGGCCCAAGCACACTCAATAAATGATTCAAAAGTTATTTGTAAGTTTTTAAAGTTGTTCTCTCAATTTAGTATGCCTAGAGTAATCATAAGTGATGAGGGAACATATTTTTGCAATAAAAACATGAAAACCTTATTAGCTTATTATGGGGTGAAGCACATAGTAGCTACACCTTATCACCCTCAAATAAGTGGACAAGTTGAAGTAAGCAATAAAAAGTTAATGAAAATTTTAGAAAGAATAATAAGCAAGTCAAGAAAAGAATGGGCAAGGAAGCTTGACGATGCTTTATGGGCATATAGAACAACCTATAAAACACCTATTAGGATATCTCCTTTTAGGTTAATTTATGGAAAAGCATGTCATCTTCCTATTAAAATTGAGCATAAGGTTTGTTGGGCAGTAAAAGCCTTGAATTTTGACTTCAAGAAGGTAGCTAAAAAGAGATTATTACAGCTGAGTGAGCTTAAAGAAATTAGACAAGTTGCCTATGAGAATTCAAGGATTCATAAGGAGCGTACAAAAAGATGGCACGATGCAAAAGTAAGGGTCAAAAGTTCAAGGAAGGTGAAGTTTTGCTTTTCAATTTGAAGTCAAACTATTTCCTAGAAAATTGAAGAGTAGATGGTCAAGACCATTTACAGTGACTCAATCATACTATAATATCTCAAGTTTTTAAATAATTTTAAACTACATCGGGATATGCAATATTAATAATTTTTATATATATTCATAATTATTTAATGAGTTTGTTATTTATTAAAGTTATTTTTAATTTTTTTTAATTATTTTAAGTTCTTTATGTAAAATTTCCTGGAAATTGTAAATTAAGACGTAAATAATTTAATATTAATTATTTGAAATAGTTTTATGAATTTGCATGATTTCATGCATAATTTTAAAGTGTTAAATAAAATGCATATATGTACATTTATTTAAATTAAATTAGGGTTTAATTAATTAAATTAATTTGTATTATATAGTTTTAATATTAATTAATTAAGTGTGTATATATGTATATATGTGTATATATTATTAAAATATGTGTGTGGTGCATATTTATTATATGTATTATATTATATATTAAAATATTATAGAGTATGATATATATATACATATATACATATAATATTATAACAAAATATAAAGTTTGATATGAGTTTGCCATTATCATCTTCCTCCCCATTCCCGATCGGTTTCTTCCATCCTCGATGTCTGTGACCTTTGTTTCTTGCCATCGGTATGCCTCTCAGCCTTCCTCCTTCTTTGCCAGCCATTCCCGACGCCTCAAGCCTTCTTCTCCGACGTGGTTTGGCCGAAATTTATGAGAGAGGCCGAGAGTGCCATTAACGTCGATCAAGCCTTCTCCAACCACTAAATTTGACACCATCGGTCTCTATCTTCTCCTTGAGCTCTGGTGAGTTCATTTCTAAGCTTTGTTTCACTTGAAATGGTCTAGATTTCCCTAGGTTTCGATTTTACATTTTCGGCCATTTAGGGTTTTTGATTTTTTTTAGCTTCGATTTGAATGATTCATGCAATCCTCCTTCACAAACATTGATCCTAGTAGCCTAATCTAGTCTATGAATTTTTGTGGAATTTTTGGAAATCATTTTGATTTTTGTGAATTTTTTATTATTTTATTAATATTTTCTAATTTTTGAAAATTAATTAAATAAATTATGAAATTATGTTTTATGGTGTTTATAGGTGTTAAAATGAATTTTAGAAATTTATTTGTAATTTTTGTGAATTTTATATAATTATTTGGAATTTATTTAGTTTATGTAATTTTGGGAAAATTAGGTTAATTATGTGCTTTATTGAAATTAATTGGTTAATTGAGTATATTTATTGACATTATTGAATTATATGTTGAGAAATTTAATTTTGAGTAATTATACTTTTTTTGGTGAATTTTTGATTAATTTTAGGGAATTTACGTAACTATGGGTATTTTGGTAATTTCGCACTAAATTGGCTAAAAATGTAATTAAATTGGTTTTAATAGTTATTTGAGGTATAAAAATGATTTCTACAAATTATTTAGTATTTTTAACTAATTAAAACTATTTTTCGTAAATTATTTTCAAATTATATATAATATACGATTTTTTCTAAATAAATGAGTTTTTATCGATTTTTAATATGTTTTAGGGTTAATTATGTAATTTGGATTTATAAAATGTATTTTAGCCAATATTTATGAATTTATTGAAAATTACCGATTTTTAATAATATTTTATTAAAATTAGGGTTTTTATGTATTTATCGGTTAAATAAATATTTTTAGCGTTTGAATATCTAAATTGCTATATTTTGAGTATTGAAGGGCATTTTTGGTATTTTTCATGTGTTCCGTAATTATCTCGTGAAATGTGGACCTCGATCGATGAATTGTAGTTTGGAGTCCGACCGAGGGATTTTGAATTTTGTTTATTCTTGAAGTGTGTTTCTTTGCAGGACCGGCTCTACTCTTTGAGTAAAGAGATGTCCGTTTTACATGGGAGGTTCTGCTGGATTTTTGGTAGAATTCTCATAAAACGTGATGTTCGGTCAAATTCTGATTCTAATTCTGTGTTTAAGATTCTAGATCGAGTCTTTAGAATTTCCGCTAGAATTATTCTAATTTCCTATTATCGTTTATTTGTTTAGTTACGCCTAGTGGACCAGGCCCGTCGGACCCGTCTCGAGGAGCACAATAACTATGAGTTGTTATTTTATATGTACATGTTTTAGGGTGCATGTTTTAGAAATATATGATTTATTTGTATAAATATGCATATATGGTTAATAATTGCTTAGGTTTATTTTTGGTATATTTTAAACTATATGCATGTTTTATAAATAAATTATTCTTAAAATTTTTTTAGGTATATTCATGGTTTATTTCTAGTTTATTTTGTAAATAAATTGAATTTATTTGATGTGTATATACCTGGTTTATTTTTGGTATATTTCTAGTATATATATGGTTTATTTTGTTATTTTATTTAATATCATGCATCATTGATTTTATGAATGTATGTTTTATATAAAATGAAGGATATTAATAGAACGTGCTACCTAGTGGCCAACACTAGGACCGAGTACGGACCAGTACGATGATAGAATTTAGGTTAAATTACTAACCTATTTGTGGATATTGATTGGATTGATTTATTGATGTGTGATATGATTGAGAGTGTAATTGTTGGAGCTCGGTTGACCAAGTGTCTCAAAATCAATCACACTGACAGTCAGACTGCTGGAGCTCGGTTGACCAAATGTCTCAGAGTCAATCACACTGACAGTCAGACTGCTGGAGCTCGGTTGACTTAGTGTCTCGGGGCCAGTCTACTATCTAAATGCAACAAGTGAAATTATTTGGAACAAATGAGCCTGTATGGCTAGAGTGTTGTCTAACATCGTTTGAGGTTGCGATTTTTCTAGGGTTCTATTTGATCCTTCATAATCGAATGTTATTTTCAGTATTTATATAAAATGATTTTGCTACATCTGTGTGTTTGCCTGTATATATATTTATTATATATACTATTGAATGTGTGCATTGTCATTTAGCTATGCATGTATATATATTATAACAATTCACTCAGTGAGGTCTAACTTCCCTCCGTTGACTATTTTTCAGGAGAGTTTACGTCATCAGACCTCAGTAGCAGACCTTTACGTAGAATTTCATCCACCACGGCTTCACTATGTAAACTGCTTACCTAATTTCACTTTATAATCACTGCAGTAGTTATAGTCGTTTGTGAAATTTATGTACCATGTTTAAATGAGATTTGTATTATAAATATTTGAACTGAGATTTGTATTTAAAGGATATTATTTATATATGAGAATGAGCTTGTTTATTTAAATGAGTTTGATGGAGCATTACTTTATTTTATTTATGAAAATTATTTCTGCTGCACAATATTTTAATTATGTTATTATTATTATTGCATGTTTTGTTTATTTTTAGGCTTGCTACGGGTTCCAGATTCGAAAGAATTCTTGTTTCTTAGTGTCAGTCACGGCCCCTATTTTGGGTCGTGACACATACCCTTATAGAGCTGTAGAATTATGCAACACTAAAGGAGACAAATTCAAAGTGAATGGACAGAGATTGAAGCAATACCATGGAGGCACATTAGAGAATTTCCATTAAGTTACATATTTAAAGGAGTCAACTACATGATCAACATGGCAGTCTAGCTCATAGACCATTAACAAAGCATTTCTTAGGGGCTTAACCAAGAAAAAAATTTATATTGTTTTGTTTAAGTGATTTCATTTATGTTTTTTCATGTTTATTTTAAATTAAACTCTTGATATTTGTTTACTTTTATGATTTTAGGAAGTGAGGAAAAGAAAAGCTCTAAAAGAGGTTTTGTAAGTTAAATTTGTATAGAATATTAGTTGATATGATGTGCAAGTCATTTATATGATACATTATATGAAAATTTATGATTGATACTTTGATTAGTGAATTAGTCAAGTTGCACACCCAGTGGCATAGCCATATGACTTGATTATTATTCTTTAATGTTAAAAATTGCATTCAAGCGTGGCCATGTGCATTTTATATATAGCCATGCCCATGTCAAAGCTAAAAATTTGCATTCATGCATGGCCATGCTTATTTTTTGCATGGTTGTATGCCTGCCAAGCTTAAAACTTGTAACCAGGTACGACCATATGCAAAATGTGCATGGCCATATGCCTATCATCAATAAATAATGTGTTAGCAAGTTACACGATCATGCAGCCTGACAGGCATGGTTGTGTGTCCCCTATTATAGATGACATGCACTCACTTTTAAGTGGAGCCCCTCCACTTTCCCAACACCTAGGGTTTCTAACCTTGACCACCTTTCCTACTTCCCAAACCCTAGCATTCATCAATTCCCATAACATAACCTTTCCTACTTCCTAAAATCAAGAACTCCTAAATTTTGACTACCTTTTCTAATTCCCACCACCCACCTCTTCTATTTAAACACTTACCACTCTTCTAATTCCTTAAATCTTCTCATTACTCACTCATCTTCTCTATTAGCACTCTCTCAATCCTAAATTTCTGTCATATCACCATAGAAAGAGAGCAAAGGAAGAAGAACATTGTAAAGAAGAAATTTGCTTCTCCTCCTAAAAGAGCAAGGCTTGGTGGATGGTGCTAATAAAGAATAAATGGTAAAACCGATTCCTAATCAAATTCATTTTAGGCATGAGGGGCATAAGAAAAAATTTGAGCAAACGATGAATAGGAAGATTGTCCCTAATAAATATACTAGTGCTTCAGCTTTAAAGGAAATTAGGTTATTTAATGAGGTAATGATGCATGTCAATAGGATGGGTTGGGGTGAATTTATCATGATGTAAAATCCCACTTATGTTAGGCCTGCTTGTGAGTTTCTCTCTTCATTTAGCTTTGATGAACAAACTCTTATGATCAAGTTTCAATTGGGAAATGAAGAACATAATTTAGTTTTGTCTAAACTTAATGATGTGTTTCATTTTCCTAAGGATCAAAATTCTAATGTTAAGTATGATAGAGATGTATTTTAAAAGGAAACAATCGAGGAAAGGGAAATTTTCTATAAGGCTAGGGTGGCAAAAGAATCTTGCATTTGATTGCCCACTTTAAAGTATTTACATAGGCTTATGGCTCATTCCTTGTTTCCAAGGAAAGAAGGGGATTCTATGGTTACCACCACCGAGCTAAACATTTTGTATTGTATGGTCAATAATAGGAAACTTTATATTTGTCATGCTTTAGCCAGAAAATTAAGGGATGTAGCTAGTGACAGAGGCTATCAAAGTATGAGGACTAGTGACCACCATAACTACTCACTTAGGCTTTGACACTTAACATATGCCATTTGAGAAGGTCAAGGGCCATATCTTTATTGAAATTAACATAATGGAAGTTATAGGTTTAGTCCATGTTAACCAAAGAGGAAGAGCATTCTTTACCCAACCTACTTTATAGGAGGAACCACAAGAAGAAAAAGAGGAGGAAGATTAAGAAGCTACCCTTAATGTAGTGGTAGAAAGGTTAGACAACTTAGAACTTTAAGTAGGAGTAGTTCATTTAAATGTTGGTGAGTTGAATACATTGGCACGCTGATTGGACCTTACAATGATGGGAATGAATCAAAATGTGGATTTGATCAACCACAATCTCATGGCATTCTTCAATGCCCAGAATTTTATTCCTCCACCCTATCTGCCCATTCATGATGAACCCAAAGAGGAAGAAAATCACTCCTCATCCAAGGATGAAGGAGAAGAGTGAAGACTTTTATTTCAAATTGTTGTCTCATTCTAGCTTGAATAATGTTCCTTTAAATTGTTTTTGATTTTATGTTTTATAGACCAATGTGTTTAAGTTTTGTTTGTTAAGTTTTATTATGTTTGTTTGAATTGTTAAAGTTTGTTTTGTTTCAGTTTAAATTGTTTCAGGATTTTATTTTATTAAGGTTAATTGTCCCTTATTTCATGTTTAATTTTTCTCTCATATGGATGACATGAGTTTAGGATATTTGTTCTATAAAAATTGATGGCAATCATATTGATGAGAGTTAAATAAGCTAGTTTCTCATGTTCATATCTTATTTCAGGCATGGCCATGCGTATTTAGCGCATAGCCATGCACCTTCAAAGCTTTAAACACATGAACCAAGCATGGCCATGCACCTCTAAGTGCATAGCCATGCAACCTGATGAGCTTAAAATTGAAAAATATGGCACATGGTCATGCGGCCCAACACACATGGTTGTGCGCCCTAATGAACATAGCCATTCGATTTTTATTTCTCACATTCCTTGTCATATGATCATGTAATAAGGACATTGCACATTTTAAGTATAGGGGAGAGATTAAATTTTTTTAATTTTAAAATTTTCAATTTTGTTTATTAATTTATTTATTTTCCTTGTTATTTAGGGATTCTAAGAGAGCTTAATTTCCTATTTGATTCCTAATTACTATTTGATAAAGGAAACTTTGACTTGATAATCTTTAATTTTCCTTTTTTTTGTAAAAATTATGTATTAGTTCCTTTCCTTTTTGTTTTAGGAATAGAATTCCTTATAACCCTTTTTTCTTACTTAAACCCTACTATTCTTGTATTTTGTTTTTATTTTTGTTATTTTTCTCTTTTGCAGTTTTATTTTTTTAAAGACACTAACATTGTTGTGATGGCTAGAACAAAGACATTATATCAAAGAAAGAGGCTTAGTAATAGCAAAGGTAAGTCCAAAGACATAAGGGATGATTATGAAGCTTTCTTTACCATTTACTCGGAAGAGGAAGGTAAGAGATTCTGCTCCTTAGTTAAAAGAATTTTAACAAATCAAAATATTTTGATGATGAGGTACTTTTGAACATGGGAATTAAAGGAACCATATATGTGTTTTGTAGGAAATTGGGGTAATCTAAACTGGCTATAGCCCAACATGATGTGTTCTTTGAGCTCATAATAGAAATTTACACTACATTTAAGATTCTATATGAAAATCAAGGGGTCTTTTCATGTGGGTTCTTTAGCAAAAATAGTATTTTGACTATAAAATTATGTATGATATCTTTGGTTTTCCTAAAGGAGGTGTTTATCAACCTCCATTGGATTATAATATGAGTATTTTTTGGCATAAAATCACTAGAGGTGATAGAGTTTGTGAAGGTCAAGTAATGACCAATGGTTTGATTAAAGATCACTCATATTTAATTCTGCACAAGTTCATGTCACACACTATTTTGGTAGAAAGGATAGCACTAGGGTTTCTCCATATCATTTATTTATGTTATGGTGCTTAAACACAAAAGTGCACAACACATAGTTTGTTTTGTGTTCTATGTGGCATGTTATGCAAGATAGGAAAGCATTGTTATCACTGGGGCATATTATCAGTAGTTTGGCATTATATTTTGCTCCATATGAATTTGCAAAACATCAATTAAAGCCCCTGGAATCTAAATTCCTCGATGAAGACTACCTTATTCGAGCTTAAATTATCATAGAATTCAATAGGTTTCATGATGTCACCTTAAGGAGATGCTACTTATTAGGCCAAACAAATATGCAACATAGTGAAGTCCCTTTACCTCTTAACACTACAGAGGAAGAAGCTGATGGAAGTGAAAGCCAAGCAAAAAAGAGAGGGAGAAAGAGCATCGAAGGATGGTGTGAAGGAATCATGGAAAAAATCAAAGAGCTTATAGATGTCTCTGACAACAGGATTGGGAATATGATCATGGACTTGTCTCTTAAGATAGAGAAATTTAAGAAATGTTGCGAAGAGAAGGCTAAAAGGTTACAAGCCCAAATTAATAAAATCTTTGCATACTTCCTCAAAACAGAAGGGCTAAAATGATTAATGAGGCAGCAAGAGATCTTATTATCATTCCATTCACCTCCCTACTAAGTGCATCAAAATAAGGAAGTACACTATTTTTTAGTGTTTGTTTATTTTTATTTTCTTTCTATGTTTGTTTTTATTTTACTTTAAGAGTCATTCATGTTTTGATTTAATTTTTATGTTGTTCATGCATTACTCTCACACTTGGATTGTTGTAATCTATTCACATACAGAGTCTTATTCATTAAATATAGTTTTCATGAAAAAATGCTTTAATCTTCCTTTAATGATTTGCTTGGGATTTTTTTTAATTAGGAGAGTAATTTGTGGTTAGGAATTTTTACATTTTAATGAACTTAGTGCTTGCTTTTGTATTGAACAAATGAATTTAAGTGCTTAATGCTTGAGAAAAATGTTTATAAGTTGGAATTTGAGTCTAACCTTAGTATGGTTAAATTCTAATATATTTTGGTTTATTTTCTTTAAAAAAATGATATGGAGCGTAAAACACACTGGTTATGAGAAAAATTTAAAAAGAATCTCTTTAAATGCTCCTTCTACTTCAATGGTCTTTTTGGAGTAAGAGTATCCAAATGACCTTTTTTGGAGGTATCCACGCTGAGTAGTGCAGGAAAGGTGGGGCATACTGAGATTGGGAAGACTTTGATTGAATAAAAGTTTTAAAACCTTATATCTGCTGAATTTATAACTTCTTAAGTTTTAGAGTGATTCCAACTTGCTTTCATTTTTCTTAAATGTCAATTATTTGCTTTCATGATTTCAATAGAAAAGTATGCTCTTTACACGGTAACAATGCATTCTTGACCTCGGATTATTATTTTAATTTTGAGTTTTTAAACTTTTTATTAAATTAAGAATGAGGTAGTTAGTTAAGTTAAAACTAGTTAATGAGCATGATTCTTTAGGTGAATATAGTATATTCAATCTTTGCTTTAAGACAAGCAAACATTCAAGTGTGGGGGAATTTGATGAGTATAAGAAATGTATTATTTTCAGCACTCAATGTGTTAGAATTAGGTGTCATTCTAGTTGCATTTGCTATCTTTTGTTAAGTTTTTCTTTAGTTTAAATGTTTTTGTTGCATGATTTGAGTTTGTGTTTACTTTTAGTATTTTGGGTTACTTTTGGTTGTTTTTATGAATTTAGATGTTCAAAGAACAATAATGGAATGAGGCATAGAACTTCTGAAGGCAATGGAAGTGTCCAAGGAGCATTCAAGGAAAAATCTAGCAAGTTTGAGGCTTAAAAGAGACGCATGGTCGTGTGCATTTTGCATATGACCATGCCTAATTGAAAGTCAGACACACAACCATACGCACCCACACGTATGGCCATTCTTGATTGCTAAATTCTTATAAAGACAGGCACACAGTCGTGTGCCTAAACACGCATGACCATGTGCCCTACTGGTAGATTTTTGAAATTTTTATTTTAAAGCACTATAAAGGGAGATTTGATGGATTTTCAAAAAAGGAAACATATAAAGAGGTTGGAGGCTAGGGTTTTATGTATGTGTAGCCTCTAGGAACAAAGCATTAGACTCTATTTTTCTTATTCTATATTTTTTACAAGTTTTTATCTTTATTTTTATCATCAAAGACTATGCTTGATTATGTTGGTTTTTAGAGATTAAGGAACAAGGACTGAAAAACAATAGCCTTCTACTATCAAGGGGGTTTTCTAGGTACTTGTTATTATTCATTTCTATTTTGATTAATAATGATGTTTATTTTCTTTTATTCCTCTTCTTTGTCTTTTATTACCAACATAAGCAGCTAAGTTCTTATTAGGGTTCTTATATCAATTCAACCATGTAACAATTGCAATTAAACCTAAGTCATTAATCTCAATTCATTAGTTATTATTGAACTCAATGTCTTCATAGGATTTATCACCCTTTGATAGAATCTACACAATGAAACTTGATTAAGAGATAGGTTCCATTGGATACAAATAATAACCTATTAAATGTTATTTTAGTTGAGAGACATTAAAGCAACTCATATTGATTAAGGGATGGAGATTTAAATCGGGTTAACCAACACTTAGTAAATGAGAGCTATAAATTTAAGATGTTAATTTACATGGTTAATTGTAGGTTTGTCTAAGAGGAAAACCTAGGATTCCTTAGATGCCTTCAAATTGAATTAAGATTAGGTATGGCTTAGGTACCAATTGATCTTTAGGAAAAGTTGAATTGATAATAAGAACCCTAGCTTTTTTAAATTAATTATTAATTAGTACATATTTCCTTTGTTTGATTTTAGTTAATTTCAAAACACCATTTTTCATCATTTAAATAGACAAAGCACAATTAGTATTACAATACTCAATTTGCAATTTCTATAGGATTGATATTTAATTACTACTAATTTCTTCAAATGGTTATCCATTTTAACAACAAAAGGCCCTATATCTAAAGATCTAAACTAATCTCCATTCAAATATTTAGGTAGAACTAGGAGGATGTATGAATGAAGCCAAAACAAGGTTGTTGGTAAACTAAAGTTACTAAAGAAAGGGAAAAAACAAAAAAGAAGAAAGAAGAAGAAATAGTGGTTTTTGGCTAAAACCACTTAAAAAAACCAAACCCACTTCCTTAAATCACTTTATAAAACAACTATATTCTCTACTAAATAGAAAAGTTCTTTAGAGAGCACTTTTTACTTTAGACCAAAGGTACAAATTTGACCTTTAACTTTAGCCCTAAAACTGAATTGGACCTTCATTTTTTTTTATTCCCAACTAGAATTTTTTCTTTTCAAACTAGCTTATATTGAACCCTCCATTAATAGGAGTCAAAGCCACCATTAAATTTAGCTTATGTGGACTTATGGGCTCCACTTACATGACGATTAAAAGAATACATGTGGCAATAAGGCCCACTTTTCTAATTTTTTATTCTAAAATAAAAATAAATCAAACATTAAATAATGAGGGAAGAACTTTTGTTCTTTTGTGTTCATCCTCTTTAACTTAGTGCCATTAATGGCAAATGACAATAAAGAAAGTCCCAGAAGACAAGAGAGGTGTGAAATTCAAGAGGATAAGACTATAGCCTAAACCAGTCTGGTAACCCCCTATTTTAACACCAACAAGGTGACAATCAGTCCACTGAACAAGAAAAAGCAAAATCTAGGCCGCATAACAAAAAGGCGAAAAGCTAAGATTCATCTAAAGACAAGCTCCATCTTTCTCCCTTGGGTAATCCAAGGAACTACATTAACAAAAAGGCAAAAAACAGAGGTCTTAATTAGGAACATACTTTACACAATTATGTAAATTATGCATATTCTTAGTTTAAGACTACTAAGAGATCAATAAATACCCAAGAATCTAAGATGAACAAAGAGCAGCATTGAAGCAAACCCAGTTTGAACAATCTGTTATGGCATAATTTAACATAACAAAACACAACAAAATTAAAAAAAAAAGAAAAAGAAGAAGATAAAAACATAATAACAAACTTGCATGCAAATCATAACTGAATTCCGATTAGACCAAATAGCCCAGCAAATGGATTATTTGATGCTCTTCAATGGCACCATTCTTTTATAATTTATCTTCCTTTGAACTCTGGTTCTTATCACTCACCGCTGACCCTACCATCAACACCACCATTAATATCACACACTGCCCAAATGCCAAATGCCATAGCCAACTTCTCACTATGCTGGAAAAGTGCACTCTCCCTATCTTCGTCCCCTATGTCAAGAAACACCTCAGAAGTGTCGGGTGAATACCCTGCACATTTTTAATACTTTGTTATTTCATCTAACTTTATATATATGTCTTTAGTTTAAGGATGAGTTCGATTTTCAGCAACAAATTCATGGACAACACCATTCATTTCAATCAAACTGTAACTAGGGATTTTCTTGATTCCCTTATCCATCATTTCTTATTATGCTAGCAAAAAATTTTATTCCTTGATCCACCATGACAGTATGAGTACAAGCATAAAGAACACCAACCATCTGTTACCCTTTCAACAATCAATCCTGGAATACCCTTTCGATATAGTATTCTAATAGAAGACAGTTGGTTTAGGAATTGTAGCAAACAATTGTCATGTATAATCCACCAACATCAATATCATTCACCACTAACACCACCATTAATATCATACGCTGCCATTATCCTTATCAATAAATCATGTTTTAATAATATAACAATTAAGCTAAAAATCAATAGAAATTAAACAAATAATTTTATTACCCAAATACAAATGGTCTTTTCTTTGAGTTTTGTTAATAACAATTGTTGGGAATTTGAAAGGTTAAGAAGAAGAAGTAGCAACTTCATTATTGATAGTGGAGCAGTAGTCTTCGATGGAGGTTCATCAGGGTGGTGGGTGGAGAGCAACAAAGTTGTAACAAAGGAGATGGTGGTGGTCGAGGAAAAAAAAAGGAAGAATAAAGTAATAGCTTTTTAGTGGAAGGTGGGTGGAGCCAGCAGAAGGTGGGCGGAGATGCTAGGTTAAAGCAGCTATTGGTGGGAGATGGTGGGTGAACGTTGTAATTTTTTTCATCACCGGTGTTGTCTTTGTAATTAGGGATTAAAGGAGTGTTAATGAATAAAAAAACAAGGCCCTACACCTACATATCAGCTTTGTTTAATGTTTGTTTAGAGTTCTGTTAGAGTAGGTTCCATTTGGGATGAATTGGGGAAAAAAAAGTTCCAGTTGGAAACCAAAAAAATATGAAGTTCTAATTTAGTCTTAGGGTTAAAGGTGAGAGTCCAATTTGTACCTTTGGCCTTTACTTTATATCTCTCTTTTGTCTTAACTATTATCATTACTCATGCTTTAAGTTCTTTTTAATTATAAATGTATACACTTGAATCTTTTCATTTAAATGTTTAAATAAGTTAAGGCATCTGCTATAGTTAAAATTTGGTCATTTATCTTCATTAAAATTATAAAGGGAAGCATTATTAGGCATGATGCTAATTTGAAAGATTAGAAGGATTAAGGTGTACACGCCTTCTGTGAATTTCTTGCTATTTAAGGAGCCAGTTTAGGTAGGCAAAATGAATATTGATGAACATTTGCCTATAGATTTTACTTGGACATGGGTTTGGGTAGCAATTTGAAATGATTTGCATTAATCTAAAAAAGCAAGGATGTAGGTAAGACAAAGACTATTTGGTGAACAAATTTTAAAGGTTGAAAGAGCAATTGCCATATCCTATTATGTCAACCCCCCAAATGATACTTTGCTAAAATTTCAACTCTTAATTCTAGTTGTTTCCAAAAAGTTTTGGCATTGTTCTGTTGACCATAACACAAACTTCACATGCTTTATGCCCTTCTTAGATAGAGGGTTTAGCCAAGACAACTTATGGTACTAAAAGGCAACTACTTATAAATTAATGCATAAAAAGAATCTTTAAAATCCCTAATTCAACTCTTAAAACTTGCAAAAGAAAGTCAGCTATGGATTTCGCGTATTAAAGGTCCTTCAAAAACCCTATTGAGCTGAAGAAAATTCAACATCTACAAATTCAACCACCAAACACAAACACAAGCAAAAATCAATCATTATCAAGAGCGCAAATGAGGAGAAAACACATAAAAATAAAGGAAAAAGATAGGGCTTTCATTAAGTATTAGCAAGCAAAAATAATAATTTAGAATGCAGAGGAAGAGAAAATTGTGAAGGAGTTACAGATTTAGCAAAAGGAAAAGAAATGGTGAAGGAGTTAGGGATTTAGAATACAAGGAAATAAAAGACCAAGTGAAAAAATAAGGCGCTAATTTTATTTCTCAATCAAAAATGAATATATATTCGATTTTAATGTAGAAAGGAAATTGAATTTTTTTTTAAATTTAGAAACGAAATTGACATCCATTTCTAAATTAGAAACAAAATTGAATTTCCATTTTTAATTTAAAAACAAAATTGAAAGTCTATTTCTAACCAGAAAGATATATGAGTTTGTTTTAAATTGAGAAATAGAAATAAAATTTTATTTCTAATTTGGAAACATATATCAATTCTGTTTCTAAATTAGAAATGAAATTTTCTAATGTATATTAATAATTGTATTATCTTCTTTTCATTTCTATTCCATTTTAATTTTATTCTAATTAGAAATGAATATTTTCCGTTTCTAAATTTCATTGCTAAATCGATAAATTCTAGTAATATAAGTTCTTGCAAGACTACCAAAGCATTGATTTTTTGTAAACCATGGTGACTAATATGTGCAGTTTCACATTCATTTCCCTATTTGAGCTCTCTTTTTTCACTTTTTTGTTCCTAGGAAGGGTGCATATGTTAGTATTACTATCTGTTTTATATAGGAGTTGTATTTTCATGTCTAATTTATGAAGTTCAAAATTTAGGATCCGTACAAGTTACTCATCTAAGTAGGACACTTGCACAATGCACAAAGGCAATATACTAAAACTTTATATGTAAACATATCATCATACATGACACAAAGTAGTACTTAAAAATAAAACCATAGAATTTTTCAAAAAAAAAAATAAAAATATAAAAGCATAGAATGTACATATCTTATGAATGAGCCTATCACATGGAGCAGCAATGACAATAAATTGGTTACAGGCTTCTGAATCAAGAGTGTCCAAGCTAAAGATAGTGATACATAACCTCCAAAAATAAGCTTGAGAACCCCTATATGTATTTGAACCTCCAAAGCATTAACTTGAAAATCTTAATACTCAATTCAGTAACAACCCCTAAGAAAGATTAGAGATCATATTACTTAGATGATCAAGGAATTAGAATAAAGAAAACTTGTTTCTAAATTCCAATTTTGACACACTCCATAAAAAGATGATCAAACTACTTGAATGTTCCTTAAAGCATGTATTCTACACAAGAACACAAAGATAAAAGCAAAACAACCTTTAGGTTTTAAAACGTCAATTCTAAATTTCCCAAAATTCATCCAAGGCATATTTATAGCCTTTACATAGTTTTCCTTAGTGAATAAGGAAAACTAGTAACCCTAAACACAAAAATAGGAAACTAATAAAATCGTATCTTAAAAAAAATTCTTCTCATATTTCATATTTTAAGAGTAACACTAGTTAAACTAACTAAAATTAATGGACTTTTTAAAATAAGAATTCGTCCAGCCCCTTATTTAACATAATTAAACCCAAATAATAATGTTTAAATAACTCTCTCATGTATATTCGACCAGCCCATAATAAATGTGGACCATTACATACTTAATTAAACCCATTAGTAACTTGAACTTGAATTTAGTTATATTGAACTTGAGCTGCACTTGTCCCACAGCTTTAGTGTCCTTGTAAACTTTCACTAGCCCAATTTACTATGCCTTGTACATGATGGATTAAGGCTTGTTGAAACTTCTTATATTTAGACCTTATTTTAGATCCTTGAGGCATGCTAATCGAACTAGAAACTTCTTGAACTTGACCGTTGTCTTCTTGATCTTGCTCATCTGCATCATGTTGAATCCTTGGAACTTGGTGTGTAGGCTGCTCCATAACAAATGTGGAAAGATGTCATAGACCATTCTAAACTTTATAATATAAACTAGAGGAACCTTATGAAAACCAACAATGTCAACCAAAACAAGTCATTTCATTCAGCTTGGCACATTCTTACCCATAGATGCCTTCCCATTTTCTGGTTAATGCTGGTTGGGGTTAATAGTTTTTTTTTTTACTTGTGTTTATACATAATCCTTATAATATTCACAGATGCAGGTGCAAAAGATTTTTCTATGCGAATGCATAATTCTCTCATATATTAATCTAAAATTCATTGTATAGGTCAAATTCATGTGATTCTTGACCTCATGAGCTATTCTTTTAACTTAAATTTTGCAAATACTCTATCTGGAATTTCCATTACAATGTGTTGGCTTATGGTCTAACTTCATCTCTATTATGTTTTATTCTCATTTTAGTGCATTAAGTGAACGCCAACATGCTATATTAGAAGAATTTGCTCTTGAGGAGATAAAAAATGAAAATGGTATTGTTAACAAAGAAAATTGGTAAGCATTTATCCTTGATGGTATATGTGTTACCATATTTGCTTCCTGTTATTTTGCAACTTTGCCTCACGTGAAGTTTTTAGGGACTACAATTGGCTTTAATTCCATAATGCTTTAACCATAATGTGATTCTTTTTTCAATGAATCATCTGCTGAATTTTATTCATTGCTTAGTATAGATCATAGGTATCCCATGTTGTAGTGTCCTTTGTGAGGAACTCATTACTTAAGGTCTGCCTCAAATCTTGATCAGTATATTTTGACATTGGTAAATTCTCTATATAATGGCAAATAGTTATAAATGCTGTGGAATAATTGTAGCATATTGATCCAACCCACTCTGTTACTTTATGGTTAAGAATTTTTGGGCACTATTCGATGTCATAAAAGATTTAATTCATGTGCCATATATTTGTTATGCTAAACCTCTTAGGTTATCTTGGTGTTTAATTTGTTGATTAGCTTGACCAGTGTTTTAAACTGCTATTGTAAAGTAATTCCCAAATATTGACTACATGTATCATTGGCTCATATAGTAATTTTTTCTTCTGGCTGAAATGAAGAACCTGAAATGGATAATAGGCTTTATCAGCAGCTATCTACTGGTTGAACTTACAGGTGGCAGCGTCTTCTTGAGCGTGTAAAGGAGCCTACAATTATGCTTGAATTATCTCTGTTCATCATAGCCTTGTTGTTTCTTATCAAAATCCTTGGATGAATGATGACCCAAGGTGGCATTTTGTGGAATAAGCATGCTGAAATCTTCATTCATGTCGAATTCATCCTTAGTGGAAGGTCTAATCTAGAAGGTATAAATTCTGTCGCCCTCTCCTTCCCCTCAATTTCGAGTCCTTAATTATTTTATCCTTACCTCCTAGTAATCACCTCTTGACTTCAGTCCTTTTTTAGTTGAAAATATGAAGAGGTCGGTTTGCATCATGGGGAAGGAAAAAATCTCAATTGGATAGGGCTTCTTCTTATACTTATAAATTCCTTTGTCCCCATATTGATCAGTTGCAAGCATTATTCAGAATTTAATTCTTAGTTATATTGGTTTACTCTCAGATGCACATGATGTTAGTGTTACCATGAAATGTGTAAAAAATAAAAATAAAAATAAAATGTGTATTTTTGTGGCCATGCTTGCAGAATAGAACTCAGAAGAAATCAACACAAATCTATGTTGCACAAGGGCTGAGTTAAACTGTTACTTTACCGTTGTTTTGGGACAACCTCAATAAGGTATCATGAAGCAACTAGGCTGGTTGTTTCGCATTCTTTGTAGTGTAAAAAAAACCCACAATCATTTACGTTGGTGCATATAAGGGCATATGTCTTTTGCCTGAAATTATACATAGGTGGCATGTAACAAGTTGCAAGAAAAAGTTGGATTCCATGAGAAAATTCTGTGATCTTAGATTGGAAGTATATATATTTTATGTATGCTCATTTATTATAATTTAAAAAGAAATTGGATGCATTGTCCAAATACTGTTAATTTATTAACCTTGCAACAAAGTCACCATAGAAGACTTGGATACTATTAATTTATTTCTTACTTGGATACTGTTTCTTTTAATTTAAACATTTTCTTTCAGGCTAGAAGATTGAGGTATTTCTGTTTCTGGGGCAGGATCTTTTTTCTTACTTTCTTTTATCTCACCATAGAAGTAAGAAATAAAGCCCCAAAGAGAAAGCCCAAGAGCAACACCTTTCTCTGCCTGAAAATTCTCTTGGAAGAAAATCACCGCCAGGATCTCTGTCACTGGAAGTAGAACAGCGATTATGATAGCTGATAACAATGAGGAGGCGCAGAAGATTACTCCTATAGCTCCCAAGAAGAAACTCTGCCAAATTATTGCACTACACGCTAGTATCACATAATACTTCGTTTCACCAAGTCCGAATTCTCTTCCTTCTCTTGAAATCACCTGATAGAGATGATAACCAAATGAATAAGAGTCAAATTTTTTGACAAGAATATCTGTTGAATATAAAGCTCAAAGATGATAATTGTCATCTCGAAATCCATCCCTTTCGGCTGAATTTTTCATCTTTTTCCACAGTTTTTTATGCTTATATTATTTGAGATAATTATCAACTCTTATTGCCAATAAAAAGAGTGCTGAAAATTGAGTAGTCAATATGAAGAATTATTTTCATATTAATTAATTATCATATTTATCAAAAAAAAAATCAACATAGGTATAAATTTTTTTTAACTAAAAATTTATCATACACATTTTTTTTTTTTTAACAATTAGTTTAGATAATTAAAGCTCATATCTGAAAATAAAAGAGTAAGAAATTGTAGAATTAAACCTTTTTACCAAGCAAATGTCTTGAACCTTTTACAAAATGTTTTATCATTCATTGGAAGGGTTAAACAAAATCTATTGTGCACATGGCTCAAAAAATGTCGAATCACATGGTAGGATCACTAAAGGCACTTTGACACTACTTATCTTTTGAAGTCAGTCACTGCAAAAGATTTTCCCAAAAAAAAAAAAAAAAAAAAAGTCACTACAAAAGATAAGTAACTGTGCCTTTGTCGTAGACCAGACCTTGCACCTTTTTACCCCATTACCTACTCGTTTCTTTGTGGCTGAGAGTGACATTTCTTTTCGCTTCAAAAATTTTTTTTCAAAGGATATGAATCACCAATATTTAAAAAAGCTTACTTTAAATTTTTAATTAATCCAGTTGAAACGCAGAAAAAAAAATTCTGCTTTAATACCTCACTCAAAAAAAATAATAATTTTTTTTGGGTTAATAAAAATTAAGTTATTAGTATAAAAAAATTCAAACGTTTGTAGTTTTTTATAATTTTATACAAATATTTTAGTTTTAGTAAAAATATTTTGATTTGGCAATTGTTTAATAATTTTAGTACGCATAATTTTTTAGTCAAAATTAAATAAATTTATTGACGTGAAATTTTATAAAATATTAAATTTATCTTTTTTAATTTTCTAAATTTATAATTGTACATTGATATAAAAAAAAATCCAAATGTTTCAAAATTGACAAATTTAGTTCAATTTTTAAATTTTGATAAAATATTTTAATTTATCCAATTTATTAATATAAATAATTATTTACTTAAAATTAAATAAAACACATGATAATAATAATAATAATAATAATAATAATAATAATAATAATTATTATTATTATTATTATTATTATTATTATTATTATTATTATTATTATTATTTACTTTTGAAATTTTGTTAAATTTATAAATGACTTTTATTATAATAATTTTAAGAAATAAAAATATTTTTAATATAAATAATTATTAGTCTAGATGATTCAAAATTTTAAATTTTTTAAAATTTTTTATTTAAAAATATCTAATTTTTTGAAAGAAAAAATATCTACTTTAACATTCAAATTTTATTTTTCATATTTTACTCCACACACACGTATATATAATTTTTAAAATTTTTATTAAAACAGTAGTCTAAAAATTTAAAATTTTATTATATGTAAATTTAATTTTTTAATTATCATATCAACACCTTTTATTTAATTAATCAAATAATTTTTAAATTGAAATATCTTTTCAAAATTAGAAATGGGATAAAATTGTCAAGAGTTGTAAACTTTTAAATTTTTTAAACCGATAAATCTTTATGAAATTTACAATATAAAAGGTAAATTTAACACTTTACATATATTAACTTATCATATTTTATTTTATTTTAACTAAATGTTTATTTGTAATAAAATTGTCAAAAATGCATGAAATTTAGACAATTGTACCAAAATCAAAAAATTGGGATAAAATTGTAAATAAATAAATATAAAAAATTGGGATAAAATTGACCAAGGCCGTCATGAGATAAATAAATATAAAAATTAGGGTTGAATTGTAAAAACAAACCTTGAAGTCATTGTTAACCACCATCCCTACGGTGCAAAAGACAGTGGCAAACAGACACATTACCATCTGAATTTCCATCACCAGTGTGTAGCTCATTTCTTGCTTCGATTTCTTGTATGTCAACTCCACCAACGGCAAGATAAATCCATACAAAACTGCGGCCATCAGAGTCATTATAAACCCTAATATATATTTTCTATTTGACTCATGAGCGGGCCGATCACCGCTTGTGTGCAAAACCAATACTCCAGCCCCAACTGTCAACAACACAACTGCGTTTATTGAAAAAGCAGTAAACTTCTGTTTCACCAAAAGAAACGCAAAGGCAGCAGTGAAAGCCAACTGGGTAGCAATGAGTAAAGAAGAAGTTGAAACAGGAAGACGAGCCAATCCATAAGCATAGAGATAGTCGTCAAGGCCGGTGAGGATGCCGATGAATGCTGCGGCAATACAAAGCTTACGTTTCATGTAGAAGAATTTAGTGGTGGGATTGGTGGATCGGCGGTGAAGGTAACTTATGAGGAGTGGGATAAAAATGAGAGGCCAACCGCCGGTTTCGAGCCAGCTAGAGAGCCAGACACGGTTGCCTCCATGTAAGAAATAGAGGCGCATGATTAGAGGGCCACCGCAGTTGCCTATTGATAAAATGATACAGTTGAGGATAAGTAAGGCTCTTTTCATGGTGGTGGTGGTGTTAGCTTGAGGTCCATGCTTGGTCTCCATGAGAAATACTTAATTGTAAATCCTATAGCTAGATCCTCTTCTTTGTTTATATGTTTGTCTGTAATGATCGGAGGGTGTGTATATATATATATATGAAGCGGGAATATTATGTATCTGAGCTAGAAAACATGACAGAACCAATGAAAAATGTTCAGTGTTTCTTTAGAAAAGTATGTTAGTCAATACGGGTGAGGTCATATTCAATTTATATAGCTACTTTAGTCGTAACAATTTTTCGACTATACTTCAAATTCAATTTATTATTTTTTTTATATTAAATTACCCTTTTATGTCCATTATTTTTTTATTTGTGTCGCCTGTTAGTATTCTTATCCGATCATGACTATTAGTTTATTAGTTGTTAACAGAGAAAGAAAATTTTTTTTAAATTATTTTAAACCTAATAAAATCAGGATTTGAATCTATGGCCTCCGCTTAAACCACCTAAACAAGGTTTCTTCGACTTTTATGTCCATTAATCTAGTCACTAGTAATGTCTATTATTATTATTATTAGTATTATTATTGTCATATACACAATTATCTTTTTATTTCTATTTTTCATATAACTTGTGCAATATTAGTGATTTTACAGAAATAATATTTTATGTAGGACATTTTTTAAATAATAAAAAAGAAAAATGATTTTCACATATATATATATATATATATAAATTTGTGTAATGTGCAGTAACGTAACAGTGCGGGTTACCCACTACATAAAAATCATAATGTCTTTTTTTGCTTTTTTTAATTTAATTATTAAAATTTTTTTACAAATTATGGATATTTAAATTTTTGCAAAAAATGTTCAACTATGTGCAATATCTATGTACAATTTAGGTATTATATTCCAAAAAATGAAATTTACCAAATAATTGAAATTTAAAAAAAAATTGAAATTTTTTTTTCCATTTGATTATAGAAACAAATTTTTGGTGTTTAAATCTTTATACGACAGGTTCACCTGTGTATAACTTAAATTTTAGAATCTAAAAAAACATATTTTTTCTATTCAATTATTAAAAAAAATTTACAATTTACAGGTGATTAAATCCTTGAGTTCATCTGTGTGCAACTTAAATTTTAAATTCAAAAAAAATTCATCAATACACGACGAATTTACCTATGTGTAATTTAGATTTAGATTAAAAAAATAAAATTCAAAAAACTAAAAAAAAAAACAAAAACAAAAAAAACAAAAGAGCAAAATGGGCAAAAAGCTCACCCACCATAGCAGATACATGTCGCAACGACATGTATCATTGTCCTCTATATATATATATGAAATGATTTATAAAGTGGGCCACTATATAGCGGATGAATAAAAAAAAAGAGTTGTCAGTTTATAAAAACATATCAAAATGAAATTGCCCCCATGTAAGCAGGAACTATTTTGTCAATTTCAAAAAAAATAAAAAATGCGAGCCACTATGTGTGTATCAAGACTATATATATAGTCTTGATACACACAAAGCAGCCCATATATATATATATATATATATATATATATATATATATATATATATATATATATATATATATTACGACCTACAACCAGGAGTCATAACCGGCGCTCGAAAACTGGAATTTTTTTGAATTTGGAATCTGTAGCAAGCCTTAGAAAATAAAAGCATGCAATAAATAAATAAATAAAATACACCATAATTAAAATTTAAATTGATATAAAATAAATTCTCAATGTCATGTCATAAAACAAAATATTTGCATATAGTTTTCAAATAAAGGTGTCTGACATTAAAACAACATTCTACATATACAAGGTTCTACTATTACTGCAGTTTTCTAGAATATAATAAAGTTCAAGTAAGCAATTTACATAAACTAGCCAGGGCTAAAGAAGTCTAGTGTATGAGCCTACTATTGAGGTCTGAGGAAGAAGAATTTCCTGTAAAATAAACAACTTGGGGAGTCAAACTTCACTGAATGAATTATTATTATTATTATTATTATTATTATTATTATTATTATTATTATTATTATTATTATTATATATATATATATATATATATATATATATATATATGCACCTCCTAATATCATATGCAATAACAATTTTCGAATATACTCCAAATTCATTTTATTATTTTTTTTATATTATGATGTTCTTTTCTGTAATTTTATAAAAAAAAAATTACCCTTTTGTGTCCATTAATTTTTTTGTTATCTGCGTCACCTGTTAGTATCCTCATGGGATCATGACTATTAGTTTATTAAATGTTAGCGGAGAGAGAAAAATTTTATAAATTATTTTAAACCTAATAAAATCAGGATTTGAATCTAAAACCTTTAGGTTGGCCTCCACTTAAGCCACCCAAACTAGATTTCTTCAACTTTTATGTCCATTAATTTGGTCACTAGTAATGTCTATTATTATTATTATTATTATTATTATTATTATTAGCATCATTATTGTCATATTCATAATTGTCTTCTTATCTCTATTTTTCATATAACTTGTGCAACATTAGTGATTTTACAGAAATAATATTTTTATGTAGGACATTTTTTAAATAATAAAAAAGAAAAATGATTTTCACATGAAAGGGCTTTATATATATATATATATATATATATATATATATATGGATAAAGATTGTGTAGTGTGCAGAAATGTTACAGTGCGGGACTACCCACTATGTAAAAACCATAATGTCTTTTTTTGCTTTTTTTAATTTAATTATTGAAAATTTTTTACAAATTATGGATATTTAAATTTTTGCATGACATGTTCACCTATGTGTAATACGTATGTACAATTTAGGTTTTATATTCCAAAAAATAAAAATCACCAAATAATTGAAATTTGAAAAATATTTGAAAACTATTTTTTCCATTGGATTATTGAAACAAATTTTTGGTATTTAAATCTTTATACGACGGGTTCACCTGTGTATAACTTAAATTTTAGATTCTAAAAAAACTTTTTTTTCTATTCAATTATTAAAAAAAATTACAATTTACAGGTGTTTAAATCATTGAGTTCACCCATGTACAACTTAAATTTTAGATTCAATAAAATTTCATCAATACACAACAAATTTACCCATGTGCAATCTAGATTTTAGATTAAAAAAATACAATTCAAAAAACAAATTTTTAAAAAAACAAAAGAGCACAATGGGCAAAAACCTCACCCGCCACATCAGATACACGTTGCAACGACATGTATCGTTGTCCTCTCTCTCTCTCTCTCTCTCTCTCTCTCTATATATATATATATATATATATATATATACACACACACACACACAAAAGAAATGATTTATAAAGTGGGCCACTATATCACGGATGAATAAAAGAAAGGAAAAGAGATGTGAGTTTATAAAAAAAATATCAAAATGAAAATTGCCCCCATTAAGTAGGAGCAATTTTGTCAATTTAAAAAAAATAAAAAAATGCAGGCCCCTATGTGTGTATCAAGACTATATATATATATATATATATATATATATATATATAAAAGGAATGATTTATAAAGTGGGCCACTATATAGTGGATGAATAAAAGAAAGGAAAAGAGCTATGACAAAATGAAAATTACCCCCATGTAAGTAGGAGCAATTTTGTCAATTTTAAAAAAATAAAAAAATGCAAGCCCCTATATGTGTATCAAGACTATATGTATGTATGTATATGTGTATATGTGTGTGTGTGTGTGTGTGTGTGTCACGACTCAAAACTGGGAGTCATGATCGGTGCTAAGTAACAGAAATTCTTTTGAATTCGGAATCCGTAGTAAGCCTTAGAAAATAAAAGTATGCAATAAATAAATAAATAAAGTACACTATAATTAAAACTTAAATCAATATAAAATAAATTCTCAAATTCATATCATAAAATAAAGTATTTGCATGCAATATTCAAAGAAAGGTCTCTGGCATTAAAACAACATTCTAAAGATATAAGGTTCTACTACTACTACAGTTTTCTAGAATACAATAAAATTCAGGTAAACAATTTATATAAACTAGCCAGGGCTGAAGAAGTCTGATATATGAGCCTACTACTGAGGTCTGAGGAAGATGAATCTCTTGTAAAATAAACAACTGAAGGAAGTTAGACCTCACTGATAGAATTATTATATTATACATACATGCACCTCCTAATGTCATATGCAATATTAATTTTCAAATATACTCCAAATTCAATTTATTATTATTTTTTATATATTATGAGGTTCTTTTCTGTAATTTTAAAAAAAAAATTACCCTTTTGTGTCCATTAATTTTTTTTTTATCTGTGTCACCTGTTAGTATCCTCATGGGATCATGACTGTTGTTTATTAGTTGTTAGTGGAGAGAGAAATTTTTTAAAAATTATTTTAAACCTAATAAAATCAGGATTTGAATATAAAACCTTTAGATTGGCCTCCGCTTAAGCCACCCAAACTAGATTTCTTTGACTTTTATGTCCATTAATCTAGTCACTAGTAATGTCTATTATTATTATTATTATTATTAGCATTATTATTGTCATATTCATAATTATCTTTTATCTCTATTTTTCATGTAACTTGTGCAACATTAGTGATTTTACAGAAATAATATTTTTATGTAGGACATTTTTTAAATAATAAAAAAGAAAAATAATTTTCACATGAAAGGGCTTTATATATATATATATATATATATATATAGATAAAGATTTGTGTAGTGTGCAATAACGTTACACTGCGGGGCTACCCACTACATAAAAATCATAATGTCTTTTTTTGCTTTTTTTTAAATTTAATTATTAAAAAATTTTTATAAATTATGGATATTTAAATTTTTGCACGACATGTTCACCTATTTGTAATACGTATGTACAATTTAAGTTTTATATTCCAAAAAATAAAATTCACCAAATAATTGAAATTTAAAAAAAATTGAAAAAATTTTTTCCATTTGATTATTGAAACAAATTTTTGGCGTTTAAATCTTTATACAACGGGTTTACCTATATATAATTTAAATTTTAGATTCTAAAAAAACATTTTTTATTCAATTATTAAAAAAAATTTACAATTTACAGGTGTTTAAATGCTTGAGTTCACCTGTATGCAACTTAAATTTTAGATTCAAAAAAAATTTCATCAATACACAATGAATTTACCAATGTACAATCTAGGTTTTAGATTAAAAAAATAAAATTAAAAAAAAAAACAAAAGAGCAAATTGAGCAAAAAGCTCACCCGCTACAGCAGATACATGTTGCAACGACATGTATCGTTGTCCTCTATATATATATATATATATATTTATTTATATAGATATAGATATAAGAAATGATTTAAAAAGTGGGTCACTATGTAGCAGATGAATAAAAAAATGAAAAGAACTGTGAGTTTATAAAAAAATATCAAAATGAAATTGCCCTCATATAAGTAGGAGCAATTTTGTCAATTTAAAAAAAATAAAAAAAATGCGGGCCACTATGTGTGTGTGTGTGTGTGTGTGTGTGTGTGTGTATATATATATGTCACAACCCAAAACCGGTAGTTATGACTGGCACTAGGGAATGGGAATTCATTCGAATTCGGAATCTGTAGCAAAACTTAAAAAATAAAAGCATACAATAAATAAAATACACCATAATTAAAACTTAAATCGATATAAAATAAATTCTCAATGTTATATCATAAGATAAAATATTTGCATACAATATTCAAAGAAATGTCTCTAACATTAAAACAACATTCTACAGATATAAGGTTCTACTACTACTACAATTTTCTAGAATATAATAAAGTTCAAGTAAGCAATTTTCATAAACTAGTCAGGGCTGATGAAGTCCAGCGTATGGGCCTACTATTGAGGTCTAAGGAAAATGAATCTCCTATAAAATAAACAACTAAGGGGAGTCAGACCTCACTGAGTGAATTATTATATTATATATGCATGCACCTCCTAATGTCATATGCAATAACAATTTTCAAATATACTTCAAATTCAATTTATTATTTTTTTATATTATGAGGTTCTTTTCTGTAATTTAATAAAAAAAATTACCCTTTGGTGTCCATTAATTTTTTTTATCTGTGTCGCATGTTAGTATCTTCATAGGATCATGACTGTTAGTTTAGTAGTTGTTAGTAGAGAGAGAAATTTTTTTAAAAATTATTTTAAACCTAATACAATCAGGATTTGAATCTAAAACCTTTAAATTGGCCTCCGCTTAAGCCACCCAAACTAGATTTCTTTGACTTTTATGTCCATTAATTTGGTCAATAGTAATGTCTATTATTATTATTATTGGAATTATTATTGTCATATTCATAATTATCTTTTTATCTCTATTTTTCATATAACTTGTGCAACATTAGTGATTTTACAGAAATAATATTTTTATGTAGGACATTTTTTAAATAATAAAAAAGAAAAATGATTTTCACATGAAAGGGCTATATATATATATATATATATATATATATATATGGATAAAGATTTGTGTAGTGAACAGTAATGTTACTGTGCAGGGCTACCCACTACATAAAAACCATAATGTCTTTTTTTTCTTTTTTTTGTAATTTAATTATTAAAACAATTTTACAAATTATGGATATTTAAATTTTTGCATGACAGGTTCACCTATGTACAATTTAGGTTTTATATTTTAAAAAATAAAATTCACCAAATAAATTGAAATTTAAAAAAAATTGAAAAAAAATTTTCCATTTGATTATTGAAACAAATTTTTTGTGTTTAAATGTTTATACAATGGGGTTCACCTATGTATAACTTAAATTTTAGATTCTAAAAAAACTTATTTTTTCTATTCAATTATTAAAAAAAAATTTCAATTTACAGGTGTTTAAATCTTTGAGTTCACCCGTGTACAACTTAAATTTTAGATTTAAAAAAAATATCATTAATATATGACGAATTTACTCATGTGCAATCTAGATTTTAGATTAAAAAAATAAAATTAAAAAAAAAAGATCAAAATGGGCAAAAAGCTCACCTGCCACAACAGATACATGTCGCAACGACATGTATCGTTGTCCATTATATATATATATATATATAACGGATAAATAAAAAAAAGGAAAAGAGCTGTGAGTTTATAAAAAAGTATCAAAATGAAATTGCCCCCAGGTAAGTAGGAGCAATTTTGTCAATTTTAAAAAAATAAAAAAATGCGGGCCACTATGTGTGTATCAAGACTAAATATATATATATATATATGTCACGACCCAAAACCGAGAATTATGACTAGTGCTAGGGAACGAAAATTTTTTCGAATTCGAAATTCGTAACAAGCCTTAGAAAATAAAAGTATACAATAAATAAAATACACCATAATTAAAACTTAAATCGATATAAAATAAATTCTCAATGTCATATCATAAAATAAAATGTTTGCATACAATATTTAGAGAAAGGTCTCTGACATTAAAACAACATTCTACAGATACAAGGTTTTACTACTACTACAGTTTTCTAGAATACAATAAAGTTCAAGTAAGTAATTTACATAAAGTAGCTGGGGCTAAAGAAGTCCGGTGTGTGACCTTACTACTAAGGTCTGAGAAAGATGAATCTCTTGTAAAATAAATAACTAAGGGGAGTCAGACCTCACTGAGTGAATTATTATATTATATATACATGCACCTCCTAATGTCATATGCAATAACAATTTTCGAATATACTCCAAATTCAATTTATTATTTTTTTTATATTATGAGGTTCTTTTTTGTAATTTCATAAAAAAATTACCCTTTTGTGTCCATTAATTTTTTTTTTATCTGTGTCGCATGTTCGTATCCTCATGAGATCATGACTATTAGTTTATTAGTTATTAGCGGAGAGAGAAAAAAATTTTAAATTATTTTAAACCCAATAAAATTAAGATTTGAATAAAAAACCTTTAGGTTGGCCTTCACTTAAGCCACCCAAACAAGATTTCTTCGACTTTTATGTCTATTAATCTGGTCAATAGTAATGTCTATGATTATTATTATTAGCATTATTATTGTCATATTCATAATTATCTTTTTATCTCTATTTTTCATACAACTTGTGCAACATTAGTGATTTTATAGAAATAATATTTTTATGTAGGACATTTTTTAAAAATAAAAAAGAAAAATGATTTTCACATGAAAGGGCATTATATATATATATATATATATATGATTTGTTGTGTGTAGTAACGTTACAATGGCGGGGCTACCCACTACATAAAAATCATAATGTCTTTTTTTTTTTTGCTTTTTTTTAATTTAATTATTAAATTTTATTTATAAATTATGGATATTTAAATTTTTGCACGACATGTTCACCTATGTGCAATACCTATTTACAATTTAGGTTTTATATTCCAAAAAATAAAATTTACCAAATAATTGAAATTTAAAAAATTTTGAAATTTTTTTTCCATTTGATTATTGAAACAAATTTTTGGTGTTTAAATTTTTATACGATGGGTTCACCTGTGTATAGCTTAAATTTTAGATTCTAAAAAAAAATTTTTTTCTATTCAATTATTAAAAAAAAATTTACAATTTACAAGAGTTTAAATCCTTGAGTTCACCCGTGTGCAACTTAAATTTTAAATTCAAAAAAAACTTCATCAATACACGATGAATTTACCAGTGTGTATTCTAGGTTTTAGATTAAAAAATAAAATTTAAAAAAAAGAGCAAAATGGATAAAAAGCTTACCCGCCACAGCAGATACATGTCACAACGACATGTATCGTTATCCTATATATATATATATATATATATATATATATATAAGAAATTATTTATAAAATGTGCCACTATATAGCGGATGAATAAACAAGAAAGGAAAAGAACTGTGAGTTTATAAAAAAAATATCAAAATGAAATTACCCCCATGTAAGCAGGAGCTATTTTGTCAATTTTAAAAAAATAAAAAATACAGGCCACTATGCGTGTATCAAGACTATATATATAGTCTTGACACACACATAGCAGCCCGCATGTATATATATATATATATATATATATATCACGACCTAAAATTGGGAGTCATAACCGGCGCTAGAGAACTAGAATTCTTTCGAATTTGAAATCCATAGCAAGCTTTAGAAAATAAAAGCATGAAATAAATAAATAAATAAAATACACCATAATTAAAACTTAAATCGATATAAAATAAATTCTCAATGTCATATCATAAAACAAAATACTTGCATATAATATTCAGAGAAAAGTCTTTAACATTAAAACAACATTCTACATATAGAAGGTTCTACTACTACTGCAGTTTTATAGAATACAATAAAGTTTAGGTAAGCAATTTACATAAACTAGCCGGGGCTAAAGAAGTCTGGCGTATAGGTCTACTACTGAGATCTGAGGAAGAAGAATCTCCTATAAAATAAACAACTGTAGGGAGTTAGACCTCACAGAATGAATTATTATATTATATATATATATGCATCTCTTAATGTCATATGCAATAAAAATTTTCGAATATACTCCAAATTCAATTTATTTTTTTTTATATTATGAGGTTCTTTTCTGTAATTTTATAAAAAAAAAATTACCCTTTTGTGTCCATTAATTTTTTTTATCTGCATCGCCTGTTAGTATCCTCATAGGATCATGACTGTTAGTTTATTAGATGTTAGCAGAGAGAGAATTTTTTTTAATTATTTTAAACCTAATAAAATTAGGATTTGAATCTAAAACCTTTAGGTTGGCCTCCGCTTAAGCCACCCAAACTAGATTTCTTCGACTTTTATGTCCATTAATCTGGTCACTAGTAATGTCTATTATTATTATTATTAGCATTATTATAGTCATATTCATAATTATATTTTTATCTCTATTTTTCATGTAACTTGTGCAACATTAGTGATTTTATAGAAATAAGATTTTTTATGTAGGACATTTTTTAAATAATAAAAAAGAAAAATGATTTTCACATGAAAGGGCTTTATATATATATATATATATATATATATATATATATATATATATATATATATATATATATATATATATATATATATATATATATATATGGATAAAGATTTGTGTAGTGTGCAGTAACGTTACAGTGCGGGGCTACCCACTACATAAAAACCATAATGTCTTTTTTTGCTTTTTTTAATTTAATTATTAAAAAAATTTTAAAAATTATGGATATTTAAATTTTTGCACGACATGTTCACCTATGTGCAATACGTATGTACAATTTAGGATTTATATTCCAAAAAATAAAATTCACCAAATAATTGAAATTTAAAAATATTTTTTCCATTTGACTATTGAAACAAACTTTTGGTGTTTAAATCTTTATACGACGGGTTCACCTATGTATAACTTAAATTTTAGATTCTAAAAAAAAATTTCTATTCAATTATTAAAAAAAAATTTACAATTTGCAGGTGTTTAAATCCTTGAGTTCACTCGTATGCAACTTAAATTTTAGATTCAAAAAAATTTCATCAATACACAATGAATTTACTTGTGTGAATCTGGGTTTTAGATTAAAAAAATATAATTAAAAAAATTAAATAAAAAAAACAAAAGAGCAAAATGGGCAAAAACCTCACCCACCACAGCAGATACATGTCGCAACGACGTGTATCGTTGTCCTCTATATATATATATAAGGAATGATTTATAAAGTTGGCCAGTATATAGAAAATGAATAAAAGAAAAGGAAAGAGCTCTGAGTCTATAAAAAAATACCAAAATGAAAATTACCCCCATGTAAGTAGGAGCAATTTTGTCAATTTAAAAAAAAATAAAAAAAATGCAGGGCACTATATGTGTATCAAGACCATATATATAGTCTTGATACACACATAGCAACCCGTATATATATATATATCTCACAACTCAAAACTTGGAGTTATGATTGGCATTAGAGAATGAAAATTTTTTCGAATTCGGAATCCGTAGCAAGTCTTAAAAAATAAAAGTATGAAATAAATAAATAAATAAAATACACCATAATTAAAACTTAAATCGATATAAAATAAATTCTCAATGTCATATCATAAAATAAAATATTTGCATGCAATGTTCAGAGAAAGGTCTTTGACATTAAAACAACATTCTACAGATATAAGGTTCTACTACTACTACAGTTTCTAAAATACAATAAAGTTTAGGTAAGCAAATTACATAAACTAGCTGGGGCTGAAGAAGTCTAATGTATGGACCTACTACTGAGGTTTGAGGAAGAAGAATCTCTTATAAAATAAACAATTGAGGGGAGTCAGACCTCACTGATAGAATTATTATATTATATATACATGCACCTCCTAATGTCATATGCAATAACAAATTTTGAATATACTCCAAATTCAATTTATTATTTTTTTTATATATTATGAGGTTCTTTTCTGTAATTTTATATAAAAAAAAAAACCCTTTTATGTCCATTAATTTTTTTTATCTGTGTCGCTTGTTAGTATCTTCATGGGATCATGACTGTTGTTTACTAGTTGTTAGTGGAGAGAGAATTTTTTTAAAAATTATTTTAAACCTAATAAAATCAGGATTTGAATCTAAAACCTTTACATTTGGCCTCCACTTAAGCCACCCAAACTAGATTTTTCTGACTTTTATGTCCATTAATCTAGTCACTAGTAATGTCTATTATTATTATTATTATTATTATTATTATTATTATTATTATTATTATTATTATTATTATTATTATTATTATTATTGTCATGTTCATAATTATCTTTTTATCTCTATTTTTTTATGTAACTTGTGCAACATTAGTGATTTTACAGAAATAATATTTATATGTAGGACATTTTTTATATAATAAAAAAGAAAAATGATTTTCACATGAAAGGGCTTTATATATATATATATATATATATGGATAAAGATTTGTGTAGTGTGCAGTAATGTTACACTGCAGGGCTACCCACTATGTAAAAACCATAATGTCTTTTTTTTGCTTTTTTTAATTTAATTATTAAAATTTTTTTACAAATTATGGATATTTAAATTTTTTCACGACATGTTCACTTATGTACAATTTAAGTTTTATATTCCAAAAAATAAAATTCACCAAATAATTGAAATTTTAAAAAAATTGATTATTGCATTTGATTATTGAAACAAATTTTTGATGTTTAAATCTTTATACGACGGGTTCACTTGTGTATAACTTAAATTTTAGATTTTAAAAAAATATTTTTTTATTCAATTATTAAAAAAAAATTTACAATTTACAAGTGTTTAAATCCTTGAATTCACCTGTGTGTAATCTGGGTTTTAGATTAAAAAAATAAAATAAAATAAAAAAAGCAAAATGGGCAAAAAGCTCACCCGCCGCCGCAGATACATGTCTCAACGACATGTATCGTTGTCCTCTTTCTCTCTCTCTCTCTCTCTCTCTCTCTCTCTATATATATATATATATATATATATATATATATATATATATATATATATATAAGAAATGATTTATAAAGTGGGTCACTATATAGTGGATGAATAAAAAAAGGAAAAGAGCTGCGAGTTTATAAAAAAATATCAAAATGAAATTGCCCCATGTAAGTAAGAGCAATTTTGTCAATTTTAAAAAAATAAAAAAATGCGGGCCACTATGTGTGTGTGTATATATATATATATATGTCACAACCCAAAATCAGGAGTCATGACCGATGCTAGGAAACGAAAATTCTTTCGAATTCAAAATCTGTAGCAAGCCTTAGAAAATAAAAGCATGCAATAAATAAATTAATTAAATACTCCATAATTAAAATTTGAATCGATATAAAATAAATTTTTAATGTCATATCATAAAATAAAATATTTGCATACAATATTTAGAGAAAGATCTCTGACATTAAAACATCATTTTACAAATACAAGGTTCTACTACTACTGTAATTTTCTAGAATACAATAAAGTTCAAGTAAGCAATTTACATAAACTAGCCAATGCTGAGGAAGTCTGGCGTATAGGCCTAATACTAAGGTCTGAGGGAGAAAAATCTCCTGTAAAATAAACAACTGAGGGGTGTCAGATCTTATTGAGTGAATTATTATATTATATATATATGCACCTCCTAATGTCATATGCAATTAAGAATCAATGTGTATAATAAATATATACGGGCATTTCACACAGGTGCTGAAAATTACTTTTATATATAATAAATGCTAAAAGACATTTATTTTAATGAAGGATCAAATAGAACCCTATTTAATCGCAACCTCAATAAAAAACATCTCTCTAGCCATACAGGCTCACTTAATTCTAAATTAATTCTCTTATTCCATTTTGGAGAGTAAATTGGCCCCGAGACACTAAGTCAACCGAGCTCCAACAATCTTACTGTCAATGTGACTGGCCCCGAGACACTAGGTCAATCGAGCTCTTACAATCACACTACTCAATTACATCAAATCTCAAAATCAATTAATCAATAAATGTCACCTCAAGTGATTTAATAACTCATCTCTAAAATCTATCGCACTAGTACATACACGGTCCTAGTGCTGCCCACTAGATAGCATGTTCTATTGATATTTTTCAAATAAAATTTAATATACGTATGGGAAATAAATAATGCATATTTAAACATAATAACATTCATAACGATGAAATAAACCATATATATATACCAGAAATATACTAAAAATATACTAAGTATATTTTAAGTATATATATGCTATATAAATCCAAAATCAAACATAAATATACAGAATATAAACCATGAATATACTAAAAATATTCTAAGTATATATTGAAAATATAACATGCATATATATTAAAATATACTGAAAATATACCTAACATATACTAAAACATTTAATAATCAACTCATGTATAAATACATATTAAAAACATGAATACTCAATATCATACATCCTATATACAATGTATATATAAAATAATAACTCACAATTCTGCGCTCCTCGAGACTGGCTCGACGAGTCTAATCCGATTGGCCCCGGTCTCGATGCAACTAAAAAATAAATAATAATGATAAATCAGAATAAATCTAACTTATACTTTTAAAGAGACTCGATCTAGGAATACAATAACGCAGACAAATACGAAATTTCAGAATCGAACCGACGTCACGTTTTACGAGAATTCTATCAAAATTCAATATAACCTCTATAAAATGGACATTTCTCTACTAACAAGTAGAGCCGATCTTGCAAGAAAAATGCACTTCTAACACATATTGCATAACACCCTGTGTTGGGACCTCAAACTGCATAACTCCCAACCGAGGTTCACAAATTCACCAAAAATACAATTAAAACAATAAATATATTAAAAATTAATAAATTCTATAAATATCTTCAAAATATCAAAATATAATATATTTAAACATTAAAAACACTAAATATAATTATTTTCACAATAATACAATTATTTTCACAATAATTAAATAAAAATCTCAAATAATAATATAATATTAATAAAAATCCAATTTTCAATAATTCAATATTAATTAGTAAAAATTCACTTTTATGCATTCAAATAGCTTTAATAGCCTAAATATTTATTAAAAGTAATTAAAAACCCATTAAATCACCAAAATAGTAAAATAATATATTTTTTGAATATATTTTTTGAAAATTAGTATTAATTAGTTAAAAATAGTAAATAATATATAAAAATCATTTTAATACCCTACATAATTCTAAAATCATCTAAAAAATATTTAACTATAACTATCACAAAATTACCCAATTAACTCAATAATACCAAATATACATAACATAATTAATATAATAAAAAATTATATAAATTCACCAAAAAATATTTTAGATATTCTAAAATTATTAACACAAATTCAACTAAATTCTCAATAAAAATAATTAATTAACATAATTATCAATAATTCAATATTTGATATTAAAATAATAAAAAATTAACCAAAATTCAAATTAAATCAAAAAAATTCGCAAAAAAATATATTTGAGAGGATTGAGTTGCAAAAAACAACATTTCTTAAGCAAGTTTTCAAGAATCAACCTAAATGAAATTCAAAAAATTCAAGAACCCTAAAACACATAAACTAAAAATTGGAGATATCTAAAAATCTAGAGGTTTGGAGCTCAAACGAAGCTCAAAAATAGACTCACTAGACGAAAAGCTTTCAAACAAGTTTGATTCAATGAGTTGGAGTGGCCGGAATCTCGCCGGCAAGAGAAAGCTTGAAGTTCAGCTTCTTTATGTTTTCTTGCGATCCAGGCCGTGGTAGGCGGTTCTGCTAGCGACGGATGGCAGTTGAAAGGAAAGGGAAGCGACAGAGGTCATTGGTTGCAGGCGAGGCAGCTCCGGCGTGGTTTGGATGGTAGTGACTGAGAAGAAGAAAAAGAAGAAGAAGAAGAAGAAGAAAACTTTAACTCGAAATTTGACTTTTAACTTTTTTTTTATTTTAATTTGTAAAATTACCAAAATGCCTGTCATGACCCAAAACAGGGGCCATGATCGGCACTAAGGAACATGAATTCTTTCGAATCTGGAACTCGTAGCAAGCCTAAAAATAAAATAAAAATATGCAATAATAATAATAATAACATAATTAAAATATTTTGTAATGAAAACAATATCATAAATAAGATAAAGTAAATATCCACCAATAAAATTAAATGAACATCCACATCTCATATATATAAATAATACTTTAATACAAATTCCAGTTCAAATCTTTAAAATACATAACTCACACGAATATAATACATAAACCCTACAACTGTTTACAACTACTGCAGTGTCTAGATTATAAAGTAAAGCTCAGATAAGCTGTTTACATAGTGAAGCCGGGACGGAAGAAATTCAGCGTATAGGTCTACTACTGAGGTCTGAAGATGATGACTCTCTTGAAAAATAGTCAACGGAGGGGAGTCAGACCTCATTGAGTGAATTGTTATAATATATATACATGCATAACTAAATGACAATGTACACAATCAATAGTATATATAATAAATATATATACAAGCAAACACACACAAATGCAACAAAATCATTTTATATATTTATTGAAAATCACTGTTTATGAAGGATCAAATAGAACCCTAGAAAACCGCAACCTTAAATAGTGTTAGACAACACTCTAGTCATACAGGATCACTTATTCCAAATATATTCACTTGTTCCATTTGGACAGCAGACTGGCCCTAAGACACTAAGTCAACTGAGCTCCAGCAGTCTGACTGTTAGTGTGATTGGCCCCAAGACACTTGGTCAACCGAGCTCCAGCAATCACACTCCCAAATCATATCACACATCAAATAATTCAATCCAATCAATATCCATAAATAGGTTAATAATAAAGCCTAAATGCTATCAGCGTATCGGTACGTATTCGGTCTTAGTGCTGCCCACTATGTAGCACATTCTATTGATATCCTTCATTAATATATAAAACATACATTCATAATTAAATGATGCATGAATTTCAATAAAATAGCAACATAAACCATATATATACTAGAAATATACCAAAAATAAACCAAGTATATTTTGAGTATATATATGTCAAATAAATCCAATATAGTTACAAAATAAACTAGAAATATACTTAAAAACATTTTAAGTGTAAATTATTAATAAAACATGCATATAATTTAAAATATACCAAAATAATACCAAAAATATACCAAAAATAAACCTAAGTAATACTTAAACCATTTATGCATACTTTATTAAAATAAACCATACATTTCTAAAACATGCACCCTAAAATATATATATATATATATAATAACAACTCACTGTTATTGCGCTCCTCGAGACGGGCCTGGTATACTAAGCCTCGGTCTCAGTGCAACTAAACAAACAAACAAACGATAACATGACATTAGAATGAATCTATCGTAATTTCTAGAAACTCGATCTAGAATATTAGACACAGAATTAGAATAGGGATTCAAGTTTTACAAGAATTCTACCGAAAATCCTGCAGAACCTCCCCTGTAAAACAGACATCTCTCTACTCAAAGAGTAGAGTCGGTCCTGCAAAGAAACACACTTTTATATAACACAATTCACAATCTCTCGGTCGAACTCCAAACTACAATTTCACCGATCGAGGTCCACAATTCACAAAATAACCACAAAAATACCGAAAATGCCCTTTAATACTAAAAATACATTTTACAAATTAAAATTACATAATTAACCCTAAAACTTACTAAAAATCGATAAAACCCCATTTATTTAGAAATATCATATATTATATATATTTTGAAAATAATTTAAAAAATTATTTTAATTAGTTAAAAATACTAAATAATTTGTAGAAATCATTTTTATACCTTAAATAACTAGTAAAACCAATTTAATTACATTTTTAGCCAATTTAGTGTCAAATTATCAAAATACCCCTAGTTACGTAAATTTCCTAAAATTAATAAAAAATTCACAAAAAATAGTATAATTATTAAAAATTAATTTTCTCAACATATAACTCAATAATATCAATAAATATACTCAATTAACTAATTAATTTCAATAAAATACACAATTAACCTAATTTTCCCAAAATTACATAAACTAAATAAATTCAAAATAAATATATATATAATTCAAAAAAATTATAAATAAATTTCTAAAATTCATTTCAACACCTATAATCACCATAAAACACAATTTCATAATTTAATTAATTAATTTTCAAAAATTAGAAAATATTAATAAAATAATAAAAAATTCACAAAAATCAAAATAAATTCCAAAAATTCCAAAACAATTCCAGAGTATAGATTAAGCTATTAGGATCAAAGTTTGTGAAGGGAGTTTTCTTGAATCATTCAAATCAAAGCTCAAAAAAATTCAAAAACCTTAATAGGCTGAAAATGGAAAATTAAAACCTAGGGAAATCTAGACCATTTTAAGTGAAAAAAAGCTTGGAATCACACTAACTGGAGCTCAAGGAGACGATAGAAAATGGTGGCATCGAGTTTGGTGGCCGGAAACGGCTTGATCGATGGTGAGATGAATTTCGGCTTCTCAAGGATTTTTCGGCCAAAACAAGCCGAAAATGGAGGCTTCAGGCGTCGGGAAAGGATGGAGGTGGTGGTGGCAAGCCAAGAGGCACACCAACGGGAAGAAAATCAAGTTGCAGACGCCGGAAACCGAAGGAGGACAATCGGGAAGAAGAAGATGCAGAAAATGGCAATTCTGTAAATAAGTTGAACTTTTGTTTTTTGTTAAATAAATATGTATATATATGTATATATATAACTATACTATATATTATAATATTATATAATATCACACACCATAAATACTCACCACACACATATTTTAATAATATATACACATATATAATTAATTAATTAATATTAAAACTATATATAATAAAAATTAATTTAGTTAATTAAACCCTAATTTAATTTAAATAAATGTACGTATATGCATTTTATTTAACACTTTAAAATTATGGATGAACTCATGCAAACTCATAAAACTATTTAGAATAATTAATATTAAATTATTTACTTTTGAATTTCCCCGAAAATACAATTCCCGAGAAAATTTTACGTAAATATTTTAAAATAATATAAAATAATTAAAATTAGCTTTAAATAAATAACAAACTCATAAAAATATCATAAATATGTATAAAAATTATTAACACTGCATATCTCGATGCAGTTTAAAATTATTTAAAAACTCGGGATATTACAGTCTTCCCCCCTTACAAGAATTCATTCCCGAATTATATAAAAGAATAATTATAGGATCAAGAAGGGAAGAGATACGAGTAAGAAGCTCGCATCTCAACTTCAGTCTCCCATGTATGCTCTTCAACTCTATTGCTACGCCACAAAACTTTGACCATCGGAATCTGCTTTGATCGCAACTGTCGAACTTGATAATCAGCAATCGCCACAGGTTCTTCCACAAATGTCAGATCTTCATTCACTTCTACACTGTTGGGCTGCAACACGTGTGAAGGGTCTGAGATATACTTCCTCAGCATCGAGATATGAAATACTGGATGCACTTGAGACATACTCATGGGCAAAGCCAACCGATATGCAACAGTGCCAATTCTCTCCAGAATCTCAAACGGTCCAATATATCTCGATGCTAACTTACCCTTTCTGCCAAATCTCATAACACCCTTCATCAGAGACACCTTCAGAAAAATAAAGTCTCCAACCTAAAACTCCACATCTCTATGCCTAGGATCCGCATAGCTCTTCTGTCTGCTAACTACGGTCTCTAATATGTGCTTAATCATAGCGACTTTCTCTGTAGCATCCTGAACCATCTCAAGTCTAGTCAAAGCTCTCTTACCAATCTCATCCCAACTCAAAGGGGATCTACACTTCCTTCCATACAACACCTCATACGGTGCCATCCCAATACTGCTATGGTAGCTGTTATTATACGTAAACTCTATGAGAGGCAAATGATCATCCCAGCTACCTCCCAAATCCAGGACACACATTCTCAACATATCTTCTAATGTCTGGATCGTCCTCTCAAACTGACCATCTGTCTGAGGATGAAAAGTAGTACTGAAGTCTAACTTAGTGCCCATCGCTTCTTGCAACTTCTACCAAAAATGCGAGGTAAAAATTGAACCTTTATTTGGCACAATGGACATAGGTACTCCATGAAGGCATAATATGCTTCACATACAGCTTCGCCAATCTAGCTATAGAATAGGTGGCTTTTATAGGCAAGAAATGTGCAGACTTTGTCAACCTATCTATAATTACCCAGATGGAATCATATCCATCCTTAGAACAAGGTAAACCAACCAAAAAATCCATAGCTATCCTTTCCTATTTCCACTCAGGAATAAGAAGAGGCTAAAGTTTCCCAAAAGGCTTTTGATGTTCAACTTTCACTTGCTGACATGTCAAACACTTAACAACATAATAAGTGACATCCTTCTTCAGTTTGTCCCATCAGTACAAATCTCTAATACTGTGGTACATCTTATTGACACCTAAATGTATGCTATAAGCTGTAGAATGTACTTCCTCTAGGATCTCTTCTCTTAAATCATCCACATTAGGAATACACAATCTACCACTAATCCATAACACACCATTATCATCAAGTGTGAAATCAGTGAACTTCCCTTCTTGAACATTCTCTGCAAACTCTTCTAGAATAGGATCTCGGTTCTGAGCTGCTTTAATCCTATCTCTTAGTACATATCATACCTTAAATTAAGCTAGCAATCCACCTGACTTACTAATCTTCATCATCAAACCTTAATCCACTAACAGATGTAACTCCTAGATCAACAGTCTCCTCTCAACACTGATGTGAGCAAGACTGCCTAAGGACTTTCTACTCAAGGCATCTGCTACAACATTAGCCTTGCCTGAATGATATAAAATCTCACACTTATAATCTTTCAACAATTCCAACCATCTCCTTTGCCTCAGATTCAGATCTCTTTGCTGGAAAATGTACTTAAGGCTCTTGTGATCAGTAAAAATCTCACAAGTCACCCCGTACAAATAGTGTCTCCAGATTTTAAGAGCAAAGATCACTGTAGCCATCTCAAGGTCATGTCTAAGATAGTTCTGCTCATGCTTCTTTAACTATCTCGAAGCATAGGCTATCACCCTACCATTCTGCATCAATACACAACCAAGGCCAACTTTAGAGGCATCACAATACAGTGTTTGTCCACACTATTAGGCAAAGCTAACACTGGAGCTGTGGTCAACTTCTCCTTTAATAGTTGAAAACTATTCTCACAAGCTTCTGACCACTCAAATCTTACATTCTTTTGAGTCAAGCGAGTCATAGGGGCTGTAATTTTGGAAAAATCCTGCACAAATCGCCTATAATACCTGACTAAACCCAGAAAACTCTGAATCTCAGTAACAGAAGTCAGTCTAAGCCACTCAGACACTACCTCAATCTTTTATGGATCAACCTGGATACCGGCTTTAGACACCACGTGTCCAAGAAAAGAAACACTCTCCATCCAGAAATCACACTTTGAGAATTTAGCATAAAGCTGATGTTCTCTCAGTGTTTGTAGTACAGTCCTCAAATGATATACATGCTCCTCCATACTCCTCGAATATACCAGTATATCATCGATGAAGACTACCATAAACTGATCCACATACGGTTTGAATACTCTATTCATTAGGTCCATAAAAGCTGTTGGTATGTTAGTCAAGCCAAAAGACATCACCAGAAACTCATAGTGGCCATATCGAGTGCGGAATGTCATTTTAAGAACATCGGCTTCAATGATCTGCAGCTGATGATAACCCAACCACATATCAATCTTAGAAAAGAACTGTGCACCCTGTAGCTAATCAAACAAGTCATCTATCCTTAGGAGAGGATACTTGTTCTTCATTGTCACCTTGTTCAGTTCTCTATAGTCAATGCACAGTCTCAGGGTACCATCCTTCTTCTTCACAAATAGGACTAGTGCACCCCAAGGAGAAACATTGGGTCTAATGAAACCCTTATCCAATAACTCTTGCAACTGCTCCTTCAACTCTTTCAACTCTACAGGAGCCATTCTGTAGGGTGACATAGATATAGGAGTAGTACTTGGAACCACATCTACTCCTTCAACTCTTTCAACTCTGTAGGAGCCATTCTGTAGGGTGGCATAGATATAGGAGTAGTACTTGGAACCACATCTATACAGAACTCAATCTCTCTGTGAGGTGGTAAACTTGGCAACTCCTCAAGAAAAACATCAGGAAACTCACAGGCAATAGGAACATCTGTGAGTGATAACTTCTCCACTAAAGTATCCCTGACTAATGCTAAATATCCCAGACAACCTTTCCTCGATAACTTCCTAGCCGTAACAGCAGAAATAAGATTCTGAGATGTTGAACTCCTATCACCCATAAATTTAAATTCTTCTTCACCAGGAATTATAAAAGTCACCTCTTTATGCTGACAATCCACTATGATATAGTGTTGAGATAACCAATCCATACCCAGAATAACATCAAACTCCATCACATCCAACAAAATCAAATCAGCAAACAATTCTTTATCTCCCATGAGAACTGGATAACTAGAAAGAACAATGTCAGTGTCCAAAGAATCACTTAGAGGAGTGGCAACTGACAAAGGAAAAGCCATCCTCGAAGCTTGCCAACAAGACTTGGAAGCAAAAATAGGAGAAATGAACAAATACGTGGCACCCAGATCAAACAGAACCCATGCATCTAGGTAACAGACAGAAACAATACATGCCACGACTGCATTAGATACCTGAGCATCCTGCTGAGTGAGATGGAAGACTCTGGCATGTCCTTGACCTCCCTACTGACTGGTAGAAGCCTGGCCACCACCTATGGCACCTCCTCTAGCACCTCTACCACGACCCTGCTGGGGAATAAGCTGAGTGGAACTCTGATGCTGGGCTGGAGGCAACTGAAATGGAATGGGTGCAGCACTAGCAATCGACTGCTGTGAAAATTGTAGAATCTGTGGCTGTTGATACCCAGAATAAGGATATGATCTGGCATAATTTCCTATCTGCCCGCATCTAAAGCATGTCAGCGGGGTCAGGTAACACGGTCCCTGATGGACTCTACCGCAAGTCTAGCAAACACTACCAGCTGACCCAAAACTATGACCATTGCTACTACTCGAAGCACCTGACCCGAATCTAAACAGTCTATATTGACCTCCATGGCCATGCCTACTGCTCCGATGCACTCGTTGCTACTATTTCTGACTCTGCTGAGTCAGACCTCTCTATTGACTACTCGAACCAACATGAAAACTCAAATATGGAGTAGTTTGCAATCCACTTGACTGAACACCCAGTTGGTAATAATCAGGCATAGCTCCCTGCCTGACTAGCCTCAGCTCAATCTCCTTGGCCAACTCAATAACTGACTCTAGAGTAAGGCCCGCTGTAGGCATACCAGCAAATGTTGAACCCAATCCAGTGATGTAGGTAGTGACTGTGAAATACTGATCTTATATTAGATCCTCTGCATATCTACCTAGCCGGAGGAACTCTCGGGTGTACTCCTTTACAGATCGATCACCACGAGAAAAATTGGTCAATCTGAGATGATAACTCATGTGGAGAGGCTCTGGGCAGAATCTCCTCATAAACCGCTCTCTGAATTGAGCCTAGGTCATCGTCATCATATAAGGCTGGATCATCTGAATAAACCAGTCCAGGGCCGGTCCCTTAACAGACAGTTCGACGATCATAATTCGCTAGTACTCGGTGTGGGCAATCCGAGTCCTAGTCTCAATCGCATGCAAGAAATATAGAGGATCAAAAGTCCCATCAAAAGAAATCCTGCCAACTTTGGCATAGAATAAAGCTGCCTCAGGGTCAGACATACCCTGCTGATAGGCAGGCTGAACAGGTTGAACGATTGGAGGTACATGAATATCCTTATACTCAGGCTCAACAGGCTCCTCATCCTGTATCTCTCTCTGTCTACGGTGACCTGCCGCTCCTCAAGGTCTACCTCTGCCATGACCTCTGCGTCTAACAGGCTACTCAGGAGGTAAAACCTTATCCTGAAAGGACTCATCATCCTCGGCCTCAACGACAAGTGGAGCGACATGCGCTCACCTCTTCATTCTGAAAAGATAATAAAATGATTCAGACAAAACAGACAATGGAGGAAACGTAGAAAACTAAAGCAAGGAATACTTATCAAGACATACTCGAACCTAATTCACTATAGTAGTTCAAAAGAAAACACCACACTGAAAACTAGGGCCACAACTCACACAACTAAGGCCCTGACACAAAACTTCGCTCTGATACCAACTTTGTCATTACCCAAAACAGGGGCCATGACCGGTGCTAGGGAACAAGAATTCTTTCAAATCCAGAACCCGTAGCAAGCCTAAAAATAAAATAAAAGCATGCAATAATAATAATAATAACATAATTAAAATATTTTACAACGAAAATGAAATCATAAATAAGATAAAGTAAATATCCACCAATAAAATTAAACAAACATCCACATCTCATATATATAAATAATACTTTAATACAAATTCCAATTCAAATCTTTAAAATACATAACTCACACAAATATAATACATAAACCCTACAATTATTTACAACTACTGTAGTGTCTAGATTATAAAGTAAAGCTCAGATAAGCAGTTTATATAGTGAAGCTAAGACGGAAGAAATCCAGCATATGGGTCTGCTATTGAGGTCTGAAGATGATGACTCTCCTGAAAAATAGTCAACGGAAGGGAGTCAGACCTCACTGAGTGAATTGTTATAATATATATACATGCATAACTAAATGACAATGTACACAATCAATAGTATATATAATAACTATATATACAAGCAAACACACACAAATGCAACAAAATCATTTTATATATTTATTGAAAATAACTGTTTATGAAGGTTCAAATAGAACACTAGAAAATCGCAACCTCAAACAGTGTTAGACAACACTCTACCCATACAGGCTTACTTATTCCAAATATATTCACTTGTTCCATTTGGACAGTAGACTGGCCTCGAGACACTAAGTCAACCGAGCTTCAGCAGTCTGACTGTTAGTGTGATTGGCCCCAAGACACTTGGTCAACCGAGCTCCAGCAATCACACTCCCAAATCATATCACACATCAAATAATTCAATCCAATCAATATCCACAAATAGGTTAGTAATGAAGCCTAAATGTTATCAGCGTACCGGTACGTACTCGGTCCTAGTGCTGCCCACTAGGTAGCATGTTCTATTGATATCCTTCATTAATATATAAAATATACATTCATAAATAAATGATGCATGAATTTCAATAAAATAGCAACATAAACCATATATATACTAGAAATATACCAAAAATAAATCAGGTATATTTTGAGTATATATACGTCAAATAAATCCAATATAGTTACAAAATAAACTAGAAATACACTTAAAAACATTTTAAGTGTAAATTATTAATAAAACATGCATATAATTTAAAATATACCAAAAATAAACCTAAGTACTACTTAAATCGTTTAGGCATACTTTATTAAAATAAACTATACATTTTTAAAACATGCACCCTAAAACATATATATATATAATAACAACTCACTGTTATTGTGCTCCTCGAGACGGGTCTGACGGGCCTGGTCCACTAGGCCTCGATCTCAGCGCAACTAAACAAACAAACGATAACACGACATTAGAATGAATCTATCGTAATTTCTAGAAACTCGATCTAGAATACTAGACACAGAATTAGAATAGGGATTCGACCAGACATCACATTTTACAAGAATTCTACTGAAAATCCTGTAAAACCTCCCTTGTAAAACGGAGATCCTGCAAAAAAACACACTTATATATAACACAATTCACAATCCCTCGGTCGGACTCCAAACTATAATTTCATCGACCGAGGTCCACAATTCACAGAATAACCACAGAAATACCGAAAATGCCCTTTAATACTAAAAATACATTTTACAAATCCAAATTACATAATTAACCCTAAAACTTATTAAAAATCGATAAAAACCCATTTATTTAGAAAAATCATATATTATATATATTTTGAAAATAATTTTAAAAAAATAGTTTTAATTAGTTAAAAATACTAAATAATTTGTAGAAATCATTTTTATACCTTAAATAACTAGTAAAACCAATTTAATTACATTTTTAGCCAATTTAGTGTCAAATTACCAAAATACCCCTAGTTACGTAAATTCCCTAAAATTAATAAAAAATTCACAAAAAATAGTGTAATTACTCAAAATTAATTTTCTCAATATATAACTCAATAATATCAATAAATATAATCAATTAACTAATTAATTTCAATAAAACACATAATTAACCTAATTTTCCCAAAATTACATAAATTAAATAAATTCAAAATAAATATATATAATTCACAAAAATTACAAATAAATTTCAAAAATTTATTTCAACACCTATAATCACCATAAAAAATAATTTCATAATTTAATTAATTAAATTTTGAAAATTAGAAAATATTAATAAAATAATAAAAAATTCACAAAAATCAAAATAAATTCCAAAAATTCCAAAAAAATTCCAGAGTATATATTAAGCTACTAGGATCAAATTTTGTGAAGGGAGTTTGCTTTAATCATTCAAATAAAAGCTCAAAAAAATTCAAAAACCCTAATAGGCCGAAAATGGAAAATCAAAACCTAGGGAAATCTAGACCATTTTAAGTGAAAAAAAAGCTTGGAATCACAATCATTGGAGCTCAAGGAGAAGATAGAGACTGGTGGCGTCGAGTTTGGTGGCTAGAAATGGCTTGATCGATGGTGAGATGAATTTCTGCTTCTCAAGGATTTTTCGGCCAAAACATGCCGAAAATGGAGGCTTCAGGCGTCGGGAAAGGCTAGAGATGGTGGTGGCAAGCCAAGAGGCACACCGACAGGAAGAAAATCGAGTTGCAGACGCCAAAAATTGAAGGAGGACGACCAGGAAGAAGAAGATGCAAAAAATGGCAATTCTGTAAATAAGTTGAACTTTTGTTTTTTGTTAAATAAATATGTATATATATGTATATATATAACTATACTATATATTATAATATTATATAATATCACACACCATAAATACTCACCACACACATATTTTAATAATATATACACATATATAATTAATTAATTAATATTAAAACTATATATAATAAAAATTAATTTAGTTAATTAAACCCTAATTTTATTTAAATAAATATACATATATGCATTTTATTTAACAGTTTAAAATTATGCATGAACTCATGCAAACTCATAAAACTATTTAGAATAATTAATATTAAATTATTTACGTTTTAATTTTTTCGAAAATATAATTTTTAGAAAAATTTTACGTAAATATGTTAAAATAATATAAAATAATTAAAATTAACTTTAAATAAATAACAAACTCATAAAAATATCATAAATATGTATAAAAATTATTAACACTACATATCCCTATACAGTTTAAAATTATTGAAAAACTCGGGATATTACAATGCCCTTCACTCAATTAATAATAATAAAATAATAATGAAAATGATAATAGTAACAATAATGTTAATAATAATAATAATAATAATAATAATAATAATAATAATATTATTATTATTATTATTATTATTATTATTATTATTAATGTTAATATTGTCAATTAATATCACGTAAAATAAATTATTTTTACATAAATAATTCCTTAAAATAAAATACGTAAATAATATTAACAATTAACAATAATAATATACAAATAAAATTTAGAATTATTAATATTACATATCTCAAAATAATATTATTTAATTTAAAAATACAAACTCATTACAATAAATACCTTGAATTCATATTCTTTTATCCAGTAAGATCAATACAAAAATTGAGTATTTGTTTTTAGTCGAGATGCCTCTTAAAATCCAAAAGAAAGAAATAAAAATGTAAAAAGGCCGATTATTATAATAATTGCAAAGACAATGATTTATGGATCTAATAAGTAATAACTATATAAAATATAATGTTTATTGGGCTTGATATATATATATATATATATATAATGTTTATGGGGGAGTGAAATTCCTTTGCACGTTCCCTTTGCCTATGTTTATGGCCCTTCAAATATAGGTCACAAATATGAGGTCGTATTTTATATATAGAAAAAATTATAAAAATTCCCTTATTGTTTTATCCTAATCTTAATTTACACTATAAGATTTTTTTTAGGTGCAAATGCAAGCTTGTTACAAAAGTAACACATAATGATTACAACTCTGATAATTAACCGTTAAAATATTTTTATGTGACTATGGGTCCCACCATGCATCAGAACAAGAAAAAGACACCCACACCACGTGGCCACAAATTAAAAAAAAAAAATTTCTTTGTTCTTCCTCTTTAATCACTGTCCTTAGATTTTTTTGTTTTGGTTCTGTCACAAAAATGGTGTCCTCATTACCTTCTTCTTCTTCTTCTTTATTTTTCTGATGACCTTAAGCGTGGATCCGAGGAATACTGGGTCTGGGTTCCTTTTTTTTTTTTTTGAAAAAATGTAGAATATCATAATAAAGAGAAAGGAGTCAATGTTTTTGAAATTCAGCAGCTATAAATTCTATAGTCCCTCTGTTAATTTCCATAAAATTCAAAACCCATCTTCAAAAATCCTTCCACTTCAAAACCCAGATCTCAATTTCTTTCAATTTCATCAAATTTTTGTTCCTCCTGATTAATCTCCTTACTCTGTTTTTTTTTTTGGTTCTTTCTCTGTTTCCTGCGACAGGAAAGCCATGCTGTTGATTTCATTGTTCAAGAATCGGGCCTGCAACTTCATTCTTTTGTAGCTTTTTTGTTGTTTTGTTTGTGTAATTTTCTCATGATTATGGTTTTTTAATGGTTGGATTTTTATCCAATTTTTGTATTTTATTTTTCAATCAATTTCCATATCTCTAAGCAAAACAAACACAGCCTTACTGTTCCTAATGATCCTGACCTTATTGTCATTGTTTCAATTTTATTGGGAGTCTTTTGTAACCTTGGCTGGTCTCCTGTATATGTTGAGTCGAACCTTGGGATCATGTCAATCGGTTTTATGCTCCCCAACCCCGATGATGTTTTTATATGGAGGGGACCTCGCAAGAATGGGCTCATCAAGCAGTTTCTAAAGGATGTGTAATGGAGAGAGCTTGATTTTCTAGTGGTTGATGCCCCGCCTGGGACATCAGATGAGCATATCTCAATTGTACAATTCCTTCAGGTTACTGGAATAGACGGTGCAAACGTTGTTACTACTCCACAACAGGTCTCTCTCATCGATGTGCGCAAAGAAGTGAGTTTCTATAAAAAGGTTGGAGTGAATGTTCTCGGGGTTGTTGAGAATATGAGCGGCTTGTGTCAACCATTGACGGATTTCAGATTCTTGAAAATGAGTGGTTTCCCTTGAAGTTTTTGGATCATTTTTCTCTTGTTCGATTTGTGCTTTAATGATTTTGTTTGCGTTGTGGCTTTGTTGTGGTGTGTAACTTGTTGAATTGTTGGCGTGTTTGCTTATTTCCTAGTGGTGGAAAGATTTTATTTTTTAATGCTCATTAATATTACTATTAATGATATTTTTCATTCCCTCATTCCTCATGCTCTTTAGGCAATTATTATTATTTTTCAGAAAAACCTAGTAATCAACTTCAAAACTGGTTCAAAAATGGTGGCGTTCTTTTCAATTGCCTGCCATAATTTAATGGGGCCATCATTCGCCAATATCAGGACAAAATGAACTTTAAAGTAAGTGCTATAGAGGTCACTATTGCTTACTAACAAATCTAGAAGTAAAATCTGGCACTAATGGCTGTGGCTGGTGCCAGTTATTTTATGTTATTTTTTTGAACGGTGTCAGTTATTTGCATATATTTAATATCAACCGAAGGTATATTCGCTTCTCCACCTGCTGGTTTATGCAACACTCTATAAATCTGTTTTGCTACTTTAATGCATTTCACATGATAAAAAAAAAAAAAAGGTGTATTTGCTAAAGTTGGTTGTCATGAAAGATGACTACCATATACTTCATATATTAAAAAATTGGATAAAAATCTTCTATACTTTAAAAGTAATAAACATTTCTATATTGCCCTTTTTTGTTTTTTTATACTAACATGATTTTAAATAATATACATTTTACGAGTAAAAAAATAATTAAATAATAATTTTTCTTCAACGACATTATGAGATTCTATTTTTGCTATCATATAAAAGTTATACATTCTAAAATTCTAAAACTATTGTTTCCATCATAAATTTTACTACTATGTTTTAATAATATAAATATAAAATTTATACATTTTAAAATTATTATTTTCATGATAAATTTTCATATTATATTTGAATAATCTAAAAGTGTTTATTCGTACTTTAATTTTATACATTATTTAAAATATTTATATATTATTGAAAGTTAAATAATATAACACTATAATTTTTTTAAAACATTAATAGGTTAAAAATTCGATCTTTATCTTTATTTTTATTAAAAAATATATATATTACTATAAAAATTAAGTACGTAAATTAACTTTCCATTACCTTCTTGTTTAGAGATTGGTTGATAAAATATTCACTCATGTACGAGGAAGACATAATAGAACAGAGTTCAAATCTCCTCTCCCTTCCTTAGTGTTAAAAAAAAAAAAAACTTTATATTTCTTTCATGATCTTTTTTATAATTAAGTTGCTATCTTGAAAAATATCTTAATGCACTAGTGATTGCTCAATTATGCTCTCTTTTTTTAAGTTTTTTCTACTTTGAAAAAGGAATCAAATGCAATGAATTTTTCCAATCTAAAGACAAAAAAAATAGTCAAAAGAATAAATTAAGCACCAAGATCTTAAAAAACCTCAATGCGTTGTAGTATTTTCTTTAGCAGTCTCAACCCACCATTAGAATATTATAAAATGATTAGACATGGATAAAGCTTGACAAGAAACATGACTTTGATGGTGCAATTGTCTCAGAACTTGCCAAGAGAATAAAGCCAAGACAGACAAACAGATCATTAATTCTTTTCTTCAATTTTTTAGACTGTAAGGTCGCATTAAAGTCAGTGCTGCTTTGGTGAGGCAATAAATCGAAGGGCGTGTCTTTCCCATTGATACAAAACAAGAGCATGCCTAACTTACAGAGGAAGAGGAATAAGTAAATCACTTGAAACTCTACACATGATGATTGATAATTTGTTTTATAAACTTTTAAAGTCTAAATTCTATAAAGAATTAATAAAGGATAAGATGAGAGATGAGGAGGATCCCTACAAACCTTTCAATATCTAAATTAGAAAAAGGTAAAAAGAGAGTTTAGAAAGATAAAGAGAGCAAACATTATAAAAGAAGATAATAAATGAAAATGAGGAATATGAGATCCTATTTATATGAATAATGATGCTAAAAAATGAGAGGAATATGATTCCTTTTTAATGAAGGTCTTGTGCCTACTTAGAAAGTATTTCTTCCTATCCGAGAGTTTCCTTAATTGAGAATATTTATCCTACTTGATTAGGACATTCTTTATCTGCAAATCACCCTTGTATAGAAAAATAAACCCTTAATAGAATAGAAATATGTATATGGGGTATCAAGAGTCCCCTTTGAAAGTATATTTAGATATTTATGTCTAATGTATCATAATATGATAAATGCAAGGTGACAAATGACTCAAAAAATAAACTCCTCTGCTTGGAGAGAGAGAGAGAGGCTGCTTGCGTAATTACATTTGATGTATAAGGGTGATTTGAGGTGGTCAGCCTTAGTTACAGAAACAAATGATGCTCGGTATTGAGTCTTAGAATCACTGTATTAGAATGTCACTCATAAAGTGCTAATTGGACTTAGATGCATAGATCCTTTAATGAAAGATGCTCAATATTATAGAAATGACATGAGGGATTAACCCATTAGAATTGTAAAAACAACTTGACGGGACCAATTGTCATTGGAGTTTTGATGTTCAGTGCATTAGAAGTGCAGCTCGAGTGTCGAACCTCAATACTATTAAAGTGACCTGAGGGTGTCAACTTCAGTCACTGGACTTAGAATCTTGGTGTATTAGAAGTGTGGCCCGAGTGTTGAACCTTAGTACTATTAAAGTGACTTGAGGGTGCCAACTTCAGTCATTGGACTTAAAATCTTGATGTATTAAAAGTGCAGCACGAGTGCTAAACCTTAGTACTATCGAAGCAACTTGAGGGTGCTAGCTTTAGTCACTAGACTTAGAATTTTAGTGTATTAGAAGTGCGGCCCAAGTGCTGAACCTCAGTACTATCAAAGCGACCTGAGGGTGCCAACTTCAGTCATTGGACTTAGAATCTTAGTGTATTAGAAGCATGGCCTGAGTGTCTAACCTCAGTACTATCGAAGTGACCTAAGGGTGCCAGCTTCAGTTACTGGACTTAAAATCTCGGTTCATTAAAAGTGGGGCTTGAGTGCCAAACCTCAGTGCTATCCAAGCAACCTGAGGGTGCCAGTTTCAGTTACTGGACTTAAAATTTTAGTGCATTAGAAGCGTGGCCCAAGTTCCGAACCTCAGTACTATCAAAGTGCCATAAGGGTGCTAGGTTCAATCACTGAACTTAGAATCTTGATGCATTAGAAGCACGACCTGAGCACCGATAAAAGAGATAACTGGCAGTGAGATTATCAACTGCCATGTCTTTTGACATTCTTTTGAATTTTGAATTATGTAATCATCATGTCTATTCGTGTGCCAGAAGATGAGATGTTTTAGCTGCCATAATGATAACTGCTTGATTAATGGGTTTTTCTTTTTCCTGGAATACCCTTGATGCAATATAAGAGAGATGTAAGTAACCATAAGGGCACGAGTGGTCATTCTAGAACCTTCCACTCCTTACTAAATAGGCTAGTCCCTTTGCTAGTTTCACTTTTGATTTTCTGCTTCCTTCTTCTTATTTTTTCTCTTGAGTGTTTTCTGTACTCGCTTTTTTACGTTTTCTATAAACTTGCTATTTTCCTTTCGTATTAAGTCTCTTCCCCTTTCTATCGTTTTCCTTCTTTATTTCTATTTGGTAAGATCTATGGCTCTATGAGAGCAAGTTAGTTCATATATGTTTGTATCTAGGATAGATGAGAATATGCTCAAATGGTATAAGACATTTGAGCATTCCCTAAGATTTTGCCTTGCATACTATAGATAATAACATCAAAGCTCATACTCCCCTTCTAAATTGGTAGAAACTAATTGTATACTTTGATCAACTAGAAGGGGGGGTTAAAATTTCCCTTAGATCCTTTTGTTAGGAATTTCTTAAGTACATACAATATAGCTCCAGGCCAACTTTACCCTAATAGTTATCGAATCTTGACTGGATATATAGAGTTAATGCATAGAGAGGGTAGAGAACCAAATCTGAACATGCTTAGATATATGTATAGCCTGAATAGGAAGAAAGGGGAGCTGATATTTTCTTTATTAACTGTTTTAAATTATAACCTTTTTGTTAAGATTTTGGATCTTCATAAAAAATGGAGACATAAATTCTTTGAAGTTTAACATTCGTCAAATTTTATCAATATCTGGTGGATGTGGGTTAATAATTGCCAGAAAGTGAAGTGTTCCATAAAGCTAGCGAAAGAAGTTACTAAATTGGTATTGAGATTGCATATTCAGAGTATAGCTGAGGGAACATCTACTAAGAATTTATCTCGAAAATATCTCTGAAGAGTTTGCCCTAAGCATATAGATGTTAGTGGTAAGTTATAAGATTCTAGAGTATATCCTGACTTTTATTTTTTTTCTTTTATTTGTAGATGGCTGACTATTTTGCCTTCGCGAATGGGATATAACTTTTAGATGATGATGAGCTAGAGACACAAGGGGATGCACAGATTACCTCTCTTACTCGGGAGCCACATGTTTCAGAGGTCCTAACTAATGCTAGAACCAACAATAAAGGAAAGGCTGTGGTTAAATCTTCTTAGAAGGAAAAATCTGAGACTCAAAGAAATGATCTCAGAATGAGGACTCAGATGCTGAGGAGGAGAAGTTACGCGATAAGGTGTTTGTTAAACGCCCAAAATTTTTTGGATGTCTAGACATGAGATCTTAGATTTTAAAGAAAATGAAACCTCCGAGTATCCTAAAGCCTCAGGTTAGGGATCAATATATTGAGTCTCTGTGGCTCCTTGAAGACATCCAATGTTGGATGAATGTGAATAAGGAAAAGTTGTTCAACTCCATGATAGGACATTCTCTAGAGGTAATTGTTTATGCCCTATTGGCTTGTGTTTACGTATACCAATATTCTTGGTTATGATCCTTTTCTTATCTTTCAGATGACTCAAGCCTTATTGCTGGCTAAAGATAATTATTATTTTCTCAAAAGCCAATACAACTTGAAAAAAAAACGTTTGCATGATAGCTATTGATTATGAGAAGAAGTTGGAGATGGTAAAAATGACATTGGAACTTTGTCAAACAAGGCATGCTAAGCAAGATTAGAGGTTGAGGTGAGTCAAAAGAGGGTGGAAGAGCTACAACATTATCAAGCCCAACTTACTTTAAAGATTGAGGGGTAGGAGTCCTAGCTCATGTCATTAGAGAAAAGACTTATTGATGTAGAGAAATCTTGCAAGGATGACAAGAAAAGCTATCAAAAGATAGTTGCAAGGTTTCTTAAGGCTTAAAAGTTTGAGTATCGAAGGATCTTGCTTGCTCAACATCTTGATTTGGAATTCTCTAATCTAATGAAAATTACACCCACTGATTTGGACAAGATAGCTGCTGAAGAAGATGTTTAGTGTAAGACTTCTTCCAAGCGGTCAAAGAATCCAAAGGTAGTTGCTAAGTCCATTAGTGAGAAATCATCTTTTGAGCAACCAGAGGCTTATAGGGCTACTGGGGAGAAGTCTTCTAGAAATATTGCTTTTAGTTTTGAGCCAATTTTATTATTTAAATCTCAAAACTCCAAGAATATGAATCTTCTCCTTACTGAGAGGATTGAGCCTTCCAAAAATTTTCTTTTTTTTTTCCTTTTTCCTTGTAATATGACATATTTTATGATAAATGAAGTATTTTATTTCTCAAAATTCTGAGTACATTTATTGATAGTATTTTTGAAGACTGTTTGAGTTTCAGTATCGAGGTAGTTCTTTTCCTTACTTATCTTTAATTTTGTATGCCTCTTTGGTCATTTTTTCAATGGCCTAGTAAGGGCCTTTATAGTTAGGTCTGAGCTTGCCTATTCAGGAACTGCCTTTGCTAATATCAGCTCTTCTGAGTACCCAATCTTCTACCTTAAATTGCCTTGGTCAGATGTGTCTATTGTGATATTCCATTATCCTATGTTTTTGAGCTTCTACTACAATGGATGCTTGTTCTCTTCTTTCTGAGCTTCTACTACAATGGATGCTTGTTCTCTTCTTTCTTCAAGTAGATCTAAGCATATCCAAATGTTGATGTTGTTGACATCCTAATCTAAATTCTTGGTTACCCAATAACTTACTGATCTAATTTTCACTAGGATTATGACATTCATTTTCATAAGTTAGTTTGAAAGGTGTCTTTCCTGTAGAGGTTTTGGGTATTACTTTATATGCCCAAATGATGTTATTGAGTTCTTTAACCTAGTTTCCCATCCTTTCATCTAATCTCTTCTTTAAACCTTGTATGATGATCCTATTAGTGACCTTTATTTAGCCATTTGTTTATGGATGGGCTAGTAAAGTAAATTAGAGCTTTATGTTGAGATCAGAATATAATCTTCTATATTTCTCATTATTAAATTAATTTTCATTATCTGTTATCAAGATGTAAGGTATGCCAAATCTACAAATGATTTCTTTTAAGAAAAAGTGTTGAATCCAACCTTAATAATGGTTGGGCTAGCTTCAACCTCTATCTATTTGGTGAAGTGATCTATAGCCACAATCAAGAACTTCTTTTGGGAGGTTGAAATAAGAAATGGGCCTAAGATATCCATTCCCCATATTATGAATGGCCAAGGACTACCAATTGGATACTGAGTGTTGAAAGGCTTGTGGCTAAGGCTAGGAAATTTTTGACATTTGTGGCATTCTTAAACTAGTTTATGAGCATCTTGGGACATAATGGGCCAATAATCACCTTGGAGTAAAACTTTTATGACTAGTGAATGATAAGACTCATAAGCTCCATAAATCCCTTCATGAATTTCCCTAAGTATGTAAATTTCTTTTTATACGATACACATTAAGACCATGAATGTGATAAGAACCTTCTGTAGAGATCCTTGTTGTGCATTAAGTATTGTGCAACCTTTATCTTCAACTTTCGAGCCTTCAACTTATCCTGTGAAAGTACCTCATGCTTGAGATACTAAATGATTGGTTTCATCCATTTTGCCACTTCTTGGATATCCAAGATCTCTACCTCCTTAATGCTTGGCTTCATCCATTCCTTATTAAGCTCCAGCTCTTAAAATGTTTGACTATCTTCTATTGCTGACTTGGCTAGTGAATCTGCCTTTGAGTTTTCACTTCTGGGAATTTGAATGATTTTCCATTATCCCTTATATTGTTTAAGCTTTAGGAGCTTTCTGACTTTCTCAACATACTTGGAGATGTTTGGCTCCTTGATTTGGTATATTCCTTTAATTTGGTTTACCACTAGTTGTGAATCAGTGTGTATCTTGAGATGCTCGACTTTGACCTCTGTAGCTAACTTCAATCTTATGATGAGTGCTTCATACTCGACTGCATTGTTAGTGGCTTTGTATTTTATTTATACTGCATATCTGATAGTGACCTTATTTGCCATTTGAGGATGACTCCAGCGCTAGATCCTCAGATGGACAAGGCTTCATTAATGTATAACTAGGCAATTAGAGGGGAAAAAGTCTTCCATTATCATCTCTTGTACAAAATCTACCAAGGTTTGAGCTTTGATATATTGTCGAGGTTCATAATTGATGTCAAATTCTCCGAGCAATATTGACCATTAGACTAGTCTACTAAATGTTTCAAGTCTTTATAAGATGCATTTTAGTAGGAAGCTGGATCTTACAATAATTGAGTGGGCCTGAAAATAATGTTTCAGTTTTTGGGATGTATGTACGATGGCTATGGCTAACTTATCTAGTTTAGGATATTGGACTTCTGAACCTCTGAGTATTTTGCTGATATAGTACACTGTATTTTACTAGCTTCCTTCCTTTCTAACTGACAAAGAGATACAGGTGTAAAATTTCTCCAAGGATTAGCCTATTGTGTAGAGGTAGTAGGGATAGGAACTTCTTGATGTCTTTAAAAAAAGCCTAAAATTCTTCATTCCATTCAAACTTCTTGGAGTTTTTTAAGGCTCAAATAGTGGTAGACACCGTTCGACTAAATAGGAGATGAAATGCCCTAAAGATGTCATTCTGCCATTTAGTTTCTAGAGCTCATTTAATGATCTCAGAGCTTCCATTTTAAGTATGGCTTTCATCTTTTTTGGATTAGCTTCAATTCCTCTATGGGGATATCATGAATCCTAAGAATTTGCCCACTCTTACCTCAAGGACGCACTTCTCTAGATTAAGCTTGATATGGTATTGATATAATATTCAAAGTATTTGGTCAAGATCATCGAAGTGTTGCTCTGCATGATGGCTCTTAACAATGATGTCATCTACATATACTTTTACATTTTTCCTCATTTGATATTAAAACACGTGGTTCATCAGCCTTTGGTACATTGCTCCATCATTCTTTAGTCCAAAGGGCATAACTTTGTAGCAATAAAGGCCTTCATGATTGATAAAGGATGTTTTCTCTTGATCCTCCTTCTTTATTAGGATTTGATAGTACCTACGAGCAACATCTATAAAGCTACACAAGCTGTGAGAAGCAGTCAAGTTTACTAGCTGATTTATTATTGGTAATGGATAACTTTCTTTGGGGCATGCCTTGTTAAGATTAGTATAGTCCCATACACATTATGTACTTCCCATTTGACTTTGTCACTAGCACTATGTTAGCTACCCATTATGGGTATGTCACTTCTCTAATGAATCTGGCATCTAACAATTTCTTTGTTTCTTTGAAAATCACCTTCTATCTCTCATATACGAAATTCTTCTTTTTTCTGAATAAGAAGTTTAACTTTTAGCTTAATGTTCAGACTATGTGAGGCAATATGAGGATCTACCCCAATGATCTCAGATGCCTTAGAGGCAAAGTTGCCTGAATGTTTGATGGGGACCTTGCTTATTCCATACTTAACTTTGTCATTAAGCTCATTGCCTTTTCTGACTATCTTCCCTTCAGTGATTTATAAAGTCTGGACCTAGTCAACTGACTCAGGATTGAATCCTTATTTCTTAGCTTCTAATGATTCTAGAGGGAATGCTTCCATCTAGGGCTTGACAGCCAGCTGATAGCATTGTTTGGCCATATGTTGATCTCAATGGATTATTATGACCTGGCCTTCAAGAGGAATCTTCATTGTTAGACACTTGATACTTGTGGCCACATTAATTTTCATAGAGGATTAGTCAACTTATAATGCCATTATACATGAGAGGAAGATCTACTACATTAAAGAGGGTTTTGACAGCCTTTACCTCCCAGTATCTCATTTTCCAAATTCTAACTTTAGTTCCATTAGTCCCATTGGTTGTATGGTTCCTTTGTAAAAGCTTGTAATGGGATTCTGAGTAGCTTTCAAATTAGTGATAGAACCTCCCATCACTTTATAATAATTCCAAGAGAGTGCATTGATAACACTTCCATCATTAATCAATAACTATTTAACCAAATAATTATTGATGAAAGCACTCACCACTAAGGCATCATTATGAGGATGCTGAACGTGTTTCCTGTCTTTTTGACTAAATGTGATAGTCTAATTCTTTTCAAAGGTGGGACCTTCCTCCTTCTAAGTTCTTTTAGGCTTTCTTTTAGTTGCTTCTCCTTCAACAATCATGTTAATAACTCCAACTACTTCATTCCAAGCTTTCTTTTACTCTAGCTTATCATTGTCCTGGTCATCCGACTCTCGGTTTCTTTTAGTTATTTCAGTGAAGTTATCAAGTTTTCCATTATGTATTAATCTTTTTATAGCATTCTTTAATTCTTTGCATGCCTCAGTCTTGTGCCCGTAGTCCCGGTGGTATTGACAGTAGTACCTCCTATCTTGCATGGCCCTCCTAGTTAGACTCAGCCTTCTAGCTGGAGTTATGCCCAAGCCACTCTATCTGATCCATATGAGAATTTTGGATCTAAAGGTGTTTAGTGGTATGTACTTCTCTGCCTCTTTTTTAAATCCTTCCACTGAGTTTTTAAAGTTTGTTCACTGGAATATGGGCCTTCATGGTTTTGACTTCTCATCTTTTCTGATAGGTGCTTTCTTGTCATCTGAGCACATCCTCTTATCTTCATCCATTTTTAGCATCTTTATCATCATAGCCATTACCTCAATAAAGGTGCTAGGTTCCTTGGTCATGATATTGTCCATGAGTTTTCTTAATCGAGTCTCATTCTTTAAGGCTTTTATGGCTACTTCATTGATTAAGCTTTCGATTTGCATAACTACCTTATTAAATCTATCCAAATAACTTTATAATGACTTTGTACCCTCTTGTCTACACATCCAAAGATCATTGATGTTTTTGGTAGGAGGAACATTAGTGATGAACCGAGTCTAAAATTTCTTAGCTAATTCTTTAAAGGATGAGGTAGATTTCTTAAAAAGCCAGTGGAACCACTTCTGAGCATTTTTTATGAGCGTGCTAGAAAAGACTCTGCATATGATCCTATCATTTACATTTTGAAGCGCATCTTGGTCCTGAACAAGGATATATGGTTGATTAGATCCCCGGTCCCATCAAACTGATTTAATTAAGGCATTTTGAACTTGGTTGGGATCTGTATCTTGATTATTCTACTTATAAAGGGTGTCTTCCCTTTCAGAATGCATCCATCTTCTTTCCTTGGTCTATTATAAGCTTTATACATGACTTTTTTTTTAACTTTTTGAGCTATCTTTGAGTCATCTAAGGCCAGGATTATTGAGATAGATTCTTCTTCTAGAGCTTTATGATTTTCTTTATTTTCATTAGACACATTTGGAGCTAATACTAGTGTTGCTACATTATTCTTTGGATGAGTTATTCTGGGATTATTTCCTTAAATCAAAGCATTAAGCTATTGTTGTATTAAGAACATCTTGATTTGGATGCTTTAAATCATTGCTTTTTTACTTAACGGAGGTAGGTTGACTATTTAGGTTACTGTGTTTAGGTTTGGTATATTAATGGCAAGGGTTTCTGATAAGCTTGGAAAAGGTGTAGAGGGTATAAGTCAATTATTATACTGCAGAGGAGCATAATAAGGGAAGTCATTGCTTATTTTTGGCCATCCCTGGGTATTTCCAGTTATAGTGTATACTCCAAATGGAGCCTATGATGAGGGTCCAATATGCTGAAATGGTGTTGATAGAATTATTGGTTGAATGGGTGTAGACAGGTTAATTAGGGGAACAAGGGTTAATAGGTTAATTTTTATATCTAAGGTTGAGATTGGTGGTGGACTAAAAGTCATGATGTCAATGTCTTATTCTGTAGATGCTTAATAGCTTTTAACTCAAAAGGATTCCCACAAACGACACCACTTAATAATTTATTTCCGGAGCACATGAGTTTGAGTCCTGCAAGGAATAAATGAAGGGCAAGATGAGAGGTAGGGAGGATCCCTACAAACCCTCTAATGCCCACATTAAATAATGTATAAAGAGTTTAAAGAGACAAAGAGAGTAAAGAGTATGAGAGAACAAAATGAATGAGAATGAAGGATATTAGGTTCTATTTATAGGGATAGTGATGCTCAAACCTAAGAGGAATAAGTGATGCTCAAACCTAAGAGGAATAAGTGATGCTTAAACCTAAGAGCAATAAGATTACTCTTTGATGAAGGTTTTAGGCCTATTTAGAGAGTATTTCTTCTTGTCTGAGAGTTTCCTTGATTGGAAATCCTTCTCCTATTTGGTTTGGACATCCTTTATCTAAAAGTCACTCATGTATAGGAAAATAACCCTTAATAGAATAGGAATATGTATATAGGGTATCAATAATTAGCATATAAATCATCTTTAAAGAATTTTCTTTTTTAGTATGGTAATTTCCTTTTTGTATTTTTTCAATATGGTGATAACTAATGGGCAAAATTTCAACCATATCATAATTCCTCCATTTACGACAACATGTAGCCCTTGTAAAGGGTCTAGTCGAATCATTGAGGTTAGTATGAATTTCAAAAAACAAGTTTAAATCTGCCATGGACTACAATTTTTATAGTAAAAAACATTTAGCACAAGAATATTGCACGTCATGCAGAGGCTCAGGGGTGGTATTGGTATGAGTTAAATTAACCGCTAGTCTCCAAGACTAAGTAAAGAGCAAGTAAGGAACTCTAGAGAATTTAGAGTAAGTTTTATATTAACTGGATAAATACTTGGATGGATAGGCAAATGATATTAAGATAGTATTAAATTGTTCTAACTAGCTTAAAGTCACTAAATTACTAAATTTAATTAATTTATATATACTGATAATAATTTTAAGCTATGTATGTTAGAAGTACAATTCAGAATTAATCAAGAACTATAAAAGTTTACAAACATATAAATATGGATGTAATGATTGGAGAATATAGCCAATGATCCTTAAAGGAACTCTCATTATCAATTAGGGGTGTTTTTACATAGAGTCCATAAACACTCTTGTGATTTTGTAGAGACAAATAAAAACCAACAAGTTCTATGCCAATTCTTAATCCCTTTAAAGTGACTTTCTTGTCTCCAAGTGCTAATCTAACCTTTAAGTAATTTCAATTGAATTTCCATAAAAATACCCCAACTCTCATTGTGAACATTTGATTAACAAGTTATATATGGTGATCAAGCATACAAAACATAATTAAAAAATCAATTGAAATTAAATCAACCATGAATTATAAAAGATAAAACGTAGTTCATAGATTAATTCATCATTATAATTCTACAAGTAATGACTTAGGCAAAATACATAGTATTCAAAATCAAAGAACAACAAGGAAGTATTTTAAACATCAAGTAAAAAAAATAGAGAAAAGAGAAAATGATAGTGTTGATAAAATCTTCAATGCTCTCTAAAAAGTTACTTGATTTGTAGTAGGTCCTCTTAATATCTTCCTTCAATCCTTCGATATGACTTTGAACACTAAGCCCTTCAACTTCTTTTTTTTTTCAACAATAAAACTAATAAAGATACTAATATTTATAATGCTTAAACTAAGTATTTTTTTCATCCCTAAAATATTGCCAAATTTTTGTATTTATAGGCTTCTCATCATCCTAGTTCATGCTCCTTTCGAATAGATGTAAATGGGAAAAGGTGCCTTGAAGGGGTATGAAGGACAAGTCAGCACCACTATGCCGAGTTAGGCTTAACTCGACACACTTATTTCCTATCACGACTCGGCACGACTATGCTAACTAGGCACAATCTTCTACCTTTAATATATAGTTTGTGATAACTTAGCACACTCATTCCGAGTCAGTACTATTGTCTACTGTCCCGAGTGATCTCCTTGTTGACGAGTCGACATGCTCCTCTTATTGCTTCTTTTTACTTTCCTTGAACCATTCTTCATTATAAAGTGTCCAAATGCACTTCCATGCATGAATTAAACATAAGAAAACCCACAAAACATAAAATTAATATAAGGACAACATAAACAAAAGAAATAAAAATAACAATACATAATCAAACAAACTCAAATAAAAACCAAAGGAAAATATATGATAACTACCTTAAAGAACTATGCTATTTTGTATTATAATAAACTCCCCCACACTTGGACCTTACTTGCCCTCAAGCAAGAGGTACAGATCTATGTGGGAAAGTAACAAAAATCTTTTATTGTCTCCATAATAGATGTAGCTATCCAAACAAGTAATCTTAACCAATAAAGAAATTTTAAGAAAAAGGTAGTTAATAACTAAACTTCTAATGCTCAACAATGATAGAGGAAACAAATTTCATAGCATAATCAATCAGTTTAACAATTTATCTCAAATTATTAAGAACAAAATTAAAGAATATAAAGTCAAAGTGCTAACCAAGCTTTCTAACCATAATGTTCATTCATCACACTTAGGATTTTTAATAACTAAAGTAGACATGGGATAAGGATTAAGCATACACATTAATCAACAATTCTCATGGAGTTTTCAGACACATTAAAAAAAATGTTTTTTTAGCCTAATTGCAGTCTTTTCAAATGAGTGTAATTGAGGAGCATACTACTCACTTACACATAACTTACTCAAAATGCATCAACTTGTAATGTCATACATTCTTTTCGAATGAGTGTAATTAAGGAGCATACCCACTTACACATAACTTACTTGAAATGATCATGTTAACAAGTATAAATTCTTCTTTTTTTTATATAGATATAATTTTTTTATGTCCTCATCCATTATTGAAAAGCTAGTTACACGTATTATAGTTATAGTTTCCCTAAGGATACCTTAATCCTTAAAAACTAAGCTTAAATCCTTACCACCCTAGCTTTAAGCATAATTAGAAAGTTGACTAAACATTCTCTAGATTTTGAAAATAATTATAAAAGATAAAAAGAAAAACTTAAAAATTATGCTAAATGAAACTTTAAATTCTACCAATTAAGCATAAGAAGATAATTACTAACATAATATAAAAATAAAACGTCAATCATAATCAAGATGAACTTGGAAAAGAAATGACTTATGAATGTGGAGAAGATAAAATTATACAAAATAAAGCATAGGTAACACACAATAATAAAGCATAAGCCAAAAACATAAACTTACACACAATTAAATAACAACTACTACAATTCCCTCCCCCACACTTAAAAATGCATATTGTCCCCAATATGACACCAAAATAGAAAGAAAGGTAAAGAAATACTCCCTTAATCATTTGAAGGAGTTGGCAAAGGAGACTCAATGGTGTAACCAAAATAGGTGAAAAATTGATTCAACTTGCACTCCATTTTTTGTTGGTGGCGTTCAAGTTGTTAGTTCTGAGCCTCCATTACATGCAATTGGTGTTGCATCTCTTTTTGATTTTTTGGGATTTGTTCCCAAATATGTGATTGTCCACTTGAAGAAACATCGACACCACCCTGCATAGGGAAAGTTAGAAGAGGTACATCACCATGGGGTTCCTCATTGAAAGAGTGCTTAAGCTCAACATCTTCCTCCTCTTATTAGGTTTCCTTTACTTTAGGAGGACGTTCCAAACCTCTCCAACATGATCGAGACCTTACCAAAATTAAATGGAAGGAAGCATCTACAACTTTACCTCTTATAAATGCTTACTTAGTGAAATAAGAGTAGTCAACAACATGGTCAAAATCATTGAGGTTAACATTCAAAGACTTAGCAACGATAGTAACAATATAACCATGAGTGAGTGGGGCATCCTTAAATGCAACATATGTTAAAAGTTGATTAAAAATCCAATATGTCTAACACACTTACTTCTTATTATGAATGCACCACATCAAAAACAAGACTCTATTAAATTCAGACTTGTGGAAAATAACACGAGCAAGGACTTTATGCAATAACTAGAATTTTAAATCTTTAATGAACATTGCCTTACCCTTTTTAGGTTGAAAAGGAGTTTATAGGTTAGTTAAGAAGGTCTATAATTCATTTACTCTAAAAGATTTAGGGGATCGTATAGACCATCCTTTTCAAAACCAAACATACATTGCATACAAGAATAAGTAAGTTGGTATTGTTTCCCTAGCAATCTAAATTCTAAAATGCAGGAATCATGCAAGTTATCATCCAATGACATATAGAATTATGTAATCAACTTAACATAAGTGTGTTCTTGCATTGAAACAAACATCTTAAGTCCACAAGTAGTCAACAATTGATTAAAATTTTCATGCATGCCAACATCATTAAGAAGAGATGAGGGAATATACTTACAACCAATGATTTCCCTAAACTTAAGAGTAGTGAATCTTGCACTTTACTCATGTGTAAAAATGGGGAACTTAACCTTGTAAGTGGGTGCCAAATCCTCCTCTTTATGTTCTTCTTGTGGTCTTTTAGATGTAAAACCCTTAATCTTACCCATTTGTAAAAATGATGAAAAGAAATAGTAAAAAGTTGGCTAGGGTGTAGAGAAGAAAAGAAAACTAAATGGAGAAATAAAGAAAAAGAAAAAAGAAAATAAAAAGAATAAAAGAATAGAGGAATTGACAATGTAGAAAGGAAATGGGAAGAAGAAGTTGAATAAGGAAAATGTAAGAAGTTGAAAAGATGTTGAATAAGAAATGAAACTTAATAAATAAAGAGAAGAGAAGATATATAAAGAAGGGAATAAGAAACATATGGGTTGTATATAGGTAGAGTGTGAGAATAGAGAAAGGTGTAAGAAGAGAATAAAGAAAATTGAGTCAAATGTGTTATGAGTAGTTATGTAGACTAAGGTGAAGGGAAAGGTTGAAAGGTCATGACCTTTCTTGGAAAAGAACATGACTTTTCAATTTTTGGAAGTTTATTATAGCAAAAAGACAAAAGAAAAAGATGGCAAAAAATTGAGAAGTAGAAATATAAAAATGAAAACTATCAAAGAACTATATATATATTATTGTTTTTTTTAAGGAATGAGGATGGCGCAAGTTGGCACCATTGTGCCAACTTCGCACTGTGGCTTGCTGGAATGAGTCATCACCAAAGGAAAACTCGGCACACTTGGGTTCACTGGAACAAGTAGTCACCAAGGGATGACTCAACACACTCTAGCTTTGTAATGAGTCAGCACCATTGTGCCGACTCGGCACACCACATTTATATATATACTTAATATAATAAAGAAAGAGAAAAAAAAGAAATTTAGTATAAATAAAATAAACTTAAAGAAAATGGTATGTATGTGTGCTTTGTAAGGAAAGCTCTATGTAAATAAACTACAAAAACATCAAGGATAATCATATTTTATAAACAACAAATATAAGAAAAGATTAACATAAATTTAAATAAGTACAATAAAAGAACTATTAGTAATACTAAAAAAACTACTAATATTAAAATGTGGTTCAAATAAATGAAAAGATATAAAATACTAAAATAAATAAAATATGTAAATATTACCTTACTACATTTAATGGTCTATAGTTGGACCTTACCTTTACCAATTAGCGTGTTAAGAGAGAGATCAACCTTGCATGATCAATTGCTTCTCCAATCAAATAGGGTTTGAGATGATGGCCATTAACTTTAGAAACTTCCCCCCTGTCATTAGCAATTTTATTTGCTCCATAAGGATGTACCTTCATAACCTTGAAAGAACTCGACCATCTTGACTTTAACTTTCCTAGAAATAATTTTAATATTGAATTATAAAGTAGAACAATCTCTCCCTCATGAAATTCCTTCTTAGATAAATGCTTATCATGCCATAACTTAATACGATCCTTATACTATTTTGCATTTTAGTTAGCATTCATTATTAACTCATCCAATTCATTAAGTTGAAGTAGCCTCTTTCAACCTGCCTTCTTCAAATCAAAATTCAAAGCCTTTGTTGCCTAATATGCCTTATGCATAACGTTCAACCAGCAAATAATAAGACTTTCCATAAATTAATTGGTAAGGAGTAAGGCTAATTGAGGTTTTAAAGGCTATCTTAGATGCCCATAGAGCATCATCTATCTTCAATGCCCAATCCTTCATTAAAGAAGACACCATTTTTTTCAAGAATCCACTTGATCTCTCTATTACTCACCTTAACTTTCCCATTTGTTTATGGGTGATATAGGGTGGCAACCTTGTGTGTTACCTTATAATTCTTCAAAAGAGCCTTTATATCTTGATTGCAAAAGTATGAACCTCCATCACTAATCAATGCTCTAGGAGTACCAAACCTTGGAAAAATTATTTTCTTAAGCATCTTTTTAATAACCTTTGCATTATTAGTAATGCTTGGTATTACTTCCACCTATTTTGAGACATAGTCAACCATAACCAAAATATACTTGTAGCTTTAAGAACTAGGAAATGGGACCATGAAATCTATTCCTCAAACATTAAAAAGCTCAACTTCAAGAATTCCTTTCAAAGGCATCTCAAATATTACCCATTCTTTAACATCTACCACATTTAAGCATAAATTCTCTAACATCCTTAAATAAAGTAAGCCACCAAAAACTATATTGAAGTACTTAGATGCTATTTTTGATGCTCCAAAGTGTCCACCAACATCCAATAATAGACTATGTCTTAAAATATCTTAAAATTCATCTTGAGGAATGCACTACCTAATGAAACCATTTGCACATCTCTTATAAAGCAATGGCTCCTCCCAATAGTAGAATTTGCTATCATGTAAGAATTTCTTCCTTTATTGATAATCCATCCCATAAGGAAGAACACCACTTATAAGTTAATTGGCAATATTTTTGAACCATGGAAGTTCCTTGGATGCCAAACTAAATAGATGTTCACCATGGAATGTCTCATTAATTATCACACCATTATTATGTTTCTTTAACCTCTCTTGATCTAGCCTTGATAGGTGATTCACAATAAGATTCTCACTTCCTTTCTTATCTCTCACTTCCTAATCAAACTCTTGAAGCATTAAAATCCATCTAAGGAGCCTAGGTTTTACATCCTTCTTACTTAGAAGATACTTAAGGGTAGCATGGTCTGAATATACAATCACCTTTTTCCCTACAAGATATGCTCTAAACTTGTCAAATGCATAAACAATAGCAAGCAACTCCTTCTCTATAGCGGTGTAGTTGATTTAAGCTTCATCAAGTAGTTTGCTAGTTAATAGATCACACATGGCTTACCTTCTTTCCTTTAACCAAAAATAGCCCTCATTGCAAAGTTACTTGCATCACATATAATTTTAAATGACTGCTCCTAATTAGGTGGTTGCAACATAGGTGCTGAAATAAGAGTTGTCTTTAAAGTTTTAAATGCATCAACACATGCTTTATCAAACTCAAAATTATCATCCTTAGTAAGCAATTTACATAATGGCCTTACTATTTTGGAAAAGTCCTTGATGAATCTTCTATAAAAACCCATATGACTAAAGAAGCTTCTTATATCTTTAACACACTTTGGGGGTGGCAAATTAATAATCACTTCTATCTTTGCTCTATCAACTTCAATACCTTTTTTTCAAGATTGAGTGTCCAAGAATGATTCCTTATTGTGCCATGAAATGGCATTTTTCCTAATTCAAGACCAATCCATGCTCGATACACCTGTTAAGAACTTTAGAGAAATTGTCTAGACAATGAGAAAAATTAGTACCATATACACTAAAGTCATCTATAAAAACCTCTATACAATTATCAAGTAAATCGTTAAATATTGAAAACATGCATCTTTGAAAAGTTGTAGGAGCATTGCATAAACCAAAAGACATACACCTAAAAGTAAAAGTACCATATGGGCATGTAAAGATAGTCTTAGCTTGGTCCTAGGGATGAATAGGAATTTGATAAAAATCATTGAGTCCATCTAAGTAACAAAAATAAGAAAAATTGGCTAATCTCTCAAGAACTTGATCAATAAAAGGCAATGGAAAATGATCCTTTCTAGTTGATTTATTTAACTTCTTATAGTTGATACACATACGCCATCTTGTGATAGTTCTAGTGGGTATTAAATAATTAGACTTGTTTTTCACAATGGTTAAGCCTCCCTTATTTAGGAAAACATAAACGGGGCTTACCTATTTACTATCATTAATGAAGTATATGATTCCATTATCAAGCAACTTAGTTACGTCCTTTCTTACCACCTCCTTGAGAGTGGGATTTAACTGCCTTTGCCCTTTAATAGAAGGCTTGGCATTATCCTCTAAGACTATTCTATACATATACACATTAGGGCCAATGCCCTTTAAATCATTTATAGAATAACTAATGGCACTTTTATAATAAGTAATACATCACATAAAGTGAAAAAATTATTACTAGGCAAGATGAATTCATAATAAAAGGAAATTTAAAGTTAGAGTTAAGAAATGCATATCTTAGATTTGATGGTAAAAGTTGGAGCCCTTGCTTGACTTCCTCACCTTATGAAGTAGACTTCAAATCATTATCCCTCTATAAAGGTTTAAACCTTGAAGTCCTAAAAGGAGGAAAATATGGAGTTGCTTCTAAGAATTGTACATCGGTTTTTTGCACCATGTATGGCTCAGTAGGGTCTTGCCTTAGACATTCATGTATCACTTCATTGATGCATTCATCAATAACATCAAAAGAGTCAATGCTACTAACCACTTCCATTGGTGTAGACTTCATCATTTTAAACACATCAAATTCCATATGCTTATTGTCCATTTCCAATGTAATATTCCCTTTTTCATGTTAATGATTGCTCTTGCTATTATAAAAAATGGTCTCTTAAACAAGATTGGGATTTCAAGATCTTCCTCTATGTCTAATGAAACAAAATCAGTTGGTATTACAAATTTCCCACTTTAGTTGGCACATTTTCAAGAATGCCAATTGGATAAGTGATAGATTTGTCTGCCATGGAAAGACCCATATTTGTAGGCGTAAGTTCTTCCAAATCAAGCCTTTTATAAATAGAGTAAGGCATAAGGCTAACACTAGCAGCAATATCATATAGAGCTTTATCATAATGAGTACCTTTAATTACATAAAGAACTATAAAGAAACCAGGATCCTTAAGCTTTAGTGGGGGTTTAGAGTACATAGTTTTAGATTATTCAACAAGAGAAACTAAGCCATAGTCTTTAAGCTTGCTCTTATGGTTAATAATATCCTTCAAAAATTTACCCCATGCTGGCATGTCTTTAATGGCATCTATAAATGGTATAGTAATGGTGATTTCCTTATGATAATTAAGGAATTTTCCAAATTATTTATCCAAGCTACGCCTTATGAACCTTTGAGGAAAAGTTAGTATTTTAAAATCCACTTTAGGTTCATCATTCTTGGGTGATATGGCATCTCCTTTTTTACCCTTCTTTACACCCTCAACATTATCTTTACTACTAATATCCACATCTTCATTTCCCTTACTAGCTTCAATTTCTACCTCATTATCATCATCAACCACTCTCTTATTCTTACTACTAACCTTTTCAATCTCCTTACCACTCCTCAAAGTAATTACTTGGCAAGTGTCTTTTAGTGCAAACTTCAATTGGCTAGGAAGCTTCCCCAAAGGTTTAGTGTTAGAGGAAGAGGCTTGTTAGGCAATTTAGGTTTCAAGGATGCAATTATGAGTAGCAAGTTATTCAAGTTTAGAGCTAAGTTGCTTAAATTGCTCCTCATTTTATTTGTTGATGGTCATTTATTAGTTAACAAATTGCTCCATAAGAGTTTCAAGGTTGAACTTAGGTTGGGTAGGATTGAAGGCTAGTTATTTCATGGGAAATCCTAGTGGGTTTTATGGTTTGGGTTAAATAGAGGGTTCAATTATGAGGATGGAATTGACTATGAGAATCCATAGTAGTTTCTCCATTGAGGGTTATAAGTGTTGGAGTTTAACCCCATTCTTTGATTAAAAGCTCCTTGCACACAGCTAACATCCTCATTTGAACTCACATTATATTGAGAATATGAATAAGATCCTCCATAAAACTCACAAACAACATTAGCACTTTCTACATGATTAATTTGAGATTTACTTACTAGCTTGGTGAAAGCATCTACCTTTACATTCAATAGATGAATAGTATTAAGTTCTAAAACTCCTTTTACTTTTGCTATTGTTGTTTCATTACCCATGTACCCTTAAGATGCAAGTCCTTTAAGTAAAGTAACAATTTTTTTAGCCATTTAACCATCCATTTCCCACTAAAAGCTGCATTAATAATGTTCCTATTCTTATTGGTTAGCCCATTATAGAAAATTTGAGAAATCATCCAATTTGGCAAACCATGATGTGGGCATTGCCTTTGAAGTTCCTTGAATCTCTCCCAAGCTATATAAATCATCTCACTTGCATTTTGCTTGAAAGTTGTAATCTCATTGCAAAACTTGGTTGTCTTATATTATGGAAAATATTTATAGAGAAATGCTTTTTAATTGGTCCCATGTTATGATTGATTCACTTGGAAAACTAGCAAGCCAAAGTTGTGTTTTATCCTTGACAAAATGGGAAAAGTCTAAACCTTATTGCATTATATGTCACACCATTTATCTTGAAAGTTGCACACATATTAAGGAAGGTCAAAATGTGAGCATCTCCTTATAAACCTCCAAATTGATTTTTCTACACCATTTGAATAATGCTTGGCTTAATTTTGAAATTATTATTAGTAATGGTTGGAGCCATAATCCCTCTAAAACTACTCATTATATCGGGCATGGCAAAATTTCCTAACATTCTTTTTTCCAGTTCAGCCATATTATTCAATTCCTATTGATTCAATCTTTTATATCTTTGTTCCCTTAGTGAAGCATGCAAAGTTAACTCAATTTTAGGATCACAGTAAAGATTATTATGACTTACACTTCTGGTAAGAGTCATTAAGAATGAAATTAAAAGTAATAATTACAAACCAATAAATAAGAATTTATAAAAGCAAATATAAAACTAAGGCCTAAAATAACCTTTCTATATCCTAAATTAATAAAAATTACTAAAAAATTCCCCAACAATGATGCCAAAATTTGATGTGAGTTAAATTAAACCATAGTCTCCAAGACTAAGTAAAGAGCAAGTAGGGTGTTGAAGTCTAGGGAATTTGGTGTAAATTTTATATTAATCGAATAAATAGTTGGATGGATAAGCAAATGATATTAAGATAGTATTGAGTTGTTCTAACTAACTTAAAGTCACTAAATTACTAAATACTCTAATTAATTTAAATACACTAATAATAATTTTAAGCAATGTATGTTATAACTATAATTTAGAATTAATCAATAACTATAAAAGTTAACAAACATAGAAATATGGATGTAATTATTGGAGAATATAGCCAATGATCCTTAAAAGCAACTCTCATAATCAATTAGGGGTGTTTTTACTTAGAGTCCATAAACACTCTTGTGATTTTGTAGAGACAAACAAAAACCAACAAGTTCTATGCCAATTCTTAATCCCTTTAAAGTGAATTTCTTATCTCCAAGTACTTTTCTAACCTTTAAGTAATTTCAATTTTATTTCCATAAAAATACCCCAAATCTCATTGTGAACATTTGATTAACAAATTATATATAGTGATTAAGCATACATAACACAATTTAAAATTCAATTGAAATTAAATCAACCATGAATTATAAAAGATAAAAGGTAGTTCATAGATTAATTCATCATTGTAATTCTACAAGCAATGACTTAGCCAAAATACATTGTATTCAAAATCAAAGAACAACAAGGAAGTATTTTAAACATCAAGTAATAAAAATAGAGAAAAGAGAAAATGATAGTGTTGATAAACTCTTCAATGCTCTCCAAGAAGTTTCTCAATTTGTATCTTCCTTTAATCCTTTAATATGACTTTGAACACTAACCCTTCAACTTCTTTTTTTTTAATAATAAAAATAATAAAGATACTAATATTTCTAATACTTAAACTAAGTGTTTTTTCATCCCTAAAATAGAGCCAAATTTTTGTATTTATAGGCTTCTCATCATCTTAGTTTGTGCCCCTTTTGAATAGATGTAAATGGGAAAAGGTAACTTGAAGGGGTGTAAAGGATGAGTCGGCACTGCTGTGCCGAGTTAGGCTTGACTTAGCACACTTGTTTTCTATCACAACTTGACACCATTGTGCCAAGTCAACATGGTCTTCTACCGTTAATATATAGTTTATGATGACTCAGTACACTTATATCGAGTCGACACTATTGTCTACTGCACTTGTATATATGTTGACCTACACTTGTATATATATATATATATATATATATATATGTTGTAATTGTCTCACTAAATAAAATGAAATACATCTTTTCTATCATATTTTTCTTTCATCTACCATTTTTACATGGTATCAAAGCCTGCTCTATAGTTCTAATCATCATACATCATGTTAAATGAAAGCCAAACATCTTCATAAAAAAATCATATTCTAATAATCCTAACATAGATCTTTCAAGCCCATATTTTGTTCACCATTCATATCAACTCGGGCATGTTTTTATCCTAATAAAATTGAATGGAGCCAACTATGAATCATGGAGTAAAGCCATGATTCACGCACTTACAACCAAAAACAAAATCTAATTCATCAATGGGTTAATTTAACCATTGGATAAAATAAGACATCTAGCAGAATACAAGCTATAGAATCAATGTAATAGCATGATTTTGTCATGGCTCACTCATTCATTGGAGCCCAAATTTTCCAAATGGGTGGTTCATGCAAAGAAAGCTCAATAGGTTTGGGAGGACTTTAAAGACCAGTTTTCACAAAAGAATGCAATAGCCGTTTATTAGATTCAAAAATCCATGGCATCTATATCATAAGGCACTATGATAGTCTTATCATATTCATAAAAATCAAAAGCCTTTAGGAAAAATTAGAGACATACAAATCCATCCTCACCTACAATCAAATGAAGGCACACTCTGACTAGAGAGAACAAGATTGATTAATACAATTCCTCATCGGACTTAAGGACACACATAACATTGTTCATAGCAAAATTCTCATAATGACTTCATTACCTAATGTATGTCAGGCTTACTCACTTATAATTCAAGAAGAAACACAATGATAAATGATAATGATAGACTCAATAGAGAATTTCTCCATTGCTACTATTGTGCATAGGAAGGTAAACAATAAAGATAAGTTTTTTGATCATTATAATAGAATAGGTCATACAATTGAGAACTATTGAACTCTAAAATTTCATTACACATATTGTGATATAAAAGGCCATACTGAAGATAGGTGTAAATACAAAAATGGTACATAGGTTTTCAACAATGCAGGAAATTAAAATAATTAACAAAATTAGCAACAACAATATGGAACTTGAGGAAGCGGACCTAATACTTTTCATGCAGTCAATGCGATAGAGGCTCCACGCGAACATTTGAGTGGAACAAGCACATCTAGTCATAATTTTACAATGGAGTATATCTAATAGATTGTTAATGCCATATCCATGATAAATTAAAGCCATGCTTCAGGTAATAGCAATGCATATGCAAATGTTGCAGGTTTGATTACTCTTCCTACTATTTCAGTTAATCATACATTCAAAAAGCCTTGGATTTTGGATAACGGGGCAACTAATCAAATAATCTCAAACCACCCCACACTTTTTACTCACACAAAACCATCATTAATACCCAGTGTTAACTTACCTACTGGTTCATCTGCATCCATTATATCCATATGAATAGTATAATTCAATCCAAACATGACTTTAGACAATGGCTTATGTGTCTCGTCCTTTCATTTAAACTTGATATCTACAAGCAAACTTAACTCTAGCCTAAATTTCTATATGATTTTATTTCAAAATTTTTATGTCTGGCAGGACTTAGCTATGGGGAAAATGATTGGCTCGGGTAAACAACATAGTGGTCTTTATTACATGTCACCATTACAAAGGAAACCCATTACTCGCCAAGTCTCTTAATCATCAAACCTATGGCAAATGTGTTTTAGACACCATCACCAGCTCATTTAACACTAGTTTCCTAATTATTGACCTGTAATAATATTTCTTTTGATAATAATTTTGTTATTTTTCCTATGGCTAAATAGATAAGATTTCCATTTTCTTTAAGTTCGATATCAACTCATGCCCTATTCGACTTGTTGCATTATGATATTTAGGGACCACATAAAGTCTCTACACATTCAGGTGTACATTTTTATCTTACCATTGTTGATAATATCATAAGATGCACATAGACATTTCTCATGCATCATAAATTTGAAACATAAGCTATTTTACAGTCTTTTATTGATTTTGCATATACACAATTTCAAGGCTATGTTAAAACTATTAGGGTTGATAATGGATCTAAATTTATGAACATGATAAATTTTTTCAAAGTCATGGGACTGAATACCAATGTACTTGTGTTTATACTCTGCACTCCATAAAAAAATGGAGTTATAGAGTAAAACCACTGTCATATAATCACTCTTGCACGTGCATTACTATTTCAATCTCATTTACCACTTATTGAGTTCTCATAATTATACACCTAATCAATAGATTAACATCCCCTTTATTATCAAATAAATCTCCTTTTGAACTATTATACAATTGCTCACCATCACTAAATCATTTAAAAGTTTTTGGTTGTCTATGTTATGCAACTAATGTTCATCCACTTCATAAATGCTCCTCATGCATGGCATTGCATATTTATTAGATATCCTTGAAAAAGCCCTAGAGGGGGGGGGGGTGAATAGGGCTATTAAATAAAAATCAGAATTAAAAATAATTCTTTGCAAGAATTAAAAGAATATTGAGAAGGAAGAATGAAGAACACAATGATTTAAGGAGTTTGGATTCAACAATAATCCTACGTCTCCACCTACCTTATCCCTAAGTTAGGATTTTCAATCATCCATAATCTTATTCACAAGATTGATATTACACAAGAGTTTTATGACTCACTCTTATAACTTTACAACATGAATTTTCAAGGCTCACTTAAAAAACCAAATACCAAGTGTTTCAATGGACAATACTTAAACCAATTCCTTTAGAAATAAATCTTACTTCACTACTAAAGTATAATGCTAAAAACATGATATTTGCTAGTTGATTATTTGTATCAATAAATTCAAGTAAGATATTACAAATTTGAATATGATCATGTAAGAAATGATGTCTAAATCTGAATGGGATTTTTGCTAAGGTTGATAACACTTCTATTGTCATATTTGGTTGGAATGTGATAAAGTTTTACACCATAGTCTAACAACTATTATTTTTTCCATAAAACTTCTGAACAATAAAGATTTGCTATAATATATTCAGCTTCAGCAATGGACAAGGCAACCGAAACTTATTTCTCATTAAACCAAGAAACTGAACATTGTCCTACAAATTGATAAGTTTCATAAGTGCTTTTTCTATCAAGTAAACTATCGATAAAGCCAAATAACTAATCAAGTAAAAGGATGAACTCCTAGGATATTAAAGTCCTAAATGCATTGTACCACAAAGATATTTGAAAATTCTTTTGATAGCATTCAAATGAGATTCTCTAGGACTTGATTTAAATCTAAAACAAAAGCAAGTAGCAAACATAATATCGGGTCTACTAGTAGTTAAATAAAGAAGAGATCCAATCATACCTCTGAATCGCTTTTCATCAACCAGTTTGCCATTCTCATCTTTGTTAAGTTTGGTTATGGTGCTCATTAGAGTTTTACTTATCTTAGATCCATACATGCTAAACTTCTTGAGAACATATCTTGCATACTTGGTTTGATTAATGAAAATCCCATTTTTGCATTGCTTGATTTGTAGTTTAAGAAAGAATTTGAGTTCACCTATCATACTCATCTCAAATTCTCCTTGTATTAAATTAGAGAATTCCTTACATAAATAGTGGTTAATAGCACTGAATATAATGTGATTAACATATATTTAAACAATTAATAAATCATGCTTGGAGATCTTTATGAAAAGAGTTATATCAACTTTTCCTTTAGAGAAACCTTTCTCTAATAAGAAGTTGCTCAATCTTTTATACCAAGCTTTAGGAGCTTATTTCAATCCATATAATGCTTTGGAAAGTTTAAATACATGATTTGGAAAATAAAAGCTTTCAAAACTTGGAGGTTGTTTAACATACACCTCTTCTTCAATAAAACCATTTAAAAATGCACTTTTAACATCCATTTGATAAAATTTAAAATCCATAAATGATGCAAATGCAAGTAGCATTCTAATAGCTTCTAACCTTATAATAGGGTCATACGTTTCATCATAATCAATGCCCTCCTCTTGATTATAACCTTTAGCTACTAGTCTAGCTTTATTCCTAGTTATGACACCTTGTTCATTAATCTTATTTCTAAACATCCATTTGGCACCTATAATAGGATGATGTTTCAGTTTAGGAACCAAGGTTCAAACCTTGGTTCTCTCAAATTGATTTCACTCTTCTTGCATAGCAAGGCCCCAAAATCCATTACACAAAACATCATCAATATTTTTAGGTTCAATTTGAGAAATGAAGGCTAAATTAATAATAAACTTTAATTGAGATCTTGTAGTTACCCCTTTTGTAATGTCACCTATAATGAGGTCTTGAGGATGAGCTTTCTTTAATTTCCAATCCTTTGAAAGTTCATCCTTTAAAGTGGGTTGAGAAGTTTCCTCATTGTCCTCTATGCTTGGACCTTCAAGTTCTAAAGGCTTACTAGCATTTCTTCTTGAGTTTCTACAATATCATCATTACCTACAAGATCATCAACACTACAAATATCCTTTCTAGGATAAAGTGAGTTTGATTCATTAAATACAACAAGCATTGACTTTTCAACTACTAGAATTCTCTTATTAAAAACTCTATATACTTTATTAGAAATATAATAGCCTAGGAAAATTCCTTCATTGGCATTGGAATCAAATTTTCCAAGATTATCCTTGGTGTTTAATATAATGCACTTACATCCAAATACTCTTAGATATGAGATTTTGGGTTTTCTATTGTTCTATAGCTCATAAGAAGTTTTATTCAAAATTGATCTTTTGAAAACTCTATTTGAAATGTAACAAGATGTGTTAGTGGCTTCCACCCAAATGTATAAAGGCATATAATACTCATGAAGCATTATTCTAGCCATTTCCACAAGATTATATTTTTCCTTTCAACTATGCCATTTTGTTGAGGAGTTCTAGGAGAAGAGAATGTATATGAAATACCATTTTCATCATAAAAGGTTTTGAAAAATTCATTTTCAAACTTGGTTTCATGATCACTTCTAATAGAAGAAATACAAAAAACTTTTTTTTTAACTCTTTTTATAATTTTTTTAAAAGCTTTAAATGCATCATTCTTATAAGCAACGAAACTTACCCAAGTAAATCTAGAGTAATCATTAATCAATATATATGCATAGTGTATACCACTGATACTAACAGCTCTAGTTGGTCCAAACAAATCCATATGTATAAGTTCAAGTGGCCTCAAAGTGGACACTACATTTTTTTAGCTCAAATGAGGACTTGGATTTTTTTTCCCTTTTGGCAATCATCACAAGGTTTATTCTTAGTGAATTCAAGCTTAGGTAAACTAGTCACAAGTTCATATTTACAAAGATCATTCAATATCTTAAAATTTGCATGTCCTAACTTTTTATGCCATGTCCATGTGTCATGGGAAATTAACATCAAGCATTTAATATCTTTGTTATCAATCTTATTCAAATCAACAACATAAAAATTATCAACTCTTTCATTATTAAAAATTACTATGTCTTCATCAAGACTACTAACAAAGTAATTCTTAAAGTCACCTTATTTCCCATATCACATAATTGACTTATACTAAGTAAGTTATGTTTAAGACCATCAACAAGTAACATATAGTGTATTGTTAAGGATTACCAATTTTTCCAATGCTAATAATATTTCCTTTTGCATTGTCCCCAAAAGTAATGTGTCTTCCATCCTTAGCATCAAGTTTGTTAAATTGCTCCTTGTCTCCTGTCATGTGCCTTGAGCATCCACTATCAAGATACCATTTGCTTTTTGATCTTATGGACTTCAAGAACACCTATACAAGATAATTTAAGCATTCTTTTGAACCCAAACCATTTTTTATCTAGGTTGGTTAGTTTCAAAATAGTCCATAGGAAGCAAGTTCATGTACAGTCTTCTATAGAAGCACACATTATTGGTATGTCCCTTGATCATGCAATAAAAACATTCAACATTTACAAACTTATTTCTCCTAGGAGGATATGCATTCCTAATTTGTGAAGTATGCCTTTGTTTATGTTATGGTGTGTGTCTCCTAAAGTTCTTTTGAGTCATAGTATGAAACATGCATTGGCAATGACAATGTGTATTTTGATAGGTTTGTGCAATATGTCTAGGTGCATTATGTTGTGCAACATGCTTATGAGTATTATGTCTAGTGTACATGTAAGCATGTTTAGGTTGTGTTTATCTAGCATGATGCTTATGTCTTTATGTCATATAAGGTTAAGTCTTATAAGACTTTCTTTGAGTGTTTGACACGTAAGATGTTTTAGCTTTGAAAGCTTGAGTCTCATTTTATTTTAAGGTAGGAGTAGAATTATTTGAGGCTTTAACTAAATTAATATGTGATGATGATGAGGAAACTATTCTATTGGTATATCCAATTTCATGTGTATCTCTGTGGAATTTTTAAAAGTCAATAATATTATTCAAAGATTATTTTCCTTTCATGAGTTTCTTAATGGAAAATTTCAAATTTAAGACTTCCTTAGAAAGCTTTTGATTTTCATCATTTGCTTTCTTAAGTTGATCTTCTAAGGAATTTGAAGTTTTCAAATCATTAGACAATTTATCATTTGATTTAACTACATTAGAAAATTCATTTTTTAATTTTTTGAATTCCTTGGTTAGGCTAGATAACTCATGCTTATAATGCTTCTTCTTAAATAATAAGCATTTACATTTAAGTAAGAGTTTCCTTACCATAGAGCTTTCAATATCATATTCATCATCATATTCATCATCATCATCATCACAATAATAATCATTATAGGAAGAATTAGACATATATGGTACCTCTTTTTCACTTTCAGGAGCCATGAAATAATGGTTGGCTACTTCTTGTTGTTCTTCCTCCTCTGTTTTCGATTTGGAAGAGTCATCTCAAGTTTCCTTATAAGCTCTTTTTTTATCTTTTGTTCCTTTGCTCTTATTTTTGAGTTGAGGACACTCACTTCAGATGTGACCCGGTTTTTTGCATTTATAGCAAGTAACGTCTTTGGTTTTCTTTTTACCTTCTCCTTCATACTTATTGTTAAAGTATTTTTTTCTTGATGAATGTTTCTTTTTTAAGAACTTCTTAAAGTTTCTAGTGAGCATGGCAATTTTATCATCTTCATCACTAAAACCTTCAACATTTTCTTCTTTACTACATTTTGTGAAGCTTTTAAGGCAATGTTCTTCTTTTTCTCTTCCTTTTCTTCTTGCTCTTCACCTCTTTTCTTAATTATTAGCTCATATGTTAAGAGCTTTCCGATAAACACATCGATAGAGAGAGTTCAGAGGTTTTGAGCTTCGTCAATTAAAGTAATCTAAGATTCCCAATCCTTCTTAGGTAGGATTGTTAGAATTTTCCTATTTACTTCTTCCTTGGAGAAATGCTTTTTAAGTTTCTTGAGGGTCATGATATGAGTGTTGAGTCAATTTGTCATCTATGTGATTGACTTATGAGGCTTCATCTTTAAAATTTCACATTCATACATGTGAAGTTAAACCTTTTTGCTTCTAACTTGCACTTTGCCTTCATAATGATTTTCCAAGATCTTTCACATTTCCTTGGCTGACATGCAATGTTGAAGCTTGCCTCCTTCTTCCCTTGTCATAGAAGAGACTAGAGTGATCATCGCCTTTTTATTTTTACGATTTTCTTCATTTTCTTCATTGTTCTATTGACTCCTTATTAAAGTAATTACCATACCATCAATAGTAGTTGTAGGTGGTTCCCAACCTTTAGGACAATATCCCAAAGTTTGATAGAATTAAAATCAAGGTATAGCTCCATTTTGAACTTCCAATGAGGATAGGCACTACCATCGAAGAATGGTCTAAGCGAAGAAATATTTTATGATTCACTCCTCATGATCTTGTATTTTAGCAATGAAGTTCCTAGAATTCAAGCTCTAATACCAAATGAAAAAGCCTAGAGGGGGGGTGAATAGGGCTATTATATAAAAATCAAAATTAAAAATAATTCTTTGCAAGAATTAAAAGAATGTTAAGAAGGAAGAATGAAGAACACAATAATTTAAGGAGTTCAAATTCAACAATAATCCTATGTCTCCACCTAACTTATCCCCAAGTTAGGATTTTCAATCACCTATAATCTTATTCATAATATTGAGATTACACAAGAGTTTTATGGCTCACTCTTACAACCTTACAACATGAGTTTTCAAGGCTCACTCTTACAATCTTACAACATGAGTTTTCAAGGCTCACTCAAAAACTAAATCCCAAGTGTTTTAATGGATAACACTTAAACTAATTCTTTTAGAAATAAATCTCACTTCCCTAATAATCTATCCTAAGATTTAATATAAAGAGAAATTCTATTTCTAACACAACCAACTCTCATAAAATTTATAAACAAAGAGTAAATATTTGAGAATTTAAGAGCTTTAATGAATGTTAAGATAAAGAATGATAATAAGTAAAAATGTCTTGACTTATATTTAGCTCTAGAAGTGTTTATATAGATAAAAACTCAAAAATATAACTATTGGTGGTGCAAATAATGTGTCCAACATCTATATTTTGAATCCAACATTTATAATTTTAAATTATTGAAAGTAATGCTCTTAGACTGTTGTACATGGATTGAAGTTGTGATTGGCTACTAGAGACATTCAAATTTTCCTATAATTTTTTCATAAAATTATAGATATTTTACTTATATTTCCATATCATTTTGAATCAACTCAATTTGACTTCTGTAGCTCAAGATATGTCCAAAATACTAAGAGCTATGCAATCTAAAATATAGACTACTATCAAATAGTTGTACACAAGTTGAAACTATGATTTCTATTGGATATGTTTGAATTTGCCTATAATTTCTTCATAAAAGTTTTATATGTCTAACTTATATTTCTATATCATTTTGAATAACCTCAATTGGACTTCTTCAACTCAAGATATATCCAAAATACTAAGAGCTACGCAATTTAAAATGGCAAACTACTATTAGACAGTTGTGCACGTGTTAAAGCCATTATTTTCTATTGGATACGTTCTAATTTGCCAATAATTTCTTCATAAAAGTTGTAGATATTTTTCTTAAAGTTCCATTTCATTTTTAATCACCTCGATTGGACTTATGTACCTTAAGATATGTCCAAAATACTAAGAGCTATGCAATCTAAAATGGTAGACACATATATTGATTTTGACTCAATATTTGCATAGCCAAATGAACTCATATTTTAACAAGTAAGCCTAATTAAGAAAGCTCAAGATGTCTACTTTAAATTTTAAGAAGGTAACTTTCTCATTATAAAGCTCTAAGGATGTCAAAAGCCTCTTTGAATCTCAGAGGTCGAATCAACCCAAGATATTCATACTTTATTTTAACTTCCAATAGAGTCCTAAATTATACACACTTAAACAAAAAAATTAAATGCTCAAAATTAATTTTGTTAAGATAAAAAATTAAGATTGATTATTGCTAAGGTCAATAATCCTTATGTAAAAAGGGTTACAAGCTCTATGACATAGAAACTAAAAAGTTTTTTGTCAGTTATAATGTTCAATTTTATGAAACAACTTTCCCCTCAATTGATGTTCCACCTTCATATAATCCAAATCCTTTTCCTAATTCATTCTTTAACATTAAAATAACCATACCTTCTAAATAATTTCCCATTTTAACAAACTACTGAGACACTACAAAATCAATCATCTGAGCCTCCAAAACCTAAACAAACACCATCCACTCATGACACACAAGATCATGACACACATAACTTCACTCCAACATCACGTCAAGTTAAATCAAGTGCTGAACTTACTATAGACCTTCAAAAATTACCACTCCCATTAGAAATTCCACTCACCCCAGACAATGTCTAGTGTGGCATCAAAACTATATGTTGCCATCTCGAGTTAATCATTCTACTTCTAGCTCAAGTCTAATGCTCAAAACACAATATCCACTCTCAAACTATATCTCTTGTTCCTCCATTAGTCCTAAACACCATGTTTTTTAGGCTAACATTATAGGACATGTAGAACCCAAATCTTATGATTAGGCTATTCTTGATCCATATTGGCAAAAGGCTATGAATGTAGAATTGAGTGCATTACAATAAAACAACATATGGACACTAGTTCCTCTCCCTAATGGGCATAAATTGATTGGATGCAAATTGGTTTACAAGATTAAATACAAGTCTGATAGGACCATTGAACATTAAAAAGCTTAGGTAATTACTAAAGATTATACTCAAGTTACGAGTGTCAACTATCAAGAAACCTTTTCTTCAACTGCCAAACTTACTACACTTTGATGTGTATTCACTGCTGCTGCAGCCAAAAATTGGTTCATATATAAGTTGGATGTCTAAAATGCATTTCTTCATGGCAATTTAGTAGAAACAGTGTATATGGAACCTTTACTAGGTTTATGATGACAGGGGGTGAATCTTATATGTCGTCTCAATAAGTCTCTTTATGGACTCAAATAAGCATCAAGAAATTGGTTCTCTACTTTCTCCATTGTCATCCAAAAGGCTTTTACCAATAGTCAAAGGTTAATTATACTCTATTCATAAAAAATAGAGGTACATCTTTGACTGCAATCCTTATTTATATTGATAATTTTCTTTTAACAAGGAATGATCTTCAAGAGATTAATCAGGTAAAAGCATTCCTTTTTAAGAATTTTTGGATTAAATATCTAAGAGATTTGAAATACTTTTTGGGAATTAAATTTTCGTATTCCAAGAAAGGTATCTTCATATGTTCTACAAGATGTCGGACTCATAGGAGCTCATCCTAACAAGTTTCCAATGGAACAAAATTCAAAACTTAATCCCACTAATGCAACATTATTGAATAATGATACCAAATATAGAAGATTGATTAGAAGGTTAGTTTATCTTACAGTTACCTGAGCAGATATAGTATATTCAATTTAAGTGTTAAGCCAATTTATACAAGAACATCGAAAGGCTCATTAGGATGAAACCATGTGAATTCCTAGGTATGTAAAAGGGACTCCTGGACAAGGTCTCTTGCTACCCTCTACTAATAATCTCACTTTAAAGGCCTTTGTGACTTGGATTGAGGGGGCTACTGCACCACAACATGCTCAGTTATAGGGTATTGTGTCTTCCTTGGTGATTCACTTATTTCATAAAAGTAAAAGAAAAAAGTATTGTCTCCAAATCATCTACAAAAGCTAAATATTAAGCTATGGCAAATACATGTTTGGAACTTACTTGGTTGCGTTACATTTGACAAGACTTGAAGGTTTTATAGATATCTTCATAAAGGCACTAAGGAAGGAACAGTTTTATAAATGTACGAAACAAGTTAGGACTTCATGATCTTCACTTTCCAACTTAAGGGAGGGTACTAAAAAATATTCTTCTAGTAAATATAAATATTCTAATTGGTTAACTTACCTTAGTTAGGATTGATCAAATCGCACTATGTTAGCCTTAGGAAAGATTTAAGTTGACATGTACTTGTATATATATATGTAATTGTCTCATTGAATAGAATGAAATACATCTTTCCTATCATATTTTTCTTTCATCTGTAATTTTTACACTCTATAGTAAGGACTATGCATCCATGATCAGGATTGTTGTTGCTAGCTTCATGAATACTTAAGAATCATTTTGTAATTGTTATATGGTAGAAAATGTTCATTTTGTTAGCCTACATGTTTGAATATTTTTTTCTTTTGTAAATTTTATATTATGAGTAGGATGAGCTTTAGTTTCTATATTAGAATTAATTCCAATTACCTACATCTTTAATGAAAAATTTTGTTATTCATGGCCTTATTATTTAACCTTGTACACATTTTTTTTCCATTCTCCTTTTGTTTTTTTAATTTTTTTTAGTAAATCAGTCAGGTGTTGATTTTGGAGATACAATATGTGTGCCAAAAGTCAGTAATGCTAGCAGAAAAGGACATCAACTTGGAAACTTATTCATCAATCGCAAGGCCTTGAGCACCTTGTCATTTTTTCTCATTTATATAAAAGATAATTTGACAATATTTCAGAGCCCTTCCTTTTCCTTGCTTTTTTTTCATAAGAAAGTTCTATTAGTCATGCTTTCATTTGATCTTTAAATGCATTAATGTCTACATCTTCTATCTTTAGAATTATAGCTAATGTATGCCCCTGCCTTCCTATTTATTGGTTTTAGATTCTCAAGGCATGTGAAACTTTATATATTCATTATTTATGAATTTTTTTTATTATGAAATAACTTATTATTTTAAAACATCCCAGGATAGACTTATCATATTTTTCTTATGTTAACGAACATGCACTGCTATTCAGAAGTAAAGTGTGTATATACTTGTTTTACAATTCTTTTTTTCTAGGAATGTTGCTATAAAAATGAGTATTTATTTTTGGTTTGATAGTTTTCTATTCTTGTGCTTAAATGAACTTTTCTTATTATGGTTATACAAGTTGCTAATGATCCAATCTTTACAAGGATGCTAGCATCAACTTTACATAAGTAAGATATATATTTACATGTAAAAATGAATTATATTAATCAAATATACTTGGCTACTTTCAAATTTTAACTGTCTCAACTATGTATGGAAATGCATCATCCCCATTTATTAAATGCACTATTATCGTGTAAATTAATGAATTCGTCTCTCTGAGGCAGTAAGTTTATGAGGCATGCCACTTTAGAAAATAAAATGAATGCATCAGTGTTGATTTTTTCCCTTATATTATTAGTTATTTACTTTGGTGATCAACTTAGAGTCTTATATGATAATCATATTTCTCTTCCAAGCATAACCAGTTAGAATATATGAGTTTGTAATCTTTTGCCTTTAAATAAGAGTCTTCTTATTAATGATTGGGACAAGTATTAAATGACATGATATGTTCAAATAGTTATGAAAAGCTGCATGCTGAATTATTCTCTTAAGAATCAAGTAAGGTCTTTTTGATAATTTTTTCGTATCTATTCTCTTACAAACCATCCTTGGTGGTAACATTAATGTACCAACTTTATTAAGAAAGTTACAAGTAAAGGTGATGACTATTATCATTAATTTTTTTTTTTGGAAAATAGCCCATAGCATTACAACTGTGAAAGATTGTATCATTGATCAAAGCCCAAGGGCAGTTATGATTGAGATATGAAATCTCAAAGAGACAACAAAATAATGCTATGAAAAATTCATAGCTAAACCATGAGGTTGTTGTACAAACTAAACACTTTCAATCAAGTAGTGAAACTCATATTCCTATTCAAGACTCATGATTAAGTTTCACTCATGACTAAAGCAACATAAGACTACACATAGGGGTGTGCATTGGTTGAGTTAGGTCAGTTCAGATAGTTAAACCCTACCGATCAATTGAATGAAAATGAATATTGTAACCAAACCGAGCTGAATTAATCTATAAACTGACGGTTTGGGTAATTGAGAAACATTGTGTTAATCGGTTTCACAGAATGGGTTGACCCACTTGGATTGGGCCTTCATTTATTAGGCTTCGACATATAAGTAAACTCCAAATACTAATATAATAGTTGTATTTTTTTACTAGTATTGTCCTAATAGTATATAGGCTTCGATTTATATAAGGTTTTACATACAAAATAATGGGTTTCCACCACCCATAAAAATGGGCTTTGATGTTAGTGTCTATAATTTTTACAAAATCAAGATGGACTTCTAGCCTTCCAAAATACAAAATAATGTAAGAACTATACTATAACTACATTTATGAAAAAAAATCTCCAAATTACATAAATAATTCAAGTGGGAATTTGACAAGTAGAGAACTGCTGTAAAAAAAAAGCTTCTACCCTAATAGTTGGCTTCCACTACTTGGTGTTTTGTGTAATGAAACAAAAATTGTAATTGTGCAATGTTAAATTTTGTATAGCACTAGTAGCAATAAAAAAAATTAAGAAGTTAGCAACAAGTATATCTTGTAAAATACAATTTCAATTAATCAAAATTAATGTTATTCATTAGATAATAAAAAAAATTAAAATCAAATAATTATGAATTTAAGGCTTAGTTTGTGAATAATTCAGTCAAAGAATACTAAATGTCAAATATGGGGCAGCAAGTAGACAAAAGTTTGCTTGTTTGCCACCAAAGATATTTGAGCAATTTGTGATTCATAATATTGAGAATTGAAGAAGTGGAAGCACATCATCATTACCTCAAATTCAAAATAATTTAGAAGTAACAAGTTGGTAGTACCACATGCTAACAATAAATAAGAATTTAAAAGTAAGCACCCACATATAGCATGCGACATATAAGAAATGGCTAAGTAAATTAAAAATATAGAACTAGCATGCAAATTTACAAGAGGCTAAGAGATATTCTATCTTGTTATGTAAAAGAAAATGCCACATTTTAGGAAAAAAGATAAATATGTCTCTAATGAAATTTAAGCAAGTATTATTTTAAACTTAGACATAATGTGGTGTAAAATTCATCATCGCCTCATAATATAATAAAGTGACTTAGTGAAGATAACAACAACAACTTGAAGAACAAGTTGGTCATATATTAAATTCATAGTCACTTCTTCTCACAAACAAGCACAACAAGTAATAAGCAGACAAACTGAACACTCAAAGCCTCAAAATTAATTCATCAAGTGACCTAATGAGACTACAACAACAACTAGCATAAAATAGGAAAGTCACAAGTCTCACTTATTAGTTACAGGCTCACAGATAGTCTGCACACATAGATATCACATAAATAATTAAGTTAGAGTGGGAATGATTTAATTTACTGAAGTTGTTAGCAAATTATGCTAAGAAACTAGGATGCAGCTAGATTTGAGCTTATCAATGAAGGGCTACAGCCCAATTAAGGTAGATATGCCAATAAATCAAAGAAAGAAATATTAGAAAGTACCAATACTTAGTTTAAAAATTAAAATTAAATCAAAATAGCTTAATACATAGGCTTTAGATGGACCTTTTTTAAGATTTTCAATATAATATATGGCCTCTTCAGTTAAAATTGGGTTATCGGATAATCTCATCGAATCTTGCATGCCAATGAGGGCTTCCATAATTCTAGGAATTAAAGAACTCTTAAAAAGACAAGAATTCTAACTTTTGTACTGAAAGATGAATCAGATGCAACTATTGAGATTGGGACTGCTAATACATCTCTAGCCAGATGGCTAAGAATAGGAAATCTTTCATAATTGAGCTTCTACCATCTCAACACATCTATGTCATCCTCTTCTACTATAGCTTCACTTAGATATATTTCCAATTCCGATTATTTAGAACCACCCAATCCACTTTCTAATTTATGTTGCTTGTTTTTAGCTTTTAAGATAGACATAGGCATGGCATTAGAAGGGACAACATTATAAGTCATAAATTAACTGCTTTTAGAAGTAAATTGTGACTAAAACTCAGATCCAATAGCAACAGGATTATTATAAGGGGCCTTGTAGTCCTCAAAGAGTTCTAATAAATAGGACTTTACAACATTTTAAAGTCTACTTCTACCATCCCTATACATTTGACCTAAAGAGAACTCCAAATACTCAAGTTTGTTTATTGGATCCAAAATCTAAGCAAAGAAAATGAGAAAATTCATTTTCTCAATATCATCCTAATATTTATCAAACTTTGCTTTTATATTGATGCTCATATTGATCATGCTATCATCAAATGATTTCATCCATTCAACCAAGACATAAAATAAATCAGACACTTTATTGAAAAAAGCATTAGAAGTGATATACTTAGAACCAAAGATTCTAAGTGTCATTTCATAGAACTACTTCAAGCATTCCACCATTATATTAACATAATGCCAATAAAAAATATATGGCACTTCATTACACAAATCTACTTAAATGCTGACTTAATTTCATTATATTTGTCAAAGACCTTTTCATATAAATGGACAGTCTTTAGCACCATATAGGTACTATTCCACTTAGTGGGGCCATCCAGACATAAATAAGCCTTTGAATCAACCCCAACCAAATCAGATAATTCTTTAAACTTTTTCAATCTAGTAGGTGAATTCCTAATATACCTAATTGCCTCCCTAACTTTTTTAATAGAAATTGGCACTTCTTTTAACCCATCTTGTAAAATGAGGTTAAAAACATATGCAATGCACCTAACATGCAAGCAACAGTAATTCCTTAAGAAAGTAATATTTTCTAAAATAGTTTATTGTTGTGTCATTACTAGAGGCATTGTCCATAATTACAGTAAATACATTCTTAAACCTCATTCAAGCAAGCAGTTTTCCAATGCCTTAGCAATAAACTCACCCTTATTGGAAGTAACAGAAACAAAAGGCATAATTTTTTTTTATGAAGCCTCCACTTATAATCTATGAAATGTGTAGTTATGCACATATAGTTAAGTTTTTGAATAAAGGTCCACGAGTTAGTTGTCAAATTGACTCTTTGATAGTAATCTTTGAAAAAAGCTTTCAATTTCAATCTCTCATCCAAGTAAGTATTATAAATGTCCTTATTGAAAGTCCATTTAAAAGGTATTTTGAATCTAGGGTAATAAGCAGACATGAATTTTTGAAAACCCTCCTCTTTTACAAACTTAAAAGATAGCTCATCAATTATAACCATTTTAGCAAGTTTGTTTCTAATGAGGTCTTGGTCAAATTTTCAAGTCCTAGTTACCCCCATAGATTCGTATTCACATGCTTCCACAACATTAGGTGTTAAAGCGAGCGAAAATTGTCTACTATCTTTCCTATGTGGATTTTTGGTGTAAATAAGAAAATGGTTTTGCAAAGAAGATGTTCCATACCTTTTAGAATGAGCATTAAATAACTTAGCACAATAAAGACATGTACCTTTTATTGTAACCTCTTTTCTTTTTTTTGGCAGCAGTAAATGAACTGTGTGCTTGCTCTTTTTGTTGTGCTTCCACTTCTTTTTCTTGAGGCACAACATTAGTATCACCAGCTTCCATCTATACATGACACAATAAGAAATCATAATTAAAAATTAATAATATATAAGTATGCACATAAAAAGTAAGATCACAAGTAACTGAAGAATATTTGAAAGTGACCTTTAATTTTCAAGCCTTTGCTTGAATTGAAGTAAATGGGCCTTATAATGCTTCCACCAAATTAATTTAAAATCATAAGTGACAGAAGAGTGTTGTACTTCCACCAATTCAGTTTAGTTAATTGTCATCAGCTGACACTACAACAAAAATAATTTATAATAACATTTTTAATAAATGTTAAATAATGTAAATAAAATAGCATTTAAATAACATTTACAATAAATATCACTAAAACTTATGTATTGTAACATTTATTTATGTTATAACAATATTTAAAATAAATATTATTATAGTTTAATATTTCATAACTTTTTTTACAATTTATTATAATATTTTTATTTATTATAATATTTATAGTTTTTTTATTATTAAAAAAGTGTGCTTATTTAATAAAAAAAGTATTATATTTTATGTTTTTTTTAATTAAAATTTAGCTCATTTTTAATCTTAATTTTGGTAAACAGAATAGTTTGAAATTTAAAAATCACTAAACTATTTTAAATTCTCATGTTCCCATATTCAACTCAACAACTGCTACCTTTAAAAACTTCTTTTAAAAAAAATTATCCTTTGACCTTTTTTATTATCATTTTTTTGTCTCTTTTTTAAATAAATACTCGTACCCACAACTACTCAATTGTTTATATTTCCTTTAGAGTTATGGTAGAATTAGGAGCAAAATATATGAAAGAGCTTACTTTAAAATTTGCAAGGAAATAATTGTTAATTAAGGTCTACTTGATAAGGAGGGGGAGGTAAACATGGTAAGTATATATAAAGAGGCTAATTTTTATGTTGTTTTCATTGCTTTAATGGCCATCTCTTTTTTTTAGGTATGTGATGGTTCCTTTGCTCCTTATATTGCTAAAGCGTGTTGTCTTTAAGAAGCCCTTATGTCACGAGGCCATTACTAGCTTGTTAGGGTATGCAGTGCCCATGCTTATAAGACCAAGACATCACCACAACTTTCCAATGTGGGATTTCTAACATTCTACCCCACCCAATTATGCCACGCCCTCATTGCACATTACACTGGCTCCATTCATGTCAGAGGAAAGGGACCCACCTGGGTACTTAAGGACTAACATGTTGCTTTGATACTCCGGTGGTTTGAGCCTACCTCACACTAGTATCTCTCATGAGGGCCCTATATTAGAGAGGAGTAGGGCCTATCACGTGCTTAGCCTTAAAGGTTTGCTAAGACATGTAACACTTAGTCTACAGTAGGGGTAAGGTAGAACAAAGTAAGCTTAAGAGTTGGAATGCAGCAGAATATAAGTAAGCAAGTAGGCAATAAGAGGTTTAGGATGTAAATTAGGCAGCAATTGAATGAGAGTAAATGTGAGAGCTATATTAGATTTCTCAGTAAATTCTCATCATCATTTATAAATGGGAGTGGCCTTTATATAGGTTTTTCACCTCCTTAATGTGTGGTTACAAATAATTCATCTAGACATTTCTACAAACATCATATGTACAAAGCTTTCCTAGAAGCTACTTGATATGTACAATGAGATGGGAACATTCTAGATGTTGGCCAAATGGCTTAGTGTAGATAACATTAACGGGAGGCATGGGAAGCTTCTAGAATGCCAAGTTTCCTTTCTCCTTAGTGGGAACTTTTCGGATGGCCTCCTTGGTATAACTAGCAACATTTAGCCTTGCCATTTCTCTACAACACTCTAGAGCCTTTTAGGGCCTTCCCATAAGCACTTAGGCTCCATGCTTAGCCTAGACGACTTCACCTTTAAATCCAGTAGCTCTCGTAATATTCTAGCAATTTTTAGGGGCTTCCCATGTGCACCTAGGTACTTGGCTTGGCCTTATTGGCAAGCAGCCCTCCTTGGCTTGCCTTGGGCTAAAATTTTTCTATTATGCACACAGCACATTACATTAGGGTAGACCAGACTTTGCAAGCCATTACACCCTCCCCCACTTAAGCTCACAGTGTCCTCATTGCACTTTGAACTTGGCATGTTAAGGCCTTTATGTTACTAGTGCACTTAGGAGGTTCCTCACTCATTGTCATGAGTTATCTCTTTTGTTGGCGTAACCTTTGATGCCTTTGCATTTTGTACCTTCAATAGTAAAATATCAAAGAGCCCATATTTCTCGCTTGGCTTCACCTTGATGAGCACTTGCATTACCCCATCCTTTTGTGCAAAGTATAGGGCATTAGCGTATGGGAGCCGATTCCCAAGTATTTGCTTCTTATCAATAGAAGTAATGAGGATGTCATTCTTGCCTTCACATTCACCGATATAGATCCTCACCTTTAATGTTTTTCCCACAATGCCAAACTTAAATCCCACACATTCAACATAGGTATGGTTCTTGGTGTATGGCAGGCTGATCTCGTTAGCCAATTCCTTCGCCATATAAACACGATTAGTACCCATGTCTAATATTACTATCACTATGGCTCCTTTAATTATGGCCTTAATGGACATTTCCCTTTCTTAATTATTCACTCTTATAGGCTGCATGCTAAGGAGGAAGTTCATCATAGCAAGTTTACCGCCATCTTGCTTTGGATCTTTCACAAATTATAAAGAACCTAGGGCAGCTTGAGGTTCCTCAAGGATTTTTACGTTCTTGAATTTTGTCATAGTGGCATTGATAGCCTACTTATTTGGACAATCTCACATCCAATGTGGCCTATTGTGGAAGAAACATGGCCTTAAAGGCTTGGTAGTAGCACTCTTGGTCAAGGGACCTTTGCCTTATTTGGAGGCCACCACTAAATTTTTTATGGTCATATTGCTTATGTTTAGAGCACTTTTCTCTATGTCAAGGATGCCCTTCATCATCATCTAAAGAGGCCTCCTTATCTCCCCTACTTTTGCTAGCTTTGGGTTGTTTTCCTTTGGCTTGGGCAACATAGTTGCAAATGGACTCTGCGACAGCAATTACTTCATTAAGGGTCTTGATGTTCCTATGATCAAGCTCCATTTTTTCCCAATCCTTTAGCATATCTTTGAAGTTAAAAAGGAGTTAGCTATGAAACATTAAGGTAGTGAAATCCTTAACATATTTTGAAATGCTACCCATTTTCCTTAAACATTGCAGCTTACTAAGCGCCTAATCATTGGCATTATGGGGTACAAATTGCTTATAGAGTTCATCCTTAAACTGCTCCTAAGTGTTGATCGTACAAAGCCCCTTCTCCCTTTTGTTGTGTTTCTGCCTCCACCATAGCTAAACAACATCCCTAAGGAAGATAGTAGCATTGCTAATCCTTGAAAAGTCATCCTTGATGTTCATTACCTCAAAATATTATTCTAGACTGAATAAGAAATTTTCCACCGCAGTCGCATTATGAGTGCCATTATACATCGTAGGTTTTGGCAACTTCAAGCCATGTGAGGTTGAAGCACTAGTTGTGGTAGTGCTTTTCAAGGGTGGACTACCTTGATGAATGGCATCAATTTCCCTATAAAGCTCTTGTACATCTCCTTGAAGAGTCTTGTGTAGGTCAGCAAACTTTTAGGTTAGGGAGAGTAGTTCTCCCCTTAAGGTTTGGCCAAGTTCTTTAATTATGGTCTTAGCAACCTTAGTGATTTCCACATTCTGGTGGATCAAGTTGTCCACTTGGTCACTAAACTTACCAGCGAAGGTGGCAATATTAGCTAAGCTATTCTCTAAGCTAGCCACACGAGTTTCAATTGGCTCTCAAATTGGAGCCTTGGATTTGCCCTATTTAGGTTGTGAGCGTACCTTCTCGTGCCCACGAGTTTGTTGCTCCTCTACATTGGCAATAACGTTGGCTTCCTCACTTGCCATTTGCTCAAGTCTCCTAACTAGTGGTACCTAGGATAAAATCGTTGCTCTAATACCACCTATCATTAGGCCATTACCTTGTCCTTAAAAGACTAGCATGTTAGGGTGTGTAGTGCCCATGCTTATAAGCACAAGACCTCCCTACAACTTTCTAATATGGGATTTGTGACATTCTACCCCACCTGACTGTGCAATGCCTTCGTTGCACATTGTACTAGCTTTATTCGTGTTAGAGGAGAGGGACGCACTCAAGTACCTAAGGACTGACCCATTGCTCTAATATCATCTATCACAGGGTCAGAGTTTAAGCATAGGGACAATCCCCGTGCAGTACCTTAGGCCTCCCACATACTTAAGGGTAAGCCTGAATCCATCTCCAATGCTCATTAGTTTTGCCCTCCCATGGTCTCATTAAGGGAGCAGGGACAACTCCTGACTAGTATGGTGCCTAGGTGGCACACCTGTAGTCATCTATCCTATGAATGAGTGTGCCACCTAGGCACCAAACTAGTCGAGAGCTATCCCTTCTCCACTGATGAGCCCATGGGAGGGAAAAACTAGTGAACATTGAAGATGAATTAAGGCTGACCCTTGCTACACAGGGATTATCCCTGCACTTAAATTCTGATCCCATGATAGATGTCATAGACTGTTAATCATGACATGTAGGACTGCATGAGATGCTTACTGGTTGAGCTTAACGTGGGGTGTGGAGAACGCAAGGTGGTGAGTACATGCCATAGTTGGTCATCTATCCCAGTGATGGGCATGCCATGTAGGCACCACACTGATCAGGAGCTATTCCTACTTCCCTGATAAGCCCATGGGAGGGCAAAACCAGTGAGCATCGAAGATGGATTAAGGTTTACCCTTAGGTATCTGGGAGGCCTAAGGTGCTGCACAGGGATTGTCCCTATGCTTAAACTTTGACCCTGTGACACTTAGCTAGCTTAAAAATTCTAATTTGTAGAACATGGTTGTTGAAATGGATGCCAAAGTAGTAGTTAAAAGTCTTCATTCCCATTCTCTTGATATTTCTAAATTTGGAATTGTCCTTAAAGTGTGTAGACAATTATTTAAGCAGTGTCCAACTATCTCTATCCAATTTACTGGTCACTGAGGTAATTGGGCTGCTCACGCTTTGGTTAGATGAGCAGCTAAGTTTAGTAGTCCAACTCTATAGTAACATGTCCCAAGTTTCCTCAGAGATATTGTTCATTTTTTTTTGGGACTGAGAGTGCTCTTAGAGATATTGTTCTTAATGATCTAATTAGCCTTACTATTTGATTTTTTAATAAAGCTTTTCTTTTTTAAAAAAGTGACATTTCTCAAATATTATAATAACTATAGGCAAATTTTAATATATAGATATGCATAGTAACATAATATTAATTAACCAATTAATGAAAGTGTTGCAATCTAATCTTTTGGTAATATTTAATAAATGGAGTAAGTGTATTTTTAAGGAATATTTTTAAAATGTTGTTATATTGTAGTATTATGACATTTAATAAACACTTTTAATAACATTTATTAAATATTAGTTAAGTGAATTTATTGCAACATCAAAAAAATATCACAATAAATTATTATAAATGTTATTATAAATGAATACCAACAAATAATGAAAATGTTGTTTTAATATCTAGCCACATCAAATGAAACTGCATTTGAATAACATTTTTTAAAAAAATGTTGGTATAGATTTATAATAACATTTTGTGTATTTTATATAACATTTTATCAATGCCATTTTAAGCTTTTTTTGTTGTAATGTGAAATTGTTGAATAGTAGACATAGATAACAAAATCAATTGACAAAGTTACATATTAAATAAAAAATCAATTTATAGAGTCACATATGAACTGAAATAATCACACTCAATCATAAAGTCTGAGACTTATGAATGTGAATTCCAAAGTAACATATTAGTATATAAAATAAAAAAAATTGACTACAATGCAAGTGTAATATGAAAAAATTTAAAATCAAAATCTTTACAAGTTTATAAATTATACAAGAATAGGAAAAAAAACACATAAAAATGACAAATAATAAGTTCAAAAGTAATATAATCGCCTATATTACTTCTTAAAAAATCCAAAATTTTTTATTATCTTCTGCATATTTTCAAAACACCATAAAAAACACATGTATATAGTTTAATTTATAGAAAACTTGTGCATGTATTCAAAACACCATCACAATCATAAATAGTTTTTATTAATAAACAACTTTTGTATTCAATAACCCATCAATAAAATAGATCTATAGTTTATCAACAACTTTGCATTCAAAACAACTAAAATAAAAAATAAAAATTTAGTCTTAACCTTTTGCTTGTTTAAAAAAGGAATTTAAATACACACATATAATTTTTTAATAAATAATCACCTTTAACTATAAGTCCAATTTAAATCAAAAAAATATACATTAAAAACCATTAACATTTACACATATACATAGAGTATGGTTTACAAAACCCATCAATAACAAAAATAACACAAAGATTGCATTTACATAACATAATAAACACAAAATGCAATTAACAATAAACAAAATTACTAGATCATGAAATAAAAAGGGGAATAATCTATCACTACTAGTGGTTTTAAATTTTGTTTATTAAGTTAATAGAATAGAGAAGATGAAATAACAAAAATAGAAGCCTAAAATTAGAGATCAATTCATTTGTAAGGACAGAGAGGGTTTGAAAAGAGTCCTAGAGGGGGGGGGGGGTGAATAGGACTATCAAATAAAAATGAGAAATTAAAAGAATTCTTTGCAAGAATTAAATAGAAGTTAAGAAGGAAGAATGAAGAACATAAAGATTTAAGAAGTTCGAATTCAATAACAATCCTACGTCTCCACTTAACTTATCCCCAAGTTAGGATTTTCAATCATCCACAATCTTATTCACATGATTAAGATTATACAAGAGTTTTGTGGCTCACTCTTATAACCTTACAACATGAGTTTTCAAGGCTCACTCAAAAAACCAAAACCCAAGTGTTTCAATGGACAACACTTAAACCAATTCCTTTAGAAATAAATCTCACTTCCCTTATAATCTAACCCAAGATTTAAGATGAAAATAAATTCTATTTCTAACACACACCTAACTCTCACAAGAGTTATACAAATAAAGAATTATTTAAGAGAATTTGAGAGCTCAATGAAAGCTTAAGAGATAATAAATGATAAAACAAGTTTTCTAACTTTCATTCAGCTCTAGAGGTATTTATACTAAAAAAATATAGCTGTTGGAGATACAAATAATGCATCCAACGTCTATATTTTGAATTATTGAGACTGATGCTATCAAATAGCTATTTATGGATTGAAACCATAATTAGCTCCTCAGGGAGTTTGAATTTGCCCAAACAGTCTTCATAAAAGTTGTAGATATTTGAATTATCTTTCCATATCAACTTTAATCACATAAATTTGACTTCTGTAGCTTAAGATATTTCCAAAATACTAAGGGTTGTGCAATCTACAATGCAAACTACGATCAGACAGCTATACCCAAATTGAAGCCGTGATTTGCTCCTGAATAAATTTGAATTGGCTCATAATTTCTTCATGAAAGCTGTAGATATTTGAATTATATTTCCATGAAATTTTTAATCACCTAAATTTGACTTCTGTAGCTCGGGATATGTCCAAATTACTGAGGATTGTACAATCTAAAATGCAGAATACTGTCAGACAACTATACACAAGTTGAAGCCATGATTTTCTCCTGAATGAATTTGAATTGGCTCATACTTTCTTCATTAAAGTTTTATATATTTGACTTATATTTTCATTTCATTTTGAATTACCTTAATTTGACTTCTGTAACTCAAGATATGTCCAAAATACTAAGAGATGTGCAGTCTGAGATGGCAGACGTATACGTGAATTTCAACTCAAAATTTGCATAACCACATGAACTTGGATTTTCACAAAAAATCCCAATTCAGAAATCTCAAGATTTATACTTTAAATGTTAAGAAGCTCATTTTCTCATTTAAGAGCTCTGAATATGTCAAAAACCTTCTTCAATCTCAGAGGTTCAATCAGCCCAAAAATTCACTATTCATCCAGAGTGTATATGCTTGGTATATGTTTGGTATATAATTCCATACACACTTAATTAAAATTATTAGTATAAAATTTTTTTGTCAAAGTCCAAAATTAGGAATTTGATCATGCAAATGGTCAACAGGGTTATAGTAGTAAAAGGGCTACTGAAGTGATCAAACTGTGGGGAAAAAGGGTTAGGAAAGTATATAATAATACTAAGAACTAAGAAGATAGAAGGAAGTGGCAAAAATAAAGACAAATTAGGGTTAGGGTTTTGGTTGTAAAGAGAGAAAATGAAGAATCAAAAGAGAATAGAGAAGGAGGGGGTGTGTGAGAGTGAGGTAGTGGTGAGGGTTAAGGAAATTAGCGTTAAGGGTAGTTTAGGATACTTAAATACCTAGGTTAGATGTGTCATTTTAGTTTAATGAAATATTAAAAATTTAAATAGTTTTTATTATAATAAACCAATATGACTTGTCACTCATTATTCGAGATTTTAATTTTTGATTTTCCTAAACTGACATCCACTCGAACTCTATCTGACCAACTCTTTATTTTCAATTTGGTTCAAAAAATTAGACTAGTTGATCCTGCACACCCCTAACTATATAGAGAAAAACTAAAAATAAAATATAGAACCTAATTAAGAAATTCTTTAAAAATAAAGTGAAAGTACCTTAGAGGGGGGCTGAATAAGGCTAATTAAGGATTTTAGAAAAATTAAAACAAATTTAAAGAATGAATAAGAATTAAAAGAGAATAAAGTAGGAAGAACAATGAAAAAAAATTAAAGAGTTCGGATTCTCAACAATTCTATGTGTGAGAAATGTATTATTTTAAGCACTTAATGTGTTAGAATTATATGTCATTTTATTTGCATTTGTTATCTTTTGTTAAGTTTTCTTTAGTTCAAATGTTTATGTTGTATGATTTGAGTTTGTGTTTACTTTTAGTATTTTGGGTTACTTTTGGTTATTTTTATGCATTTAGGTGTTCAAAGAACAGTGATCGAATGAGGCATAAGACTTATGAAGGCTATGGAAGTGTCTACGGAGCATTCAAGGCAAAATCTAGCAAGTTTAAGGCTTAGAAGAGGTGTATGGCCATATGCATTTTGCATATGGCCATGCCTGATTAAAAGTCCAACACAAAGCCATACATACCCACGCGTATGGCCATGTCTAATTGTTGAATTCTTATAAAGATAGGCATACGACCATATGCCTAAACACTCATGGCCATGTTCCTAAACATGTATGGCCATGTGCCCTATTGGTAGCTTTTTAAAATTTGAATTTTAAAGCATTATAAAGGGGGATTTGATGGATTTTTTAAGGAGGAAACATATGAAGAGGTTAGAGGCTAGGGTTTTATATATGTGTAGCCTCCAGGAATAAAATAATAGACTCCATTTTTCTTATTCTCCATTTTTTACAAGTTTTTATCTTTCTTTTTATCATCAAAGGCTAGGCTTGTTTATGTTGGTTTTAGAGATTAAGGAACAAGGATTGAAGAACAATGGTTTTCTAAATACTTGTTATTATTCATTTCTATTTTGATTAACGATGATGTTTATTTTCTTTTATTCCTCTTCTTTGTCTTTTATTACCAACACGAGTAGCTAAGTTCTTATTAAGGTTCTTATATTAATTCAACCATGTAACAATTACAAGTAAACCTAAGCCATTAATCTCAATTCATTGGTTATTATTGAAATTAATGTCTTTATAGGATTGATCACAATTTAATAAAATCTACATAATGAAACTTGATTGAGAAATAGGTTCCATTGGATATAAATAATAACCTATAAAATGCTTTCTTAGTTAAGAAACATTAAAGCAACTAATATTGATTAAAGGATGGAGCTTTAAACCGGGCTAACCAACACTTAGTAAGTGAGAGCTATAAATCTAAGATGTTAATTTACTTAGTTAGTTGTAGGTTTATCTGAGAGGAAAACCTAGGATTCCTTAGATGCCTTTAAATTGGACTAAGGTTAGGTATGGCTTAGGTTGTCACGACCCAAAACAGGGGCCATGACCGGCGCTAGGGAACGGGAATTCTTTCGAATCCGGAACCCGTAGCAAGCCTAAAAAAAAAAACATGCAATGGTAATAACAATATATAATGCAGCGGAAATAAAAATCATAAATATCACAATAACATTTTCACCAACTGGATTTAAATTAAATACTCATCTCATATATATATAACTCTTTTAATACAAATCCAGTTCAAATATAATACAACATCTCTTTAACAATTTAATGACTACTGCAGTGTCTAAATAAAATAAAACTCAAGACTCAGAGAAGCAGTTTACATAAAGAAGCCGGGGCGAAAGAAATTCGGCGTACAGGCCTACTACTGAGGTCTGAAGATGATGACTCTCCTGAAAAATTAGTCAACGGAGGGGAGTCAGACCTCACTGAGTGAATTACTATAATATATATACATGCATACTAAATGATAATGCATACAATCAATAGTATATATCTAATATGTATATATACAGGCAAATACACACAGATGCAGTAAAATCATTTTATATATATCTATTTCGTTGAAAATCATCGTTTATGAAGGATCACATAGAACCCTAGAATATCGCAACCTCAAAAATAGTGTTAGACAACACTCTAGCCATACAGGCTCACTTATTCCAAAATATTCACTTATTCCATTTAGACAGTAGATTGGCCCTGAGACACTAAGTCAACCAAGCTCCAGCAGTCTGACTGTTAGTGTGATTGGCCCCGAGACACTAGGTCAACCGAGCTCCAGCAATCACACCTCCAAACCATATCTCACACATCAAATAATTATATCCAATCAATATCCACAAATAGGTTAGTAATATAGCCTAAATGCTATAAGCGTACCGGTACGTACTCGGTCCTAGTGCTCCCCACTAGGTAGCACGTTCTATTGATATCCTTCATTAATAAATATAAAACATTCATTCATAAATAAATGATGCATGAATTTAAATAACATAACAATATAAACCATATATATACTGGAAATATACCAAAAGTAAGCCAGGTATATTTCGAGTATATATACGTCAAATAAATTCAATTAAATTACAAATTAAACTAGAAATATATTTAAAAACATTTTAAAACATAAATGGTTAATAAAGCATGCATATAATTCAAAATATACAAAAAATAAACCAAAATAAACTAAAAATAAACTTAGGTAATAATTGAATTATTCATGCATAAATAATCAAAATAAAACATATTTTTCTAAATCATGCACCCTAAACATATATATATAATATAGTAACTCACACTTAGTGCGCTCCACGAGATGGGTCCGACGGGCCTGGTCCACTAGGCCTCGGTCTTGGTGCAACTAAACAAACAAAAATAACAGACATCAAGATAAACTTAACAGAAAATCCTAGAAACTCGATCTAGAATATTATATACAGAAACAGAATTAGGGTTCGACCGGACATCACGTTTTACGAGAATTCTACCAAAAATTCGACAGAACCTCCCCTGTAAAATGGACATCTCTCTACTCAAAGAGTAGAGCTGACCCTGCAAAGAAACACACTTCGAAAAACAGGCTCAACCACTCATCCACAACCCCTCGGTCGGACTCCAAACTACAGTCTACCGACCGGGGTCCACAATTCACAAAATAATATATTAAAAAAATACCAAAAATACCCTTATAACATAGAAATTCATTTTATAAGTAGAAATTACATAATTGGCCTTAAAACACATTAAAAACCGATAGAAACTCATTTTATTAGTAAAATCGTATATTATATATAATTGAAAATAATTCACGAAAATTAGTTTTAATTAGTTAAAAATACTAAATAATTTGTAGAAATCATTTTTATACCTTAAATAACTATTTAAACCAATTTAATTACATTTTTAGCCCATTAAGGGTAATATTACCAAAATACCCCTATATATATAAATATACTAAAATTCATTCAAAAATTCACCAAAAATAGTATAATTATCCAAAATTAATTTTATCAACATATTTACCAATAATATCAATAATTAAACTCAATTAACCAATTAATTTCAATTAAAAACACAATTAACCTAATTTTCCAAAATGACATAAACTTAAATAATTGAAAATAAATACATATAAATTCATAAAAATTCCAAATAAATTCCTATAATTCATTTCAACACCTATATTTACCATAAAACACAATTTCATAATTTATTTAATTAATTTCCGAAAATTAGAAAATAATATTAAAATATTCAAAAATACCCAAAAATCAAAATAATCTCCAAAAATTCTAAAAAAATTCACACATGACGATTAAGCTAATAGGATCAAAATTTGTTAAGGGACTTTTCATGAATCAATCAAATTGAAGTTAAAAAAATTCAAGAACCCTAACAGGCCGAATTCAAAAAATCGAAACATAAGCAAATCAAGACCATTTTAAGTGAAACAAAGCTTGGAATCACACTCATCGGAGCTCAAGGAGAAGAAAGAGACTGGCGGTGTAAAAAAAAATGGTCGAAAACGTCGTGAACGACAGTGGCCAAAGTTTTGGCTTCTTCGGCTAAAATCGATCTCCAGATGTCGAAAACGGTTGCAACAGGCGGCAAGGAAGGCTGAGGAAGGTGGTGGCACGCTGGATGGCACACCAACAGCAAGAAATCAACGTGACAGGCGACGGAACGGCGATGGGGATGGTCAGGGTTGAAGGAGGAACGGGAGGGGTAGTTTTGTAAATAAGTTAAACTTTATAATTTGTTAATATATTAAATGTATATATGTATATATATATACTTTATACTATATAATAAAATAATATTAAATTACACACATTAAATATGTTAGTGATATGCACTAGGTCAATCATTTGTGATTATGTATTGACTTTCTTATTTTATTAATAAAGAGGTATTATATTATCATTTGATTTTATGATAATTATATGAATGGTTAATTCTTACTAAGGCCATCAAGTATGTGACTTGATAGTAAAACCCTTAGATTAAAATAAGAGTTCTATTCTAATTATCCCTAGCCATTTATTCATTATATGAATATTAAAGTATTAAGGCTAGTATGATGTTGACTGATGGTTATGTTTTACTAATCATAAATATGAGATATTAAGTCAACTCATAGGTACATGATGAGAGATCATGTACTGGATTGACCCACTATAAGAATACTACATAGATTATTATCATAAGTATTTCTTATCATAGTAATTTTATTTCGGTCCTTTGACTTTGAAATCATCATGGATTTCTACATAGCTATTTTATGTTTTGACACATTCTAACATTGTCTTTAACCGGATGATTACAAGAATGTTGTTGGATATAAAATTAGTTATGTGAGGAATGTGAGTGATTTAGAAGGAATTTATCCCTCATTAATATGAGAAAGATATCTAAAGGCCCCTTGATGAGATAGACTGAATGAAAATGCATGGCCATGCTGAAATGAATTGATAAAGAGTTATCATTTTCAGTCTACTTGGAATCAAGTCATAATATTGAACTATATAAGGATGACATTCTATGCCTTATGTTTAATTAAGATATCATGTGATAAAGGGATAATAAAATTCACTGTAATTAGGTTATGTCGGATTATTAACTTCACATGACTTGGGTAGTCATAATGTCTTGCTAGAGGCCACTTATGACTTGTAGGCCTAAATAGAGATTTAGGTCCACTGTCAATGTTATGTGAACCTACAGGGTCACACACTTAGAACAAGCCCAAAATGGATATGGGTTTAATAAGCCCAAAATAAACTCTGTGGAAATAAATAATTAAAGTGTTTTATTTATTTATTTATTTGTTTATTTATTTCAGATAAATGTTATTTTAAATAAATAAATAAGATATTATTTTTGATTTGTTTTTAAACAAAATCAGAATATAATAAATGGAAAATTACCAAAAGGTTATTGGTAAGTGAAACCCTAACTTGGAGTCTATAAACATGTTATATTCTCTAGGGTTTCACATACTTGTTTTTGCCTCCAAATTCGTTTTCTTTCCTTTTAGAAAACAAAGACAGAGTTTTTCCTTTTGTTCTTGATTTGTGAGACAGTCAAGAGGTTGCTAGCACACACACTCAAATTCGTTTTGTGAAGGGCTGTTCGTGTGGATACCTATAGAGGACGCATCCTTTTGGAGACGTCTTGATCCGAACAACCAAGCCAAAAAGCTCGAGGTAAGGTGTCACCGGTGTGAACCTCCTCTCATCCTTCCAGAGAATCTTGCCTCTTCTGCATTTTGGTAAGATTATTAAAAACCCTAGATTTAATCTATTAGTCGAATTACATGGATCCTGGCTTGGGAACGTGACAAAATTTTAATTTTTCCGCTGCGTTTGCATCACGGAACCCAACAAAATATACACCACACACTTACAATTTAATATTTTAAAATTTAATACTCCTAAAAATAATTAAATAATATCAAAATCAATTAATAAATAATAAAATATTAGGGTAATTAATTAAACCCTAATTAATTAAATAAATACACATATATATTTTATTTAGTAATTTAAAAATATGTATGAGTTCATGCAAGTCCGTAAATCTATTTAAAATAATTAATAGTAAATTATTTACGTGAAAATTTTCCCGAAAATGAAAGTCTCGGGAAAATTTTAAGTAAAGTACTCAAAATAATAATAAATAATTAAAAATCAATTTTAATTAATCAACAACTTATGAAATATCAATATCATATTTAAAAATTATTAACACTGCATATCCCAATGCAGTATAAAAATATTTAAAAACACGGGATATTACAGTAGGTACTAATTAATCTTTAGAAAAAGTTGAATTGATAATAAGAACCTTAATTTTTTAAATTGATTCTTAATTATACATATTTCCTTTGTTTAATTTTAGTTTATTTCAAAACACCATTTTTTATTATTTAAACAAATAAAGCACAAATAGTATTACAATACTTAATTTACAATCTCTATAAGATTGATATTTAATTACTACTTGTATGATTCTGCATACTTGTGGATTATCCATCAAGTTTTTGGCACCATTGTTGGGGATAACCAAAATTGATATTGTTGAGATTTTTGTGTTGTTTGATTTAGACTTTCTTTTAGTGATTGTTTGCATGGTTTTTCAAGGATTTGAGTAGTGTATGCACACAACACGTGGTGCAAGCGAACAAGGAGTCTAGTTGATACCACTTGATATAGAGCTAGAGAGGACAATTTGTAAAAGGAGGAGACAGACTAGTAATAAAATGAATAGAGGAGACAAGGAAAGAGACCCACCTCTAATTGAACGAGTAGCGCACAATGAGCAAAATAAAAAAAATAGGCATAATGGCCAAAGAATTATGAGGGACATTGTGAGTCCCAATGTCCAAGGTGATCAGAATCTAATTATGAGACTAACAATAGCAGCAAATAATTTTGAAATTAAACTCAATATGATCCAAATGATCCAAAATTCATAATTCAATGGATTTCCACATGAGCATCAGATTAGTCATATGACTTAATTTTTAAAATATTGCTCAACCTTTAAGATGAACAGAGTGCAGCCTGAAGTAATTCAATTGATCCATTTTCATTGATGGATAAGGCCAAGAGCTAGTTTATAAGCTTGCACCAAACTCCATAACCACATAGCAAAATCTTTACATAGGTTTCTTCAATAAGTATTTCCTACTAACTAAAGTGTTGAAGATCAGGAATGAAATCAATTCTTTTTATCAAAGAGATGAAGAGGGCTTTTATGAATATTAGGATAGATTCAAAGATTTTAGAGATTGTGTGTGAGTGACCATTTTGGTTGGACCACATAGTAGGTCTTTTCATTTTTGAGGGACATGGAAACTTTATCGAATATGGACAAATGGTTGGTCTAGGGGGGATGAGACACTTTTAATTTTATGGAGTTGCCACCCGATTTTTAGAAAAATAGGAAAAGAAAGGGACAACATCGGGTCACTTAGCGAGCATTGTCCCCAACACAAATTTCTAGTTTTAGGGGATTGCATCTACTTTTTAACTATTTCTCATTATACAATATTCAATGTATAACTACCGCAACACCCTAATTTCAGTAATGACAGTTTGTATAACATTCGCACAGTGCATAAGATAGTATAAGATAATAAAGCTAAAAATTTTATTACATCATTTTCTTAATGAAATACTATAAAAAAGGTAAGATTGGGAAAAGATAAATCTAATATGATTGATTTGCAAGGATAACATGACCATTTACATAGCTTGCTCAATGAATGATATCATGATCATGCTTGCAGTGATTAGTTATGTTATGATAATGATATATTATGATAATGTAAAGGATGCATGAGGTCATTACTGGATTGAGAGCATGATGACTCTATTCCTAAACATAAACTTTTTCACATTATTGATATTTATGGTGTGATTTCATGATTTCAAAAATAGAGGATGCAGAATGATGATGAGAATAATAAAGCATATATTATTCATATAGCATGCAAGATTATCAGTCTCATCATATAAGCACGATAGTTTTCCTAAATGCTGGCGACAATAAAATAAAATGCAATGTGGTAAAATAACCATGCCAAAATAATTGTGTGGTCCTCATACTCGACTAAGCTTGTGTGAGCTTTAAAGCTTTAGCTTCGAGAGATTATCAAGCTTTCCTTGTTAAGAGGTTCAAAATGACAACAGAATAATGCTAAATTATATACCTTTAAAGTGTGCTTTGACAAAGATGAGGATTGGTTTAGTGGAAAAAGGATCTAACAACCTAAGGGAAAGGTTGTGGGAGAGCAAAAACTATCTAGAAAGGGGTTTCCAGTGCCTTTAATCGGATTAATTTTTTGAGTGTGTGTGTTTCCACTTGCTCCCCCTCTAAAATAGGGTGTGAAGGGGTCTATTTATAGGGAAAATTGGGTAGAATAGGGTGGTAGGGGAGTGGTCACATGCGTAAAATAAGGTTTTTTCACATGGCTATGCCAAGTACACGTGGTCGTGCATAGTGTGTGCTTCCACACACACTTCGATGTTCTACGTGCTCTGTTTGAGTTTTACACACTATTTTAGGGTTAGCTCCTAGGGTTTTTAGGCCTTCCAGACATGTTTTTTGAGTTTGTTTTGCCAAATTCAGCCTCAATTTTAGCACATGACACCTAAGGGTGTTTACGTGCACATCTGAGCTATATGCATTGATACTCGGGTTGTGTTGGACCATTCTGGGACCACTTTTGGAGATTTTGGAGCCTTTTAAATATGTTTTCAAAGTTTCTTTTATCAAAATCAATTTTTATTTTTTCACGAAGCTGGGTCCTATTCTAACAAAATGTGCATTGGCCCAATGAGCTGAGTATTTTAAAAGGAGTTTTCTCGAAACAAACCTCTTATTATTCCAATAATTCATATTTTGCAAGGTTAGAGCACAACTTAATGGCTCAATGATCGACTTCACACTCTAGTGGGATCAGTTAGGTTTTTTTATACACTTCAGGGACATTACAAATGAGCAAACTCTAGTCATCTCAGGGATTCATTTTATCATTAGATCTTTTTAGGGACAGTCAAATTTGAGGTATAATAGTTACCCCATGCTTCACGTGTGTTTCATAGCCACCTAGTACTTATGTTTATACACATGAAGCAAATGCAAAGATGAAAAAAAACATTTTAGTAGGGAGAGAGGTACTTACCTGTGGGTTGTCTTTAGATATTTTGTCAAGATTCGACTCTTATTTTTGTGTTTTGCTATTGTTCTATGACTTGATCATCATGTAAGGTGCTATTTGGGACATATAAAAGCTTGTGATTAATGCAAAGTGCATTGGGATTTATGCAACTTTAACCTTCTTAGGTGTCATGAAAATCAAGATGCCACTAAGCAAAAAAAGATGTGATTATAACCTTTTTAGGTGTCACACAAAATGAGGATGCTACTAAGAAAAAAGAGATGTGTAGACGGTGGGGTTTAGCGCATATCCAAGATTTTAGCAACTGTGACATTGTTTATGCTCAGGGCCTTAGGGAACACACTACTATGTCATAAAGTCATCATGTGGATAAGAGGAGTCACCACTCAGGGTAATAACTGGGACAATTTGATTGGTGGTACTCGATTCTCTAAAAGAAAGTTAGCACCACAACCAGGAGATTTTGGGAATGGAATACTAACTTCTCTTGGTCTCGTGTTCATTTAGAATAATTTTATAAAATGATTATTTCATTCTATAATTACATGCAATTTTATTTAAACCCTAGGCATCTAGTCAATAAAATTACACATAAAAAATGCACTCAAGATTGCGTTGTCCCTAAGTCTAAATTATGTTAATTTTATTAAAAAAGTTAGCCAGATTTACATTTTTTATTTACAAGTGAGAAATGGACTAAAGGTGGGTACATTTTTATTAGTGAGCCTATATCTATTTCTTTTACTTTGTCTAAAAAATAGGCTTAAGTCTATTTGATTTTAAAGGGAAGTTAAATTAATGGGCCTAAGTTTAACTTGGTTTTATTTTAAGTGAAATGTGGGCCTAGGTCTATTTATTTTAAAAGAAATGAAATTAAGTTGGCTGAGCTAAGTCTAAACAAGTTTCAATTAACTAGGTGGGTCTAAAATCTAATTAACCTAATAGGCCTAAATTAATTTTAATTATTTAAAGTCCTAAACCATTTTTTAAGCCTATTTATTAAGTGGGTTAGACCTAAACGTGAGCTTAGGGCCTAAAAGGATAAAGAACATAAAAAAACAAGCCTAAAACAAATAAAATATAAAAAATGGATCAAACAAACATTATAGTGATTTTCTAGAAACCCTAAATTAATTACATGCAAACCCTAATTTAAGCTACTGCCACCACTGATTTTAATTTGGGGTTTTACCATATTGAACCTAATTACTAATTAATTTTAAACGTAAAAAATTAAATCTTTCACTATTCCCACTACTGGGGCTATTACAAACTACGTACAAAAACTAGAATTAAACAATTATACACCCATGAATTAAAAATAACTACATAGAACACATAAATGCAAAATGAAAATTAAAACCCTAATATCTACTGAAAAACAGTATAGATTATTCCATGGCATTCCATGGATCTCCTGTTCATTTGAACATAGGCAATATTCTCCTTAATTCATAATCGAACATCAAAACAATACAAAAAAAAAAGAAATAATAAGATTAGTAATGAAATTGAATAATTAAAATAATAACGAAATAAAAGAAAAATCACATAAGAAAAGAATATAAAAGAATGAAATAGAAAATAACACTAATGATTTTAGATGCTATGCAAATGCCCTTTTTAGCCCCTCAGACTAGGATTTTCACCATTAAAATTGAATTGTTGTTGATTTTGAACTGGGATTTGATTACTTTCGAAGACATTGACAGTATCCAAAATTAGGGTTTTTTGAAAGATAAGGGTGTGTGCGAGCTGTTCTTCACGTCTAAATTTTTAGGGTTTCTGAGTTTTTTCTCTCAGTCTGTTTATGTAAAGCTCTTCATCTCTCTCCCTATGTAAAAAAGGCACTCTCTCATGCATGCAGACTCTTTACTTTTTAAAGAAAAGTATGCGTACCGACTTCCCCCATTATAGGAACGGGCTTATCTCCTCAAAATAGACTGATAAGGAATTGATTTTTGAAAGTTATTTACGTGTTTTAAATGCATCAACATCTTTTTTAGATAAAAATAATAATAAAATTCAGTTTTTAACCAATCAAAACACTGAAAAAATTGACAAAACATAAGAAAAAATATGTGAAAAAATTAAAAAATAGGACTTTTACGCATCGGCATTACACCAATATTGATCCTAAAAAAATTTTTCAATTACCAAAAGACCCCCTGAAAAATTGACTGCCTTGTAATCAAATCCTAAAAAGCATTGCAATTTAGTCCTTAAAGTCTAGAAAATTGACAACCAAGTTCAATTTTTTATAAATTTCATCATAGGGGCTTATGTCATAATTGTGCACAATTGTATCCCGAAACTGGGTGCTTACAATATGAGACTATAACCTTTTTAAGTGTCATGCAAAATAAGGATCCTATTGAGTAAAAAGAGATATAACTATAACCTTCTTAGATGTCATGCAAATAAGCATGCAATTATAACCTTCTTAGGTGTCACACAAATGAACATGTGATTATAACCTTTTTAGGTGTCACGAGGATGAACATACAACTATAACCTTCTTAACTATCACGCAAATGAACATATGACTATAACCTTCTTTAGTGTCATGCAAATGAACATACGACAATAACCTTCTTAGGTGTCACATGAAATGAGGATGCTACTAAGCAATGAAAATGCGACTATAACCTTATTAAGTGTCACACAAATGAACATGCTACTAAGCAAAAAGTGATACGACTATATCCTTTTTAGGAGTCACACAAAATGAGGATGCTACTAAGCAAAAAAAATGTGACTATAACCTTTTTAGGTGTCACACAAAATGAGGATACTGCTAAGAAAAAAGAGATGTGACTATAACCTTCTTAGGTGTCACACAAATGAACAAGCAACTATAACCTTCTTAAGTTTTACGCAAATGAACATGCGATTATAACCTTTTTAGGTGTCATCTAAATGAACAAGTTACTAAGTAAATGAGAATGCGCTTAAGTAGTGTGGATGCTCCAAAGCAATGTGAGAGTGCTTCTAAGCAATAAAAGTGCTTCTAAGCGATATGAAAGTGCTTATAAGCGATGTGAGAGTGTGAGAGTGCTTCTAAGCAATGAGTGAGTTCTTCTAAGCAATGAATGAGTGCTTCTAAGCGATATGAAGATACTTCTAAGTAATGAATGAGGTAGTAGTAATGATGCAATAATGATGCAGTAGTGATGATGTAGTAATGATGTGGTGATTTGTCATGTTGAGGATGTTATTTTAATGATTTAAAGTAAAATATCCTTATAGTGAATTTTCCTTACGCTTCTTCTTCTATAAGATGTTGAGTTTTCTTAAGAAAATGATGCATATAAAGTGTCTTTAAATAGATGGAGTCCTCATCAGTGTACTTTGCATGAGTTTGGTGCATGTCTTATGCTCAAATAGAAGTTTAGGACTATATAAGTGAGCATAAAAAGTCTCAGAGTATGTATAAACCATAAAAAAGCCCATGGAAGGGGGAAGTATGCATGGGAGGCATGTGACCACGTGCTTCCCCCCCTCCGGGCTTATTTAAACAACTGTTTCAGAGGTTGGGAGGCTTCGTCTGGACTTCTTTGAGTATTTTCTGACTTTTCTTAACCCTTTTTGTGTTTCAAGTGCTATCTGCTCTATTTTTGCTTATGTACTTCCATTTTCTTCTATGTAAAATAGAATTCCCTAACATTCCTGAGGGTCTGGAAGACATTTTTATTGATGTTAATGTTAATCTTGAGGGTGACTTTGCAAATGCCACTAGAGCTGGGACATCCCTTACAGGGACTAGCACATCTAGTGCTAAGAGTTCTCAGCCATCTAGGCTTTCTTAGGGAAATCCAATCCCTATTATTAATAGCTTGGAGACTCATGCTTGGGTGCGTCATCATCACGAGGTAGTGTAGACGACCAAGTTTAGCGCGCGCCTAAGATTTTAGCAACTATGACACTGTTTAAGCTTAGAGCTCTAGAGAACACACTGACCAACCACTGTCACAAAGACATGGGGTGGAGATAAGGAGTTGGCACCCAAGGTAATAAATGGGACAAATAAAAAAATGGTAGTACTTGATTCCCTAAAATAAAGCTAACACCACAACTAGCAGATTTTGGATACATAATACCAACTTCTTTCAGTCTTGTGTTCATTTAAAATCACTTTATGAATTACTATTTTATCCTCTATTTACATATAATTTCATATAAATCCTTAGAAAAACAATCAACTCCAGGCAAACTAGTCATGAAATATACAAGTAAACAATGCATTCATCACAATCCCTAGGTTAGTCTAATCTACATTAATTTTAATTAAATGGGCTAAATCTATATGTTTTAATTTACAAATGAGCCTACATACTAATGGGCCTATTTCCTATTCAATTTTAATTAAATGAACCTAACTCTTTTTATTTTAATTCTAAAATGGGCCTAAATCTATAAATTATGAAGTATTTAAATTAGTAAGCCTAGTTCTACATATTTTATTTATAAGGTGATTTTAAATCTATAAATTATGGAAAAGGCTTAAATTAATGGGCTAGGTCTAAATTAATTAAATTAGGTGAGCCTATGTTTAATTAACTAAATGGGCCTAAGTATTTCTAACCTAAATCTAGCTAATTATGGGCCTAAAGAGGCATTTTTATTCATTAAACCTAAAAACCTATATTTAAATGGGGTTAAAGCCTAATGTGGGCCTAGGGCCCAAAGCATATAAACATAAGCAAACAAGCTTAAAAACAATAAAAAAATATGAAAATAAATAAATAAAATATCAAACAATTAATTTAACTTTTTCTAAAAAACCCTAATTTAATTAAAGTGACTATAAGCAAACTAATAAATAATTAACAAACAACCCTAATTCTAACCACTAAAATCTAATCCAATTTTAATTAAACAACCTAAAGATTTCTATAACCATTAATTTAATTAATCACCCAATTAAAACCCTAATTTTACTAACCAATTAATTAAAATAAAACATCCAATCGTGCAAACACAAAATTTCATTATTCCCACTATTAGGGCTATTATAATTAACTATTAAGAATAATAAAAAAGAAGAAGAATTAATACAACCCCAGATATAAATAAAAATAAGATAATTAAATAAAAACCTAGAAACTACATCTAACTACAAGGTTCCATCCATGTCATTCCATGGACCTCTATGGATTTGGTTCTCCAAGTATGATCATCACGTAATCTCCTCTATAATCACCATCACAAAGGGATAAAACAATGATTAGTAAATTAAATTATAATAAAAATTCAATAAAATCCAAATGACAAAAAAAGAAGAATAAAAGAAAGTAGAGAGAAGATAATGCTTTATGGATGTTGAATGAATTGCTCCTTAAACTAGTAAGATCACCATTGTTTCTTAGTAGGCCTTCAAAACTTATTATTCTTCTTCTAAAAAATCTCCCACAAATAAATCACTAAGAATTTATGTACTGTCTAAAGAAGAGTTTATAGATCCTTAAGAAGAAGAGAGCCACAATTGCAGAAAAGAATGCTCAGGATTGAGAATTGAGTCTTGAGTCCTCCTCTCCTCCTACTCTGGGAGCTTAAGCTCTCCTTTTATAGGAAAAACCAAAAAACCCTAGGTCTTACATATTGAAGAGTTCCATTTTGAAAAGGAATTTATTTCTTAAAGAATTAGATAAATCCAAAAAATAAATTTAATAAAATTTTTTAACTAATCAAAACTCAGGAAAATTATTTTTATTTTCTATAAAAATACAAAAAAAAAGACAAAAAACACGTAATTTCGAAAGGTTTTGCGTAATTCTGTTTGGAATTCTATAATTCTAATTTTTTTTATAAAAAGACCCCTAAAAGAAATTAAAATTTTCAATTAGGTCTCAAAAAGTATTACAATTAAGTCCTTAAAAAACCAATGAAACTCTTTTTGAAAATGTATTCAAACTTTTGAGGTTTCAAACTTCAAGTGTTGAAGACCTACTTATAAAATTTTCATCATTGGAGTCCTTTATTGCATCCATATTTTATTATCCCGAAATTGGGTGTTTATAGTTGCCCCCCTTTGTCATTGTTTGCTTGAAAAATTGCGACAAAGCAAATAAACACACAATTTCATAAGAATAAGGTTTGAGTGCTTACCTGTGCTCCTTGAGGTTTTTACTTGTAGGTAATTGTCAATTCACAATGAATGCTTGTGTTGCCGTACAACACTAGGCATAAACTTAAAACATTTAAGGAAACACTATACTCGGTCGTATAATGTTGACTATACTCAGTCGTACAATATGAATTAGAAGGATACATTGTACTCGGTCATACAATATTGACTACACTCAATCTTACAATCTGAATTGGAAGGATGCATTATACTCGGTCATACAATATTGACTACACTCGGTCTTACAATCTGAATTGGAAGGATGCATTATACTCGGTCGTATAGTCTAAATGGAAGAATACATTATACTCAGTTGTACAATGTTAACTGTACTTGGTTGTATATTCTGAATTAAAATGATACAATGCACTCGGTCATATAATGTCGACTCCACTCGGTCATATATTCTGAATTGAATTGATACATTGCACTCAATCATGACTACACTCAACCGTATAGTCTGAATTAAAATAACACATTGTACTTGATCATACAATGTCGACTACACTCAATCGTATAGTCTGAATTAAAATGACACATTATACTTGATCGTACAATGTCGACTATACTCAGTCATATAGTTTGTATTGAAAGGTCGTACAATATCAACTACACTCGGTCGTATAGTCTAAATTGAAATGAGACATTATACTTGGTCGTACAATGTCGACTACACTCAATCGTATAGTTTGAATTAAAACGACACATTGTACTCAATCGTACAATGTCGACTACACTCAGTTGTATAGTTTGAATTCAAAAGATGCATTGTACTTGATCGTACAATGTCGACTACAATTGGTCGTATAGTCTGAATTGAAATGACACATTGTACTCAATCGTACAATGTTGACTACACTCGATCATATAGTTTGAATTGAAATGACAAATTGTACTCAGTCGTACAATGTTGACTACACTCGGTCATATCGTCTGAATTAAAAAGATGCATTATACTCGGTCGTACAATGTCGACTACATTTGGTTGTATAGTCTAAATTGAAATGACACGTTGTACTCAGTCGTACAATGTCGACTACACTCAATCGTATAGTCTGAATTAAAATGACACATTATACTCAATCATACAATGTCAACTACAATCGGTCATATAGTCTGAATGGGAATACACTACACTCAGTTGTGTAGTGTTAATCTCTTTTATGCATTGCCTTTTGTTGATTCATTCTTCATTTCTTTTATCCCTTTCATTACTTATCGATTATGCTATAATCCATAATTGCTCGTAATTAGCTGCAACCCTTTCATTGCTCACTAATGATGCTACGATCCATAATTTCTCACAATTAGCTGTAACCCTTTCATTGCTCACTGATGATGCTATAGTCCATAACTGCTCACTATTAGCTATAACTCTTTCATTGCTCACTGATGATGCTGTAATCCATAATTACTCGCGATTAGTTGTAACCCTTACATTGCTCGCCTTTGATGCTACAGTCTATAACTGCTCACAAATTAACTGCAATCCTTTCATTGCTTACTTTTGATGCTACAGTCCATAACTACTCGCAAATTGACTACAATCCTTTCATTGCTTGCCTTTAATAATGCTACAGTCCATAACTATTCATTGATTTTAATTAACTACAACCCTCTCATTGCTCGCCTTTGATGCTACAATCCATAATTGCTTGCTAATTGATTATAATCCTTTTATTGCTCACCTTTGATAATGCTACAGTCCATAACTACTTACGATTAGCTACAACCCTTACATTGCTCGCCTTTAATAATGCTACAGTCCATAATTGCTCATGAATTGGCTGTAATCCTTTCACTACTTGCTTATTATGGTGCAATCTATAATTGCTCATGATTTTTATCTTTGGTTGTTTTAGTCGAATTCTTTCAATTCTTTATGTTGGTTGACTTTGAATTCTACTGTGTTGACTAACTCTCCAACTTGGGTGCACTTCCTTCTGGATTTGCAATTCCTATAGACTTGTTGAAGTTAGTTTCAATAATGATGAATATATAAAAGTACATTATAATATTAAAAATTCATGTGAAAATTCATCAATTTTTCACGAGATAGTGTGCACTCAACGAATCTCATTATTTTTTATTTTCATGACTATCATTTATTTGTCATTTGCAAAGGTCAAAGGCATCATTAACCATCTTATGCTGAGTGCATATCTTCTACCAAGTGAAAAGCTTACTTCCATACCTACAACTTAGGTGCACTTCCTTCTACATTTACAATTCTAATAGATTTGTTGAAGTTAGTTTCAATCATGATGAATGTATAAAAAGTACATTATAATATTGAAAATTCATGAGAAAATTCATCACTTTTTCACAAGATAGCGTGCACTCAACGAATCTTAATATTTTTTTATTTTCATGACTATTATTTATTTGCCATTTGCAAAGGTCAGAGGCATCATTAACCATCTTATGTTAAGAGTATATCTTTTACCAAATGAAGAGCTTACTTCCTGTCACGACCCAAACTGAGAGTCATGATAGGCGCTAAGGAACGGGAATTCTTTTGAATTTGGAACCTGTAACAAGCCTTAAAAGAATAAAAGCATGCAATAAATAAATAAAAATACACCATAATTTAAAACTTAAATAATAAATACTTAATGTCATATTAATAAATAAAATATTTGCATATAATATTCAAAGAAAGGTCTCTGACATTAAAAATAACATTCTACAGATATAAAGTACTACTACTACTACTACTACAGTTTTTTATAGTACAATAAAAGTCAGATAAGTAATTTACATAAACTAGTCGGGGCTGAAGAAGTTCAACGTATAAGCCCACTACTAAGGTCTAAGGAACAAGAATCTCCTGTAAAATAAACAATTGAGGGGGTCCAAACCTCACTAAGTGAATTATTATATTATATATACATGTACCTCCTAATGTCATAAGTAATCTATATAATAAATATATATAGGCATTTCACGCAGATGCTGAAATCACTTTTATGTATAATAAATGTTGGAAACATTTATTTTAATGAAGGATCAAATAGAACTTTAATTAATTCGCAATCTCAACCAAAAATATCTCTCTAGCCATACAGGCTCACTTAATTCCAAATTAATTATCTTATTCCATTATGGACAGTAGACTAGCCCCGAGACACTAAGTCAACCGAGCTCCAACAGTCTCATTATTAGTGTGACTGGCCCCGAGACATTAGATCAACTGAGCTCCCGCAATCACACTACTCAATCACATTAAATCTCAAAATCAATCAATCAATAAATGTCACCTCAAGTGATTTTATAATTCAATCCCTAAAATCTATTGCACCAGTATGTACACGGTCCTAGTGCTGCCCACTAGGTAGCACGTTCTATCGATATCCTTCAATTAAAATTGGATATACATATGGGAAAATAAATAATGCATAATTAAACATAATAACATTCATAATAATGAAATAAACCATATATATACCAAAAATATACTAAATATATTTCAAGTATATATATGCTACATAAATCCAAAATCAACCATAAATATACTGAATATAAACCATGAATATACCAAAAATATCCTAAGTGTATATTGAAAATATAACATGCATATATGTTGAAATATACAAAAAATATACTGAAAATATACCTAACATATACTAAAACATTTAATAAAACAATTCATGTATAAATACATATTAAAACATGAATACTCAATATCATGCATCCTATATGCAATGTATATATAAAATAATAACTTACAAGTTTGCGCTCCTCGAAACAGGCTCGATGGGTCCGGTCTGATAGGCCTTGGTCTCGGTACAACTAGAAAATAAATTAGAATAAATATAACTTATACTTATAAAAGAGACTCGATTTAGGAATACAAAAATGAGACAAACACAAAAACTTAGGATCGACCCGATGTCATGTTTTACGAGAATTCTACTGAAAATTTAGCATAAACTCCTCTGTAAAACGAACATTTCTCTACTAAAAAGTAGAGTCGATCCTACAAGAAAAACACATTTCTAACACAAATTGCACAACACCTCGGGTTGGGACTCCAAACTGCACAATTTCCGAACCGAAGTTCACAATTCACCAAAAATCAAATAATATAATAAATATATAAAAAATCATCAAATCCCATAAATATCCTCAACATACCAAAATATAATATATTTAAATAATAAAACATCAAATACAATCATTTTCACAATAATTAAATAAAAATCTCAAATAATAATATAATATTAATAAAAATTCAATTTTTCAATAATTCATTATAAAATAGTAAAAATTCACTTTTATATATTCAAATAGCTTAAATATGTAATAAACATAATTAAAAATCCATTTAATCACCAAATTAGTAAATAATATATTATTTGAATATAATTTTCAAAAATTAGTATTAATTAGTTAAAAATAGTAAATAATTTATAAAAAATATTCTAATACTCTATAAATTTCTAAAACCATTTAAAAAATAATTTAACTATATTTTCAACCAAATTACATAATTACCCCAAAATTCCAATATTCACATAAACATAATAATTCCTCAAAAATAATATAAATTTACTAAAAATAATTTTATTAACACAAAAATTACTAACTTAATTTACTAACACTAATTAACTCAATATTCAACCCAAATAATTAATTAACATGATTAACAAAAATTACAATTTATATTATTAAAATATTCAAAAATACCCATAATTAAAATTAACTAAAATAATTTAAAATCAACTAATTACATATGGATCAACTCAAAAATCAACCAAATATTAAAAAAAAATTAAGCAAAAATTATATTAATTAACTAAAATTAAAATAAACACAATAACTAATAAACAACTAATAATTAACCTAACAAAATTAACTAAACTAACCTAAAACTCACCTAAAACATAAATCTAGGATAGGGAGGGCTGCTGATGTCGTTGATGTTGTTGTCCATGTTGTTCTTGTTGTGGTTGCTATCGTTGATGTTGTTATTGTTATGGTTATTGTCGTTGATGCTATTCTTGTTGTGGTTGTTGTCGTTGATGTTGTTCTTGTTGCTGTTGTTAGAGGAAGAAAGAAGTAGATGGTGGTGTGTTGCTGGAAGAGAAGTAGGACAACATGAAGATGAAAGTAACAAATGGTAGTGGCTGGAAAGGAAGAAATGGGACAGTAACGGGAAGAAAGCAAATGGCGTGAGAAATGGGGAAAAAGGAAAAGTGGGGTGGTTTTTTATCTATTATATATATATAAGATGAAAGTAACAGATGGTAGTGGCTGGAAAGGAAGAAATGGGACAGTAACGGGAAGAAAGGAAATGGCGTGAGAAATGGGGAAAAAGGAAAAGTGGGGTGGTTTTTTATCTATTTTATATATATATATATATATATATATATATATATATATATATATACACTACTTAATAGAAGCCACACAGTATATATATATACACATACATAATACACACATATAACAATAATAATAATAACTCTAGTAAAAATAATAATGCTATAAAAATAATAATAATCAATAATAATAATGCTATGTAAATAAAATGAGATAGAAATAATAAATATATTAATATTTTCCAAATATAATTTTAAATTTAGTAATTAAATACAATAATTTTTTTTTGTAATAATAATAACAGCATACGATAAAAATTATTAATAACATTACAAACCTTGATATTTAATTATATAAAATAATTTAAAAAATTCAGGTTATTACACTTCTACACCTAATTTTAGGGAGAATTTGCTAAACAAAACTTATGGAATTTGAGCATAAACAAATCGAATTATAAGTATCAAAATAATCTTTGAGTTATTTTTGTGCTTTTCTTCCTTATTCAAGTATTCCCCTACCTTTCTGATATTACTCAATGTGGATATCATTGGAAAGGTCCTTTGGATACTCATACTCTTACAGAGCATTGGAGTAAATAGAGCAATTTTTGGCATAGTCCTCTTTTAGTATTCCCTCACTTTTCCTATATTACTCAGCATGGATACTGCCAAAGGTTTCATGTTGATACTTTTACTCATTTCTGAGCATTAGAGTAAATTATGCTTGCTCTTATTTTGATTCTCCTCTTAGTGTTCCCTTGCCTTTCTTGTATTACTCAGCATGAATACCAATAAGGGATTTTTTACTTGTACTCATTTCTAAGAATTGGAGTAGATTATATGCACATTTATCATTCAAAAGATTAAAATGATACTTTAAAATTCAAGCAATTTATGCTTCATGTCTACATATTTTGTTTTTGCATTTTCTTCCCCTCATTTGGGTGTAAAGCAAGCATTAGATTGATTAGAGTTTATAAACTCTCAGCACAAAACTATTAATTGCTCATCTGAATTGTACAAGGCTAATAAAAGAAAGCCATTATGCTCAAAGGTTATGAGATAGGCTTTTTGCACATGATCTCATGAAGTAGATGAATTTACTTTCAATTTGTGAACTTTATGATTGAGATGCGACTTTATTATAGAATTTAAGGAAAGAGAGTTTTGTTATTTCCCTTTTATTATCTTGATGAGTTTTTGGTATCTGGCCCATTCTTATTGATGTATTGATTCCTTTCCTCTTCTTTATTCTCTTTTATTCTTCTTTGCACAAAATACCATAAGTTAGTATGGTTTATTCACAAATGAATAAATTTTGTTAAAATCCAATGTTATTCTTTTGCATTCTTCTCTTTTGATTGTGGTGATGATGTCTCTGACCACGAAGGTCATAATACTCCACCATTGAAGTTATGACTTTTGGCTGCATTTGTATTTCTGCCATTCTCATTAATGCTATGGTAAAGGGCTTCATTCCTTTTATTGACATCTCCTATAAAAAAAGGTTTAAGAGTTAGAGATCTTATTTCATGATCAAATACTTTTTTAGAGTGTATTCATTTTAAGTTTTGAGTGCATTCTTCCCTTTTTAGAGTCGTCGAATGTATTATTGACATGTGGGACCTTCTCATTACCATATTATATACCTTACACTGGTCTAACTATTATGGAGAGATATTCTAGATGATGCTTCAGATGAGACTATGGAGATGGATGTTAAATCTAAGGAGCTTGAACGTCCTATTTAGCCTCTTGAGGTCACCAGGATGATGCTTTTGCAAGTATCACTATCGATGATATTCCCTTACTAGATGGGCCCTTTAGACTCTTGAGGTCTAAAGTCCCATTGAGTATCAAGTTCACCTTGTTAGTGCTACCTTTTTCCTTTCAGATGCTTCACATGTGCACATTCTAACTACCTTTCTGCATTCTTACAACACTAATTTTGAATATTAGTAACAGAGTATTTGTACAATCTTACCCAAGCTCAAAGACTTTATTATGCAAAGCAAGTATTTCATAATAAATGAATGCAAGTGTATGCATATTATATATGACATGCATGATCCTAATAGGTATCATGTTTAGAACAGAGTTATATTTATAACTTGGAGTGTGAGAATGAGGTGCCTCATCAACAGCCTATAAGCTTGAGTATTGAATGCTTCACTGTTGGTACTTCTGATACGGTTCATCAAACTGATGATTAGGCTAACAAGTGGGATCCATGGCTTTACTCTGAAGCTTGTGATTGACCATGCACTGTTGAACTTTTCTTTTTGCTGTATAATACCCGATGTATTTATATGCTTCTTTCTACCTCAAGAACTCTTATACTTCAGTGTTCCTTCTTCACTCTTTGAATGCAAACTTAATATTCTATAATTTTCCCCCAGAATTACATTTTGCCCCCAATTGCATTCTGGATTCATCCATGCTATTCTAGCAGTCTTTCTTTTTCATTTTCATATGCAAGAGGCCTAGTTCATTCACTATTATTGTTGATCCTTTGACTTACTAACCCTATTAGTCACAATCTCATACATTGAAGATGTAGAGGAGTGAGAAAATTGACTAAGTGAGTTCTTGATGATGAAATTAACTAGATTTGCACTTCGAAGGACTCTTGAGCAATATATGAAGCTTGACATTGATGCAATGATTGATGAAAGTTATAAAGCTAGAGTTGTAATGCAAGTTATTAAGCCACTTAAATTTCTTAAGTACAAAGGGACACTAGACTTATAAGTAAAATCACAAAAGGGGTGGCAAAAAAAATAAAATGTAACTAAAATAGTGATCTCATAGCTCTGATTTAGCTTTCATTATGTATTGTCTTTCCATTCAAATACTTATGTAGTATGATAAAAATGAATATGCAATGTTTGAACAAAAATTTCAAATTCAATTTTAATCATTCATTAGGGGAAAAATGAGAACATTTATTACATCACATAATACAACTACTATTATTAGTTAGTCCTAAATTTTTTCTCTCTAATTTTTACCTCACTATTCTTTTTTCTATTTCTCTCTCCTTATTTTTCCTCTTTTTTTTCTTTTTCATTCTTTTTATTTTTTCCTTAAATTTTTGATATTTAGAAGTTACATCATGTGATATATGGATGTTCTTTGAATTTGCATTTGTGCCTATACTGAATAAATCTAATTGAATTGAATTTATGTCAAACATGCAGATGCTATCAATATCACAATGCATAATACCATTAGGATGACAATACATAAGTAAGCATGATTAGAATTCATATCATCGATCAATAAAACAAAACAAGTTCTAAAGAAACTAAAATTTTATTCAAAGAAGACAATAAGAAAATTTATTTCCTATTTTAGATACTAGGGATGCTGAGTCTTATAGTGGCTTTCCTTAAAGTGGTTGATATAATAATTATTCTTGCATCTTCTTGCCGACTGTCTTAATGACTTCATCTTTTTATTCCTCAAATGTGTATTTTTATTTCTTGTCTAGCAGCTTCTCATCATCAAACTCGTTACCCCATCCTGTAGGCATAACTGACTCGAAGGGTAAGTCAAAAGAAGGTGTTTAGTATAATCAAACTTGCTTGAAGGTTGACCCAATAAGTCTTATGCCCCTTCCACATCTTTAAAGGCATTAAGAGACTTCTCATTGATTTTAAAGTTTAGGTTCTCAAAAGAGCTTAGCACTTCTTCCTCACTTACTCCTGAGTTGATCATCATAGTAGCTGAGGGTGGTACATTTTGGTAGTTTAGGAAAGGATCATTTATGGTGCTTGGGTTTTTGAGGTCTATGATCTTTCCGAAGTCTATAAGGTTTTGGATTTCATGTTTGAGGTGGATGCTATTATCCGTGGAGTGTTGGAGGTTTTAATGGAATTGGCAGTGCTTATTTGGGTTGTAGCCTAGGGTGTTTAGGTTTGGTGGGTTTGGATTAGGTAAAGGTTGAAGTAAGCCCTTTTACATTAGGTGCTCTAAGAATTTTGACAAAGGTTGGTTAAAATTGGAGAATCTCCTTGGTTGTTGAACAACATGAACTTTCATAATCCGACTAGTGCTTCCTTGTTGTATGCCCCCAATTAGGTAGTTTCTTGCTCTGGTACTTTTCGCAATCCTCTTTTTCTCATTCTCAATCTCCTCAACTTATAACCCATCATCATAAAGGTATAAAAATGCCTTAGGGTTCATCATTTACAACCTCTCAACTAGATTAGGCGACATGTTTTGGACTATCATCCTAACCTAATCCTTCTTAACTAGTTTATTCTTTATTTGTCCTGCCTTATTCATGAATCTAATCAAAAAATTATTCATTAGGATTCTTCTTGGTCAATTCTAAATCCCTGATATAAACTTCAAGCCTAGTATTATGGTTATATTATTATAAAAAAGTGGTGCAAAACTCTCTCCAATTTGCTCAAACATATTTCTCTAACCCATGATACCAATTAACAGCCATAGCCTCCAAGGATAGTACAAACAAATTGGTAACTACGAATAAAGGAGCATTAGTGGTGCTCATAGTAGTTGTATATTGACTCAGGTGGATCCTTGGGTCTTTAGTATCGTCAAACTTCTGCAACTATGGCATATTAAACTTATCAGGCAACTTATCTTCCTCAAATTGCATTATATCATCAAAGTCAAATGAATATCTGATGCCTTGTCCTCTCATCAATTCTTCCATTTTAGACATCTTCTGAGTCATTACTTTCATCTGCTTAGATTCTAGCACTTGAACCAGTTCAAGTGATTCTTTCTTGGCTCTCTCTACTCAACAGGCACATTCCTTGCAGCATTCAATGGTTGCCCCCCAATAGGTAGATCTTTCATAACAGTAGCATGTAGAATTGCGACAATAGTTGTGGTGCAATTGTAAGTGGTGGCATTAATACAGCCAAAGCTTGTCTTAGTTCATCTTGCATCATTGCTCTCATGTCATCCATCAATGCTCCTTTGATGTCCTTTAGGGTCCAATTTCCTCTTTGTTGTTCCATCTCTTCTATTTAGGTTAGTGTAGCTTCTAGGTAAAGTGGGTTGATAGGGCTCTTTTCCAAACTATAAAAGATCTCTTAAGCTATTGATTTTGGACTCAAATTAATTCTTACTAATCTGCCACTACTTTATTTCCAAACACAAGAAGACCTGATTGAATCCATGATGGCTAAAAGATAAATTGTTAGTATGATGCATGTAATGCATGTATGGATGATGCACATGTGATGCAACAAGTAACAATCAAGTCAAGTAATAAGTCAAGTCTATACATCCTTCGAACCTTATTACTTCCACACATGTACTCAATGGCGAGTCTCTTTTCCAAGGATTTCTGGTCTTAGCCTTTATATCAACAGGGGATATCAAGAACTGACATGCATGCCAAATCTCTCAAAGTAATAAAGCATAAAAACAGTATTTCTAAGTATAAAAGCATTTCCTAATCTTTATTAGTCCTGATGGGCTTCTAAAGTATTAGTTTAGGCCTTTATAGATAGAAATACCCCATGGCAACATTCATAAGAAATTTGGGTCATCCTAGGGGAAGTTACTAAGCCACTACATCAGTTGAGTCTAGTGGAAAAGTTAAGGTTCCCTCAACAAGATGCCCTCCTTTAAGACTTAAGTCACAGACCAAGGTCAGAGGGGCCCGACATCCTTTGCAAACTCGAGAGAAGACTACCCCCCTTTAGGACTTGGGTTATAGAGTCTGATCAGATAAGCCTAGTAATCTCTCTTCAACTGAGTTAAGGCTAAGAGTGATGGTTAACCAATTTACAATCCCATCAAGCTAGTGGAATTATGGAACCATAAACCAATGCCATCAATTAATAGGGACATGCAGAATGAATGAAAGAATAAAATAATTCTAAACAACATAAGTAGAATCAGTATCTCTTATACCTAATGGAGTCACCACTGTAGACATCGGGGTTTAGCGTGTGCCTAAGATTTTACTAACCACGACACTGTTTGAGCTTAGGGCTCTAAAGAGCACACTAACCACTATCACAAAGATATGACGTGGAGATGAGGAGTCACCACCCAGGGTAATAACTAGGACAAATAAAAAAATGGTGGCACTCAATTCCCTAAAAGAAAGCTAACACCATAACTAGGAGATTCTAGATACAAAATACCAACTTCTTTTAGTCTTGTGTTCGTTTAGAATTACTTTATGAATTATTATTTTATCTTCTATTAACATGTAATTTCATATAAACCCTTAAAAAATAATCAACTCTAAGCAAACTAGTCATGAAATATACAAGTAAATAATGCATTCATTACAATCACTTGGTTAGTCTAATCTACATTGATTTTAATTAAATGGGTTAAATCTACATGTTTTAATTTACAAATGAGCCTAAATACTAATGGGCCTAATTCCTATTCAATTTTAATTAAGTGAATCTAAGTCTTTTTATTTTAATTATAAAATGGGCCTAAATCTACAAATTATGAAGTATTTAAATTAGTGAGCCTAATTATACATATTTTATTTATAAGGTGATCTTAAATGTACAAATTATGGAAAAGGCTTAAATTAATGAGCTAAGTGTAAATTAATTAAATTAGGTGAGCCTATGTCTAATTAACTAAATGGGCCTAAGTATTTTTAACCTAAATCTAGTTAATTATAGGCCTAAAGAGGCATTTTTATTAATTAAACCTAAAAACCTAAATTTAAATGGGTTAAAGCCTAATGTGGGCCTAGGGCCCAAAGCATATAAACATAAGCAAACAAGCCCAAAAATAATAAAAATATCAAAATAAACAAATAAAATATCAAATAATTAATTTAACTTTTTCTAGAAAACCCTAATTTAATTAAAGTGACTATAAACAAACAAATAATTAATTAACAAACAACCCTAATTCTAACCATTTAAATCTAATCCAATTTTAATTAAACAACCTAATAATTTTTATAACCATTAATTTTAATTAATTACCCAATTAAAACCTAATTTTACTAACCAATTAATTAAAACAAAACATCCAATTGCACACACACAAAATTTCATTATTCCCATTATTGGGGCCATTACAATCAACTATTGAGAATAATAAAAAAAAGAAGAAGAATTAATACAATGCCAAAAATAAATAACAATAAGATAATTAAATAAAAAAAACCTAGAAACTACATCTAATTACAAGGTTCCATCTATGTCATTCCATGGACCTCTATAGATTTGTTTCTCCAAGTATGATCATAATGTAATCTCCTCCATAATCACCATTACAAAAGGATAAAACAATGATTAGTGAATTAAATTATAATAAAAATTCAATAAAATCAAAATAATAAAAAAAAAGAAGAATAAAAGAAAGTAGACAGAAGATAATGCTTTATGGATGTTGAATGAATTGCTCCTCAGACTAGTAAGATCACCGTTATTTTTTAGTAGGCCTTGAAAACTTTTTATTCTTCTTCTAAAAAATCTCCCACAAATAAATCACCAAGAATTTATGTACTACCTAAAGAAGAGTCTAGAGATCGTTAGGAAGAAGAGAGCCATAATTGCATAAAAGAATGCTTAGGATTAAGAATTAAGTCTTGAGTTCTTCCCCCCCCCCCTCCTGCTCCAAGAGCTTAAGCTCTCCTTTTATAGGAAAAACCAAAAAATCGTAGGTCTTATGTACTGAAGAGTTCCCATTTTAAAAGGATTTTATTTCCTGAAGAATTAAATAAATCCTAAAAATAAATTTAAGAAAAATTTTTAATCAATCATAACTCAGGAAAAATATTTTTATTTTTTGTAAGAATACAAAAAAATAGACGAAAAATTTGTAATTCCGATCAGAATTACAGAATTCAAATTTTTTTTAACTTTTAATTACAAAAGGACCCCTAAAAGAAATTAAAATTTTCAATTAGTTCTTAAAAATTATTACAATTAAGTCCTTAAAAAAACAATGAAACTCTTTTTTAAAACATATTCAAACTTTTGAGGTTTCAAACTTCAAGTGTTGAAGACCTACTTATAATAGTTTCATCATTAGAGTCTTTTGTCGCATCCATATTTTATTATATAGAAATTAGGTGCTTACAGTTGTCCCCTTTTTGCTCTTATTTTTTGAAGCTTGTTTGTCAGCTGCTTTGCTGTTTATTTTAATGTATAAGATTGTTATAGCTACAACTCTGTAGCTCTAGCTTATTGTAAATGTTGATGGCTGATAGCTCTTGCTTTATTTTCTTTTTATGATTGTCTGATTGCCACAATGCTTTTCTTTTTAGCCTTTATTATTTTGATCCTATTAAATGATAAAGAGAGAGAGATGTGTTAGTATTTAGTAATTGTGCAAATGTTTGATAGTTTACCTATTATTTGTAGCCCCGTAGGTATGTCATTGTGCTACTTGGTAGTTTCAACAAGGTCATCATTTATTATCAGGGTCTCCCGATGTGTGTGAAGCAGTAGTTGTTGGGGTGATTGCTGCATTATCTTATGACTCATATGCATCAAGTCAAATTTCTATGTATGCATTGATAGAGCGATGGATGGACACGAAACATACTTTCCATCTGCCTGTTAAAGAGATGACTATTACCCCATTGGATTTTATTGCTATCACAAGCTTGAGCTTTTTTGGAGAGCCTATTCCTTTTAGAGAGGAGGAGTGTTCTATTGTTGTGGCGAGGAGGCACCTCATAATGGATTTACTTAGGGTAGTTACACATATAAAGTTTGGTTGCCCGTATCTTGCTCAATACACGGAGTTTATTTCTTTCATGTAGGCTTTGTATGATAATGGTCTTATCTTAGTAGAGCAGCTGGCTCACTACTTTTTCTTTTAATTGTTGAGTGTTGTTATCTTCCAGAACCCTTCGGGTACAGGTGACCTGTGATTGTTGCCTGTCTTGAGAGATTGGGATGGCTTAAAGAGCTATTGTTGGGCCATTGCTACCTTTGCTCATATGTACTCAGGACTTAATATAGTATGTCAAGGTGGCTCGAGGATCTATGGATGATTGTTTATGCTGGATATGAGTAGGAGTTTTATTGTCTATTATTTTTCTTTTAGTTTGTTATTTGTAACCCTTTAATTTTGATAAATCTGGGCATATGAGTTCAAGATTCTCCCTCATCCATCCATCAAGAATTTCTAAGAGGAAGGCTTTCCTCATTATTCTTGCTAGATCAGGAAGACTACTGATTTAGCTAAGGATTGCACGATAGCTTGGGACCATATGAGAAAGTTGTCCCTTGATTAAGTATGTCTGAAACCTACTATATTGGTTATTTCTTTCTTAGGGGTCTTTTATTTATTATTGCCTTTTAAACAGATCTTTCTTCACTGGTGGGTGTCGAGGTCTCATTGGACGATAGAGATAGTGGCTGCATGGTAGCTGATAGAGAGATGAGCATTGCTCTCTGGCCTTGTTGGTAGAGTGTGGTATTTGGGCAAGTGAGTCCATTGTTGGTGGGATGGCCCATATATGAGGAGAGTTCCTGTCCCTTCCCCTAGTGACATGTTCTAGGGTCATGAGCTTTACAGTGATGATCTTGCTACTGTTATGATGGTATTCCCCTTTGAGAGCCTCTTGGAGAGTGTGGGTTTACCTTATACTGATGTTTTGATCCCTCAGCTGATTGATTCCATAGCTAGTGGGACCTTTCCTTTACCTCCACCTTCTTAGGCAAATGCATCTCATCCTTTGGGTTCAAGGATTAGGCCATCAAATGGGTCAATGAGAATCACTTCTTTTGATCCGATAAGACTTTATTCTTATTTTGGTGTAAGCATATAGCAAACTTTATTAGTAATAATCTATAATTGATGTGAGTTGTGAGAACTTATTTAGAGCGATGTCAAAGGAGATCCAAATCTCATTTTGAGGAGGATAAGGGTACGCTCCATATTGAGGTGACTGCCCATGCCAGTGGTGTGGCTTATATTAGTACTATTCATAAGGACTTGATAATTTAACCATCTTTTTCTTTACTTGGGACAGATACCCTTAGTAGAGTAGTGAGCTTTGATTAGCCTAGACCTAGCTTTCCTGAGTCGAGTGTTGCTCCTACTGATGCTACCTATATTTGTGTTCTTTACTTTGTGTTTCATTTATTTAGTGAGTGGTGGTTGACTTATTTACTTGCCTTTGTAGATTCCTATCTCCTTTAGTCAGTATTGGTATACTGTTGGAGGGAGTGTGCAACAGTGCTTTTTGGAGTTTGCTACCACGCAGAGGGTATGCCTTCTTTTTTATACCTATTTATTTTATGCATATGTTTCATGTATGAGTGTATGTTATGCAATTTGTAATGCAAGTTGAGCATTGTCTCACTAGTCTTGAATGGGAGTGGGAATGTAGCTTATTGTGACCGCATTAATAAGCTGGATTCACAACTATCATCCTTTGCAATGAACAATGATGAGTCAGGTTTAGGCGAGGGGGATGCTTAAGTAGGATCATTGCTTGCTTCTGATGGCAGCCACGGCCAATGTAATTATTTTAAGTGCTAGGTGTAGGACTTTTGGCCTATGGTTTGCTTTATTGTATTATTTTCCCGAGTTTATGGACTCTGGGTATTGTATTTAAGCATTTGTCTCGCATGTTCTATGATGGTTGTACAATGATGATTGTATATGCTTCTTGCTTGTGAATCATTGATGATGATGTTTTCCATTACTATCGTCTACCTCTTTCCCCTTTTTTGCCTAAGGTGTCTCCTTTTGGAGCTTTTTGCACTTAATTAGGTTTTCTTTTCTTCCTTTTTTTGCCTAGGGTGTCTCCTTTTAAAGCTTTTCACACCTAGCTGGGCTTTTTTTTTTATACGATAGTGGCTGATCTCAAAGAGAAAGCTTAGAGAGGATGGTAAGAACCATGGTCATGTAATAAAGGAAAATGCAAAGCATGCTTGATGCAATTTATAATGATAAAATGTGTTGCACTTTTCAAAGACATTTTGCATAAATTGATAGTCATTCTCATTTCACTATAATCATTTAAGAAAAGCACAGGTGCATTCATATAAATTTTTGAATTTCCATAACTAGCCTTCTTAGGTTTTCTAGTTAAGTATTTTCTCTCTTTCCCTAATTTTTACCTGAGCTACCATTTTTAGGTTTTCAACTCAGCGGATTTTTTTTACACCTTAGACGTAGTACTTCTTTAGGCAGTCCATATTGACAGGTTCAGAGAATTCATTACCTTCATAATCCATCAGCTTAACTACTCTTTTTTATAAGACATGTTTAACTAGGTATGGGCCTTCCCAGTTCGGATTGAATTTCCTTATAGGACTGAATTTCCCAGTGTGCATGCCTCGTATTCTACTTCATTATTTGTGACTCTAAACTTGAGCTTTTTGGCAATTGGTACTACTTCACCTTCTGGAGATTATAGTATGACACTAACTCCTGCGTCGAACTGATTAACTACTCCGTCGAAGTACATATGCCATCCTTGGATCTCAATGGCTGAGTAGAGATTATTTAGGAAGTACAGTTAGATTTCTTCTAAGTTTGGAATGGGGTTGAGAGCTAGAAATTCAGCCATTGCTCTCCCTTTTACTATCTTCTTAGTTAGATATTGCACGTCAAATTCTATTAGCAATACAAGCCACTTGGCAAGTTTCCCCATTAGAGAGGGAGCTTCATAGAGATACTTCATTAGGTCCATTTTAGACAAGGCCTAAATTTTGTAGGATTGAAAGTGGTGTTTAAGTTTCTTCATTGCCCTTACCATTACCAAGCATATCTATTTGACTTGGTTGTACCTCTTTTCATGTGATAGTATCTTCTTGCTCAAGTAGTAGACTGCATGTTTTGCTTTTGTTTCTCCCTCTTGGGTTAATGTTGCACTAATTGCATTCCCTTCAATGGCCAGATACAAGGTTACAGGCATACCTGGTTTAGGTGGTCTTAGAACTAGTGGGTTGGCTAGGTAGCTTCTAATCTTGTTAAATGCTAGCTGACATTATTTGTTCCATTCAACTGACTGATCTTTTCTAAGTAGCTTGAAGATCAATTCACACACTATTGTCAACTTAGTGATGAATCTGTTGATGAACTGTAGTTTCCTTAGAAACCCTTTGATTTCTTTCTCTATTTTTGGCACTAGCAACTCTCTAATGGCTATTGCTTTGTTTGGATCCATTTTAATCATGTTCTAACTGACAACATACCCCAGCATCTTTCCTGAAGTGACCCCAAATATGCATTTCTTTGGATTTAGCCTGAGACTATACTTTTTGACCCTTCTGAGGAACTTTTCAAAATAAGAGGGGTGTTCTTCCTTGGAGGTAACTTTTCAAAATCGACAACATATACCTCCACTTCTTTGTGTATCATGTCATGGAACATTGTAGTTGCCATTCTCTTGTAGGTTGCCCCTGCATTCTTTAGTCCAAAAGGCATTACTTGTAGTAGTAAGTACCCAAGTCTGTTATAAAAGTTGTATTTTCATTATCGATAATAACCATTAGGATCTAATTATACCCAAAGAATCCATCCATAAAAGAGTACATTGCACATATGGCAGCACTTTTAACCAGTATGTCTATATGAGGTAGTGGGAAATCATCCTTCAGGCAAGCCTTGTTCATATCTCTATAGTTGACGTAAATTCTAACTCTTTTGTCTTTTTTAGTACTGGCACCACATTTTATGACCATTTTGGATAGTCTACTATCTTTAAGAATTTTGCCTTGATCTATTTCTCATTGTCCTCTTTCACTAGTTGGGCCAATTTTAGCCTAAGTCTTCTCAGTTTCTGCTTTACTGATTTGTACCCTTCTTTGGTAGGAATGAAGTGTTGAGCAATGTCTCTATCAATACCAGGCATATCATCATACGTCCAAGTAAATACTTTTGAATATTTTATTAATATTTTTAATTTCTCTCCTCTCTTCAGGGGTAACATCTTTCAAAATATGCAGAATGTATGGTTTAGATTTTGTGCCAATGTTAAATGATTCAGTGCATATGGAATGAATGTCAAATATACTAATATTTTTATCAATGGAATGCACACTACCATCAGGAAAGACATTAAACAAGTAAGCAAAATAAAATTTCATTGTATTAACTTTAGAGTTCATTACATCATCATTTTCAAATAAAGAAAAATTACAAAGATCATCATCAATAATGTCTTCGAGCAGGATGTCATTAATGCTTGATTCGAGGATGGTAGCAGCTTGGGCATGATTGATAGCTTCACTCTTAGATTTTATCTCTAGGTTTTTCATCAACTCACAGATGTCAGTTTCGGTGATCATGTCTGGTAAGTGCTTCTCCTTGAGGGTGTCATTAAAGATCTCGAACCTCGATTTCTTAATTCCATTGCTCACTCATTCCTCAGCTTGTCCTTGATAGACTTTGGTTGAGCTTTTAGCCATAAAATAGGTTAATTTCTTAGCTTAGTATCCTTTTTAGAATCATACCGCGAACTATTTCTGCTGGTATATCCTCATAAGTTAGGGAATTTTATGACTCCAATGTTTCTTCCTCCTAATCCTGTTCCAGGCAGATAATGCATCTTCTTCATCATAGTAACAACTTTTGGATTGACATGACTATTATTGATTATAGAAACCTAGAACCCTGGTAGGACCATATTTAGACAGACAATAATATTATTTATTTCAGTAGGGATGGTAATGACCTTTCCATTTAAAAGGAACTTGATCTTCTGATGCACAGTGGAAGGCATGCCCCCTAGTAGGTGGAACTAAAGTCTTCCTAGCAACAAGGCAAAAGTTGGAGGGATGTCTAAGACAATAAAATTCTATTACTGATTCAATAACTCCCACTGTAATTATTGCTTTGAAAGTACCGATGAATGGCTTCTTTGAATCATTATAGGATTGTATGACCATATTGGATTCTTCTAGGTTTTCAACATTCATCCCGAACTTATGTAGCAACCTCAAGGGAAAAACATTAATGGTAGACCCATCATCTACTATAACACATAGGGTCTTCTTAGTCTTAACAATTGCCTATATGAAGAGAGGATTATTATGGACCCTTTCCTCGAGGGGCAAATCTTCATTTGAAAAGGTAATTCCATTGGAAGGAGTTTTCATTAGAGAGGCTATCATCTCACAAGGTGAGGCATCAGTGGCAATCCTTGCATCATCTAATGCTCTAACTAAGGCATCTTTGTGCTTCTTAGAGGCCATGAGTTGGTCCGAGATATTGGCTTGTGCCTGAGTTTTCTTAAGCTGTTTGAGGATAGTGTCTTCCTCTTTTACCAGAGCTTAATACCTTGCTACTTCTTTCTCCTTAGAGGGCTCCTTCTCTTTCTCAAGAGGTTGATATACCTACCCATTGTGAGTTACATGATTAACTACTAGTGAGGGCTTCTCAATTGCTGGCTTATCTGCTTTTTTATTATTGTTCTAGTCCCAGATAATGATTTTAGGATCATCAGAGTTGTACCATATGTTTATCCCCATGATTTGCAAGTTCTAAAGCTAAATAGTACTGACCATCCCATAGTCATTGTCAAATTTTTGCTGCATTAGAATATATTCAAAGGTAGAAGGGCATTACTCATTTTCACTAGAATCATGAAGCTCAAGAATGGGATTTAAGGGTTTGTCCTATGAGGGCTTATCTTGGGTTTCTTCTATGGCTTGGATTGACTATTCAACCAAGTGTTCTGGTAGATTGTAGGAGATCATACTAATGGTTAGTGGGGCATGTTTTGATAGTTTAGGAGAGGATTGGTCTTGATACTGGGTCATTTTTCTGGGTCATCAATTTTTCTAAAGTCAATGAGGTCTTGGATTGCATTTTTAGAGTCTTACATGTATTAGTGGTGTGGCTAGGCATCTAGTGAAAGTGGCAGAACAAGTTTTGGTTAATTTAAGGTTGTAGTAAGTTTGGAAAAGGCCTAGGCACTTGTGGCTATAGGAGGTTCTTTTGTTGAAGCCTCTAGAATACTTTGGATAGTTAGAGGTTAAAGTTTGAGAATTTTCTTAGTGGTCTAATGGCATTGATAGATAGTGAGCTATGGGTTTTGGGTTGGATCATGTTTTTTTCTACGGCTTGGGTGAAGGTTTTTTGGGTGTTTGGTTAGGTATTGTGGAAAAATGTGTTTTTGGCTTACTGAGGTTCCTCATCCTCAATTCTAATCCCAGCTGATAGAGAGCTCTGAAGTCAGGATAATGAGCAAAGATTATCTATTTTCTGAAGTGTGGTAGTGGCCCTTTGATTATCAGCCCTATTTATTCATCCTCAAGAGGACATTTTCTTACTTTGATTACCTTTCCCCACCATCTGGTGACATAATCAAAGAAAGCTTCACCAGGTTTATGCCTTGTGGTTTCAAGGTCCCTTCGAGTGATGTCTAACTAAGTGTTGTACTCATACTAATTGATAAAGTTTGGTTTTAACAATAGCCAATCACTTTTGATTTCATCTTAAAGATCAAAAAACCATGCCCTTGGTCCTTCCTCTAGTGATGTGAAGAAGAATCAAATAATCTGTGATTTTGTAAGCTTTATGGCAGCCATAAAGGCAGCATATTGCCTTAGATGGACCCTCGAATCTCATGTTTTATCAAACTTAGCAAAGTTTGGTAGCTTCAAATCATCTAGAAGTGTCTCATCTTTGAACAGTGCCAGGTCAATGAAGCTTTTGGAGCCATGAGTTCCCTTGTCTTTAAAGGTAAATTCCAACTGAGTCATCCTATTAGCTAATAATTTGATCTCCCCTATCGATTCAAGCTTGGTCATGTCAACAATTTTTGTAGCTTTTGGAGCATTCTTGAGATCTTAGTAGTAGTCATCATCATTAGCTTAAATTAGAGTGTGGGGAATTCCTTTGCCTTATCTGCCCTCCGGTGAACAGATGCAGATGCTTCATTAAGTGGTGTGCTATTTCCATCTCATGCACTTTTGGCTTTGATTTGGGCTTAGAAGATTTTAGCTATGGTGCCATTAGCGAGCAACTTTTGGATCCCCTTTTTTAGCTTGTCTTTGAATTTTTGACAAGAGGTATCTTCTTAGTTACTCATGCTTGAATGTCGTATTCCTGCACATTTATTAGGGTTACCTAAATGAATGATGCATGATGTGTGCCTATAAAAGAAAAGGGTGAGTATGTATGCATAGAGTGGATACAAAATCCTAAAATGAAAGATGATTATTCCTACGAGAAATAGTGGTTAGTACATGCTATCTACATGTATGTGATGTATGCATGCTTAAAGCTGGTTAGTTTTCCTACACATTGAACAAACCAATCACAAGCAAGCCCTTGCTCCTAACCTTATTTCTCCATGAGGTCATTCAATCTCTTTCCTAGGTGGGTTTTGAACCTATATTCATCAGGGGACTATGGTTCAACTCTCAAAACTAGGCTATTTTGATTTATGTTAGTTAAAACCAAAGGGTAAAATGAGGAATGATACTCAAATATGCTTAAGGTAATCACATAATGTCAATGTGATGGTCAATTATCATGCTTCAAATAATGTCTAAAGCCCATATGCACATGTATACATAAGACCAAGGTCAATCAAACAGAGTTCGAGTTCTTGTCCCCACATCGATATTTGATATATTTATCATGAGTCATGAAAGTATCATTTGATAGTTTACTATTTGATTTTATTAACATAAAGGTCCATAATCTAGTTAGGTTCCTAACCCATTCATTTAATCTAATAAGGATAAATGGATGACATCTTGTAGGTTTCGTCATTGAGGGATATCATTATTTGTTAATTTGCATAGATTATTCAAGCTAAGGTACACGATTCTTGTCATTCCTCATGCTTTGGGCTCACACGAAGTAGATGAGAATCATGTGGTCCTGAGAGTAAATTTTCTATGAAAACTAACACTACGACATCATTCGATGATAGACATTAAGAGGGTCATGTCATTTATGAATATCAGGTTAAATGGACAGTGTTAGGATGAGGATAACGTGCATAGAATAGTGGAATCCTAGTGGATTTTGCTACTAATTTATCTACATAAGCTAAGTTAGGGTGAAAGGCTAAGGGTCCTTTAGCGAGAATGCCCCCATATGACTAGCGTTACGGACTCCGGTCAATAAGTCTAGCATTATTTTGATAACTTGGTCACCCCCCCTTAAGGACTTGGGTTACAGACTCTGGTCAAATGAGTTCGGTGAATGCACACGTAAAGATTAAAGGTGATAATACTGTATCTTTGTCACCTCGTGACTCGAGTGGAATCATAGTGGCGATGTCATTTAGTATTATCGAGGCTTTTAGGGACAAGTGGTTCATGTGTGGTGTGTAATGCAAATGCAATGGTGAAGAGGCTCTATACAATTGAGTATTGCATAATGAGAAACAGTCATTTTTGAGTTGATCCCTCTTACTTAGAAGTCCCTAGTGGAGTCACCACTGTGAACGACTATTTTGGTTGGACCGCATAGTGGGTCTTTCCATTTTTGAGGGACATTACAACTTTATCGAATAAGGACAAATGGTTGGTCTCGGGGGGATGAGACACTTTTGATTTTATGGAGTTGCCACCCGATTTTTAGAAAATCAGGAAAAGAAAGGGACAACATCGGGTCACTCAATGAGTATTGTCCCTAGCAGAGATTTTCAGGTTTGGGGGATCATGTCTACTTTTTGACTATTTCTCATTATATGATATTTGATGTATAGCTATCACAACACCCTAGTTTTGATAATGACAGTTTGTATAGCATTCACATAGTACATCAAATAGTATAAAATAATAAAGCTAAAAATTTTATTTCATCATTTTCTTAATAAAATAATATGAAAAAGGAAATATTGGGGAAAGATAAATCTAATATGATTGATCTGCAAGGATAAACGACCATTTACATAGCTTCCTCAATGAATGATAGGATGATCATGCTTACAATTATTATTTATGCTATGATGATATATAATGATAATGTAAAGGATGCATAAGGTCATCACTGGACTGAGAGCATGATGACTCTATTTTGAGAGATGAACTTTTTCACATTATTGATATTTACTGTGTGATTTCATGATTTTAGAAATAGAGGATGCATAATGATGATGAGCATAATAAAGGATATAGTATTCACATATCATACAAGATTGCTAGTCTCATCACACAAGTACAACAATATTCCTAAATGTTAGCGATAGTAAAATAAAATGCAATACAGTAAACTAAATGTGCTAAAATAATTGTGTGGTCCTCAGACTCGACTAAGCTTATGTGAGCTTTGAAATTTTAGCTTTGAGAGATTATCAAGCTTTCCTCATCGAGAGGTTCAAAATGATAGTAGAATGATGCTAAATTGTATACCTTTGAATCATGCTTTGACAGAGATGAGGCTTGGTTTAGTGGAAAAGGGATCTAATAACCAAAGGGAAAGGCTATGGGAGAGCAAAAACTATCTGGAAAGGGGTTTATAGCACCTTCAATCAGATTGATATTTTAAGTGTGTATGTGTTTCCACTTGCTCCCCCTCTAAAATGGGGTGTGAAGGGGTCTATTTATAGGAAAAATTAGGTAGAATATGGTGGTAGGGGCGTGGTCATACGTGTAAAATAAGGTTTTTACTCTTGGCCATGCCAAGTTCATGTGGTCACGCACAGTGTGCACTTCCACACACACTTTGACGTTCTATGCGCTCTTCCTAGGTTTTATGTTTGCTATTTTGGGGTTGGTTCCTAGAGTTTTTGGGCCTTCCATACATGTTTCCAAAGTTTATTTTACCAAATTCAGCCTCAATTTTAGCACATGACACCTAGGGGTGTTTACGCACAGTTCTAAGCGATATGTGTTGATACTCAGGTTGTGTTGGACCATTTCGTGACCACTTTCAAAGGTTTTGGAGCCTTCCAAATATGTTTTTAAAGTCCATTTTATGAAATCAATTTTTTTTTTCATAAAGCTAGGACCCGTTCTAATGAAATGTGCATCGACCCAACAAGCTGAATATTATGAGAGGAGTTTTCTTAAAATAAACCTCTCATTGTTCTGATAATTCATATTTTGCAAGGTCAAAGCACAACTTAATGGCTCAGTGATCGACTTCACACACTGGTGGGGTCGCTTAGAAGTTTTTTACATATTTTAGAGGCATCACGAACGAGCAGACTCTAATCATCTTGGGAATTCATTTCATTATTAAACCTTTTTAGGGACAGTTAAATTTGAGGTATGATAGTTGCCCTCTACTTCACATGTGTTGTATAGCCACTTAGCACTAGTGTCAATACATGAGAAGCAAATGCAAAGACATAAAAAATGTTTTAGTAGGGAGAGAGGTACTTACCTGTGGGTTATTTTTAGACATTTTGTCAAGATTTGACTGTTGTTGTTATGTTTTGTTGTTATTCTATGACTTGATCATCATGAAAGGTGCTATTTAGGACATATGCAAGCTTGTGATTCATGCAAAGTGCATTGGTATTCAAGCAATTATAACTTTTTTAGGTGTCACGCAAATGAAGATGCTACAAAGCAAAAAGAGATATGACTATAACCTTTTTAAGTGTCAAGCAAATGAAGATGCTAATAAGAAAAAAGAGATGCGACTATAACCTTTTTATGTGTCATGCAAAATGAGGATGCTACTAAGCAAAAAGAGATACGACTGTAACCTTCTTAGGTGTCACACAAATGAACATACGACTATAACCTTCTTAGGTGTCATGCGAATGAACATGCGATTATAACCTTCTTAGGTGTCACACGGATGAACATATGACTATAACCTTCTTAGGTGTCACGGAAATGAACATGAGATTATAACCTTCTTAGGTGTCATGCAAATGAACATGCAACTATAACCTTCTTAAGTGTCACATGAAATGAGGATGCTACTAAGCGATGAAAATGCTACTATAACCTTTTTAGGTGTCACACAAAATGAGGATGCTACTAAGCAAAAAGAGATGCAACTATAACCTTTTTAGGTGTCATTCAAAATGAGGATGCTATTAAGCAAAAAGAGATGCAACCATAACCTTCCTAGGTGTCATGCAAATGAACATGCGACTATAACCTTCTTAGGTGTTATGCAAATGAACATGCGATTATAACCTTCTTAGGTGTCACACCAATGAACATATAACTATAACCTTCTTAGGTGTCATGTGAATGAACATACGACTACAACCTTCTTAGGTGTCACGTGAATGAACATGCGACTATAACCTTCTTAGGTGTCACACAAATGAACATGCTATAAAGCAAAAAGTGATGCAACTATAACCTTTCTAGGTGTCACACAAAATGAGGATGCTACTAAGCAAAAAGAGATGTCACTATAGCCTTCTTAGGTTTCACGCAAATGAACAAATGACTATAACCTTCCTAGGTGTCACACAAATGAACATACAATTATAACCTTCTTAGGTATCACACGAATGAACATGCAATTATAACATTTTTAGGTGTCATGCGAATGAACATGCTACTAAGCAAATGAGAATGCTCCTAAGCAGTGTGGATGCCCATAAGTAATGTAAGAGTGCTTCTGAGCAATAAAAGTGCTTCTAAACCATGTAAGAGTGTAAGAGTGCTTCTAAGTGATGAGTCAGTGCTTTTAGTGCTTCTAAGCGATGTGGAGATACTTCTAAGCAATGAATGAGGTAGCAATAATGATGCAGTAATGATGCAGTAGTAATGCAGTAATGATGTGATGATTTGGCATGTTGAGGATGTTATTTTGATGATTTAGAGTAAGATATCCTTACAATGAATTTTCTTTACTCTTCTTCTTTTGTAAGATGTTAAGTTTTCTAAAGAAAATGGTGCAGGCGCAGTGTCTTTAAATAAATGGAGTCCTCATCAGTATAGTTTTGCATGATTTTGGTGCATGTCTTATACTCAAATGGAAGTTTAGGACTATAGAAGTGAGTGTGTGCACATAAAACCATAAAAGAGCATGTGGAAGGGGGACCCTTCGAGCTTATTTAAACAACTATTTTGGAGGTCTTAGGAGGCTTCGTCCGAACTTCTTTAAGTATTTTCTGACTTTTCTTGACCCTTTTTGTGTTTCAAGTGCTATCTACTATGTTTTTGCTTTCGTACTTCCATTTTCTTCTACATAAAATGGAATTCCCCAACATTCCTGAGGGGTTTGTAAAACATTTTTATTGATGTTGATATTGATATTGAGGGTGAATTTACAAAGGCCACTAGAGCTGGGACATCTGCTGTAAGAACTAACACATCTAGTGCTTAGAGTTCTCATCCATCCAAGCTTTCTCGAGCAAATTCGATCCCTATTGGTAATAGCTTGGAGACTCATACTTGGGTGCATCATCATCGCGAGGTAGGTCCCTCTTTGCTCTTATTTTTTGAAGCTTGTTCGTCGACTGCTTTGCTATTTATTTTACTATATGAGGTTATTATAGCTGTAGCTCTGTAGCTTTAGCTTTATTGTAAATGTTGATGGCTGATAGCTCTTGCTTTATTTTATTTTTTTGATTGTCTACTTTCTTTGCTCTTATTTTTTGAAGCTTGTTCATCGACTGCTTTGCTATTTATTTTACTATATGAGGTTATTGTAGTTGTAGCTCTAGCTTTAGCCTTATTCTAAATGCTGATGGCTGATAGATCTTACTTTATTTTCTTTTTATAATTGTCTACTTGCCGTGATGCATTTTATTTTTATCCTTTATTGTCTACTTGATAACTCTATGTCAATAAGAAATTAAGGTTCCTTGCCATGCAACACTAAAAAGAATCTAAAAGAGCAATTGAAGGGTATTACCTTAAGAAGTGGAATAGGGATTTAAATCCCAAAAGAAATTATGGAATCTGAGAAGGAGAACATAAAGGAAGAGGAGAAGGAACAAGAAGATAAAGTTATTGAAGTGCCAGTGGAAAAAGAATAAGAACTTGAGGATAAAAATGTGGAGAAACCTACACCACCACTAGTGAAGCCTTATAAACCTCCAGTTCCATATCCTTAAAGGTTGAAGAAACAGGAGCATGATCAGTAATTTGCAAAATTCTTGGAGAGGTTTAAAGTACTCCGCATCAATATGCCTCTTGTGGAATGTCTTTCTTAAATGCAAAAATATTCCAAGTTGCTAAAGGAGCTGATTCCTAATAAAAAGAAGTTATAGGAGTTTGAGACAGTCACACTCATAAAGGAGTGTAGTGCAATCATCTTAAATATACTTCCTTTAAAAAGAAAGCATCCAGGGAGTCTCACTATTCCATATTCTGTTAGAAATGTAAATTTTTAAAGAGCTTTATATGATTTAGGAGCTTCAATTAGTCTTATACATTTGTCTGTCTATAGGAAATTAGGGCTAAGAGAAGCAAAACCCACAAATATCATATTATAACTTGCAGATAAGACAGTGAAGGAACTATAAGGCGTAGGGGAAGATGTGTTAGTAAGGGCTGAAAAATTTATTTTTCCAGTTGATTTTGTAGTCCTTGACTTTAAAGAGGATAAGGAGGTTCCATTAATCCTTAGTATGTCTTTTCTTTGCACTACAAGAGCATTCATTGATGTTTATGATGGAACTCCCATATTGAGAGTAGGGAATGAAAGCTATAAGTTTAACATTTATCAAAGCACAAAATACCCTTATAATGAGGATTTTTGTATGAGAGTAGATGTTGTTGTTGAATGTGTGAATGAAGTCCAACGACGGAGGTTGGCAAAATCTATGGAGAATAAAAATATTGAGAAGTTTTTTCAAGTACAATACTCTTAAGATAAAGTACACCTAAAACACCAATAACACATACCACACATTAAATTACCAAACACTGAACCCACACCACCCTCAACCATTAAACCAGCAAAATTAGACTTGAAACCTTTACCCTAATATTTAAGGTACACTTTTCTAGGAGAACATTAAACACTACCTATGATTCTATCCTTTAAATTGAACAAAGATCAGGAGGATTTGCTAGTAGACATGATAAAGAGGAGAGTAAAAGCAATTAGTTGGAAAATTTCTAACATTAGGGGCATAAGTCCATCTTATTGCATGCACAAGATCTTGATGGAGGAAGGACATAAGCCAACCATTGAAAGGCAGAGAAGGTTCAATACAAACATGCAAGAAGTAGTGAAAAAAGTAGTCAAGCTTCTTGATGCAGGGATCATTTACCTGAAAATGTAGTAGTTGATCATCTGTCGAGGTTAGACAAAGAGCAAAAAGAAAGGAACATTAAGAACCTATTAAGGAACTATTTCCATATGAGATTCTTTTAGCCATAGGGATCATGGGTGCTCCTTGGTTTGCTAACATAGCAAATTTTTTATCAAGTGGAGAAATGCCAGAAGAGTTCACTCCTTAACAGAAGAAGAAGTTGATTCATGATTCCAAATTTTACATTTCAAATGAACTATTTTTATGGAAATTGTGTAATGATAGTATGGTGAGGAGATGTGTAGCAAATGAAGAAGTTGGGTTAGTATTACAACATTGTTATGGAATGGTCAATGGTGGACATTTTGGAATATAGAGAACAGATGCTAAGGTTCTTAAAGCAGGGTTCTATTGGCCTACACTTTTTCACAATGTAAGAGACTTTATGATTTACTATGATGCATGTCAAAGGAGAGCCAACATTTCAAAGAAGGATGAAATGCTTCAATCTAGAATTTTAGAGGTTGAAATATTTGACGTATGGGTCATTGACTTCGTAGGGCCATTTCTTTTGTTAAAAAGTAACAAGTATATTCTTATTTATGTAGATTATGTTTCCAAATAAGTAAAGGCCCAAGCATACCCAATAAATAATTCAAGAGTTATTTATAAGTTTTTAAAGAAGTTGTCCTCTCGGTTTAGTATACCCAAAGTGATTATAAGTGATGGGAGAACATATTTTTGCAATAAAAATGAAACCTTATTGGCTTGTTATGGGGTGAAGCACAGAGTAGCTATACCTTATCGCCCTCAAATAAGTGGATAAGTTGAAGTGAGCAATAGGGAGTTGATGAAAATTTTGGAAAGAATAATGAGCAAGTCAAGAAAAGAATGGGTAAGGAAGCTTGACGATGCTTTATGGGCATATAGAACAACCTATAAAACACCTATTAGGATATCTCCTTTTAGGTTAGTTTATGGAAAAGCATGTCATCTTCCTATTGAAATTGAGCATAAGGCTTGTTGGGCAGTAAAAACCTTGAATTTTGACTTCAAGAAGGTAGCTAAAAAGAGATTGTTATAGTTGAGTAAGCTTGAAGAGATTAGACAAGTTGCCTATGAGAATTCAAGGATTTACAAGGAACACACAAAGAGATGGCAAGATGAAAAAGTAAGGGTAAAAATTTCAAAGAAGGTGAAGTGTTCCTTTTCAATTCAAAGTCAAATTATTTCCTAGAAAATTGAAGAGTAGATGGTTAAGACCATTTATGGTGACTCAATCATACCCTTATAAAGCTATAGAATTAAGCAACACTAAAGGAGAAAAATTCAAAGTGAATGGATAGAGATTAAAGTTATACCATGGAAGCACATTAGAGAATTTCCATTAAGTTTCATATTTGAGGGAGTTAACTACATGATCAACATGGCGGTCTAGCTCATGGACCCTTAATAGAGCATTTCTTAAGGGCTTAACCAAGAAAATTTTTTTTTACATTATTTTATTTAAGTGATTTCATTTATGTTTTTGCATGTTTATTTTAAATTAACCTCTTGATATTTATTTTCTTTTATGATTTTATGAAGTGAGGAAAGGAGGAGCTCTAAAAGAGGTTTTGTAAGTTAAATTTGTATGGAATATTAATTGATATGATGTGCAAGTCATTTATGTGATACATTATGTGCAAATTTATGATTGATACTTTGATTGGTGAATTAGTCAAGTTGCACACCCTATAGCATAGCCATATAACCTAATTATTGTTCTTTAATGTCAAAAATTGCATTTAGGCATGGCCATGTGCATTTCGTACATAGCCATGCCCATGTTGAAGATAAAAATTTGCATTCAAGCATGGCCATGCTTATTTTTTGCATGGTTGTGTGCCTGCCAAGCTTAAAACTTGTAACCATGCATGGCTATATGCAAAATGCACATGGTTTTGCACATGGCCATATGCCTATCATCAATAAATAATGTGCCAGCAAGTCACATGATCGTGCAGCCAAACACGCATGGTTGTGTGTCCCCTGTTACACATGTCATGCACTCACTTTTAAGTGGAGCCCCTCCACTTTCCCAATATTCCCCACTTCCCAAACACCTAGGGTTTCTAACATTGACCACCTTTCCTACTTCCTAAACCTTAGCATTCATCAATTCCCATAACCTTTCCTACTTCCTAAAATCAAGAACTCTTAAATTTTAACTACGTTTTCAAATTCCCACCACCCACCTCTTCTATTTAAACACTTACCACTCTTCCAATTCCTTAATCTTCTCATTATTCACTCATTCTTCACTCATCTTCTCTATTAACACTCTCTCAACCCTAAATTTTTTTCATATCACTATAGAAAAAGAGCAAAGGAAGAAGAACATTGCAAAGAAGAAATTCGCTTCTCCTCCCAAAAGAGCAAGGCTTGGTGGATGGTGCTAATAAAGAACGAATGGTAAAACCCATTCCTAATTAAATTCATTTTAGGAATAAGGGGCATAGGAAGAAATTTGAGCAAATAATGAATAAGAAGATTGTCCCTAATAAATATACTAGTGCTTCAGCTTTAAAGGAAATTAGATTGTTTGATGAGGTAATGATGCATGTCAATAGGATGGGTTGGGTTGAATTTATCATAATGCAAAGTACCGCTTATGTTATACCTACTTGTGATTTTCTCTCTTCATTTAGCTTTGATGAATAAACTCTTATGATCAAGTTTCAATTGGGAAATAAAGAACATAATTTAGTCTTGTTTATACTTAATGATGTGTTTCATTTTCCTAAGGATCAAAATGCTAATGTTGAGTATGATAGAGATGTATTTTAGAGGGAAATAACCGGGGAAAGGGAAGTTTTCTATGAAGCTAGGGTGGTAAAAGAATCTCGCATTCGATTGCCCACTTTGAAGTATTTGCATAGGCTTATGGCTCATTCCTTGTTTCCAAGGAAAGAAGGGGATTTTATGGTTGCCATCACCAAGCTAAACATTTTGTATTGTATGGTCAATAATAGGAAACTTGATATTTGTCATGCTTTAGCCATAAAATTAAGGGATGTAGTTAGTGATAGAGGCTATCAAAGTTGGAGGACTAATGACCACTATAACTACTCACCTAGGCTTTGACAGTAAACATATTCCATTTAAGAAGGTCAAGAGCCATTTCTTTATTGAAATTAACATAATGGAAGTTATGGGTTTAGTCTATGTTAACCAAAGAGGAAGAGCATTCCTTACCCAACCTACTTCATAGAAGGAACCATAAGAAGAAAAGGAGGAGGAAGATCAAGAAGCTACCTTTAATGCAGTCATAGAAAGGTTAGACAACTTGGAACTTTAAGTGGGAGTAGTTGATTTAAATGTCAGTGAGTTGAATACATTGGCATGCTAATTAGACCTAACAATGGGAATGAATCAAAATGTGGATTTGATCAACCATAATCTCATGGCATTCTTCAATGCCCAGAATTTTATTCCTCCACCTTATCCGCCCATTCATGATGAACCTGAAGAGGAAGAAGATGACTCCTCATCTAAGGATGAAGGAGAAGAGTGAAGACTTTATTTCAAATTGTTGTCTCATTCTAGCTTGAATAATGCTCCTTTAAATTGTTTTTGATTTTATGTTTTGTGGACCAATGTGTTTAAGTTTTATTTGTTAAGTTTTATTATGTTTGTTTGAATTGTTAAAGTTTGTTCTGTTTTAGTTTAAATTATTTTAGGATTTTATTTTATTAATGTTAATTGTCCCTTGTTTCATGTTTAATTTTTCTCTCATATGGATGACATGAGTTTAGGATATTTGTTCTATAAAAATTGATGGCAATCAGATTGATAAGAGTTAAATAAGCTAGTTTCTTATGTTCAGATCGTGTTTCAGGTGCGACCATGCGTATTTATCGCATAGTCATGCACCTTTAGAGCTCCAAATACATGAACCAGACATGGCCATGCACCTCTAAATGTATAGCCATGCAACCTGATGAGCTTAAAATTCAAAAATATGGCACATGGTCATGCGGCCCAACACACATGGTCGTGTGCCCTAATGAACATGGCCATTCAATTTTTATTTCTCACATTCCTTGTTATATACTCATGTAATAAGGACATTGCACATTTTAAGTATAGGGGAGAGATTAAAATTTTTGAATTTTAAAATTTTCAATTTTTTTTGTTAATTTAATTTATTTTATTTTATTTTCCCTCTTATTTAGGGATTCTAGGAGAGCTTAATTTCCTATTTGATTCCTAATTCCTATTTAATAAAGGAAACTTTGACCTGATAATCTTTTTTTTTCCTTTTTTCTTTTGTAAAAATTATGTATTAGTTCCTTTCCTTTTTATTTTAGGAATAGAATTCCTTATAACCTTTTTTCTTACTTAAAACATGTTATTCTTGTGTTTTGTTTTTGTTTTTGTTTTTGTTATTTTTCTCTTTTGCTGTTTTATTTTTTTTAGAGACACTAACATTGTCGTGATGACTAGAATAAATACATTATATTAAAGAAAGAGGCTTAGTAATAGCAAAGGTATGTCCAAAGACATAAGGGATGATTATGAAGCTTTTTTTACCATTTACTCCGAAGAGGAAGGTAAGAGATCCTGCTCCTTAATTAAAAGAATTTTAGCAAATTGAAATATTTTGATGATGAGGTACTTTTGAACATAGGGATTAAAGGAACCATAAATGTGTTTTGTAGGAAATTGGGGTGGTCTAGACTAGTTATAGCCCAACATGATATGTTCTTTGAGCTCAAAATAGAATTTTATGCTACATTTAAGATTCTAGATGAAAATCAATGGGTCTTTTCATATAGGTTCTTTAGAAAAGAATACTATTTTGACTATAAAATCATGTCTTTTATGTTTGGTTTTCCTAAAGGAGGTGTTTGTCAACCTCTATTGGAATATAATATGAGTAGTTTTTGGCATGAAATCACTAAGGGTGATAGAGTTTATGAAGGCCAAGTAATGACCAGTGGTTTGATTAAAGATCACTCATATTTAATTATGCACAAGTTCATGTGACACACTATTTTTGGTAGAAAGGACAGCACTAGGGTTTCTCCATATGAGTTATTTATGTTGTGGTGCTTGAAAACTAACACAAAAGTGCATAGCACATAATTTTTTTTATGTTTTATGTGGCGTGTTATGCAAGCTAGGAAAGCATTGTTGTCATTGAGGCATATTATCACTACTTTGGCATTGTATTTTTCTCTATATGAATTTGCAAAACATAAATTGGAGCCCTGGAATCTGAATTCCTCGATGAAGACTACCTTATTCGAGCTGAAATTATTATAAAACTCAATGAGTTTCATTATGTCACCTTAAGGAGATGCTACTTGTTAGGCCAAATGGATATGCAATAGGGTGGAGTCCCTTTTCCTCTTAACACTATAGAGGAAGAAGCTGATGGAAGCGAAAGCCAGGCAAGAAAGAGAGGGAGCAAGAGCACCGAAGGATGGAATAAAGGAATCATGGAAAAAATCAAAGAGCTTATAGATGTCTCTGACAACAGGATTGGGAATATGATCATGGACTTGTCTCATAAGATGGAGAAATTTAAGAGACATTGTGAAGTGAGGGCTAAAAGGTTACAAGCCCAAATTAATGAAATATTTGCATACTTCCTCAAAGTAAAAGGGCTAAAACGATTAATGAGGCAACAAGAGATCTTATTATCATTCCATTCACTTTCCCACCAAGTGCATCAAAATAAGGGAAGTACATTATTCTTTAGTGTTTGTTTGTTTTTATTTTCTTTATATATTTGTGTGTTTATTTTACTTTAAAAGTCATTCATGTTTTGGTTTAATTTTTGTGTTGTTCATGCATTACTCTCACACTTGGATTGTTGCAATCTATTCACATACAGAGTCTTATTCATTAAAGTTAGTTTTCTTGAAAAAATGCTTTAATCTTCCTTTAATGATTTTTTTGGGATTTTTTTTAATTAGGAGAGTAATTTGTGGTTAGGAATTTTTACATTTTAATGAAGTTAATGCTTGCTTTTGTATTGAACAAATGAATTTAGGTGCTTAATGCTTGAGAAAATTGTTTATAAGTTGGAATTTGAGTCTAACCTTCGTATGGTTAAATTCTTATGTATTTTGGTTTATTTTCTTTAAAAAAACCAAAAAATGAGATGGAGCGTAAAACACACTCTTTAGGAGCAGAGTTTAAAAAGAATCTTTTTAAATGTTCCTTCTACTACAATGGTCTTTTTAGAGTAAGAGTATCCAAATGACCTTTTTAAGAGGTATCCATACTAAGTAGTGCAGGAAAAGTGGGGGATACTAAGATTGGGAAGACTTTGCTTGAATAAAGGTTTTAAAACCTTACATGTACTGAATTTATAACTTCTTAAGTTTTAGAGTGATTCCTACTTGCTTTTATTTTTCTTGAATGTCAATTATTTGCTTTCATGATTTCAATAGAAAAGTATGCTCTTTACATAATAACAATGCATTCTTGTCGGATTATGATTTTAATTTTTAGTTTTTAAACCTTTTATTAAAGTAAGAATGAGGTAGTTAGTCAAGTTAAAACTAGTTAATGAGCATGGTTCTTTAAGTGAATATAGTATATTCGAGCTTTGCTTTAGGACAAGCAAACATTCAAGTGTAGGGGAATTTGATAAGTGTGAGAAATGTATTATTTTAACCACTCAATGTGTTAGAATTAGGTGTCATTCTAGTTGCATTTGCTATCTTTTGTTAAGTTTTTCTTTAGTTTAAATATTTATGTTGCATAATTTGAGTTTGTGTTTACTTTTAGTATTTCAAGTTACATTTGGTTGTTTTTATGCATTTAGGTGTTCAAAGAACAGTGATGGAATGAGGCATAGGACTTATGAAGGCTATGGAAGTGTCCAAGGAGCATTCAAGGCAAAATCTAGCAAGTTTGAGGCTTAGAAGAGATGCATGGCCATGTGCATTTTGCACATGGCCATGCCTGATTGAAAGTCGGACACACAACCATATGCACCCACACGCATGGGCATGCCTGAATGCTAAATTCTTATAAAGACAAGCACATGGCCGTGTGCCTAAACATGCATGGCCATGTGCCCTACTAACAGCTTTTTGAAATTTGAATTTTGAAGCACTATAAAGGGGGATTTGATGGATTTTTGAAAAAGGAAACATATAAAAAGGTTGGAGGCTAGGGTTTTATGTATGTGTAGCCTTCAGGAATAAAACATTAGACTCCATTTTTCTTATTCTATATTTTTTACAAGTTTTTATCTTTCTTTTTATCATCTAAGACTAGGCTTGTTTATATTAGTTTTTAAAGATTGAGGAACAAGGACTGAAAAACAATAGCCTTCTACTATCAAGGGGTTTTCTAGGTACTTGTTATTATTCATTTCTATTTTGATTAATGATGATGTTTATTTTCTTTTATTCCTCTTCTTTTTCTTTTATTACCAATATGAGCAGCTAAGTTCTTATTAGGGTTCTTATATCAATTCAACCATGTAACAATTGCAATTAAACCTAAGTCATTAATCTCAATTCATTGGTTATTATTGAACTTAATGTGTTTATAGGATTTATCACCCTTTGATAGAATCTACACAATGAAACTTGATTAAAAGATAGGTTCCATTGGATATAAATAATAACCTATTAAATGCTTTCTTAGTTGAGAGACATTAAAGCAACTAATATTAATTAAGGGCTAGAGATTTAAACCAACACCTATAAATTTAAGATGTTAATTTACTTGGTTAATTATAAGTTTGTTTGAGAGGAAAACCTAGGATTCCTTAGAAGCCTATAAAGTGGATTAAGATTAAGTATGGCTTAAGTACCAATTGATCTTTAGGAAAAGTTGAATTGATAATAAGAACCCTAGCTTTTTAAATTAATTGTTAATTAGTACATATTTCCTTTGTTTGATTTTAGTTAATTTCAAAACACCATTTTTCATTATTTAAACAAACAAAGCACAATTACTCAATTTGCAATTTCTATGGGATCGATATTTAATTACTACTAATTTCTTCAAATGGTTTCCCATGTTAACAATAAAAGGCCCTATATCTAAAGATTTAGACCAATCTCCATTCAAATATTTGGGTAGAACTAGGAGGATGTGTGAATGAAGCCAAAACTATGTTATTGGTAGACTAAAGCTACTAAAGAAAGGGAAAAAAGAAAAAAGAAGAAGAAATTGTGGTCTTTGGCCAAAATGGCCAAAAACCACCTAAAAAACCAAACCCACTTACTTAAATCACTTTATAAAACAACTATATTCTCCATTAAATAGAAAAGTTCTCTAGAGAGCACTTTTTACTTTACAACTTTCTTTTGTCTTAACTATTATCATTACTCTTGCTTTAAGTTCTTTGTAATTATAGATTGATACACCTGAATCTTTTCACTTGAATGTTTAAATAAGCTAAGGCATCTGCTGTAGTTAAAATTTGGTCATTTATCTTCACTAAAATTATAAAGGGAAGCATTATTAGGCATGATGCTAATTTGAAAGATCAGAAGGATTAAGGTGTACACGCCTTTTGTGAATTTCTTACTATCTGAGGAGCCAATTTAGGTAGGCAAAATGAATATTGATGAACATTTACCTATAGATTTTACCTGGACATGGGTGTGGGCAGCAATTTGAAATCATCTATATTAATCTAAGAAAGCAAAGATGTAAGCGAGACAAAGACTAATTAGTGAACAAATTTAAAAGGTTAAAAGTGCAATTTCCATATCCTATTATGTCAACCCCCCCAAATGATACTTTGCTAAAATTTCAACTCTTAATTCTAATTGTTTCCAAAAAGTTTTAGCATTGTTCTGTTGACCATGACACCAACTTCACATGCTTTATGCCCTTCTCAGATAGAGGGTTCAACCAAGACAACTAATGGTACTAAGAAGCAACTACTTATAAATTAATGCATAAGAAGAATCTTTAAAATCCTTAATTCAACTCTTGAAACTTGCAAAAGAAATTCAGCTATGGATTTCGCATATTAAAGATCCTTCCAAAACCCTATTGAGTTGAAGAAAATTCAACATCTGCAAATTCAACCACCAAACACAAACACAAGCAAAAATCAATCATTATCGAGAGCATAAATGAGGAGCAAACACACAAAAACAAAGGAAAAAGAGAGGGCTTTCATTAAGTATTAGCAAGCAAAAATAACAATTTAGAATGCAGAGGAAGAGAAAATCATGAAGGAGTTAGGGATTTAGCAAAAGGACAAGAAGTGGTGAAGGAGTTAAGGATTTAGAATACAAGGAAATAAAAGATCAAGTGAAAAAATAGGGCGTTATTTTTTATTTCTCAATCAAAAATAAATATATATTTGATTTTAATATAGAAAGGGAATTGAATTTTCATTTTTAATTTAGAAATGGAATTAACATTCCATTTCTAAATTAGAAACAAAATTGAATTTCCATGTTTAATTTAGAAACGGAATTAAAATTTTATTTCTAACTAGAAAGATATATCAGTTTGTTTTAAATTGAGAAATAGAAACAAAATTTTATTTCTAATTTGGAAACATATATCAATTTCGTTTCTAATCAATTCGGTTTTTAACTTAGAAATGGAATTTCAATTCCATTTCTAATGTATATTAATAATTGTATTATCTTCTTTTCATTTCTACTCCATTTTGATTTTATTTCTAATTAGAAACGAATATTTTCCATTTCTAAATTTCGGTGCTAAATCGATAAATTCTAGTAATATAAGTTCTTGTAGGACTACTAAAGCATTGATTTTTTGTAGACCATGGTGACCAATATATGCAATTTCACATTCATTTCCCTATATGAGCTCTCTTCTTTCACTTTTTTTTCCTAGGAGGGTGCATATGTTAGTATTACCGTCTCTTTTATATAGGAATTGTATTGTCATGTCTAATTTATGAAGTTCAAAATTTAGGATTTGTACAAATTACTCATCCAAGTAGGACACTTGTACAATGCACAAAGGCAATATACTAAAACTTCATATGTAAACATATCATCATACATGACACAAAGTAGTACCTAAAAATAAAACCATAGAACTTTTTGAAAAAATAAAAATAAATAAAAGCATAGAATGTACATATCTTTTGAATGAGCCTAGCATATGGAGTAGCAATGACAACAAATTAGTTACAGGCTTCTGAATCAAGAGTGTCCAAGCCAAAGATGGTGATACAGAACCTCCAAAAATAAGTTTAAGAACCCCTTTATGTATTCAAACCCCCAAAGTATTAACTTAAAAACCTCAATACTCAATTCAGCAACAACCTCTAAGAAGGGTTAGAGATCACATTACTTATATAATTAAGGAATTAGAACAAAGAAAACTTGATTGTAAATTCCAATTTCGAAACACTCCACAAGAAGATTATCATACTACTTTAATGCTCCTTAAAACATGTATTCTACGCAAGAACAAAAATAAAAGCAAAATAGCCTTTAGGTTTTAAAATGTTTATTCTAAATTTCTCAAAATTCGTCCAAGGCATATTTATAACCTTTATAAGGTTTTCCTTAGTGAATAAGCAAAACTAATAACGCGAAACACAAAATAGGAAACTAATATAATCATATCTCAAATAAAAATTCTTGACATACTTCCTATTTCAAGAATAATACTCATTAAACTAACTAAAATTAATGGGCTTTTTAAAATAAGAATTCGTCCAACCCCTTATTTAACATAATCAAATCCAAATAACAATGCTTAAATAACTCTCCCATGTATATTCGATCAGCCCATAATAAATGTGGACCATTACATACTTAATTAAACTCATTAGTAATTTGAACTTGAATTTAGTTGTATTAAATTTGAGTTACACTTGTCCCAAAAATTTAGTGTCCTTGTAAACTTTCACTAGCCCAATTCACCAAGTCTTGTAGATGATGGATTAAGGCCTGTTGAAACTTCTTATATTGAGACCTTGTTTTAGGTCCTTAAGGCATGCTAATCGGACTAGAAACTTCTTGAACTTGATCCTTATCTTCTTAATCTTGCTCATTTTCATCATGTTGAATCCTTGGAACTTGGTGTGTAGCTTGCTCCATAACATATGGTGGAAAGATGTCATAGACCATTCTAAACTTTATAATATAAACTAGAGGAAACTTGTGAAAACCAACAATGTCAACCAAAACAAACCATTTCGTTCAGCTTGGCAGATTCTTACCCATATATGCCTTCCCATTTTCTAGTTAATGCTGGTTAGGTTTTTTTTTTTTTTTTTTTTTTGCTAAAAGAACATTTGTGTTTATACATAATCCTTATAATATTCACAGATGCAGGTGCAAAAGATTTTTCTATGCGAATGCGTAATTCTCTCACATATTATTCTAAAATTCATTGTATAGGTCAAATTCATGTGATTCTTGACCTCATGAGCTAGTCTTTTAACTTAAATTTTGCAAATACTCTATCTGGAATTTCCACTACAATGTGTTGGCTTATGGTCTAACTTCATATCTATTATGTTTTATTCTCATTTTAGTGCATTAAGTGAACGCCAACATGCTATATTAGAAGAATTTGCTCTGGAGGAGATAAAAATGAAAATGGTATTGTTGGCGAAGGAAATTGGTAAGCATTTGTCCTTGATGGTATATATTTGTTATGCTAAACCTCTTAGGTTATCTTGGTGTTTAATTTGTTGATCGGCTTGACCAGTGTTTTGAACTGCTATTGTAAAGTAGCTCCCAAATATTGACTACATGTATCATTGGCTTATATAGCAATTTTTTCTTCTGGCTGAAATGAAGAACCTGAAATGGATAACAGGCTTTATCAGCAGCTATCTACTGGTTGAACTTACAAGTGGCAACGTCTTCTTGAGCGTGCAAAGGAGCCTGCAGTTATGCTTGAATTATCTCTATTCATCATAGCCTTGTTGTTTCTTCTCAAAATCCTTGGATGAATGCTGACCCAAGGTGGGATTCTATGGAATAAGCATGCTGAAATCTTCATTCATGTCAAATTCATCCTTAATGGAAGGTCTAATCTAGAAGGTATAAATTTTGTCGCCCTCTCCTTCCCCTCAATTTCGAGTCCTTAATTATTTTATCCTTATCTCCTAGTAATCACCTCTTGACTTCAATCCTTTTTTAGTTGAAAATATAAAGAGGTCGGTTTGCATCGTGGGGAAGAAAAAATCTCAATTTGATAGGGCTTCTTCTTATACCTATAGATTCCATTGGACCCATATTGATCAGTTGCAAGCATTATTCAAAATTTAATTCTTAGTTATATTGGTTGACTCTTTGATGCACATGATGTTAGTGTTACCATGAAACGTGTAAAAAATAGAAATAAAAATAAAATGTGTATTTTTGTGGCCATGCTTGCAGAATAGAACTCGAAAGAAATCACTGGTCAATATCATGCAAATAATTCTACAGCAAACAAGTAGTTATTTCAACTCATATTTGTCTCATTTGATGGTTCATAATATGAGTTCAGTACAATTCCATATTATGATATCTTACGACTATAACCGATGAAAGAACTACCAAAATGAAGATGCAGCAAGCGCATGGAATCCTACAAGGGGTACCGGAAATTCAGTCTTTTCCAAAACAACAGCTAAAAACACTAAAGATTGCTGCAAGTGTTCATCCACTCTTATATTGCCATTAGATCACCATAATTCGGCATCAGAAAAATGGATCCTGCAAACAGTCCAGCAGCACGAACCAATTTCTACAAAAAGGAAAAAAGGTAATTTCTTAAAACAGAACATAGTGAATGCTCCATTTGTAATTATACAGAAAGAAAAAGTACACATGATAACACTCTTATTTTGAAAAACTAACCTCACAATCTAGCAAAGAAGCTCCAAAATCCTACAGAGATCTGAATAAGAACATTGTGGAAGAACGGCTCATGAAAAATGAAATATATTAAACTATAACGAGTAAACAGTTGAAAGAATTGCAGGAGATGAATGTCATCAACCCTTGTGATAATTTAAACCAAGCTTAGCTAAAAGCTTAAACATATGTCCAGTACTTCAGTTAACCTTTAAAGAACTTTCAGTTTCTTGGAAGAGTTCTCACTCTTCAAGCAGGGAGCTTATTACTGGATAAACAATTTTTTGAAACATTTCATTGAATATAGCACAAAAATTGCAATCATGTAGATAAAAACAGGACAAGCAAAACGAATATAAACAGCAGAGAGATGAGAACTCTAGTGATTAAAAAACCTACAAAAACTACTATTTGTTGTGATGCTGTTCCACCTCTCTTTGGTTCCTAGGAATAAAAAAAGCTAGCTTTCTCCACCATTTTTGCTATCCTAGGAATTGGGCTATGATACCTACGAAACCGAAACAGCCATAGCTAACAAAAGCAAAGCACTAATTTAACAATAAAGAACCAACACAAAATACCTCAACTACAGATTCTATTCTTCTCTATCCTGGAATTCATCATCATAAAAGAAACAAAAAACTGTTCGAATCCATTCCTTTTAACTAGCTCTCAAAAATTCAATAGTAAATCTGTGACATTGCAACATCCAAATTAAGACTAAAATCATACAAATTCATCCAAATTCAGACTAAAATAATACAAATTGATCCAAATTAAGCTCACCAAACACCTCAAATCATCCAAATTAAGCTCTCACCCTCCATTCAATTGCCAGTGAAAAAGGTGGGGAAAATAAGAAAATGATCAAACTTGAGAACTTTAGGTTGGATTAACCACATAATTAAGCATAAAATACGTAAAAGAAAAAAAAAAAGGGAAGTTAAGAGATTAAGCAAAGTTTTAAAGATAACTCATTAAAGGCCCACTTTTCTTCATCATGAATTTGAGAATTCCATAAAGCTCTGAGCTTTTCTACAGAAAACATAGAATCAGCCATGGATGATCTGTGTGACAGACCACTGCAACCCTAGATCGCCACCAATCAGTCGACACCAACAAAACAGATGTAAAAAAAAAAAAAAAAGAGCTTTATTTTTTCCCCACCACTGACATTTACATAGGCAACAACAAGCAAACAACTAAAGGAAACTGAAACAAGTTCAAAAATACAAGAAAAAAGAACAGAACCACCTTGTTGATTTGAGGAACAAATTCATCCACTCTTATTTTCTTCAGGGAAGCAGACAATAGCATCTTTCATGGAAAGAACAAAATGTTTATAAGGAAGATTATATTTTACACACCTTATTTTCTTCCTTGAAGTATTTTTTACAATATTTCATAGAATCACCTGTTTTGATATCTAATTGTCTTTACTAGCTCTCGGTCTAATGTTGAGGAGTTTTTATTTACTAAAAAATTTGGGCATATTTGATTCATAACTTTGAGTCATATTTTATTTTTTATTAAATTTTTAAGTTTTTTTTATCTCAAAATTTTTATTTTTATTTGAAATTAAAATATTTTAAATATGTATATATAATAATCAAAACAAATATATTTTTTAAATATGTACTATGTAAATATTTCATTAAGCAATTTAATCATTTTATAGGTTTCATAAAATAAAATTTATAAAAATTTTATTTTATAAACTAATAAAATGATTATATTATTTAATTGGATATTTATAAGGTAAATATATTAAAAATATATGTATTTCAACTATTACATATATTAAATTTGATAAAAAAATATTTAAGATATTTCAATTTAAAATAAAAATAAAATTTTTAAAACTAAAAAAAATTAAAAATTTAATACCAAAGTTAAATATGATACAAAATTATAATATCAATGTGGCAACAAAACTCCATTACTAAAAATCAAGTCTTGTTGTGTCTTGCAGGGGAAAAGTCCAATGTGCACCCAGTTTTTTACCTAATAGCACATTGGATCCTTTTTTTTTTTTTTTCCAATCAAAACTTCTATTTCGAAAATGGATACATATTAGAATTTTAATGATTACAATTAAATACTATAATTTTTTTTAGTATAACTAAGTCCTATAAATTAATAAAAAGCTACTTTTAATGGATACTAACAAATTAAATTGATAATTTTTTTTGAAATATATATATATAACCTAATTATTAAATTTTCAAATTTTTTAAACCTATAAAATATATTTTAAACTTTTCTTTAAATTTAAAAAAAAAATCTTAAATTTTTAAAATCAAGTGATATAAATTTCAAAAAATAACCAAATTTATTTGTTAATATAAATAGAGAATAGATAATTGATCTAAACTTTAATTACAATAGTTGAATAAAAAAAATTTACCTATCAATTATTGTGTAGATTTAAAAATTTTAAAATTTGCAATTATACAAAGAAACCTAAAAAAAGAAAAAGATTTGTGTAGTGGGTAGCAATGCTATATTGTGTCACTACCCACTACACAAAGAATATAATGCCCTTTTTTACTTTTTTTTCATTTCATTATTAAAAAAAATTACAATCTATAAATATTTAAATTCTGATACGACAGTTCACCTGTGTACAAGTTAATTTTTAAATTTTAAAATAAAAAAAATTATTTTAACTAAAAAATTGAAATTTAAAAAAATAAAATCTGAAAAAAAATTATAAGCTTTGAGTGTTTAAATATTTACATGATATGTTCATTTATGTGTACAACGGATTCACTTATATACAATTAAATTTAAAATTTAAAATAATTTATAGTTTATGGATGTTTAAATTCTTATATGATGAATTTATATGTGTAATTTAGATTTTCAATTTAAAAAAATTTAAAAAATTTGAATTTAAAAAAAAAAGTGAAATTCAAAAAAATTACAAGGGGCAAAATTAAAATTTACCCCCAACTCACAATCAACTTTACATGTGTGAGTTGGGACATATATGATAGTCCATAAAAAAAAGAGATGAAGAGAGAAGTCAAAGCTAGAACGATGTTGAGTTACCAAATTATCCTTTAAACATACACATAAGAGGAATATGTATTTTTTTGAACTTAATACGCTGTCAGACTTGCAACAATATTTTAATAACCCCCGATTCATTGTGCATATCGCGTCTAATGTATCATCACCCACATATGCTTATTTAAAAAAAAAAAAAAAAATTGGACGCATGTCCAATACTGTCAAATATGAACCTTGCAACAAAGTCATTTGGAAATACCGAGATTCTTTTAAACTGGATAATCAAATTCAGCTTTGATTCAGAAATTACTATATATATTGTTGACAATTTAAGAATGTGACATACTTTTAATTTAAACATTTTCTTTCGGATTAGAAGATTGAGGCATTTCTGTTTCTGGGATAAAATTCTTTTTCTTACTTTCTTTTATCTCACCATAAAAGTAAGAAATAAAGCCCCAAAGAGAAAGCCCAAGAGCAACACCTTTTTCTGCATGAAAACTCTCTTGGAAGAAAATCACTGCCAATATCTCCGTCACTGGAAGTAGAACAGCAATTATGATGGCTGATAACAATGAGGAGGCACAGAAGATTACTCCTATAGCTCCCAAGAAGAAACCCTGCCAAATTATTGCACTACATGCCAATATTACATAATACTTCGTTTCACCAAGTCCGAATTCTCTTCCTTCTCTTGGAATCACCTAATAGAAATTATAAGAGAATGGATAAGAGTCAAATTTTTTAGCAAGAATATCTGTTAAATATACAACTCGAAGATGATAATTGTCATCTTGAAATCCATCCCTTTCGGCTGAATTTTTCATCTTTTTCCACAATTTTTTATGCTTATATTATTGAGATAATTGTTAGTTATTATTGCCAATAAGAAAAGTGCTAAAAATTGAGTAGTCAATATGAAGAATTATTTTTATATTATTAATTAATTATCGTATTTATCAAAAAAATCAACATAGGTATTAACTTTCTTTAAATCCATTTCTTTTGTAAAAAATAAAGGTGAAATGATTCTGATTTTTAATATTTAGTTTACTTAAATTAACATAAAAATTTAATGTGATTTATCATCGATAGAAATTATCATTCTCCTGTTCTTCAGAAATAATTTTTGATTTCCTTAAAAATCAAATCAAATCAATATAAATTAGCTAAACATTTAAATGTTAATATTAAAAATTCATAAATAAAACATATAAATTAATAAAATATGCATTAAGTGTTTGAATAAAAATATTTATCAAAAGTAAATAACTTTTATACTTTTTTAAAAAATTATAATAATATTTGTATAAATAAATATTTTTTAATATTTATAATACATAATTATAATATTAATTTTTAATATATAAAAATAATTATATTGTTAATTTTTTATATTAAAATAATTATAAAAAAATTTAATTGTTAAGTGATGTTTGATTTTCATTCCTATTTCTTAAAGAATCAAATATCTTCTTTAATTTTTCATTTTATTTTTCCATTTCCATTTCAATTTCAAAGTACAAACTAAATACCTTTTAAATGTATTTATGTATTTATTTATTTATTTATTTTTAATAATTAATTTAGATGGCTAAATTTCATAGTTGAGAATGGAAGAATAAGAAATTAAAGAATTAAATTTTTTTCTCAGTCATTACAAAATGTTTATTTTTTGTTAGATTACATAATGTTTTACCTAAGTGGTTAAATAACATCTATCAGACACTTGATGATGTAATTAGACAAGATTCAAAAATGTCCAAATGGTCGGCTTGCTAAAGGCACTCTATCACTACTTATCCTTTGTAGTTGTGACTGTGCCTTTGTCGTAGACCAGACCTTGGACCTTTTTTACTCCCCTTATCCACTCGTTTCTTCATGGCTGAGATAGACATTTGCGTTTCAATTTTTTTTTTTTTTTTAAAGATATGAATCACCAATATTTAACGTTTACTTTTGTTCAAAAAAAAAAAATTTAAGTTTACTTTAAATTTTCATTAACCCAGTTGAAACCAAAAAAAAAAAAAAATTCTGCTTTAATACCTGAGTTTAAAAAAATAATTGTGTGTTTTTGGGCTAATAAAAATTATTATGTTAAAGAAAGCGAATAAAGAAGATCACCAAAACAAACTCAATTATTATCATCTCGTCCTCACAAAATCTAGTATTAGACCAAGGAATTAGCAAATAACAGATAAATAAATAAAAAAATTAGGGTTGAATTATGAAAACAAACCTTGAAGTCATTGTTAACCACCATCCCTACGGTGCAAAAGACAGTGGCAAACAGACACATTACCATCTGAATTTCCATCACAAGTGTGTAGCTCATTTCTTGCTTCGATTTCTTGTATGTCAACTCCACCAATGGCAAGACAAATCCATACAAAACTGCAGCCACCAGAGTCATGATAAACCCTAATATATATTGTCTACTTGATTCATGAGCCGGCCGATCACCGCTTGTGTGCAAAGCCAATACACCAGCCCCAACTGTCAGCAACACAACTGCATTTATTGAAAAAGCAGTAAACTTCTGTTTCACCAAAAGAAACGCAAAGACAGCAGTGAAAGCCAACTGGGTAGCTATGAGTAAAGAAGAAGTTGAAACAGGAAGACGGGCCATTCCATAAGCATAAAGATAGTCGTCAAGGCCGGTGAGGATGCCGATGACTGCCGCCGCAATACAAAGCTGAGGTTTCATGTAGAAGAGTTTAGTGGTGGGATTGGTGGATCGGCGGTGAAAGTAACTTATGAGGAGAGGAATAAAAATGATAGGCCAACCAGCGGTTTCGAGCCAGCTAGAGAGCCAGACACGGTGGCCTCCATGTCTGAAATAGAGGCGCATGATTAGAGGGCCACCGCAGATGCCTATTGATAAAATTATACAGTTGAGGGCAAGTAGAGCTCTTTTCATGGTGATGGTGTTAGCTTGAGGTTCATGCTTGGTCTCCATGAGAAATACTTATAGCTAGATTCTCCTCCTTCAAGCTCCCTCTTCTTTGTTTATATGTCTTTATGTTTTTCTGCAATAATGAGAGGGTGAGTGTACGCATATATATAATGTTTGTGACCTGTCGGACGCGCCGAAGCGGGAATAGCGGTGAATCAAGTCAAGTGTTTCTTTAAAAAAGCAGGTTAGTCAATACGGGTGAGGTCATACACGTAAGGATAAATCTTTATATCGCTACTTTAGTGGTGACAATTTTCAAATGTACTTCTCATTCAATTAATTATTCTTATATTACGAGGTTCTTTTCTGTAATTTTACCCAAAATAAAAAATTTTGTGTCCATTAATCTGGCTATTAATAGCAATGTTATTATTATTATTATTGAAAGATATATTTATTGTCGTATTCATAATTATCTTTTCACCTCTATTTTTTTAATATAAAATGTGCACTTTAATGATTTTACAGAAATAATATTTTGAAAAAAAGATAGACATCTCTAATTGTGATGCTACAGTACGCCATAGTTTGCCACGTTTTTTCTATTTTATCTGACACTTTTACTATTGTCATATTCTTATCTTATTATTTTTTTAAAAAAATAAAATTTATAAATTATAAATATTTAAATTTTTATACAATAAATTTATTTTATCTAATTTAATTTTTTAATTATTAAAAACATATTTGATCAAAAAATTGAAATTAAACAAAACTTGAAGAATTTTTTTTTATTTGATTATAAAAGAATTTTCAAATTATAAGCGTTTAAACTTTTATAGGATAGATTTATTCATATATAACTTAGGTTTTAGATTAAAAAAATTAACAAAAAATTAAATTTTTTTAAAAAGAAATTAAAAAGATTTTTTATTTAATTATTAAAAAAAATTTACAAACTACAAGTATTTTATCCTTACATTATTGATTTATTCATATGCAATTTAAATTTTAGATTCTAAAAAAATTAAAAAAAAATTGAATTTTCAAAAGAAATGAAAATGTAAAAAAAATTACAAGGATAAAATTGAAAATGTCACGGGTAACGACATATATTATCATCCTAATATTTTTATGTAGGATATTTTTTAAATAATAAAAAGGAAAAAAATAATTTTAATATGAAACGGTTAATTTATATATATGCACACACAAACACCTTATACAAACACCTTGAATTCGTGTCCCTGTATCTGTAAGATCAATACAAAAATTGAGCGTTTGTTTTTGGTGAGATGCCTCTTAAAATCTACAAGAAAGCTACAAAAATATAAAAAGCTGATTATTATAATAATTGCTAAGATAATGATTTATGGTTTTTATTTTTTTGAAATGAATTTATGGATCCATAGCTACATAAATTATAATGTTTATGAGGAGTGAAATTCATTTTACACGCCTCCCATTTAAAGTGTCTTTTAGATACGTGACCATACATATAATTTTTATAAGAAAAATTTTATTTTTTAATATTTATGAATATTAATTCAAACAACATTCATCATTGTCTTCATTCACTTATTATCAATGAGGCAAAGTACATCATGAACAAAAATACGTAATTAGTGTTAGGAATCCTGTAACATCTGCAGTGCGTTTCTCAATTGACTTCCACTTGATATATCATCGCTTTCCCTGTTATTTTTCTTTCCAGAAAGACCCAGTAATCAACTTCAAGACTTGTTCAAAAATGGTGGCGTTCTTTTCAATTGCCTACCATAATTTAATGGGGCAATGAACTTTCAAAGTAAGTGCCACAGGGGTCACTATCGCTTGGTGCCATGGAATCTAGCAATAATGGCTGTGGCTGGTGCCAGTTATTTGCATAAAGTTAACATAATATCAACGGAAGGTATATTTGCTAAAGTTGGCTGTGATGAAAGATGACTAACACATACTTCATATATTAAAAAATTGGGTAAAAATTTTCTATAATTTAAAAGTAATAAAAATTTATAGATTGCTCTTTTTTTTTGTTTTTTATACATACATAATTTTAAATAATAATATAAATTTTAACAGTAAGAAATAATTAAATAATAATTTTACTTTAATAACATCATAAAATGTAAAATTTTATTTTTGCTATAGTTGATTTAAAAAGAAATCTTACTTAAAAAATTATTTATCATATAAAATTTATACATTCTAAAATTCTAGAATTATTGTTTCCATGATAAATTTTACTACTATATTTGAATAATCTAAATATAAAATTTATAAATTCTAAAACTCTAAAATTATTGTTTCTAGTATAAATTTCATATTATATTTGAATAATCTAAAAGTGCTTATTTACACTTTAATTTTATATATTATTTAAAATATTTATAGTATTAAAAAAATTTTTAACTATAGATTAAGTGGTTAAATTTTAATACCATAAAAAAATAGAGAGTAAAAAATTTAATTTCTAATTTTCTCAATTTATATGTTTTATTATTTAAACGAACTTTTGGATACTATAATATTTAAGTTAAATAATAAAATGGGATAATTTTTTAAAAAAGTTGAAAGGTCTTTATCTTCTTTTTTTTTTATTAAAGAAAAAAAGAACGAAAGAAATGTAACGTATAACTTTTTAAAAAAGTTAAAAGATCTTCATCAACCTTTTTTATTAAAGAAATACATATTGCCATAAAAATCAATTACGCAAATTAACCTTCCATTTGTTTCGTTGTCGTTTTTAAAATTAAGTTGCTGTCTTGAAAAATATCTTAACCCACTAGTGACGGGAGATAGCTCAATTACTCTCCTCCTAGTTTTTCCTACTCTGAAAAAGAATCAAACGCAATGAATTTTTCCAAACTAGAGACAAAATAAATACAGTAATTATCTACCAGTCAAAAGAAAACAATAAGCTCCAAATTCTTAAAAAACCTCAATGCCTTGTACTCATTTCTTTAGCAGTCTCAACCCACCATTAGAATAATACAAATGATTAGACATTGATAACACTTGACAAGAAACATAACTTTAGCAGTACAACCGGCACAAAACTTGCCAAGAGAATAAAGCCAGGATAGACAATAGACCGTTGATTCTTTTTTTTTTTTCAGACTATAAGGTCGCATCAAAATCATTACTGCTTTGGGGAGGGGAGGCAAAGCAATAAATGAAATAGTTTGTGCACGTGAAACGGTATGATCTAAATCAAACTTTCCAAGTTGGAAGAATGAACACGTCTTTCAGTCTTGCAACCCGATTCTAATTTGCCATCAATGAGATAATTTTCTTTTTTTTTTTTTAAATAAATTATCTAAATTTTTTTAATTAATGAAAAACTCTGAGGATTCCGTCGAGCGTAGCAGAATGAATGACCAGCGAACATAAGGAGAAGAGAACCGTATAAAGACTTCCAAATAGTTGGACTTTGAAAAGGATAAAAATTTGCATTACTACAGTGTTTAAAGTGGATAATTTAAATTTTAGATAAAAAATTAATTAATTAATTAAATTTTTTAAAAAATACAATTTAAAAATATTCAAAATGATAAAATTAAAATTTAAACTATCTGTTACGTCACAATGGACATCAAGATAGCAACATAAAGAATATATTTTACCTGAATCAGCTTCTCTAATGGTACGGAACACTAATATTATTGGAGTTAGATACACCAATTGCTTCTATCGCCATCCTTTTGAAAATAGGGATGCCCTCAGTTTCCAAACAATTGGATCAATCGATCACTAGTGTATACCATAGCGGCTGAGATTGTTGACGTTATGGGACTCCAAGAAGTTTAAACTAGTCCACTAATTGTTTTGTCAGGAGCTGTTGAATTGTTTCTTAAATGGAATCTCACTTTTCCCACAAGTTGATTTGAGAAAAAAAGATAGCGATATAACGTTTACGTTTACAGTAACATCACAACTAGTTTAAATTTCAATTTTACTATTTTTTATTTTTTATTAATTTTTTTTGAAAATTTAATTATTATTTTTTTAATCTAAAACTCAAATTATATACAAATCAACCTATTATATAAAAATTTAAATATTTGTAATCTATAAATTTTTTTAATAATCTCAAGAAAAAAAATTTTAAACCAAGGGGCATTATGGTCATTGCATGGCTGCCAGCAGCGTTCCTTCAAATTTGGGCTATGGTAGGTGCATTTTATCCACGAAAATTATATTATGTTCCTCTTATTGAACAGTGAGGCCTTTGGGCTAGTTTTTCGCATACAGGCTTATATTTGTCCACTACATTGGGCTTACTACTTAGATCATTGTCATCTTGGACCATAATTCACTATACCTCCCTTCCAAAATTGAATTTGTACCAATCTAATTAAGCTTAATTTAAATGATGCAGTGCCGCTTCTGGATTAGCTGAATATAGGCATTTGTTCTATAACTAGAGCTGGTTTCTCAGGTGCCTTTCCAGGATTGAAGTTAGCTTGGCACAATGAGACTAGGAAATTCGAGTTGTTCTGGCTTAAGTTATATCTCATATTTAAATCGTGGTGGATACAATCGTATTAAATTGATTATTAAAACTTTTACTGCTCTAATCCTATTAAGATAAAATTGAATTAGTTAGAGTATAGTGAATTTTAAATATTGGTGTTTTAAAAAAAACGATAGCTTAACTGTGATTCAAACTTTTTAATGCATAATAATCAAATTCAGCTGTGATTCAGATTGTACTATACATTGTCCACAATTTTAGAATGTTGGATGCACTCAAACATTTTGTGTCAAACTGGAAGATTGAGACAATTCTGTTTGTGGAGCAATATTCATTTTCTCGCTTTCTTTTATCTCACCATAGAAGTAAGAAACAAAACCCAAAATAAAAAAACGCAAGAGCAACACCTTTTTCTGCTTGAAATTTCTCCTGGTAGAAAATGACTGCCAGGATCTTTGTCACCGGAAAGAGAACAACAATTATGATGCCTGATAACATTGAGGAGGCACAAAAGACCAATCCTATAGTTCCCAAGAAGAAACACTGCCAAATTATTGCGCTACACACCATTATCACATAGTACTTTGCTTCCCCAAGTTCGAATTGCTTTCCTTCTCTTTGAATCACCTAACAGAGAAAACAATATGCGTAAGAATTGCCATTTCTAGCAAGGAATACTGTTTAATCTATTGCTAGTGAAGATAAACATGCTCTTTAAGGAAAGGGCACTATAGCCGTCGCCACTGGCCATGTTGCACTAAATAACAAAATTTTTTAGGAGCAATTTCAATATTGCCTCCTATGATAATTAAAATTTATTTTTTTGGTTTTTATTATTTTTTTGAAATTTAATTTTGTTTAAATAATTTTTTTGAAATTTAAAACCTAAGTAATTAATGAAAATTTTTTGTAATATAGTACTAAAGTCAGCAACAGAGACAAAGAAAGTTTAGAGTTAAGGAAAACCAACCTTGAAGTCGTTGTTAATCAACATCCCTGAAGTGCAAAAGACAGTAGCAAACAAACACAATACCATTTGAATCTCCAGCACAACTTTGTAGCTAATTTCCTGCTTCGATTTATCGTATATCAACTCCATCAATGGCAAGATAAGCCCATACGGAGCTGCAGATAGTAGAGTCATAATAAACCCTAAAATGTACTCTTCATTCGATTCATGATCCGGCTGATCACTGCTAGTGTGCAAAGCCCAAACACCAGCCCCAACGGTCAGCAGTACAGTTGCGTTTATTGAAAAAGAAGTAAATTTGTGTTTAACCAAGAGAATGGCAAAACCAGCAATGAAAGCCAACTGGGTAGCGATGATCAAAGAAGAAGTTGAAACAGGAAGGCGGGCTACACCATAACCGTAAAGGTAATTATCAAGACCACTGAGGACACCGATGAATGCGGCGGCAACGAAAAGAGGAGGTTTCATGGAGAAGATTTTAGCCGCGGGATTGGTGGACTGGCGGTGAAGGTAACTTACAAGGAGAGGTAGAAAAATGATGGGCCAAGCACAAGTTTGGAGGCAGCTAGAGAGCCAGACACGGTTGCCCCCATGCATGAAGCAGAGGCGCATGATTAGAGGGCCACCGCAGTTGCCTATGGATAAAATGATGCAGTTTAGTATTAGTAAGGCTCTTTTCGTGGTGGTTGTGTTAGCTTGAGGTTCATGCTTGGTCTCCATGACGAGTGCCAAAAACTCTTAATTAGCTACTTTCTCAACACTCCTCTTCTTGCTCCCTTCCTCCTTGGTTTTGTTTTCTTTACGTTTATTTGTCACGAAAGGGGGTGTACCATTCATAATTAGCCCCATATAAACACTTAGGTGAAGCTAAATTTCGCTACTTCGAGTGCCATTAAATGGATGAACACTCTAGTAGGGTAATTTCCTTCAAGTTATTTACAGGTATTCGACCCTTACCTATCTTTTATTTTTTTTTTAAATGAATGATTAGCTATAATATTTTATTGATTGATTTAGATTTTAGAATATGTAAAGGTATGTCACAAATTTAATAATTGATGGTATATTAAGTAGTTAAATAAATTTTTTTTATAACATTAAAAAGTCATATGCTTAATTTCTAATCATAATAGATAGAATGAAATTTTCTTTTTGAATTCAAAAAATAAATTTAATAATAATTGAGTACAATATATTGAATATAAATAATTTATATATTTTTTAATGATTGGGAGGTAAAATTATATTTTTACTAGTATAAAAAACTTAATGAGAAATAATTTAAATGTGAATAATTTAAATTTTATCAAAATTAATTTATGCAACTAACGTTTAGATTATTTTTTTATCATATAATCCATCAATATGCTTAAATCCTATTAATAAAAAAATATTTCTTCTTAATTACCATTGATTAAGCCTCTTAATCAGATAGAATTTTTTTTTCCCATTACCAAAGAGAAACAGACTGAAAATTAAATAGCTCCAAAAACCTTAAAAACCTCAAAGCATTCGTTAATACCATTAGCAATTTTATAAAACTATTAAAGAGTTCGTAAAGAGTCAAATCATGATTAATTTGATGGTGCAAATTGTGTCAAATTAGAAAATCTTTCCAAGAGAATAAATTGAATTTTGATAAATCTCTAATTAAATTAAGGTCACATCGAAATGAATCAATAAAAAATAATGTAGTTTGTTGAGGCAATAAATGAATGAATTCTACACCACATGAGAACCATGATGATACATCAATTCTAAATTTTCAAGAGGGCAGAGTGAACACGTCTTTAAATCTTGCCACTGATCATATATTTTTCCAACTTGCTGATTTCTGCATGCTTGTAATGAACATGAAGTTAGATGTCGTAAGATCAAGTTTTTGATCAATCGAAGAAGATCAATGGTTGTGCAATTAAGTAAATTAGCGGCTACCATCAAGGCTGCTGATGATCAGTTTACTTTGCATATACATGAAGTCTGTCATATTATGGCTGACATTGTTGAAACATTTTGGACTTCAATAGGTACTCTATTAATTAGCTAGAGTTGATTACTCAAAAGATAATGAATTATGTAATTAGTAGGTACATGAATAGTAATGGCCATCGAGAGTGAAATTTCATTTACACCCTCCCATCCCATTTGTATGCCCTGTTAAAACTCATAGTTTGGAAGGTAATTTCTTAAATTTCTGATGTATTGTACTCATTTGACATAAACGAATATATACAAAATAGAATAACAAGAAATTGTTACACAATGATAAATAAAAGCAGCTGAACAAAACGATAAACACAAGCAGCTAAGATAATTGTAAATTACAAGATAATTACAAAAATAATAGGAGCCTTAACACCCCTCCCCCCTTCCCCTAAACTGATGGCGGATGGGACAAGAGGCGAAGTTTGTTGTGATGCTTTTCAAACAAAGCTCGGCCTAATGGCTTTGTAAGAATGTCGGCTATTTGGTTATCACTAAAAAGAAACTTGACAACCACCTTTCCTTGCTGAATTTGTTCTTGAACAAAATGATAATCTAACTCAATGTGCTTGGTGCAAGCATGAAATACCAGGTTGGCACTAAGATAAATAGCATTGACATTATCATACGAAAGAGTGGCAGGCACCAAGGATAGGCAACCCAATTCATTGAGCAAGGATTGAAGCCACATAATTTCGGCAGTAGCATTATCCATGGACTTATACTGACTTTCTATGGAATAGCAAGCTATAGTGGGTTATTTTTTTGCTACCCAAGAGGCTAAATTATTGCCTAAATAAACAACATACCCATTGGTGGATCGTTTATCATCAGGGCAGCCCCCCTAATCATTGTATAAGAAACATTGAATTCCAAAAGAAGAGTGTTTAGAGAAGAAGAGCCCATACTGCTTGGTGTGTTATAAGTAGCGGAGAACTCATTTGAGTGTTTACCAATGCATAGTAATAGGGGAGTGCATATATTAACAAAGTTTGTTGACACTAAAAACAATGTCAGGGCATATACTGGTAATATATTATAAGCCACTAATTAATTAAAGATAGAGATCACTATGTTTAAAAGGTTCACCTGAAGTCTTAGTGAGAGTAGGGGAGACCGTCATTGGTATAAGTTCTGCCATTTAAAATTTATAGGGAAGATTTGAAATGTATTTTGGTTGAGAGAGTAGAAGGCCATTAGGTATATGTAGTGCCTCTATACCTAAGAAATAATTCAATGCTCCCAAGTCACGAATGGGAAATATAGTCTGAATTTTAGTCACGAACCAATCAACTAAAGTGAAGGGTTCTTGTAACCAAAATGTCATCAACGTAAATAAGAACAAAAAGCTTAGAGGAACCATTACACCATATGAACAAAGAAGTGTTTGCCTTGGAGAAAGTAAAACCCAAGTGAAGTAGAAATTCAGAAAGTCAATAAAACCAGGCACCTAGGGCTTACTTTAACCCATATAAAGACCTGTGAAAATGACAAAAATTATTAGGATAATTAGAATCAACAAAGCCAGGGGGCTGTTCCATATAGATTTCATCTTTCAAAGTCCTATGAAGAATAACATTTGAGATGTCCAATTATCTAACACACCAACTTGACACAGTAACAAGAGATAAAATATTATGGATGGTAGTGTATTTAATTATTGGACTAAAGGTTTCTAGATAATCTACACCATGTTCCTGTGTATAGCCCTTGGCCATAAGTCAGGCTTTGTAGCACTCAATGTTACCATTGGCCTTGTGTTTGATCCTAAAAATCCATTTATTTCTAAAAATGTTTTTATGAGGTGGGCGAGGGACTAATGTCCAAGTGTTGTTAGATAAAAGAGCATCAATTTCCTTAGTCATGGCATTTTGCCATTCAACATATGGTTTGGCTTAATTATAAGTGTTTGGTTCTTGTATTAATAATGATGTTGCTATTCTGGTAGAGAGGTGAGCTTGGCATTTATGAAATATAGTTAGGTGAAGGTTCATGTGATGGGTTCGTGTGGGTGGTTTTGGAGAAACGGGATTAGGTTCAGGAGTATGGGAGGGGGACGTTGATGGTGTTGGGTTATTGTAGGAGGATAAGTTAACAATTAAATTTAAATTGGGGGAGGTTAGAATGGGTGGATATGAGGATATAAGAGATATATGAGAGTTGTTAGGAGATGTAGAAGAGGTAGGAGGTGGAGAAGATGGGGGTGGTGTGGGTTGATAAGGTTGTTGGGGAGAAGATAAGGGAGAAAAAGTTAAATTGGAATTAAAAACCATACCTGAAGGAGGTCCAGAGTCCCAATGAGGTGAATGATTCATAACCTGTAGCCAAAAAGAACTGCCCAACGAAGGGGATGTGAGAGGTGGACTAGATTGGCAAGGAAAAAGGTGGACCAGATTGGCAAGAAAAATTATGTCATTAAATTTGATATGTCTTGCTAAGTATATGCGACTTATTTCTAAGTATAAACAATTATAAGCACTATAGGTTGAACTCTAACTAAGGAAAACATAGGATAGTGATTAAAAAGCAAATTTATGTCGGTTATATAGTCGAATGAAAGGGAATATGGCACATCCAAAAGGTTTCATGTCTAGGTAATTGGGATCTTTATCAAAAAGCATTTGGTATGGGAACTTATATTGTAAGATCGGACTTGGTGTATTTGATTAATGGATTGAATGCTCACTATAAAAAAATTCTAATATTTTAGGAGAACATGACTATGAACTAACAAAGTTAAATTAGTATCAACTAAATGATAAATTTTTTCACTCAGCTATCCTATTCTGTTCATGAGTGTAAGGACAAGCAATTCTATGAACAATGCCAATTGATTAAAATAGTTTACTTAGTTTTTTATGTTCACCACCCTAGTCGAAATGGAAAGCCTTAATTTTTTCATGAAATTGTCTATTAATGAGAGATTAAAAATCAAGAAAACATGAATAAACATCAGTTTTATTTTTTAAAAAATAAACCCAAGTAAATCGGGTATAATCATTAATTAATAAGACAACATAAAGATGTCCAAGACTTGAGATAACCGAGGTAAGGCCCCACACATCTGAAAAAATAACATCAAAAGGAGCATTACTTTTGTGTTTGACACTAGCTAAAGGTAAACGAGACATTTTCTCTAAAAAACAAGAAGAATATAGTGATGACTTAAAATTAGAGCAAGGTAAATGAAAACATTTGACAATATTAGAGGTAGTGCATATATTATGGTGTCTTAGGCGATCATGCCACTGTTGAAGAGTTTGAATGGTGGAGAGGTAGGCAAACTTCATGGAAGGATGAAGGCAATAGAGTCCATTTTCACTAAGACCGTGGAGGAGCACCTTTTTGGTGAGTCGATCCTTAACAAAAAAAATAAATGGGATGAAATTAAAAGAAGTAGTGGTTATCAGACGATAATTTTTTAATAGATAAATTTTTTTTAATAATCTTAAAGACATGAAGAGCAGATTTCAAAGTAAGCTTACCACATATTGAAGGGATAGAAGTTATACCAATATGAGCTATTTGAAGTCCTTGGCCATTACCAACATGAAGAATGTCATTGCCATGATGGCATCACTTATCTGTAATGTAGAAAAATTCAAAGTGATGTGGTTTGTGGCACCGATATCGAGAATCTAATATGGCTGAGGAACATGACCACTATACCCATTAGGTGTTGAATATCGAGGTCCAGTATAGGAGTATTGAGCTTATAGTGCAAATAAGGACTGTAAAGAGTTCCGTCGTGAATAACACTGACGATACCGATTGACTTTATGGTTGTGCTAGCCACTAATTTGGCAAGAGGCATAAGAGCGACGTTGCAAACCAGTGTGAGAGTAAGTAGCAGCAGGTGGGCATTATGGGGTAGGAAGTAATGGGGCAATAAGATTACGCATAGTAACATGAGCAAGTGGTGGTTCCTACGTGGCTTTGAGCAGTAATTCATGAGCCAAAAGTTAGGCATGTAGTTCGTAGAAGGGCATAGGATTAGGTCGAAGGTTCAATACAAAAATGATTCTATGAAAGTCACTTATAATATTATGATAAATGATCGCATTGAATTCAGCATATGAAAGATAGCGACCAACAGTACTGAGTTCATCAGCCAAGGCCTTAGCACGTTACAAATAGGTAGAGACAGGGAGATCATTCTTCTTAAACTCTTGAAATTCAATGTTGAGCTAAAGTTGTTAGTTTTGTGAAACCGATCTAAAAGCACAAGCTAGTGCTTCCTATACAACAAATGAGGATGAAAGATTAATAATGTATGAGAAAATATTTTCAGTAAGGGAGGAGAGGATCCAAGACAAGAATAGTCGATCTTTCTAAAACTAAAGATCATATTTTGGATTCAAAATTTGAGTGTTTTGAGTCATTGTAGAGGAGCAATCGAGGTGTCATCGATGAAGCCATAGAGACTCTGATAATTAAGGAGTAGGATGAATTTAGCCCACTAGGCCAAGTAGCTTTAGCCATTGAGTTTGATAGAAAAGGTATGGGTAGAAGAGGATGATAAAGCAGATGTAGAGGTGTTGGAGACGGGGACAAGTTGATGAGCCATGAGTGAAGGAAAGGGGTTTGAGAAAAAAAATTATTTAGAGCTTTTGCTCTGATACCATGTTAAAATTCAGAGTTTGGAAGGTAATTTCTTATTTATTGTATTCATTTGACATAGACGAATATATACAAAATAGCATAACAAGAAAGTTGTTACACAATGATAAATACAAGCAGTTGAACAAAACGATAAGCAGCTAAGATAATAAAAAAATAAATAGGAGCCTTAACATGTCCTATATATGGGGTCATGCATGTAATTTTAACAAAAAAATTGTAGTCATTCACAAGCAAATTTCAATAAAAAAATTTTTTTGGAAAAACTATATTTTAGGTCCCTCAATTTTGTGACTTTTTTTTATTAAGTCCCTATCTTTCAATTTCGCTTTATATGATCCCTATACTTTTATTTTTTTTCTTTATTGAATCTTTATACTTTTATTTTTTATACATTGAATCCCTCCGTCAAAATTTTAGTTTATGTATTTAATACTATATCGAATTTAGTCCTTACAAAATATATAATTGAATCCCTATATTTTTAAATTATACTATTTAAATCCTTACAATTTTTATTTTTAGTCTATCAAATCCTTATTTTTAAATTTTTTAAGTTGATTGTTAAAATCTTAAAATGCATATTCTTTTTTTTTTTTATCTAGTTAAAAATATAGATTATCAATTTCTATTGATAAAATTGTGTATGATTTTTAAAAAATATGTAAAATACAAATTTGATTAAAATATATAAATAACAACAAAATTTATAATTTTTATTCAAAAATATTTTAGCTAGTTATTAGTATTTGTATTGAAAATTAATAAATTTGTGATTTCATTAATTTAAAATTCTAATTAAATATGTAACTAATACAAGTTTTGAACACATGGTAAACTTAAATTTTAGATCATCATTAATTAAAATATAAAGATCTAATAAATAAAAAATTAATTAACCAAATTTTTTATAATTCATGTGACCTTAAAGCTACAATAATTCATGCATATAACTAAGATACAAATGCTTTTATTTATTAAATTTATCTATCAATTAGCAAAAATATGAAAATATTTATAACATTATTTAACATTTTATAAGTAAATGATTTATATAAAAGTCTTAATTCACCAAATTAAAAATTTCAAATTATAATTAAATGACTTAAAGGTAAATTAGATAAAAAAACATAATTAAAAAATAATGATTTAGATTCTTAATAGTTTTTTTAGGTTCCTTTAGTGAAAAATTTAATGAAGTTACAAATTTATTAATTAGGTATATAATTGTTGATGATAATTAAAATATTTTATCTCAAAATAGATAAAAATAGTATCATATATGTTTATTGGATTTTTATTATACATATTTTCTAATTACTTTTTAATATTATATATATCTTTTATTAATAGAAATTTATTATAAATAAATGACCTATGTTAACTTTATGAGAAAAAAATTAATGAAAGAATATGTCTTTTACGATTTTAATAATTAAAATAAAAAAGTCAAAAATAAAGATTTAATTGGTAAAAAATGAAAATTTTGAGGATTTATTTAGTAAAATTTTAAAATATAGAGCGTTAATTATATATTTTACAAGGACTAAATTAGATATAATGTTAAAGTGCAAGAATTGAAATTTTGACGAAGGGATTCAATGTATAAAAAAATAAAAATATAAGGATTCAATGAAGAAAAAAATAAAAGTATAAAGATCACAGAAGTAAAATTGAAAGATAGGAACTTAATGAAAAAAAGTCGAAAAGTTGATCAACCTAAAGTACGATTTTGCCATTTGTTTCTTGTCATCAGATGGAGGGGGATGTGTGACTCAAAATTGAATTTCTCACAATGTTTGTGAGGACTTGGTCACTAAATCAAAGCAACACAGATAAATGTCAATAAAGTTTAATATAATCAATGAAAATTTGTGTCTTTTTATTTTGGATTTATTCAAATAAGTAGAAATTTGGGATTTTAATATAAATGTCCAAAAAAGTGCCTCTATTCACCAAAATGCACCCACTTTTCATTATTAATTAAAATGCCTATAAAAATATAAAATATTTACCTCTGTGTCTTGTTTTAACATAAACCACGCAAAAAAAAATGACGCGAAGAAAAAGGTGCTACTCTCTTCCCCGCTACCATCACCATCACATATCCACCTTCCATTTTGTTGATCCCGTTATAGCATACCCATTCTTGATCCCTTTGCTTGAGATACTTCCACCAATTACTTTTAATTGAGATTTTATTTTTTTACAAATTTGTGGGTTTGTTTAATTCATCCATGGGTTTGCCTTACTTTGTTGCATTAGAAGTAGAAAACTTTGAAAGGGATTTAATGAATTCTTCGATTTAGATGAGGATTGTCACGACCTAAACTAGGGGCCATGACCGGCACTAGGAAAGAGGAATTCTTTCGAATTCGGAACCTATAGCAAGCTTTAAAAATAAAAACATGCAATAATAATAATAAAATATGTACCATAATTAAAAATCTCAAAAAAATATAATAAAATAAAACTCTTTCATATCATAACATGAAATATGTTAATACACGCTTCAGAGAAAACCTCTGAATTTAAAATCACATACAGCGAATCTAAAACAACACTCACTACTGATATAAATTATAACTACTGTAGTTTTCTAGAGTACAATATAAAATAATTAAGTAGATAATTTACACAATAAAGCCAGGGTGGAAGAAGTCCGACGAATGAGTCTACTGTTGAGGTTTGAAGAAGAAGACTGTCCTATAAAAATATCAACTGAGGGGAGTCAGACCTCATTGAGTGAATTTTTCTAATATATATACATGCATTTACTATATGACAAATGCAAACAGTCATCAGTATATATATAATAAATATATACAGGCATATACACACAAATGCTGAAATCACTTTATATATAATATTGAAAAACATCAGTTTATGAGGGATCAAATAGAACCCTATTTAATCGTAACCTCAATTAACAATAATATCACTCTAGCCATATAGGCTTACTTAATTTTAAATAAATTCACTTAATTCATATGGACAGTAGACTGGCCCTGAGACACTAAGTCAACCGAGCTCTAGTAGTCTAATTGTCAGTGTGATTGGCCCCGAGACACTTGGTCAACCGAGCTCCAACAATCACACCATCAATCACATCAATCTCGATTAAATCAATCAAATCAGGATCCCACAAATAAGTTAGTAGTTCAAGCCTACAATCTATTGCGCCGGTACGTACTCGGTTCTAGTGCTACCCACTAGATAGCACGTTTTATCGATATCCTTCATTTAAAATAAAACATATATTCAAGTAAATAAATATTGCATAATGTCATTCATAATAACCAAATAAACCATATATATACCGGAAATATACCTAAAATAAACTAAGTATATTTCAAGTATACATATGTAAAATAAATTCAAACAAGTCATGAAATATACTAAAAATAAACCAATAATATACTTAAAAATAATTTAAGTATAAATCAAAAGTAAAACATGCATTTATTTCAAAATATACCAAAAATATACTAAAAATATACCTAAAATATACTCAAGCATTTTTATAAAATAATTATGCATAATTATACATTTAAAACATGTATTTCTAAAACATACAACCAAAGCATAATGTATATATAAAATAACAACTCATAGGTATGCACTCCTCGAGACTGGTCTAACGAGCCTGATCCACTAGGTCTCGATCTCGGCACAACTAATCAAATCAATTAATACAGAAATTAGAATAAATCTAACTTAACTTCTAGAGACTTGATCTAGGATTACAAAATACAGACTGACACAGAATGACTCGATGTCACGATTTATGAGAATTCTACCAAAAATTTGACAGAACTTCCTCTGTAAAACAGGCATCTCTCTACTAAAAAGTAGAGCCGATCCTGTAAGAAAATACACATCTATATTCCAGAATTCAAACAACCCTCGGTTGGGACCCTAAACTATGAAATCCCCCAACCGAGGTCCACAATTCATCAAAAATCCAAATAATTCAATAAATATACTAAAAATCAAGAATTGCCATAAATATTCTCAAAATATCAAAATATAACATATTTAACATTAAAACACCAAAAATAATTATTTTCTCAATAATTACGTAAAAATCCCGAAATAATAATATAATATTATTAAAATCTAATTTTTCTCGATAATTCAATATAAATTAATAAAAGTTCACTTTATATATTCCAATTACTAAAATAGCCTAAATACATATTAAAAATTACTAAAAACCCATTTTATTACCAAAATAATATATAATATATTATTTAAAAATAATTTTTGAAAATTAGTATTAATTAGTTAAAAATAGTAAATAATTTGTAAAAATCATTTTAGTACCTTAAATAATATTAAAACCAACTAAAATATATTAATTAGCTATAATTAGCACAAAATTATGTATTTACCCTTATAATACAAAAATATACATTATATACTATTATTACTCAAAAATTCTATAAAAATTATATAAATGCATAAAAATTATTTCTCAACATATATATTATTAATATTAACTAAAACACATATTTAAACTAATATTTCAACAAAAATCCAACTCTAACCTAATTATTCAATTTTGACATAAACTATAAAAATTCATAAAAATTATATAATATTCTCAAAAATTAATTTCTCAACACTAAAATTAATAAAAATATATAATATCACTAAATCAACCAAATTTATAATTTAATAAATTAATTTACAAAAATTAATAAAATAATAATAAAATATTCAAAAATTCACAAAAATCAAAATAAATTCCAAAAATCACATAAAAATTCATAGAGGTAGATTAAGCTACTAGGAATCACATTTGTAAAGGGAGTTTGCAAGATTCAAGCTAAATCAAGCTAAAAAAATTTTGAAACCTTAGAACTCAAAAACTAAAAATCAACAAAAACTCAATCAAATGGAGATTAAAGCTTAAACTAAGCTTGGATTAGTGCTCACCAGTGTAAAAGGAAGAGAAAGACACTGGAAATGCATGAAATGATGGTCGAATGAAGGTTGGCTGGATTTTATGGAGTTCTCAGCTTCTTTCCGGTCTCCTTCAACACAGACACCAGTAAGCTACTCCTCTGGCTGGACAATAATGAGAAAGAAGGAGGAAGTGACGGTGGATGGTGGCGATCTGACAGAAGGCTGAGAGGCACAGTGAGGGTGGTGGTTCGACTTGCGCAGGGAAGAGAAGATGAGGATGATGTACTGTGTTTTATTTTGTTATTTATGTATAATATCATTCAAAGTAGTAAATTTAAATAGCATAAATTAATTTTTCAAAATAATAATTTTTGAGATAATATTTACATAGAAAATTATAATTAAACATAAAATAATAAATATTAACCATATAATAATAAAATAATTAAATATAACTTTTGAATTTATTAACACTGCATATCTCATTTTAAAATAAATTAATTTAAAAACTAGGGTTATTACAGTCTTCCCTTCTTATAAGAATATATCCTCGAATTCAAGAAAAGAATAATTACAAAGCTCAAGGAGGAAAGAGATATGGGTAAGAAGCTCGCATTTCAGCTTCAGTCTGCCAAGTATGCTCTTCTACATTGTTGCTGCGCCATAACACCTTAACCATCGAAATTTGCTTCGAACGCAACTATCAAACTTGATAGTCAATGATCATAATAGGTTCTTCCACGAACTTCAAATCTTCACTCACTTCCACGCTATCAAGCTGCAACACGTGTGAAGAGTCTGAAATATACTTCCTCAGCATTGAGATATGAAACACTTGATGCACTTAAGACAAACTCGGAGGCAAAGCCAACCAATATGCAACAGTTCCAACTCTCTCCAAAATCTCGAACGATTCAATATATCTCGGTGTTAGCTTACCCTTCCTACCAAATCTTATCACACCCTTCATCAGAGACACCTTCAGAAAACATAGTCTCCTATCTAGAACTCCACATCTCTGTGTCTCGGATCCGCATAGCTCTTCTTTCTGCTAACTATGGTCTCTAATCTCCTCTTAATCACAATAACCCCAATCTCATCCTAACTCAGAGGGCATCTACACTTCCTTCCATACAAAGCCTCGTATGGTGTCATCCTAATACTGCTATGGTAGCTGTTATTATAAGCGAACTCTACAAGCGACAAATGATCATCCTAGCTACCTTCCAGATCTAAAACACACATCCTCGACATATCTTCTAGTGTTTGGATCATCCTCTCAGACTGACCCTCTGTCTGAGGATGAAAAGTAGTACTGAAATCCAACCTGGTGCCCATCACTTCCTACAATTTCTACTAAAAATGAGAAGTAAATACTGAACCTTTGTCTGACACAATGGACATAGGTACTCCATGAAGGCACACAATATGCTTCACATACAGCTTCGCCAATCTAGCTACAAAATAAGTGGTTTTCACTGGCAAGAAATGTGCAGACTTGGTCAACCTGTCCACAATCACCCATATGGAATAGTATCCATCCTTAGAACGAGGTAAACCAACCACAAAATCTATAGTAATCCTTTCCCAGTTCCACTTGGGAATAGGAAGAGGCTGAAGCTTCCTAGAAGGCTTCTGATGTTTAGCTTTCACTTACTGACACATCAAACATTTAGCAACATAATCAACTACATCCTTCTTCAGTCCATCCCACCAATATGAGTCTCTGATACTATGGTACATCTTAGTGACACCTGGATGTACGTTGTAGGCTGTAGAATGTGCTTCCTCAAGGATCTTTTCTCTCAAATCATCCACATCATGAACACACAATCTACCCTTGACCCACAAAACACCATCATCATTGAGTGTGAAATCAGTGAACTTTCCTTCTCGAACATTCTCGGTAAGTTCTTCTAGAACAAGATCTCAGCTCTGAGTTGCCTTAATCCTATCTCTCAACACTGATCGTACCTTAAACTAAGCTAGCAATCCACCTGATCTACTCATCTTTATCATCAGACCTTGATCTACTAATTAATGCAACTTTAGGATCAACGGTCTCCTCTCCACACTGATGTGAGCAAGACTACCTGAGGACTTCCTACTCAAGGCATCTGCTACCATATTAGCCTTGCCTAGATGATAAAGAATCTCACAGTCATAATCTTTCAACAGTTCCAACCATCTCCTCTGCCTCAGATTCAAATCTCTCTGCTGGAAAATGTACTTAAGGCTCTTATGATCAGTAAAAATCTCACAAGTCACCTCGTACAAATAGTGGCTCCAGATCTTGAAAGCAAAGATCACTACAGCCATCTCTATGTCATGGATAGGATAATTCTATTTATATTTCTTCAACTGCCTCGAAGCATAAGCTATCACCTTACCATTTGACATCAACACACAACCTAGGCCAACTCTAAAGGTGTCACAATACACTATGAACTTATCTACTATATTAGGCAAAGCCAAAATTGGAGCTATGCTCAACTTCTCCTTTAGCAACTGGAAACTATTCTTATAAGCTTCAAACCATTCAAACTTCACATTCTTCTAAGTCAAGCGAGTCATAGGAGCTATAATTCTGGAAAAATCCTATACAAACCTCTTATAATACCTAGCTAAAACCAGAAAACTTTGAATCTCAGTAACTGAAGTCATTTTAGGCCACTCAGACATTGCCTTAATCTTCTATGGATCAACCTGGATACCCTCTTTAGACACCATATGTCCAAGGAAAGCAATACTCTCCAACTAGAAATCACACTTCAAGAATTTAGCATAAAGTTGATGTTCTCTTAGTGTCTGCAATACAATCCTCAAGTGATATACATGCTCCTCCATACTCTTCGAATACACCAGTATATCATCAATGAGGACTACCATAAACTGATCCACAAATGGTCTAAATACTATGTTCATCAGATCCATAAAAGCTATTGGGGCGTTAGTCAAACCAAATGACATAACCAGAAACTCATAGTGGCCATATCGAGTGCAGAATGCCATTTTAGGAACATCGGCCTCTCTGATCCACAACTGATGATAACCTGACCTCAAATTTATCTTAGAAAAGAACTGTGCACTCTGTAGCTAATCAAACAAGTCATTTGTCCTCGGAAGAGGATACTTGTTCTTCACTGTCACCTTGTTCAGCTCTCTATAGTTAATGTACAATTTCAAGGTACCATCCTTCTTCCTCACAAACAGGACCAATGCACCCCAAGTAGAAACACTAGGTCTGATAAAACCCTTATCCATCAATTCCTGCAACTGCTCCTTCAACTCTTTCAACTTTGCAGGAGCCATTCTATAGGGTGGCATCAAAATACAGGTAGTGCCTGGAACCACATCTAAATAGAACTCAATCTCTCTGTAAGATGGTAAACTTGGCAAACTTGGCAACTCCTCAGGACAAACATTAGGAAACTCACAGGCAATAGGAACATCTGTGATCGATAATTTCTCCATTGAAGTATCCCTAACTAATGCCAAATAACCCTGACAACCCTTCGTCAACATCTTCCTAGCTGTAATAGCGGAGATGAGATTCTAAGGTGCAGAACTCTTATCACAAACAAACTTAAACTCTTTTTCATCAGGAATTTTGAAAATCACCTCTTTTCTCTAATAATCCACAACGACATAGTGTCGAGACAACCAATCCATACCGAGAATAACATTAAACTCCATCACATCCAACAATATCAAATCAACGGATAATTCTCTACCTCCAATGAAAATTGGATAACTAGAAAGAACAATATCGGTGTCTAAGAAATCGCTTAGAGGAGTGGTGACAGACAAAAGAAAAACCATCCTTAAAGCTTGCCAATAAGACTTGGAAGCAAAAATAAGAGAAACAAATGAATGTGTGGCACTCGGATCAAACAGAACACAAGCATCCAGGTAACAAATAGAAATAATACCTGCCACAACTGCATTAGATGCTTGAGCATCCTGCTGAGTGAGGTGGAAAACTCTGGCTTGACCTCAACCTCCTTGCTGACTAGTAGAAGCATGGCTAACACCTCTGGCACCTCCTCTAGTACCTCTACCATGACCCTACTAAGGAACAATCTGAATAGAACTGTGATGCTGAGCTGGAGGCAACTGAAAAGGCACTGGTAATGGACTGTTGAGGAAATTACAGAATCTACTGTGGCTGATAACCAAAATAGAGACATGATCTGGCATAGTGTCCCATCTGTCTACATCAAAAATAAGTCAATGGTGCCATGTAACACGGTCCCTAATGGACTCTGCTACACATTTGATAAACACTGTGTCTACTACTCATGTGTACCCTCTATTGTTGTCTCTAGCTCTGTTGTACTGGGCCCCTCTCCTGACTACTTGAACTAATCTAAAAATTTGAGTATGGAGTAGTCCAAAATCCACCTAACTGAGTGCCCAACTGGTAATAATCAGGCATAGCTCCTTGCCTGACTAGCCTTAGCTCAATCTCCTTGGCCAACTCTATCATTGACTCTAGAGTAAGGCCTGCTGTAGGCATACCAGCAAATGTAGAACCTAAACTAGTGACAATAAAATAGTGATCCCTTATCAAATCTTTTGCATATCTGTCGAGTCGAAGAAACTCTTTAGTATAGTCCTCAACAGATTTGTCACCCCGGGTAATAATCATCAATCGGAGTCTGTAGCTTATACAAAGTGGCTCTAGGCAGAATCTCCTCATAAATTGCTCCCTGAACTATGCCCAAGTCATCGTCATCATATAAGGCTGAATCATTTGGATGAACCAATCCAGGGTTGGTCCCTCTACTGACAGCTCTACGATCATGATCCACTAATACTCAATGTGAGCAGTCCGAGTCCTCATCTTAATCGCATGTAGAAAGTCTAACGGATTAGAAGTCCCATCAAAGGCTATATGACAGACTTCGGTATAGAATAATGCTACCTCAGGGTCAGACATACCTTGCTGATAAACAGGCTGAATCGGTGGTGCAACTGGAGGTATAGGAGCATCCTCATACTTAGGCTCTATAAGTTCCTCATCCTGTAGCTCTCTTTGTCTACGGTGACCTATCACTCCTTGAGGTCTACCTCTGCCACAACCTTTGCACCTAGTTGGTGGCTCAAGAGGTAAAACCTCATCCTGAAAAGACTCATCATCCTCAGCCTCAATGACTGGTGGAGAGACACGCGATCGTCTCCTCATTTTGAAAAGACAAACAAAAGGATTCAGACAAAATAGACAACTAAAGGTAATGTAGAAAACTAAATCAAAGAATACTTATTAAAGATATACTCGAACCTAATTAACTGTAGTAGTTTCAAAGAAAACACAACTCAGAAAACTAGGGCCACAACTCTAATAACTTAGGCCCAGATACAAACTCCACTTTGATAGTAACTTTGTCATGACCAAAACCAGGGGCCATGACCGGCGCTAGGGAATGGAAATTCTTTCGAATTTGGAACACGTAGCAAGCCTTAAAAATAAAAACATGTAATAATAATAATAAAATATGCACTATAATTAAAAATCTCAAAATAATATAATATAATAAAACTCTTTCATATCATAACATGAAATATATTAATACACGATTCAAAGAAAAACTCTAAATTTAAAATCACATACAGCGAATATAAAATAACACTCATTACTGATACAAATTATAACAACTGCAGTTTTCTAGAGTACAATATAAAATAATTAAGTAGATAATTTACACAATAAAGCCAGGGTGGAAGAAGTCCGACGAATGAGTTTACTGTTGAGGTTTGAAGAAGAAGACTGTCCTGTAAAAATATCAACTGAGGGGAGTCAGACCTCATTGAGTGAATTTTTCTAATATATATACATGCATTTACTATATGACAAATGCAAACAGTCATCAGTATATATATAATAAATATATACAGGCATATACACACAAATGCTGAAATCACTTTATATATAATATTGAAAAACATCAGTTTATGAAGGATCAAATAGAACCCTATTTAATCGTAACCTCAATTAACAATAATATCACTCTAGCCATATAGGCTTACTTAATTTTAAAAAAATTCACTTAATTCATATGGACAGTAGACTGGCCCCGAGACACTAAGTCAACCGAGCTCTAGTAGTCTAACTGTCAGTGTGATTGGCCCCGAGACACTTGGTCAACCGAGCTCCAACAATCATACCATTAATCACATCAATCTCGATTAAATAAATCAAATCATGATTCCACAAATAAATTAGTAGTTTAATCCTACAATCTATCTCATTGGTAGGTACTCGGTCCTAGTGCTGCCCACTAGGTAGCACGTTCTATCGATATCCTTCATTTAAAATAAAACATATATTCAAGTAAATAAATATTGCATAATGTCATTCATAATAACCAAATAAACCATATATATACCTGTAAGCACCCAATTTCAGGATGCAATTATGCATAATTGCGATATAAGCTCCTATGATGAAATTCATTCAAAATTTGAACTTGGTTGTCGATTTTCTGGACTTTAAAGACTAAATTGTAACGTTTTTTAGGATTTGATTATAAATAAGTCAATTTTTTAGGGGTCTTTTGGTAATTAATTTTTTTTAAGATCGACATTAGTGTAATGTCGACTAGCATTACACAATGCCAATCGGCATTAGACAATGTCAATCGGCATTATATAATGTTGGTCGGCATTGCACAGTGCCGACGCGCAATAAGTCTTTTTTTTATTATTTTTTGCGTATTTTTTCTTATTTTTATCAATTTTTTCAGTGTTTTGATTGGTTGAAAATTTAAATTTTATCTTTATGATTATTTGATAAGGTTTTTTTTAAAACACAGAAGGTTTTTTTAAATAAAAAATAAACGCTATCTGATCATTAGATGAGTCTATTCCTCCTTTGGAGGAAGTCAGTACGTTCAGAGTCTGCATGCGTGCGTGAAGGAAGAAGATTTTTGGGAGAGGATTTTTCTTTCTTTGGGAGACTCACACACAAATGAGAGTTTTTACACACAAAGAAAAAAAAACATAGAAACCCTAAAAATTTAGACGTGAAGAATACATCGCACACACCCTGATCTTTCAAAAAACCCCAATTTTGGATACTGCCAGTGTCTTCAAAAGCAATCAAATCCCAGTCCAGAATCAACAATAATTCAATTTTAATGGTGAAAATCCTAGTCTAAGGGGCCAAAAAGGACATTTGCACAGCATCATCACAATGTTCTTTTTTATTTTATTTTGTTCTTTCCTTAATGATTCTTATTTTATTGTTGTTATTGATTTTTTTAGAAAATCACTGTAATGTTTATTTGATCCATTTTTTGTGTTTTATTTGTTTTGGGCTTATTTTTTTATGTTTTTATCCTTATGGGCCCCAAGCCCATGTTTAGGTCTAACCCACTTAATAAATAGGCTTAAAAAATGATTTAGGTTTTTAAATAATTAAAATCAACTTAGGTGTAATATCCCGTGTTTTTAAAATATTTTTTTACACTGTACCGGGATATGCAGTGTTAATAATTTCTGTATGTTATATGATATTTTTACGAGTTAATATGTATTTAAAACCTATTTTTATTACTGTGTATTATTTTCAGTGTTTTACGTAAAATTTTCCCGGGACTTTCATTTTCGGGGAAATTTTCACGTAAATATTTTAATATTAATTATTTTAAATATATTTTCGGACTTGCATGAACTCATGCGTATTTTTAAATTATTAAATAAAGCCTGTGTGTGTATATTTATTTAATTAGGGTTTATTATTACCCTAATATTTTATTAATTATTTATTTGTTTTATTGTTATTTAATTAATTTTATTTAGTATAAATTATTAAATTATTAGATTTTATGTGTATGGTGTATATTTGATGTGTGTAATTTAATATTATTTTAATATATAGTATAAAGTATATATATATACATATATACAATAAAATTTGTCAAATTACAAAAGAATTGGAAAATTACAAAACTGCCCCCGAGTCTTCTTCTTCCTCTCGCCCGTTCCCTTCACCGTCCGATCGCTGTTACTGCCATTCCCTTGCCGTTGGTGTGCCATCCGGTGTGCCACCACTATCCTCTAGCCGTTCCGTCGCCTGCAGAGCTCGTTTCCGGCGCCTGGAAGTCGATTTTGGCCGGAGAAGCCGAAAATCGATCCATCGTCGTTCACGTCGATTTTGGCCACCGTTTTTGACACCGCCAATCTCTTTCTTCTCCTTGAGCTCCGGTGAGTGTGATTCTAGCTTTGGTTTGAGCTGAAATGGTCTAGAATTGCTTAGGTTTCGAATTTTCAATTTCAGCCTATTAGGGTTTTTGATTTTTTTGAGCTTCGAATTGGATGATTCATGAAAACTCCCTTCACAAATGTTGTTCCTAGTATCTTAATCTACATGTATGAATTTTTGTATAATTTTTGGAGATTTTTTGGATTTTTGGGTATTTTTGAATATTTTAATATTATTTTCTAATTTTCGGAAATTTATTATTTAAATTATGAAATTGGAGTTTATGGTTGAATTAGGTGTTGAAATGAATTATAGGAATTTATTTGGAATTTTTATGAATTTCTAAGTATTTATTTTGAATTATTGAAGTTTATGTGATTTTGAGAAATTAGGTTAAATATATTTTAAATTGAAATTAATTGGTTAATTGAGTTTAATTATTGATATTATTGATAAATATGTTGAGAAAATTAATTTTGGATAATTGTATAATTTTTGGTGAATTTTTGAAGTAATTATAGTATATTTATATATATAGGGGTATTTTGGTAATTTTACCCTAAATTGGCTAAAAATGTAATTTAATTGGTTTTAATAGTTATTTAAGGCTTAAAAATGATTTCTACAAAATATTTGATATTTTTAACTAATTAAAACTATTTTTCGTGAATTATTTTCAATTATATATATAATATACGGTTTTTCAAATAAAATGAGTTTTATTCGGTTTTACAGTGTTTTAAGGTTAATTATGTAATTTCTACCTATGAGATGTATTTCTAGGTTTTAAGGATATTTTCGGTATATCTGGAATATGTTATGTGTTTGTGGACCCCGATCGGTGGACTGTAGTTTGGAGTCCGACCGTGGGATTTTGATTGTGTTGAGCTTGTTTTTCGAAGTGTATTTCTTTGCAGGGTCGGCTCTACTCTTTTGAGTAGAGAGATGTCCGTTTTACAGGGGAGGTTCTGCCGAATTTTCGGTAGAATTCTCGTAAAACGTGATATCCAGTCGAACCCTAATTTTCAATTCTGTGTTTAATACTCTAGATCGAATTCTAGGATTTCTGTTAGGGTTATTCTGATGTCGATTATTCATTGTTTGTTTAGTTGCACCGAGACCGAGGGCTAGTGGACCAGGCCCGTCGGACCTGTCTCGTGGAGCGCATTAGGTGAGTTACTATACTATATATATATATGCTTAGGATGCATGATTTAGAAATGCATGTTTTATGTTGATTAAATATGCATAAATAATTTGATTATTTCTTAAGTTTACATTAAGTATATTTTTGGTTTATTTTTGGTATATATTAAATTATATACATGTTTTGTTAATAAAATATATTTAAAATGTTTTTAAATATATTTTTAGTTTAATTTATGATTTGACTGGATTTATTTGACGTATATATACTCGAAATATACCTGGTTTACTTTTGGTATATTTCTGGTATATATATGGATTATATTGTTATTTCATTTACATTCATGCATCATTTATTTTTGTGAATGAATGTTTTATATTTAATGATGAAGGATATCAATAGAACGTGCTACCTAGTGGGCAGCACTAGGACCGAGTACGTACCGGTACGCCTATAGTATTTAGGCTATAATACTAACTTATTTGTGGATATTGATTTGATTATGATTATCGATATGTGAGATGTGGTTTGTGGGTATGATTGCTGGAGCTCGGTTGACCAAGTGTCTCGGGACCAATCACACTGGCAGTCAGACTGCTGGAGCTCAGTTGACTTAGTGTCTCGGGGCCAGTCTACTGTCCAAATGGATTAAGTGGATATATTTGGAATAAGTGAGCCTATATGGCTAGAGTGTTGTTTAACACTATTTCTGAGGTTGCGATATTCTAGGGTTCTATGTGATCCTTCATAAACTGTGATTTTCAATAAAATATATAAAAATGATTTTACTGCATCTGTGTGAATTTGCCTGTATATATATATTATATATACTGTTGACTGTATGCATTATCATTTAGTGTGTATGTATATATATTATAGTAATTCACTCAGTGAGGTCTGACTCCCCTCCGTTGACTATTTTTCAGGAGAGTCAACTTCTTCAAACCTCAGTAGCAGGTCGATACATCGGATTTCTTCCGCCCCGGCTTCTTTGTGTAAATTATCTACTTGAGTCTTATTTATTTTATCTAGACACTGCAGTAGTTATGAATTAAAGTATTGGATTTCATGTATTTTATTTAAAGAGATGTATTATATTGAAACTGGATTTGTATTAAAGAGATTTTATATAAGTGATGAGATTTGATTCAAATGCAGTGATGAAAACGTTATTATGATATTTAAGATTTTTATTTCCGCTGCATATAATATTGTTATTGTTATTATTGCATGATTTATTTTATTTTTATTTTTAGGCTTGCTACGGGTTCCGGATTCGAAAGAATTCCCGTTCCCTAGCGCCGGTCATGGCCCCTGTTTTGGGTCGTGACATTAGGCCCATTAGGTTAATTAGATTTTAGGCTCGCTTAGTTAATTAAAACTTGTTTAGACTTAGCTCAGCCCATTTAATTGCATTTCTTTTAAAATAAATAGACCTAGGCCCACATTTCACTTAACATAAGACCAAGTTAGACTTAGGCTCATTAATTTGATTTTCCTTTAAAATTGAATAGACTTAAGACCATTCCTTAGACAAATTAAAATAAATAGATCTAAGCTCACTAATTAATAAAAATATAGGCCCACTTATAGTCCATTTCTCATTTATAAATAATATGTAGACTTAACTAGCTTATAAAATAAAATTAACGTAGTTTAGACATAAGGACATTGCCTTTTTATGCATTTTTACTTGTAATTTTATTGACTTGTTGCCTTTTGGGTTAGATGGATGTTAATTAGGGTTTAATAAAATTGCATATAATTAGAGGATGAAATAATCATTTATAAAATTATTCTAAAAGAACATGAGACTAAGAGAAGTTAGTATTCCGTATCCAGAATCTCCTGGTTGTGGTGTTAGCTTTATTTTAGAGAATCAAGTACCACCTTTTCGATTTTTCCCAGTTATTACCCTGGGTGGCAACTCCTCATCTCCACTCCATGTCTTTGTGACAATGGTTAGTGTGTTCTTTAAAGCCCTGAGCCTAAATAGTGTTGTGATTACTAAAATCTTGGACGCGTGCTAAACCCCGCCGTCTACAGTGGCGACTCCAATGGAGATAAGAGATACTGATTGTACTTGTGTTCTTTAGAATTATTTTATTGATTATTATTTCATTCTTGCATTCATTATGCATGTCCTTACTAAATCGATGGCATTGGTTTATAATTCCATGATTCCACTAGCTTCATGGAGTTATGGATTGGCTAACCATCACTCTTAGCCTTAACTCAATTCAAGAGAGATTATCGGGCTCATCTGACCAGAGTCTGTAACCCAAGTCCCTAAAGGGGGGCAATCTTCTCTCGGGTTGGTAAAGGATGTTGGGCCCCTCTAACCTTGGCCTATAACTCAAAGTCTATAATAGAGAGCATCTTGCTAAGGGAACTTTAACTTTTCACCAGATCCTAACCACATATAATGACTTAGTTACTTCCCCTAGGGTAAAATGCTTGTTTGTTTGAATTGCCATGAGGTATTCCTATTTATAAAAGCCCAGGCCTATACCTTTGAAGCTTATTTAGGCTAATAAGGATTAGGCTAGACCTTTATATTTAGAAATGCTACTTTTATGTTTTTTCTTTTAAGAGAGATTTGGCATGTGCATCGGCTTTTAATATCCCCTGTTGATATGAAGGCCAAGACTAAAAACCCTAGGAAAAGAAACTCGCCATTGAACACATGTGTGGGAGGAATAAGGTTAGAAGGCTTATGATTGCATGTTGCTTGTTGATTGCTTCTTGATACTTGATACTTGTTAAGTGTTTGCTTGTTATTTATTACATAAACACATGCCTCATGCATACATGCATACATACAGTCCATGCATCATACTAATACCTTGTTTTGTAGCCATCATAGATTCATCTGGGTCTTCTTATGTATGGGGATGAAGAGGTGGTAGATTGACCAGAGTTGATTTAAGTCCAGAGTCCATAGCTCAAAGCATTCTTCACAGACTGGAGAGACTATAGGGGAGTCCAATCAATCAACTATTCCTAGAAGTCGAATCAGCTCAGACTAAACAGACTAAAATGGAACAACAACCATAGATGTGGAACTTGGAGGACATGAAGAGGGCTTTAATGGATGACATGAGAGCTATGATGCAAGATGAACTGAGATAGGGTTTGATCGGACTAGTGCAACCTGTTATTGAATAACCACCTGCTACTACTGTTGAACAGCCACCTGCTGTAAGAGCTCCACCTGTTGTTATAGCTCCTCCACCTACTGCTAATAATACCGAGGAGCAACCTACTCCTAGAAATGTGCCTGCTATTGATGTGAGAATGGAAGACATTGAAAACTACATGGTAGACAATGTTAAGAGAGAATCACTTGAATTGGTTTAAGACCTTGAGTCCAAGCAAATGCAAGCACTAACTTAGAAAATGTCCAAGATGGAAGAGCTAATTAGAGGACAAGGAATAGGATATTCTTTTAACTTTGATGATATGTTGCAAATGGAGGGTGACAAGCTGCCTGAAAAATTCAAAATTCCTCAACTGTAAAAATTTAATGGGAGAGGAGACCTTAGAATTCATCTGAGCCAATACATAACAACCATGAACACTACAAAGCCCCTATAGCGGTAATCACTAGGTTGTTTGTGCTGTCCCTAGAAGGAATGGCTGAACTGGCACCATGGGTTAGAGAAGTCTATTAGAGTTGACTGAAAGGAACTATGTACTGCATTCTTGAAACAATAAGATTATAACACTCGATTGGAAGTGTTAATTAGGGATTTAGAGTTAACTAAACAGAAATCAAATGAATCTTTTTCTGATTTCTTAGCTTGTTTCATGAATAAAGCAGGGATGATGAAAAATAAGCTTGCTGAAAAGGATCAAGTTAGAATGATAGTTCATAATGTGTCACCTGATTTGGTTGAGAGGCTACAGATGATGAATCCCAAAACCTTTATGGATTTGTATGATGATGGGTTACAAGCTGAGGAAATTGAGAGTGAGAAAAAGAAAACTGTTAAAGGCATAGGAACTCAAAACTACCCAATTGGGGGTATACAACAAGGAAGTACTAGCCAAGCTATAGAGGTGCGTGCAGTTCAGCAACCTAGAAGGTTCTCCAACTTTAACTAACCACTCTCTAAAGTCCTAGAGAGGCTAATCCAAAAAGGCCTGCTCTGACCCTTAACCTTTTCCAAACCCTTGAATCCAAATCTCTTTAGCTATGATCCGAACAGTTACTATAAGTTTCATCAAGTAGCTGGCCATTCCACAGATACCTGCATTCGCCTAAAACACGAAATCCAAAAATTGATAGACTTTGGAAAAATCACCGACCTTGAGAAATCCAATTCCAACCCAAACACCAGAAACAACCCTTTCCCAGACTACCGAAATGTTCCACCACCAACCACCATGATGATCAACTCAAGGGTTACCAAAGAAGAAGTGCTAAGCTCCTTCGAGGACCTCAACCTTATACCCAATGGAGAACCTTTCAGATAGCCATAGAGAGAAGTAGAAGATTTATTGGGCCAGCCCTTAAGCAAGTTTAATTATAGAGTATTTTACTCGAAACCACCCTCTGTTGATATCCCTATTGAATCAATTAAGCCCTCAGGTTGGGGAGATGAGTTTGATGATAAGCCAGTAAAAGAAGAGCCTGAAATTCCTGAGCAGTCGCCAAGAGGAGTTAAAGATCTATTAGGACAACCTTTGGGCAAGTTTGATTATAGATTATTCCATTCTAAACCCGCTTCTGTTGACATACCCATGGAACAGATCATGCCGACAGAATGGGGTGCTGAGTTTAAAGAAGATGAATTCTTAACCCCAGAACTGTCCCAAGAAGGGGTTAAAGAGCTGCTAAGCTGATATATGGACAAGCTGAGGGAGTTGAAAGGAAAACAAACATGTACAGTGGAAGTTTGGAAAAATGGGAAAAGAGAATGGATTGTTAGGATCGTGGACATCTAGGATGATTTTGATGAAGAAAAATCCACTAGAGTCGATGCATGGAGTGATACTCTAAATGTGAATCATGTTATTAGAAGCAGGAGGAATTATCAGGCAACAGAAAAGCAAAATGAAAGGGTTGTAGAAAGGAAGAAACAAAAGATGTAGAAGTAAAGGAAGGACAGAAAGAGGATTTGATCCTGGAATAACTCAAGAAGGCTAAAGTGAGTGTGAGCATCTGGGAATTACTGATGCATTTGGGTAGTCACATAAGGGCTCTGGTTAAAGCTTTGTCGAACGTGAGCATTGAAACGATAGTTACGCCCGAGGCTATGGTAGCAAAGGTGACAGAAAAGAAACATGGGCCGATAACATTCTCAGATGAGGACTTGCCTTTTAAGGGAAGAAATCATAACAAGGCATTCTTTGTCCCAGCTGAAGTAAAAAGGAAGAGAACTAACCTTATAATGGTGGATGATGGTTCAACTATAAATATATACTCGCTAAAGATCCTACTTAATCTGGGTCTGAAAGTAGATGACTTGATGGCTTTAAACCTCATAATCAAAGCTTATGATGATAGTACCAGGAATGTGGAGGGAACATTTTAGGCTTTAGTCAAAACAGGGCCTGTAGAGTCAACTGTTGAATTTACTATACTGGACATCCCTGTTAGCTATGCCCTGCTGTTAGGAAGGCTATGGTTTCATGCCCTGGGAGAAGTACCTTCAACAGTGCACCAGAAAATAAAATTCCCTCGAAAAAGGAGATGTCGTGACAATAGAAGCTGGAACCAACACAGCTGTGGCAGCCATACTTGATAAATAGAAGCAAGTGTGTGTTCTGCTTAATTTCCAAGTTGTTGGAATATTTAATGAGATGGATCCTAGGGTTGCAAAAATGATGGAAAGCATGAATTATCGACTTGGACAGGGGCTTGGGAAGAATGAACAAAGAAGTCCTAGGCCCCCGAACATTAAAACCCAAGATCATATAAAGTGTTTGGGATATACTGAGGTAGGATTGGCTAGTAGAAGAGCAAAGAACAAGGAGAAAGCAAAAGAAATAAGCCCTTGGGAAGGATTGGAAAACTAAATGAGAACTTCATTAAGCTAAGGGAGAGCAAGTATTATCTGGGCACCAAAGAATCTGTTAACGTGGCTAGAAAGGATGTCCCTGGGTTTGAGATCTTCAAGGAGTAGATTGTGGAAAGCCTAGTGGCCAGTAACAAAGAAGAAGTCATGAAGCAAGTAATTGAAAGGATTAGTGATGATGCTGTTAAGGAGCTGCTGTGTCTGTCACCTGAGGAGGAACCACCCCAGGACTTAGCTACTGTCATTAGTGATAGTTTTATTGATGTTTTTTATGAAAAAACTGATGTAATAATGTTCGGTCTTTATGCGGATGAAGATGTTGTTTTTCCTATGATCAATGATATGAATGTTGGTTTTGCTTACTTATGTGATGTGCATCTTGATAGTTCTGTGCATTATAATTTTGAATGGTCATGCATGTTTGACATTAAGTCAATTCAATTTGATTCATTTAACATGGGCACAAATGATAATCCAAAGAACATTTCTATATCACATGATGTAACTCCTGAAGAGAGAAAAAATTTTGAGAGAATATTAACAAAAAGAAAGGTAGTATTCGCTTGGACTTATGAAGATATGCTAGGTTTGGATAGGGAAATAGTAGAGCATCACATTCTAACTCATCTAAAAACCAAGCCGGTTAAACAGAAATTGCACAGATTAAGACCAGAATGGACAGAAAAGATAAGGGAGGACATTGCTAAGCAAATACAGGCTAACTTCCTAGAAGTAGTAGACTACCCTCAATGGCTAGTAAACACAGTACTTGTTCCTAAGAAAGATGGCAAAGTATGAATGTGTGTAGATTTTAGGGATCTGAACAAAGCCTGTCCAAAAGATGACTTCCCGTTACCTCATATTGATATAATAATGGATAGCACTGCAGTAAATGCAATGTATTCTTTTATGGATGGATTTTTTAGGTACAACTAGATCATGATGGTAGTCATGGATAAGATTATTATCACATAATGGGGGACCAATTGTTATAAGGTGATGCCTATCAGACTGAAGAATGTAGGTGTAACTTATCAAAGAGTCGTTACTGTGCTTTTCCATGATATGATGCGTAAAGAGGCTGAAGTGTATGTGGATGACATGATGGTCAAATCAGAGACAAGAGGAGGACATTTTGAAGCCTTAGACAAGTTCTTTAGCCCAAATTGAGAGGTACAACCTAAGACTCAACCCAAAGACATGCATTTTGGGGTTACTTCAAGGAAGCTATTAGGGCATATAGTGAGCAGCCGAGGAATTAAAGTGGATCAGGATAAAGTGAAAGCCATTCAAGAAATGCCAGCACCAAAGATGGAGAAAGAAGTAAGAGGATTCCTTGGCAGGTTGCAGTATATTAGTAGGTTTATCATAAAACTCACTAACATTTGTGATCCTATCTTTAAGCTCTTAAGGAAAGATCAGTCGGTTAAGTGGAATGATGATTGTTAGAAAGCTTTTGATAAGATCAAGGAGTATCTTTTTAATCCACCTGTTCTGAAACCACCTAGACAGGGTAAGCCATTGGTTTTATACTTGGCTTTAGAAGAGGATGCAATGGGGGCAATGTTAGCATAAGAAGGGTCAGATGGAATAAAGCACGCAGTGTGCTACTTGAGCAAGAAGTTTCTGCCGTACGAGGAAAAATATGATTTAGTAAAAAAGACAGGTCTGATCATGATTTGGACTACGAGGAAATTGAGGCATTATTTTCAATCTTACAGGGTTCAAGCCGTTTTAAGAATAGACCCTCTAAGGTATCTATTTCAAGAATTGGCTTTAACTGAAAAAATGTCTCGATGGTTGGTACTCTTAACTGAATTTGATATAGAGTACATTACTACAAAGGTAATCAAAGGAGAGCAGTAGTAGAATTCTTAGCTCAGAATGCGATCAAAGGTGAAGAGCAGTAGAATTTGGAGTTTCCAGATGAGAACTTAGTAGTTGTAGAGCACCAGGAGTGGAAACTTTACTTTGATAGAGCTGTAAACAATAAAGGAGCTGGATTGGGAGTGATTCTTGTTACACCGAAAGGAGAAACCATACCAATGGCAAAGAAATTGGATTTCAAGGTTACAAACAACATGGTTGAGTATGAAGCATATATCTATGGAGTTGAGGCAGCTGTGGCAACTGGAGCGAAAGATTTATTAGTTTATGGAGATTCAGTGTTAGTTATCAGTCAGGCTAATAAAGAATGGGAAGTAAAAGAGGAAAAGTTGAAGCCTTATATCTACTATTTGAAAGCCTTAATGAATAATTTCACCAAATGTATCTTTATCCATCTATCCAGAGACGATAATCATATGGCAAATGCACTGGCAACACTCTCTTCGATGTGGGATAGTGCAACTGGGTTGGCCATGAAATCGTTAGTGATCATGAAGTCTAGAGCACCGTGTTATGGGGGTGAGCAGATTATGAATGTTTAAATGGGGCCTGAAGAAAAGCCTTGATTTTATAATTTCCAGAGATTCATTGAAGAAGGAAATTATCTAGATGAAGCCTCCTCAAAAGAAAGATATGCTCTTCGTGTTCTTACACGTAACTATGTAAGTCATGATGGGGTATTATACAAAAGAATGCCAAACGGGATGCAACTCAGGTGTCTTAAAAAGGATGAAGCTGAAGAGGTGATGCAAGAGATTCATGCAGGGGCTTATGGTTCTAATATGAACGAGATAATTCTACCTAAGAAGATACTCAGACAAGGGTATTACTGGATGACTATGGAAAAGGATTGTATTAGGACAGTAAGACAATGCCATCGGTGTCAGATCCACGAGAATCTTAGTCAATGCCTCCAACAGTGCTGAATAATTTATCATCCCCTTAGCCCTTTGCAGCATGGGAAATTGATATCATAGGAGAAATAAGACCGACAGCATAAAATGGGCATAAATACATAGTGGTGGCAATCGATTACTTTTCGAGATGGGTAGAGGCAGAATCTTTCAACACTGTGAAAGCAAAACAGATGGCACAGTTCATCGAGAAGAGCTTTATCTGCAGATATGGGGTTTCGCATCATATTGTGATAGATAACAGGGTTTAATTTTAAAGAGAAATAGCAGAGTTATTATAAAAGGATTAGATTGAGCACTATAAATCTTCACCTTATCGCCCCCAAGCTAATGGAGCAGTGGAAGTGGCTAATAAAAATGTCAAGAAAATCCTTTCTAAGATGGTTAAAACCTACAAGGATTGGTCTGAATATCTTCCTTTTGCCTTATGGAGATATAGGACTATAACTCGAACCGCCACAGGCCAAACACCATTCTCATTGGTATATGGTTGTGAGGCAGTTTTGCCCATAGAAACTGAGATTAAGTCCTTAAGAGTAGTCATGGAGGCTAAAATAACTAAAAATGAATGGGTGCATAAAAGATATGATCATCTAGTATCTCTAGATGAGAAAAGGATGGATGCTTTATTCCACACTCAAATATATCAGAGAAGGATAGCAAGGGCATTCAATAAGAAGGTTAAGCCTAGGAAGATCAAAGCTGGAGATATGGTGCTGAAACAGTCTAGAGCCATGGTGTTCGATCCGAGAGGTAAATTTAGACCGAATTAGGAAGGACCGTACTTGGTCAAATCGGTCTTACCTAAAGGAGCTGCTAAGATATCAGATCTTAAAGGGAATAAGTTTATAGAACTTGTTAATCTGGATCGCCTCAAAAAGTACTACTTGTAAAAAATATGAATAAAAGTAGAATAAAGAAAATAAAGTTTGCTGGCTAGAAAACCTAAAAAGGCTAGTTAGGCAAAAGTTAGGGCATTTTCATTGTTCAGAAAACCCGCAAAGGGCTGACAGGCAAAAGTTAAGGAAATAAATTAAAAAAATAATGGTCTCGCTAATTGGAAAACCCGTAAAGGGCTAGTCAGGAAAAATTTAGGGAAATAAAATGTGAGTTGAAAATATTCAGTTAGAAAATTTGTGAGGACTAGCTGATAACAGGAGTTATGTCATGTGATGTATTAAATGTACTCGTTTTGGCCCTAATTAATGAATGAAATTGAAATTGAAGTTTTGTTAAACTTTGCATATCTTTCTTTATTATAAAACATAAGTACTTGAAGGGATGACAAAACATAAGGAAGCCTAAAACTAGCTCTATAAGACCATTCTATCTAGTGATGTCTTTGTTTCTTCCTTTGAGACTCATCATACAAAGTTTGAGTTCTCTTGTACCTAGCAAAGCCTGGTGGTTCTGTCTTTTGGATAACAACCCAAGTTTTGTAATCATCATCAGTAGTAACATCAGCCTCTAGGTGTATGTTCCGTTCAAAGGCTCTACAAGGCCACAAGCTCCTAATCTTATCCAGAGAATCTTATCTCAAAGGAAAGCCTTCAAAGTCAGTTAGAACAGTAACGATGAACTGAGGGTGACCATATTGACAACAAAGGTGTAAAGGGGTAAAAAAGGTAGAGAAGTGCATCCCTGGAATAGGAACACAGTGATCATACAGCTCAATAGTCATGAACTTCAATCTCCACCAAGGGTAGACCCATATGATCTCAGCATCTGAAATCTTCTTCAACCAGTCAACCCATTGGTCCATAGAACATTTTTGTTTCATTTTTAGAGAATGAGATTGTAGTTGACGAGGTTGATAAGTCAAAGGATTGAGGGGTACATTTAAGTAAGCTCAGCTTTTCCTGTAACCAAATCTTAAAAAAATGGTATAAGAATAATAAAATAAAAGCCCGCTAAGTTAAAAACCTGAAAGGGCGGCTTAGGCAAAAGTTAGGGCAAGCCTGCTAAGCTGAAAACCTAAAAGGGCAGCTTAGGCAAAAATTAGGTCAAAAATAAAATAAAAATAAAAGTTTTGGTTGCACACTTGAAGAAGAAGTAAACTGCCTGAGAAACGATTATGAGTCTTGAAACTGTCGAGCCCAATGATGGTCTCAGTAAGGATAACTGGCATAGGATTAGCTCTAAGCTCCACCTATTCAAAAATACTGACAATGCATGTATCGACATCACCATGATGAGAAACTAGCAAAAATTGTGCATATAAACAGAAAGCAACTGTTCTAGTCCAAGAAGCAGTGTTCTTGTCCCGAGTCCCACCGATGGTGATCAGAGAAGAAAGATGAATGGTGCCAGGTTTATACGCATACACGTAAATATCATCTGGGGGCAAATCAAAGAATGCAACCAATATGCCAGAAAACTGCATCTCCAAATTAGGAAGAGCTATTATAGCAGTCGAGTCTAATGTGCATCCTAGGATAGCAGCAAACTCTTCAATCATTGGACAAAGCTCTTGCTCATTAACTTGAATACATGGTCCTTGATATCCCAGAAGGAAGCAGTAGCATGTAGGAGATTATTATCGATAGTCAGGTGCTGAAGCGATTTCAAGGATTTGATGTGGAAAGGTTGAAGCTTGTTCCAGTCATTGCCATTGAGACTTCTAAGAAATTTCTTCATTATTTGGAGAGATGCTTGAGTCATGATGAGTGAGCAAAAGATGAAGGAGAATGCCCCTTGTATGGTCTTATATAGGGAAAAAAGATGAGTTTATATGGGAAAAGGATTCTGCTAGCAAAGAAAGATATGGATAAGGTAATAGAATCTGAGAAGGACTGGGATAAATAATTAATTAGGAAGATACTCCATTCTTTTAATTATTTATCTATCGAATATTATCTATCTTGGGAAAGATAAATGGACAATTAATTAAAAAGGATAATGTTCATTAACTATCTTTTTTAATTAGTTATTTATTAAAAAAATCCATTAAGATGCAAACACTATTTCTGTTCTATCTAACAGTGTTTGAGACGGTACAGGAATAAAAATAGCAGTACAATAGAGAGCAGTCATATACAGACATGCAGAAAGTCAGAAATATAGAAACTCTAAATCACTCATCTTGTGCTTTGGTATCAGGCCATGGGCTCCATCCTTTGGTAAGGTCATCATGATGATAAGTGTCTAGAGATCTAGCAGATGAAGTCCCAGCATTATATGGATCAAAGCCCAAGTCTACAAGCTACCGATGAAGCATCTCATTCTCCTACTCTAGACTGCTGGAATAACTCTGCATACATAGAAAATACCATATCATATGCATAACATGCATACATTTGCATTGTCTCAGTGAAGGCGCTTACCCGCCAATTATCTATAACCTTCATCGTAAATAATCTTTAAGACGAGGCAAGTCCATATAGATACTCTGCCTATGTCCGGGGAATCTGTTTTGTAAAATTTTATTAATATCAATGTCAAGTGTACAGATCCATACAAGAAATAAAGCAAACAGACTCACATGAGAAGCATCTGGTGGATAAAAACTAGGAAGCTGAGCATTACCAAACTGCAACTGCTGCTCAACTAGAGCCTGAACAATGGGAGCCCAATAGAATATAGACTTGTCTGGAAGAGAGACATCACCAAGCATAGCATTGATAAAGGCCCCATCGCAACTAGACCTAACGTGCTGAGCATGATAACCAGGACTAGGTCTGGGTTCAGGGCTCTCAATATCAGGAACAAACTCAGTCTCTAGAACAACCTTAGTCTCTGGAGCAATCTCAGTCTCCTCATCCGTATCAACAGGAGAGCGAACCTCCTTAAACTGTAAAGAGAAGGAGTGATTCATAGGTTCTAGAAACAGAAGCTGAAATAACGAGAAATTACCTGATCATAGTCAATGGGAACATGCTCCAGGAGGCTCTCATGGATAAACCGCTGATAATGTTGAGAACGCTCAAGAAAATATAAGGCAGCATATCGTTGTAGTGCATCTCTCAGCTTTGAACCTGTAAGATGCAAGCTTCAGAGCATAGAGGAAGGAACATTAGATGGAATGCGACGTTGAGAAGGGCCAAAAGACCAGTGATACACTCGCTCCCCTAAATACCACATCAGACAGCCATAACCAGAGAGCAGGATCCTCATAGGCTCTAAGCGAGCTACAGCCGCTATGAAATCATATCGCTGGATGTCCTCAGCACCCTCCAACCAATCAGAGTTTATCTATAATTTATGTAAATTAAGTCTAATTTCTATTAAACTGTAACATACTAATGATTTTATTTTCTTTTTCCTTACCAGGTGCCACTCGACAGTGTTCAACTGATCACCGTACGTCTGCAAAGTATTCCTATTACTAGCAAGGTGAGAAGAACCCCATATCATCATCAAAGGAAAGGTACTATTAGAACTGATAGTGTTAAAGCCTCCAATTAGCCCGATCTCTATACTCTAGATCTGGAAAAAAGAGAATATATCAGAAAAGGTAAAGAAGAGCAAGACTATAAAGATCAAATGAAGGAGAACATACATGCAAGATGTGCCAAAAGCCACACATCGTGATAGCACCTCTACAGACAGTGTCCAATCTATAATAAATATAAGCGAGTGCAGTAAATCCCTAATCTAGTGTGGCAACTCGATCCAAGTCACGAAGAGGACCCAACAGAGCAATACTGACCTCATGACCGGTCTTATAAAAGAGGGTCATGCCTAATAATATCAAAAGGAAACACCTCGCCTTATGAATAATCTGACGAGGAGTAAAAGTAGGAAGGTGTCTGAATCCCTCAACTAATGATGAAAGAAGAATGTTCTTCTGATTTTTCCATGTTAGGGCAAACCCGATCAAATCTCTCATGTACTGACTCCATGCATGCTCTGGAAGACTATAATAGCTGAGGTCAAATGGAACTGGGGATCCTCTAAAGGCAATCCCGGTGATAGCAGAGAAACTCATAGGTGAAATGGTCAGCTCGCCCACACGAGTATAAAAAGTGTGGGTAGTATCCATCCATCGCTCTATCAAAGCAAATAAAGAATAATGGTTAGACCAGCCTCGAACAGTCAAAAGTGTAGCAATGAAATGCCTAAATCCGAAAGCCCAAATTAGATGTGTTACCTGCTCCGACAATCCGTGAAATAATTCCCGAGCTAGATTGAAACAGCCTGTGAACTTCATTGGAAGCTATTTCAATTTTAAAAAGAAAATAATAATTAATTAATTGAAAGATTAATTAATTAATCAAAGAATTTAAATTGAAGGATTTGATTAGTTAATTAATTAATTAATTAATTGCCCTTTAAAAAAAACTCTTTTTTTATCGGCAATGTAGATTGCCGATCAGCAATCTAGAATGCCAATCGGCATTCTAGATTGCGGATTGGCAATGTACTATACCGATCGACATTACCTTGATTGATTGGAAATCTGGAATTTTGACCGAAATTCTAGACATCCGATCCTCCATTCTGATAACCTGGGAGTCAAATTTCATATTGTCAGAGTTAATTTCAATTTATTATGCATTTCATATTAATTTCTGACTAATATACATGTCAACATCAATCTCTACTCTAAACTGACTCTAATTACTAATTATACAGGTAATATTTTTATAGAAATAAACAGAATCAAGAAAAGTTACCTCATTACCCACATCTCTGCACCTATGGGTATGTAAATGAGTCAAAGGAAAGATAGTTGAGTCTTCTTAAAATTCCAGATTATTCTAAGGAAAACAAAAAGGCAGAATCCTCTAACATTCTAAAGTCTCAACTCCTTCATGTTGTCCATGTGACAAGAAGGCTATAGGATCAAACGGATTGTAAATCGGACAACAAATGGTGAAGAAATCAACAAAAGAAAAATCAAGATCAATTGAAAAAAAGAAGAAGAAGAAGAAGAAGAAGAAAAGAATAGGAGAAGTGAAGTGATCAACAAAAGAGAAAGAATATATAAAATAGAAAATATTCATTTTAATCCTTCTGATTTACTTACTTTTTATCTATCTTTTCTTTCTTGCAATTTGGTCCATTATTGCATTTGGATTAGGAATACATTCCTAATTAAATCATGACATTCATCAAATTAATAATTCATTGAATTATTAAGACTGCATAATAAATCTGTGGTTTTGAATTTTCTATCAAGTACAGAATATAGCACAAGATTAAAGAATTCATTTTTTGTATTTTACATGCATCATTTCAATCAAAGGATTCATATGCTACACAGTAGCTATGATATGAATTTCAAATGATTATGTTATATGCTGCATAGTAGTCATAACCCTCATTATGTTATGTACTGCATAACAGTTATGACATAAACTTTTAAATTCAACTACACTAAATGTCCCACAGAGAATATAGTGTGCATCGTTAAATGTCCCACAAGGAATATAATGAAATTCAATTCAATTACACTAGATGTCCCACAAGGAATATAGTGTGCATCATCAGACGTCCCATAGGGAATATAATGAAATTCAATTCAACTACACCAGACGTCCCACAGGGAATATAGTGTACATCGTTAGACGTCCTATAGGGAATGTACAAAATTCAATTCAACTACACTAGATGTCTAACAGGGAATATAGTGTGCATCGTTAGACGTCCCATAGGGAATATAATGAAATTCAATTCAACTACACTAGACGTCCCACGGGGAATATAACGAAATTCATCATTGCTAGATGTTCCACAGGAACTATAGCAGGTTTTCAATTTATCATTGCTAAACATCCCATAGGGAATATAGCGAAACTCATTTACATAAAGTCATCTAGACGTTCCATGGGAAATATAGTGCGATTTATCAAACACTAAACCTTGCTCAACAATTTGAGCATCAATCTATCATTTAGGATACAATCAAGTCTCCTAATTTCTTTCTTTCAAAATTGTGTGCTTCTATTGCTTTGCTATAATTTGTTAAGCAAATAGTGACAAAGGGGGGCAACTGTAAGTACTCAATTTCAGGATGCAATTGTGCACAATTGCGACGTAAGCCCTATGATGAAATTCATTCAAAAATTGAACTTGGTTGTCGATTTTCTGGACTTTAAGGACTCAATTGCAATATTTTTTAGGATTTGATTACAAATAAGTCAATTTTTTAGGGGTTTTTTGGTAATTAAAATTTTTTTAGGATCGACATTGGTGTAATGTCGATTAGCATTGCATAGTGCTGACGCGCAATAAGTCTTTTTTTAATTTTTCGCGTATTTTTTCTTATTTTTTATCAATTTTTTCAATGTTTTGATTGGTTGAAAATTCAATTTTTATCTTTATGATTATCTAATAAGGTTTTTTTTAAATGCAGAAGGTTTTTTTAAATAAAAAACAAATGCTATCTGATCATCAGATGAGTCTGTTCCTCCTTTGGAGGAAGTCAGTACGCGTAGACTCTACATTTAAAAGCAGAGTCTGCATGCGTGCATGAAGGAAGAGGATTTTTCCTTCTTTAGGAGACTCACACACAAACGAGATTTTTTACACATAAAGAAAAAAAATGCAAAAACCTTAAAAATTTAGATGTGAAGAATACCTTGCACACACCCTGGTCTTTCAAAAAACCCCAATTTTGGATACTGCAAGTGTCTTTAAAAGCAATCAAATTCTAGTCCAGAATCAACAACAATTCAATTTCAACGGTGAAAATCCTAGTTTGAGGGGCCAAAAAAGGCATTTGCACAGCATCATCACAGTGTTCTTTTTTATTTTATTATGTTCTTTCCTTAATGATTCTTATTTTATTGTTGTTATTGATTTGAGTATTAAATTTCACTAATCTAATTTTTTTTTTATATGTGCATGTTGATTAAGGAGGATACTGCCTATATTTAAATTGAGCAGAAGGTCCATGGAATGCCATGGAAGAACCTGTGTTGTTTTCTAATAGAATTTAGGGTTTTATCTTTATTTTTTCCATTTTCGATGTTCTGTGTAGTTATTTTAATTTCTAAGTGTATAATTATTTAAATTTAATTTTTGTATGTATTTTGTAATAGCCCCAGTAGTAGGAATAGTAAAAATTTTAATTTTTTGTACTTTAAAATTAATTAGTAATTAGGTAAAAAAATCAATTAAAATCAATGGTGGCAGTAGCTTAAATTAGGGTTTGCATGTAATTAATTTAGGATTTTTTTAGAAAATTACTGTAATGTTTATTTGATCCATTTTTTGTATTTTATTTGTTTTGGGCTTGTTTTTTTTATGTTTTTATCCTTATGGGCCCCAAGCCCACGTTTAGGTCTAACCCACTTAATAAATAGGCTTAAAAATGATTTAGGTTTTTAAATAATTAAAATCAACTTAGGCTCATTAGGTTAACTAGATTTTAGGCCCGCTTAGTTAATTAAACTTGTCTAGACTTAGCTCAGCCCACTTAATTGCATTTCTTTTAAAATAAATAGACCTAGGCCCACATTTCACATAAAATAAGACCAAGGTAGACTTAGGCTCATTAATTTGATTTTTCTTTAAAATTGAATAGACTTAAGCCCATTCCTTAGACAAATTAAAATAAACAGATCTAGGCTCACTAATTAATAAATATATAGGCCCACCTATAGTCCATTTCTTATTTGTAAATAATATGTAGACTTAGCTAACTTATAAAATAAAATTAACATAGTTTAGACATAAGGACATTGCCTTTTTATGCATTTTTACTTGTAATTTTATTGACTTGTTGCCTTTTGGGCTAAATGGATGTTAATTAGGGTTTAATAAAATTGCATGTAATTAGAGGATGAAATAATCATTTATAAAATTATTCTAAAAGAACACGAGACTAAGAGAAGTTAGTATTCCGTATCCAGAATCTCCTGGTTGTGGTGCTAGCTTTCTTTTAGAGAATTGAGTACCACCTTTTCGATTTGTCCCAGTTATTACCTTGGGTGGCGACTCCTCATCTCCACGCCATGTCTTTGTGACAGTGGTTAGTGTATTCTCTAAGGCCCTGAGCCTAAACAGTGTCGTGGTCACTAAAATTTTGGACGCGCGCTAAACCCCGTCGTCTACAATACTGAAAATATACTTAAAATAAACTAAGTATATTTCAAGTATATATATGTAAAATAAATTCAAATAAATCATGAAATATACTAAAAATAAACCAATAATGTACTTAAAAATAATTTAGGTATAAATCAAAAGTAAAACATGCATTTATTTCAAAATATACAAAAAATATACTAAAAATATACCTAAAATATACTCAAGCATTTACTAAAATAATTATGCATAATTATACATTTAAAACATGTATTTCTAAAACATGTAACCTAAGCATAATGTATATATAAAATAACAACTCACAGGTATGTGCTCCTCGAGACTGATTTGACGGGCCCGATCCACTAAGCCTCGATCTCGGTGCAACTAAATAAATTAATTAATATAGAAATTAGAATAAATCTAACTTAACTTCTAGAGACTCGATTTGGGATTACAAAATACAGACTGACACAGAATTGACCCGATGTCATATTTTACGAGAATTCTACCAAAAATTTGACAGAACCTCCTCTGTAAAACGGATATCCCTCTACTAAAAAGTAGAACCGGTCCTGCAAGAAAACACACTTCTATATTCCATAATTCAAACAACCCTCGGTTGGGACCCCAAACTACGAAATCCCCCAACTGAGGTCTACAATTCACCAAAAATCCAAATAATTCGAGATAATATTTACGTAGAAAATTATAATTAAACATAAAATAATAAATAATAACCATATAATAATAAAATAATTAAATATAAATTTTGAATTTATTAACACTGCATATCTCGTCTTAAAATAAATTAATTTAAAAACTAGGGTTATTACAAGGATGCTTTTTTTTTGTTATATTTGGATTGGTGCTTTTTTTAAATTAGAGGTGGTAGCATGATTAGTTTTTCACAGTTTGAAATGAAAAGATAGATTTTTAGGTGAGAAGAAAGCTATTGACATAATTAGGTTTATGTTCTTTCCTTTATTTTTGTTTTTATTCTTCTTGATGATGATTCATGAGGAACCCACATACCCTTTTTCAAGTCTTTATTGGACCCATATCCATATATATATGTTTTTGTTTGTATTTTAAATGTTAGTTTGGCATGTTGGATTTATATATATATATATATATATATATATATATATATATATATATATATATATATATATATATATATATATATATATATATATATATATAATTGATTGTTTGTGCTTTTATATTTGGTTGTGGCTATTTTATAGGTTTGTTCTAGTTATTCAGAATTTTCTGCAAGAACATAAATCTGGATCATCAAGGTTGATGAAATTAGCATAGACCAATTTTCTTAAATTTAAGAAATAAGGTTTTCATGATTCAGTCAAATTTTGATTGCTTTGGTGTGGTGTTTTTTGGTTATGTTGCAGTCCTATCCCATATTTTATTCTTTGGTGTTATTGAAGGTATTCAGGTTTCTGTTTGGCTTTCTTGGTAGAGTTGGGCATCTTGTGGTTTTCATCTTCTGTGTTGGTTTCGTGGTTTTCATGTTTAGCAATGGATGTTTGGCATTAGGTTAGCTTTAGGAACTTTTGGATTTTCCTTTTTTATTGGGTTCTACTATTCTTTGTGTGTTGGTTTCTGTTCCAAAATTTCTATTCTTTTCTTTTCACAGTTATGTCATGTCTTGGTAAATTTGGGATAATAAACTTCTGTTCTTTGCTTCAAAACTCTTAACCATATGGAAATTTTCTTTTTTTGTATATGGTTAATAATTAAAAATTTTAATAATTACAATAAAGAATGAAACAGTTCCTGCACTTATGGAGTTTTTATTATTATTATTATTATTATTATTATTATTATTATTATTATTATTATTATTAAAACAAAAAATTTGTAAAATTTGAAATTTAAATTCTTAACATTTTGTGTCATGTAATGAATATTTTCTCATTGAATAAATTAAATTAGTAATCATTTTTCTATTTCTATTAATTACAATTTACAGGTAAAGATTTGAGTAAATTAGTAATGAATGTTTTGTAATAAATACATAATATTGTAGAATAAAACCAAAAATCTTATATACATTCGTTAAAAGAAAAAAAAAACTAATATGAAAAAATGAATCGAAAACTAAAAATAAACCAAAAGGATACAAAAATGAATCTCATATACATTCTTGACTTTTAATTATGTTGATGCCCTATTAAAACAAGCTCCTTTTTTTATTTAATGCTTCATTACAATAAAGAATGAAATATTTTCCATTTATGGATAATAATTATAATAGAGAATTAAGTATTTTTCGTATATGATCAGTATATGAAACCAAAAAGATACAAAAATAATAAAATAGAACATACCTTGATATAATCCTTCAACTCATCATCACCACCAACAAATTCATTAAAACTTTGAATTATAAGCTTCTTTAATCTCATCATCCCCTCCACCTTCACTGCCTTTACATTCATATTTCTTATTTTTAACACCTTTTTCATAACCAACAATATCTACTTAACTTAGTTAATAATTACAATAGAGAATGAAGTATTTTTTGTATATGATCCATTTATGATTCGTATCAGAAACTAAAAAGAAACCAAAATTAGTATATGATTTGTTTCAACTAAAAAGAAACCAAAAAGATACAAAAATAATAAAACTAAACATACCCCAACAAAATCTTTCAACTCATCACCACTACCAACAACTTCAATAAAACTTTGAATCATATGCTTTTTTATTCTCACCATCCCCTCCACATTCACTGTCTTTACATTCATTTTTCTTATTTTCAACACCCTTTTCAAAACCAACAACATCTACTAAACTTGTTTAATAATTACAATAGAAAATGAAGTATTTTTTTCTATATGATTCGTATTAGAAACTAAAAGGAAACTAAAATCAGAATATGATCCGTATAAAAAACTAAAAGGAAACAAAAAAGATAAAAAAGTAATAAAACAGAATATACCCCAACAGAATCCTTTAACTTATCACCACCACCAACAACTTCAATAAAACTTTGAATCATAGGCTTTTTTATTCTCACCATCCCCTCTACGTTCACTACATTTACATTCACTTTTCTTATTTTCAAAACCAACAACATTTACAAAATTAGAACTAGAAGCATCAAAAGTACCTTCATCTTTCCCTGAACATTTCAAACAAGATCAGAAACAAAAAGTAAATGAAAAAGTAACAAAATTAAATACATGTTACCTAATAATAGAATGGAGATGTAGGGTATCAATTCTTCATGAAAAAAAAAATTAAAAAAAAGAAAAGGAAAAAAATAGAAATTAAAAATAAAGAGAAAATAAAAATTAAAAAAAGAAAAAAAGAAGAAAAAATAAAAATAAAAAAGAGGAGAAATAAGAAAAAATGATAAAATTAAAATTTATGAAAAAAGGAAAAGAAAAAAAGAAAGAGAAAATAAAAATAAAAAAGAAGAGAAGGAGAAAAAATTAAAAATAAAAAAATAAAAATAAAAATTTAATTTGATGAAAAAAGAACAAAATAAAATAATAATAATAATAATAATAATAATAATAATAATAATAATAATAATAATAATAATAATGGCTAATTCTTCATTAATTAAAAAATAAAAAAAATAAAAAAAGAGAAAAATAAAAAAGTAAATAGAAAATAAAAATTAAAAAATAGAGAAGAAAAATAAAATAAAAAATAAAGATAAAATAAAAATAAAAATAAAAAAAGAGAGAAAGGAAAAAAAAAGAAGGAAAAGAGAAGAATAAAAAAATAAGAAGAAAAAATGAGAAAAGTTAACACCCAATTGCCATTGAATATAAAAGAAATTATAGAAATTAACAAAATAAAAGTAAAAATAAAAATTAGAGGAAAAATAATGAAATAAAAATATAAAAAATAATAATGATATCGTCTAAATTTTTATTAATTAATATAAGAGAGAAAATAGAGGAGAATGAGAAAAAAAATAAAAATAAAAATAAATAAATGAGAGAGAAAATATAATGAAATAAAAATAAAAAAAAAAAAGAAAAAAGACAAGAAGGAGAAGAAAAAAAGAAAAGTATTAGGGAGTAAAAGAGAAAATAAAAGATAAAAAAGTAAAAAGGTTAAGATAAAAATGCAATAAATGAAAAATAAATATATTTTAATAAATAAATCTAAAAATAAGATATTTTTAGTAAATTTCTCTACATTAATTTATTCATGGGTTAGATTTAGAACCAAAATTTGTGCGTTGTTGTTAAATACTGTTGTAGCCTACTAGGGATCAAAAAGAACCTTTGAATAATGCACTTAAATCCATATTCTTTTGGGCTCCTCACAGTGTATATATAATAAATATATACAAGCATATACATACAAATGTTGAGATCACTTTATATATGATATTGAAAAACATCAATTTATGAATAATCAAATAGAATCATATTTAATCGCAACCTTAATTAACAATAATATCACTATAGCCATATATGCTCACTTAATTCCAAATAAATTCACTTAATCTATATGAACAGTAGACTGGCCCTGAGACATTAAGTCAACCGAACTCCAGTAATCTGACTGTCAGTGTCATTGGCCTCGAGAATCTTGGTCAACTGAGCTCTAGCAATCACACCATCAATCACATTAATCTCGATCAAATTAATCAAATCATGATTTCACAAATAAGTTAGCAGTTCAATCCTACAATCTATTGCACTGGTACGTACTCGGTCATAGTGCTGCCCACTAGGTAGCACGTTCTATCGATATCCTTCATTTAAAATAAAATATACATTCAAGTAAATAAATATTGCATAATGTCATTCATAATAACCAAATAAACCATATATATACCGAAAATATACCTAAAATAAACTAAGTATATTTCAAATATATATATGTAAAATAAATCATAAAATATACTAAAAATAAACCAACAATATACTTAAAAATAATTTAGGTATAAATCAAAAGTAAAACATGCATTTATTTTAAAATATACCTAAAATATACTCAAGCATTTAATAAAATAATTATGCATAATTATACATTTAAAACATGTATTTCTAAAACATGCAACCTAAGCGCAATGTATATATAAAATAACAACTCACAGTATGTGCTCCTCGAGACTGGTCTGACGGGCCCGGTCCATTAGGCCTTGGTCTCGGCGCAACTAAACAAATAAATTAATACAAAAATTAGAATAAATCTAACTTAACTTCTAGAGACTTGATCTAGGATTACAAAATACAGACTAACACAAAATTGACCCGATATCATGTTTTACGAAAATTCTACCAAATTTGACAGAACCTCCTTTGTAAAACGGACATCTCTTTACTGAAAAGTAGAGTCGGTTCTGTAAGAAAACACACTTTTATATTCCATAATTCAAACAACCCTCGGTTGGAACCCCAAACTACGAAATCCCCCAACCGAGGTCCACAATTCACCAAAAATCCAAATAATTCGAGATAATATTTACATAGAAAATTATAATTAAACATAAAATAATAAATATTAACCACATAATAATAAAATAATTAAATATAACTTTTGAATTTATTAACACTGCATATCTCGTTTTAAAATTAATTAATTTAAAAAACTAGGGTTATTACAAGGATGCTTTTTTTTTTGTTATATTTGGATTGGTGCTTTTTTTAAATTAGAGGTGGTAGCATGATTAGTTTTTCACAGTTTGAAATGAAAAGATAGATTTTTAGGTGAGAAGAAAGCTATTGACATAATTGCGTTTATGTTCTTTCCTTTATTTTTGTTTTTATTCTTCTCGATGATGATTCATGAGGAACCCACATACCCTTTTTCAAGTCTTTATTGGAGCCATATCCATAAATATGTTTTTGTTTGTATTTTAAATGTTAGTTTGACATGTTGGATTTATATATATATATATAAATAATTGATTGTTTGTGCTTTTATATTTGGTTGTGGCTATTTTACAGGTTTGTTTTAGTTATTCAGAATTTTCTTCAAGAGCATAAATCTGGATCACCAAGGTTGATGAAATTAGCATAGACCAATTTTCTTGAATTTGAGAAACAAGGTTTTCATTATTCAATCAAATTTTGGTTGCTTTGGTGTGGTGTTTTTTGGTTATATTGCAGTCCTATCCCACGTTTTATTCTTTGGTGATGTTCAAGGTGTTCAGGTTTCTGTTTGGCTAGTAGAGTTGGGCATCTTATTCTGCTTTGGTTTCGTGGTTTTCATGTTTAGTGGTGGATGTTTGGCATTAGGTTGGCTTTGGGTACTTTTGGATTTTCCTTTTTTATTGGTTCTACTATTCTTTGTGTGTTGGTTTTTGTACCAAAATTTCTATTCTTTTCTTTTCACAGTTATGTCATGTCTTGGTAAATTTGGGGTAATAAACTTCTGTTTTTTGCTTCAAAACTCTTAACCATGTGGAAATTTTCTTTTTTCGTGTATGGTTAATAATTAAAAATTTTAATAATTACAATAAAGAATGAAATAGTTCTTGCACTTGTGGAGTTTACTATTATTAAAAAAAAATTGTAAAATTTGAAATTTAAATTCTTAACATTTTGTGTCATGTAATGAATATTTTCTCATTGAATAAATTAAATTAGTTATCATTTTTCTATTTCTATTAATTACAATTTATAGGTAAAGATTTGAGTAAATTAGTAATGAATGTTTTGTAATAAATACATAATATTGTAGAATAAAACCAAAAATCTTATATACATTCTTCAAAACCAAAAAAAAAACTAATATGAAAAAATGAATCGGAAACCAAAAATAAACCAAAAGGATACAAATATGAATGTCATATACATTCTTGACTTTTAATAATGCTGATGCCCCATTAAAACAAGCTCCCTTTTTTATTTAGTGCTTCATTACAATAAAGAATGAAATATTTTCCATTTATAGATAATAATTACAATAGAGAATTAAGTATTTTTCGTATATGATTAGTATATGAAACAAAAAAGATACAAAAATAATAAAACATAACATACCATTATATAATCCTTTAACTTATCATCACCACCACCAACTTCATTAAAACTTTGAATTATAAGCTTCTTTAATCTCACCGCCCCCTCCACCTTCACTACCTTTACATTCATATTTCTTATTTTTAACACCTTTTTTATAACCAACAATATCTACTGAACTTAGTTAATAATTACAATAGAGAATGAAGTATTTTTCATAAATGATTCATATATGATTTGTATAATAAACTAAAAGGAAACCAAAATCAGTGTATGATTCGTTTCAAAAACTAAAAAGAAACCAAAAGATACAAAAATAATAAAACAGAACATACCCCAACAAAATCTTTCAACTCATCACCACTACTAACAACTTCAATAAAACTTTGAATCATAAGCTTCTTTATTCTCACCATCCCCTCTACATTCACTGCCTTTATATTCATTTTTCTTATTTTTAACACCCTTTTTCAGAACCAACAATATCTACTAAACTTGTTTAATAATTACAATAGAAAATGGAGTATTTTTTTTATATGATCCATATTAGAAACTAAAAGGAAACCAAAATCAGAATATGATCCATATCAAAAACTAAAAGGAAACAAAAAAGATACAAAAATAATAAAACAAAATATACTCCAACAGAATCCTTTAACTCATCACCACCACCAACAACTTCAATAAAACTTTGAATCATAAACTTTTTTATTCTCACCATCCCCTCTACCTTCACTACCTTTACATTCATTTTTCCTATTTTCAATACCTTTTTCAAAGCCAACAACATTTACAAAATTAGAACTAGAAGTACTAAAAGCACCTTCATCTTTCCCTGAACATTTCAAACAAGATCAGAAATAAAAAGTAAACAAAAAGGTAACAAAATTAAATACATGCTACCTACTAATAGAATGTAGATGTAGGGTATCAATTCTTTATGAAAAAATAATTTTTTTTAAAAAAGAAAAAGGAAAAAAAACAGAAATTAAAAAATAAAGAGAAAATAAAAATTAAAAAAAAAAGAAAAAAGAAGAAGAAAAAATAAAAATAAAAAAGAGGAGAAATAAGAAAAAATGATAAAATTAAAATTTATAAAAAAAAAAGGAAAAGAAAAAAAGAAAAGAAAAATAAAAATAAAAAAGAAGAGAAGGTGAAAAGTTAAAAATAAAAAAGATGAAAATAAAAATTTAATTTGATGAAAAAAGAACAAAATAATAATAATAATAAGAAGAATAATGGCTAATTCTTCATTAATTAAAAAATAAAAAAAGAGAAAAATTAAAAATTAAATAGAAAATAAAAATTAAAAAATAGGGAAGGAAAATAAAATAAAAAATAAAGATAAAATAAAAATAAAAAAAAAAAGAAAAAGGAAACAAAGAAGGAAAAGAGAAAAATAAAAAAATAAGAAAAGTCAGCATCCAACTGTCATTGAATATAAAAAAATTGTTGAAATTAACAAAATAAAAATAAAAATAAAAATTAAAGGAAAAATAATGAAATAAAAATATAAAAAATAATAATGATATTGCCTAAATTTTTATTAATTAATAAAAGAAAGGAAATAAAGGAGAATGAGAAAAAAATAAAAATAAAAATAAATAAATGGGAGAGAAAATATAATAAAATAAAAATAAAAATAAAAGACAAAAAGAAAAAAGACAAGAAGGAGAAAAAAAAAGAAAAAATATTAGGGGGTAAAAGAGAAAATAAAAGATAAGAAAGTAAAAAAGTTAAGATAAAAATACAATAAATGAAAAATGAATGTATTTTAATAAATAAATTTAAAAATAAGATATTTTTAGTAAATATCTATAGAAATTTACATTAATTTATTTATGGGTCAGATTTAGAAACAAAATTTGTGCATTGTTGTTAAATACTGTTGCAGCCTACGAGGGATCGGAAAGAACCTTTGAATAATGCACTTAAATCCATATTCTTTTGGGCTCTTCACAGGCTTATTTATTATTACATGCCAGTTGACTTCCTAAAATGAACATGACGAGAAAGATCTTGAGGAAATATATCATTTGACCAATTCTTTTTATTCATTATTTTCTTTCACTTTTATTTTTTCACTTTTGTCTCAAAGGTGATTCCGTGTTTTCATTTTGTAATTTTGGCGTTTTCACTTTTTATTTTTTTTGTAATTTTTTTATCTATTTATTATTTTTAAAAAATATAAAAATAAAGTTAATTAAATTGAAAATACTCATAGTCTTCAATAATTATTTTTTTTATAATTATTTAAAAATTATAAATTAAAATAAAAATTACTTATAGTATTCAATAATTATTTTTTTCAATAAAAAAAACAAAAAAATTATGAAATATATCAAATAAATTATTATTTTTATTATTGATACTAATAAAAGTAAAAATAATATATTTGTGGTCTTAATTTTATTATTAATGATGAAAAAACTGAAAAAATAATAAATAACACCAAAAATCAACAAATATCAACAACTGCAATTTTTGGTTGCTTTTTATTATTTTTGTTGTTTCCATTTGTTTATTTTTGTTAAAAATAAAAAACTGAAAAATAAAAAATTATGAAATATATCAAAAAAATTATTATTTTTATCATTAATACTAATAAAATTAAAAATTTTATTTATGACCTTAATTTTATTATTAATAATGAAAAAACAATTGAAAGAACAACAACAATCAAAAACTATAAAATTTTGTTTATTTTTGTTGTTTTTGTTTTTTTAATTATTGTTTTTTGTTAGTTTTTATTGTTTCGGTGTGTTGATTTTTTTAGCTTTTCAATTTTTTTTTTGTTGATGTTACAAATACGTCATAAGGATCATAAACTTATTATATATTAATGATCAATAAGTTTCAAATAATTGTTTCTAAAAAAAACTTGTTAGAAATTTTAATAACTTAATTAAAGTAAAAAAATAAAATACTTATTCTTTATGAATATAAACGGAGAAATTTTTGTTATTTATTGTTATTACAACAGTTGAAGATATTTATTGCTTGGTTTAACAACAATTAAAAATATTTAGTCATAATTATTCATTTGAAAAAAAAAAGTTCTTAATAGAAAAAAATATGGAGCAAAAAAAAAGAAGAAAACGTTGAGAATAAAATGAAGATAGTACCTTAAAAATAAAATAAAATAACGTTGAGCAAAAAATATTGAGAAAAAATGGATGAAAACAGTATAAATAAAAAAAATATTGAAAAAAAAACAAAAACAAATAAAATTTTGAGAAAAAAATTATAAATAAAAAATTGAAAAAATCAGTAAAAAGAAAAAACATTGGAAAAAAAATACAACCTTAAAAATTAAGGTGGCAAGAAGAGCGATGTATATTTAAAAGAAAAAAATTAAGAAAAATTAGTTTTAAAAATTCTTTTGGTCAACGATATTTTTGAATTTTTTTTACTTATTGGCTTATCTATGAAAACTTCCCAAAGATCTTTTACCTCTTATGATTATTATTATTATTATTATTATTATTAATGCAATTTTTTTGGTTAATAATGTTATTGTTGTGCTTTTTAAAAATAAATTCAGAACTTTTAAAAAAAATTCAAAAAGTACTAAAAGAATTTTGTCTCTTTTATGAATTTATTCAAGTTGAATTTTAAAATAATGAAAATTTTATGATTATAAATACCGAAATATTATATGAAAAAAATAAATTTAGAAAATATAAATGTACAAACTGCATAGTCAAAGTTCCAATCTAATAAATCTCAAATAAAAATCAGACTTATCTATGTATAAATTTGTAATAAATAAATAATCCAAAAAGTGCTAAAAGAGTTTTGTGTCTTTTATATATTTATTGAAGTTTGAATTTTAAAATAATAAAAATTTTATGGTTATCAAATACCGAAATACTACATAAAAAAAATTTAGAAAATATAAATGTACAAACTGTATAGTCAAAGTTCTCAAATAAACATTAGACTCATCGACGTATAAATTTGTAATAAATAAATAATTAATGTATATTTAATATTAATAAAGTTATAATATTAAGTGACAAATTATCTATATAATCTTATTTAATAAGACACGTTCTCTATATACACCAATTCTCATCCATGAAACAAACAAATAAAACATATATAATTAAAAAAAAAACAAAAACAAGCAACTTAGTGGAAAAATAAAGAGACAATAGTATGCTTATCACTTCTAGGGCAACCACCTCATTCTGTGACATTCGTTACATTTATTAAACTTTCCAAAGCAGCTGTGTAGCTGCTGTTTTATTTCATATTGATTTATACCAACAACAACAATTGTAGACACAACAAAACCAATAATTATGCAAGCCCAATCAATCCATGCATGCCAATCAAACTTATGCTAAAACAACACAAACATATGCAGAAAGTTCACACCATTACAATACTATGTTACTAAATTCAAACAATTGAAAAAGCACTTGATCTAAAGAGGTGGGCATAAGCTAGCCATTGTTGTGATGGTGATGATGATCATGAGACGACCCTGTTTCAATAGTACCACCTTCTGCAACTTCATGAATTTGTCTAGTATCATCTATCGTGACACTCACAGTTTGCTCACCACAAGCGGCAGTTGTGACAGTCTCTTGGACATGTCGATGCTCCTCTACGCAAGCCTCAGCTTCAGCTGGAATCAGTACTACTCCTTTCTTTCTTCTCCTGGCCAAGCAGAATAGCCCGAATGCAAGGAATGCTAGAAAGAATACTCCTCCTAGTGACACAAACACTGCTATGTATGTGGTGCTGTTACTGCCGCCGGGGCTCCATGGTGATGGCGCTATTGAGTATGGTGATGGTGGTACATGGGAATATGGAGGCCAGTTTGGTGGCGGACATATACATTCACATATTGTTGGTGGTGGTGTATAGTTACATGGTGGTGGAGGTGGAGGTGGAGGTGGAGGTGGAGGTGATGGTGGTGTATCGTTACATGGATGTTGAGGTGGTTTTGGAGGTGGAGGTGTGGTCTGATTACACATAGGTGGTGATGGTGGTGGAGGTGGTGGTGGTGGTGGAGGAGGAGAATAATAATGGTAAGTTGGTGACGGAGGAGGAGGAGAATAATAAGTGTGAGAATCCATTTTTGTTAAAAGATACAGAAGTGCAGTTGTTATGCAATGAAGATGAAGAAAATTGTAATGGGACTATGCTCTATTTATACTGCTAGTGCTGCCTATAGGAACTTCTTCATAAAGTCTAAACTAGTCGTGCATTACTTCTAAAATTGGATTCGCTCAATTGGTATGTTTATCTACAAAGAAATTAGTTAATGCAATGCTCCAACTTTTTATTTGACTAAACATAAGCAAGAGATGTTTCTTTAGATGTGAAAATGTCACATATTTGTTTTGAAAATTCTAAGGCAAGAATTATACATATCACTAAATAAATTAATATTATAATTCACAATGATAGGCGTAGTGAATTATAACAATTTATAAACGTTTTAAGGTAATTTTTTTTTATTTTACGCTCAAATTTTAATTTCAAAGATTGTCTCATTAATATAAAAACCAAATTTATATGCAAAAAGGCTCTATAATAGAAAATCTTATGTTCAAATTTTCACTGCTTCAAATTTATTTGGACCAGCACCAACTATAAAGTATGAATAAAAATTAGTTTCATATTTAATATAGCATGTAAATATTTTGAGGTTGCAAAAAAAAATATTAATATTACTTATTTTATTTTTTCAGTAATAGATCATCTGGAAGCGAATTTAATTAATTACTAAACTATCAATACAAAAGAATTAAAAAAATTAATCCATAATCTACTTAAAGAATTAAAATGTAATCTTATAATAGTGCATGGAAATGGAAGTACTAAATGATATATATATATATAATTTCAATTTCAATTGTGGCCTTGACAAAATCTGAGTTTGCCCTATATAACACCACCTACTGGGTCATTGATTGGGTTGGTGTATTGTGCACTCTAAATACGTAAATAGAATACATAAATTTTTTTGAACAAAAATAGAATACATAAATTAAATGAAGTAAAATCTTCAAGTTGCATGTTTCAGTTGATGGTCAGAAATATGCGATTTTAACTCTTTTATTTTATTTTATTAGCAACAAATTGCAAAAATCTCCAAAATTGAATAATTAATATGGTCAGCTTATCTTCTACATGTTTTTAACGACCTACATAAACTACTGGGTCAATTGGACATTGACTATAGATTATATAACAGGTAACAGCCAATATCATATGAGGCAGTGTCTTTCCAGTTTCTACCATTTATATAAACATGAAGTCTTTTATTAATTAGTTTTGATAATAATATATAAGTAATTTAAATCTGTCTACCAATATAAGTTGCATCTTATCTTCCTTCCTAATATTCGATAATTATAAAAATTTGAAATATTTCAATAAAAGTTTCAATTATTTCGATTTCTGGTAATTATTTATTAATATAATCTAATTAAATTAGTACATTTATATTATAATTTTTTCATTTTATTTAATGTAAAACAATTTAAAAATTATATTTTAGACCATAATAGACAAAAAAGAAATTGAAGATTGTAGAACTTAAAATTCCTAAAAGTTTAAATTCCTAGAAAATTGGCAATAATGTATAAACACCATGATATGTATAATGGAAAGTATCATTGACATTATCATATAATTAATTACTTTTTATTTTTTGTGTGTGAATTATCAGTATTTAGAACCCACTGAATTCTAATTAATTCAATTCCATCAAAATAGGATCATTATAACGATAAAAATCTCCCAACAACTAATTTAATGTCGTTGCATACACTTGAACTTGAATCTGAAACCTCATTTAAGTAGGAACAAATAATTAATTACTTCTAATTTATTTTATATATGTGTGTGGATGCATGATATTTCCATCCTTCAATTCTATAAGCATCACGTGACAGGAACTTTGAGGCAATTTGTTCATTTCAAAAGGGGATATACATATATATATAAAAGCAATTTGGGGGAATGATTTTCTGGAGTATATTCTCTTTAATTAACTATAATTATACAGTATGTTTATACAAATATATATGTGTGTGTGTATCTAGTACATATGTAACTTGAACATTCCAGGAAGACCAAATTAAGTTGCTTGTGTTTGTAACCAATAGATAGAGTCTAAGAAACACAATTTCATCCAAATTATCATTTGTTAGACAACATCATCATCTCATACAGAATTCCAAAATGGCCTGCTTTCACACGATTATACGTATGATTCATGTATCTATCTGAATCTGATGCTCGCCCAGATATGTGCACAACATGGAATGCCATTTGCAAGTTGGGACTTGGGTTTTGTATTATATACACACAAACACATCCAATGTGTCAATTATACACGCATTAATTATCAAATGAATATATAAATTGTAGTTAAAATATACATAATTACATTGCATTTTGTTTTGAATTCAAATCATAGTATATGCGGCCACATTAAATTAATTGTTGAAAAACTTTCAAATTAAATAATTAATAAAAATTCAATAAACTTTAAGTATTGATGATTCAAATAAAAAATTACATTACTTTTTATTTTATGCAAAGGTAAATTAATGATATCTTGTGACAGAAATTAAGATGTGTAAAAAAAGATTAATTACTAAAAAAAAGACAAATTGATGTGTGAATTCTCAGTTTTATATTTGTTCAAAGTAGAAGAACACGTTGGTGTACACTCTTGGATTCTTTTATTCTTAAGCTTAATATAATTAACATGCAAATTGGATTAATTTTTTAATGAGATTTGATAATAAGATTCTAGTCTCCTATTGCATATTAACTAATTAATGGGATATGGTAATAGATTAAGTCATTGCCTATGCAAGCAGAAACTGATTTAATTAACAATGGATATGGAATTAGCTGCAGCTCTTAATCTGATACCAAAATTATATGGGGAGGGGAATTTTAGCAATATATGAAGTATTTAGTATACAGATAATGTTTTCTGTCACTAACAGGGATAGAAACAATAATATTGCGGAATGCGAAATTGTAATATCTCGTGTTTTTAAAATATTTTTACAATGTACCGGGATATACAGTGTTAATAATTTTTGTATATATATTACGATATTTTCACGAGTTGATATGTATTTAAAATCTATTTTAATTACTGTGTCTTATTTACAGTACTTTACGTAAAATTTTCCCGGGACTTGCATTTTCGAGAAAATTTTCACGTAAATAATTTATTATTAATTATTTTAAATATATTTTCGGACTTACATGAACTCATGCGTATTTTTAAATTACTAAATAAAGCCTATGTGTATATATTTATTTAAATAGGGTTTAATATATATTACCCTAATATTTTATTATTTATTTATTAATTTATTGTTATTTAATTATTTTATTTATTATTAAATTATTAAAATATTAAGTGTGTGGATGTAAATTTTTCTAAATATTTTATTAAATTATTATTTTTATTATTATTTATTTTTCTTTTTCTTTTTCTTTTTTTTTTCTTTTTCTTTCTTTTTCTTTTCTTTCTTTTTTTTTTCTTTTTCTTCTTCTTCTTCTTCCTTCTTCCCCATGCGCCCGACCACCCATCCCTCACCGCTGCTACCCCGATCACCGACCGTCAGAGTGCCTTCCCCTGCGTGCCACCGTTATCCTCCGCTACCTCGTCGTCCCAGCCGTCTTCTCCGGCAGTGCTTGCTCGGTTTCTGCCATTTTTGGCCGAAATCATCTCCTCGTCGTTTCTTCCTCTTCCGGCCACCATTTTCGACACCGCCGGTCTCTTTCTTCTCCTTGAGCTCCTGTGAGTGTGATTCTAGCTTTGGTTTGAGCTGAAATGGTCTAGAATTGCTTAGGTTTCGAATTTTCAATTTCGGTCACATTAGGGTTTTTTATTTTTTTGAGCTTCTAATTGATTGATTCATGGAAAATCCCTTCACAAATGTTGTTCCTAGTAATTTAATCTACATGTATAAATTTTTGTGGAATTTTTGGGTATTTTTGAATATTTAATATTATTTTCTAATTTTCGGAAATTAATTATTTAAATTATGAAATTGGGGTTTATGGTTAAATTAGGTGTTGAAATGAATTATAGGAATTTATTTGGAATTTTTATGAATTTCTAAGTATTTATTTTGAATTATTGAAGTTTAAGGAATTTTGGGAAAATTAGGTTAAATGTGTTTTTAATTGAATTTAATTGGTTAATTGAGTTTAATTATTAATATTATTGATAAATATGTTAAGAAAATTAATTTTGGATAATTTTATAATTTTTGGTGAATTTTTGAAGTAATTATAGTATATTTATATATATAAGGGCATTTTGGTAATTTTACCCTAAATTGGCTAAAAATGTAATTTAATTGGTTTTAATAGTTATTTAAGGTATAAAAATGATTTCTACAAATTATTTAGTATTTTTAACTAATTAAAACTATTTTTCGTGAATTATTTTCAATTATATATATAATATACGGTTTTTCTAATAAAATGAGTTTTTATCGGTTTTTTACAGTGTTTTAAGGTTAATTATTTAATTTCTACCTATAAAATGTATTTTTAGGTTTTAAGGGTATTTTTGGTATTATCATAATTGTTCTGTGTTTGTGGACCTCGGTCGGTAGATTGTAGTCTAGAGTCCGACCGAGGGGTTGTGAATGAGATGTGGTGTTTATTTTTGAAGTGTATTTCCTTGCAGGGTCGGCTCTACTCTTTTGAGTAGAGAGATGTCCGTTTTACAGGGGAGGTTCTGCCAAATTTTTCGTAGAATTCTCGTAAAATGTGATATCTGATCGAACCCTGATATCGATTCTGTGTTTAATACTCTAGATCGAATTCTAGGATTTCTGTTAGGTTTATTTTGATGTCTATTATTTATTGCTTGTTTAGTTGCGCCGAGACCGAGGGCTAGTGGACCAGGCCCGTCGGACCTGTCTCATGGAGCGTACTGATTTGTGAGTTACTATACTATATATATATGCTTAGGATGCATGATTTAGAAATATATATTCTATTTCGATTAAAATGCATAAATAATATGATTTGTATTTAAGTATATTTTTTGTTTATTTTTGGTATATAATAAATTGTATACATGTTTTGTAAATAAAATATATTTAAAATGTTTTTAAATATATTTCCAACTTAATTTATAATTTGATTGAATTCATTTGACATATAGATACTCGAAATATACCTGGTTTACTTTTGGTATATTTCTAATATATATATGGTTTATGTTGTTATTTTATTGAACTTCATGCATCATTTATTTTTGTGAATGAATGTTTTATATATATTAATGAAGGATATCGATAGAACGTGCTACCTAGTGGGCAGCACTAGGACCGAGTACGTACCGGTACGCCTATAGTATTTAGGCTATATTACTAACTTATTTGTGGATATTGATTTGATGTGATTATTGATATGTGTGAGATATGGATTGGAGGTGTGATTGCTGGAGCTCGGTTAACCAAGTGTCTCGAGGCCAATCACACTGGTAGTCAGACTGCTGGAGCTCGGTTGACTTAATGTCTCGGAGCCAGTCTACTGTCTAAATGGATTAAGTGGATATATTTGGAATAAGTGAGCCTGTATGGCTAGAGTATTGTCTAACACTATTTCTGAGGTTGCGATATTCTAGGGTTCTATGTGATCCTTCATAAAAGATGATTTTCAATAAAATATATATAAAAATGATTTTATTGCATCTGTGTATAATTTCCTGTATATATACATATTATATATATACTGTTGATTGTATGCATTGTCATTTAGTGTGTATGTATATATATTATAGTAATTCACTCAGTGAGGTCTGACTCCCCTCCGTTGACTATTTTTCAAGAGAGTCAACATCTTCAGACCTTAGTAGCAGGTCGATACGCCGGATTTCTTCCACCTCGGCTTCTTTGTGTAAATTATTTACTTGAGTCTTATTTTTATAATCTAGACATTGCAGTAGTTGTAAATTAATTGTGGGATTTTATGTATTTTACTTATGTGAGATATTGTATTATATTTGAAACTGGATTTGTATTTAAAGATATTTATATATACATGATGAGGATTTGATTTAAATCCAGTTGGTGCTTATGCTATTATTATATTTATGATTTTCATTTCCGCTGCATTTGATATTGTTATTATTATTATTGCATGTTTTATTTTATTTTTAGGCTTGCTACGGGTTTCGGATTCAAAAGAATTCCCGCTCCCTAGCGCCGGTCATGGTCCCTGTTTTGGGTCGTGACAAAGTTAGTATCAGAGCGGAGGCTTAGTTGTGTGAGTTTTGGCCCTAGTTTTCAGAGTTGTGCTTTTTGTTGAACTACTGTAGTGAATTAGGTTCGAATATGTCTTGATAAGTATTCCTTGCTTAGTTTTCAGCGTTATTCCTTCGTTGTCTATTTTGTCTGAATCTTTCCATTTGTCTTTTCAGAATGAGGAGGCGAGCGCGTGTCGCTCCACCGGTCGTTGAGGCAGAGGATGATGAGTCTTTTCAGGATGAGGTTTTACCTCCTGAGTAGCCAGTTAGACATAGAGGTCGTGGCAGAGGTAGACCTCGAGGAGCGGCAGGTCGCCGTAGGCAGAGAGAGTTACAGGACGAGGAGCCTGTAGAGCCTGAGTTTGATGTTCCTGTGCCTCCAGTTGTTCAGCCTATTTAGCCTGCCTATCAGCAGGGTATGTCTGACCCTGAGGCAGCTTTGTTCTATGCCCGAGTTGGCAGGATTGCTTTTGATGGTACTTTCGATCTGTTAGATTTTCTGCATGCGATTAAGACTAGGACTCGGACTTCTCATACCGAGTACCAGCGGATCATGATCATCGAGTTGTCTGTCGAGGGACCAGCTCTAGATTGATTCATTTAGATGATTCAGCCTTATATGATGACGATGACGTGGGCTCAGTTTCGAGAGCGATTTATGAGGAGATTCTGTCCAGAGCCTCTTCGTTTGAGTTATCATCTCCGTCTGACCAGTATTTCTCATGGAGATCGATCTGTAGAGGAGTATACCCGAGAGTTTCTTCGGCTAGGTAGATATACAGAGGATCTGATGTGAGATCAGTATTTTGCAGTCACTACCTACGTTACTGGTTTGGGTTCAGCTTTTGCTGGTATGCCTACAGTAAGCCTTACTCTTGAGTTTGTGATTGAGTTAGCCAAGGAGATTGAGCTGAGATTAGTTAGGCAGGGAGCGATGCCTGATTACTACCAGTTAGGAGTTCAATCAAGTGGATTGCAGGCTACTTCGTATTCGAGTTTTCATGTTGGTTTGAGTAGTCAGCAGCGAGGTCCGACTCAGCAGAGTCAGAGACAGCAGCAGCGAGTGCATCGGAGCAGTAGACATGACCATGGAGGTCAGCGTAGATCGTTCAGATTTGGGTCAGGTGCTTCGAGCAGTAGCAGTGGTCGTAGTTCTGGATCAGTGGCCAGTGTTTGTCAGACTTGTGGTAGAGTCCATCAGGGATCGTGTTATCTGACACCACTGACATGCTTCAGAGGTGGGCAGACAGGACATTTTGCCAGATCGTGTCCTTACTCTGGGTATCAGCAGTAGCAGATTCCGCGATTCCCACAGCAGTCGATTGCTAGTGCAGCACCCGTGCCATTTCAGTTACCACCAGCTCAGCATCAGAGTTCCACTCAGTTTGTTCCACAGCAGAGTCATGGTAGAGGTACTAGCGGAGGTGCCAGAGGTGTTGGCCAGGCTTCTACCAGTCAGTAGGGAGGTCGAGGTTAGGCCAGAGTTTTTCATCTTACTCAGCAGGATGCTCAGGCATCTAATGCAGTCGTGGTAGGTATTATTTCTGTTTGTTACCTGGATGCATGGGTTTTGTTTAATCCGGGTGCCACGCATTCGTTTGTTTCTCCCGTTTTTGCTTCTAAATCTTGTTGGCAAGCTTCGAGGATGGCTTTTCCTTTATCTGTTGCCACTCCTCTGAGCGATTCTTTGGACGTCGATATTGTTCTTTCTGGTTTTCTAATTCTCGTGGGAGATAGAGAATTACCCGTTGACTTGATTCTGTTGGATGTGATGGAGTTTGATGTCATTCTAGGAATGGATTGGTTATCTCAGCACTATGCCGTGGTAGATTGTAGGAATAAAGAGGTGACTTTCAGAATTCCTGATGAAGTAGAGTTTAAGTTTGTTGGTGATAGGAGTTCAGCACCTTAGAATCTTATTTCTGCTATTACAGCTAGGAAGTTATTGAAGAAGGGTTGTCAGGGATATTTGGCATTGGTCAGGGATACTTCAGTGGAGAAGTTGTCACTCACAGATGTTCCTGTTGCTTGTGAGTTTCCTGATATTTTTCCCGAGGAGTTGCTAGGTTTACCACCTCATAGAGAGATTGAATTCTGTATAGATGTGGTTCCAGGCACTACTCCTATATCTATGCCACCCTATCGTATGGCTCCTGCAGAGTTGAGAGAGTTGAAGGAGCAGTTGCAAGAGTTATTGGATAAGGGTTTCATAAGACCTAGTGTTTCCCCTTGGGGTGCACCAGTCTTGTTTGTGAAGAAGAAGGATGGTACCCTGAGACTGTGCATTGACTACAGAGAGCTTAATAAGGTGACAGTGAAGAACAAGTATCCTCTCCCGAGGATAGATGATTTGTTTGATCAGCTACAGGGTGCACAATTCTTTTCTAAGGTTGATTTGAGGTCGGGTTATCATCAGTTGTAGATTAGTGAAGTCAATGTTCCTAAGACGGCATTTCACACTAGATATGGTCATTATGAGTTTCTGGTGATGTCTTTTGGTTTGACTAATGCACCAGCAGCTTTTATGGATCTGATGAACAGAGTATTCAGACCGTATGTGGATCATTTTGTAGTAGTCTTCATTGATGATATACTGGTATATTCAAGGAGTATGGAAGAGCATGTATATCACTTGAGGATTGTACTACAGACACTGAGAGATCATCAGCTTTATGCTAAATTCTCGAAGTGTGATTTCTGGATGGAGAGTGTTTCTTTTCTTGGACACGTAGTGTCTAAAGAAGGTATTCAGGTTGATCCACAGAAGATTGAGGCAGTGTCTGAGTGGCCTAGACCTACTTCTGTTATAGAGATTCGAAGTTTTCTGGGTTTAGCTGAGTATTATATGTGGTTTATGCAGGATTTTTCTAGAATAGCAGCCCCTATGACTCGCTTGACTTAGAAGAATGTTAGATTCGAATGGTCAGAAGCTTGTGAGAATAGTTTTCAATTGTTGAAAGAGAAGTTGACCACAGCGCCAGTGTTAGCTTTGCCTAATAGTGTGGATAAGTTCACAGTTTATTGTGATGCCTCTAGAATTGGTCTTGGTTGTGTGTTGATACAGAATGGAAGGGTGATAGCCTATGCTTCGAGGCAGTTGAAGAAGCATGAGCAGAACTATCCTACACATGACCTAGAGATGGTTGCAGTGATCTTTGCTTTGAAGATTTGGAGACATTATCTGTACGGGGTGACTTGTGAGATATTTATTGATCACAAGAGCCTTAAGTACATTTTCCAGTAGAGAGATTTGAATCTGAGGCAGAGTTGATGGTTGGAATTGTTGAAGGATTATGATTGCGAGATCTTATATCATCCGGGTAAAGCTAATGTGGTTGCAGATGCCTTGAGTAGGAAGTCCTCAGGTAGTCTTGCTTACATCGGTGTTGAGAGGAGACCATTGATCCAGGAGTTGCATCTGTTGGTGGATCAAGGTCTGATGATGAAGATTAGTAGATCAGGTGGACTGCTAGCTCAATTTAAAGTGCGATCTGTACTGAGGGATAGGATTAAAGCAGCTCAGAGCCTAGATCCTATTTTAGAAGAGCTTGCAGAGAATGTTCGAGCAGGGAAGTTCACTGATTTCACACTTGATGATGATGGTGTGTTGTGGATCAGTGGTAGATTGTGTGTTCCTGATGTGGATGACTTGAGAGAGGAGATTTTAGAGGAAGCACATTCTACAGCCTACAGCGTTCATCCAGGTGTTACTAAGATGTACCACAGTATCAGAGATCTATACTGGTGGGATGGATTGAAGAAGGATGTTGCTGATTATGTTGCGAAGTGTTTGACGTGTCAGCAAGTGAAAGCCGAACATCAGAAGCCTTCTGGGAAGCTTCAGCCTCTTCCTATTCCCGAGTGGAAGTGGGAAAGGATAGCTATGGATTTTGTGGTCGATTTACCTCGTTCTAAGGATGGATACGATTCCATCTGGGTGATTGTAGACAGGTTGACGAAGTCTGCACATTTCTTACCTGTGAAAGCCACATATTCAGTTGCTAGATTGGCGAAGTTGTATGTGAAGCATATTATGTGCCTTCATGGAGTACCTGTGTCCATTGTGTCAGATAGAGGTTCGGTGTTTACTTCTCGTTTTTGGCAGAAGTTGCAGGAAGCGATGGGCACTAGGTTGGATTTCAGTACTGCTTTTCATCCTCAAACAGATGGTTAGTCTGAGAGGACGATCCAAACACTGGAAGATATGTTGAGGATGTGTGTCCTGGATTTGGGAGGTAGCTGGGATGATCATTTGCCACTTGTTGAGTTTGCATATAATAACAGCTACCATAGCAGTATTGGTATGGCACCATATGAGGCATTGTATGGAAGGAAGTGTAGATCCCCTTTGAGTTGGGATGAGATTGGTGAGAGAGCTTTGACTGGACCTGAGATGGTTCAGGATGCTGCAGAGAAAGTCGCTGTGATTAAGCGAAGATTAGAGACCGCAGTTAGCAGACAGAAGAGTTATGCGGATCCTAGGCGCAGAGATGTGGAGTTTCAGGTTGGAGATTTTATTTTTCTGAAGGTATCTCCGATGAAGGGTGTGATGAGATTTGGCAGGAAGGGTAAGTTAGCATTGAGATATATTGGACCGTTTGAGATTCTGGAGAGAATTGGCACTGTTGCATATCAGTTGGATTTGCCTCCGAGTATGTCACAGGTGCATCCAGTATTTCATATCTCGATGTTGAGGAAGTATATCTCAGACCCTTCACATGTGTTGCAGCCCGACAGTGTAGAAGTGAGCGAAGATTTGACGTTTGTGGAAGAACCTATGGCGATCGTTGATTTTCAAGTTCGACAGTTGCGATCGAAGCAGATTCGATTTGGTCAAAGTTTTATGGCGTAGCGACAGAGTCGAGGAGCATACGTGGGAGACTGAAGCTGAGATGCGAGCTTCTTACCCGTATCTCTTTCCTTCTTGATCTTGTTTTTTCTGGAATTCGGGGACGAATTCTTGTAAGGGGGGAAGACTGTAATATCCCGTGTTTTTAAAATATTTTTACACTGTACCGGGATATACAGTGTTAATAATTTTTGTATATATATTACGATATTTTTACGAGTTGATATGTATTTAAAATCTATTTTAATTACTGTGTCTTATTTACAGTACTTTACGTAAAATTTTCCCGGGACTTGCATTTTCGAGAAAATTTTCACGTAAATAATTTATTATTAATTATTTTAAATATATTTTCGGACTTGCATGAACTCATGCGTATTTTTAAATTACTAAATAAAGCCTATGTGTATATATTTATTTAAATAGGGTTTAATATATATTACCCTAATATTTTATTATTTATTTATTTATTTATTGTTATTTAATTATTTTATTTATTATTAAATTATTAAAATATTAAGTGTGTGGATGTAAATTTTTCTAAATATTTTATTAAATTATTATTTTTATTATTATTTATTTTTCTTTTTCTTTTTCTTTCTTTTTCTTTTCTTTCTTTTTTTTTTTTCTTTTTCTTCTTCTTCTTCTTCCTTCTTCCCCGTGCGCCCGACCACCCATCCCTCACCGCTGCTACCCCGATCACCAGCCATCAGAGTGCCTTCCCCTGCGTGCCGCCATTCTCCTCCGCTACCTCGCCGTCCCAGCCATCTTCTCCGGCAGTGGCTTGCTCGGTTTTTGCCATTTTTGGCCGAAATATTCTCCTCGTCGTTTCTTCCTCTTCCGGCCACCATTTTCGATACCGCCGGTCTCTTTCTTCTCCTTGAGCTCCGGTGAGTATGATTCTAGCTTTGGTTTGAGCTGAAATGGTCTAGAATTGCTTAAGTTTCGAATTTTCAATTTCGGTCACATTAGGGTTTTTGATTTTTTTGAGCTTTAAATTGATTGATTCATGGAAAATCCCTTCACAAATGTTGTTCATAATAGCTTAATATACATGTATGAATTTTTGTGGAATTTTTGGAGATTTTTTGGATTTTTGGGTATTTTTGAATATTTAATATTATTTTCTAATTTTCGGAAATTAATTATTTAAATTATGAAATTGGGGTTTATGATTAAATTAGGTGTTGAAATGAATTATAGGAATTTATTTGGAATTTTTATGAATTTCTAAGTATTTATTTTGAATTATTGAAGTTTATGGAATTTTGGGAAAATTAGGTTAAATGTGTTTTTAATTGAATTTAATTGGTTAATTGAGTTTAATTATTGATATTATTGATAAATATGTTAATAAAATTAATTTTGGATAATTGTATAATTTTTGGTGAATTTTTGAAGTAATTATAGTATATTTATATATATAAGGGCATTTTGGTAATTTTACCCTAAATTGGCTAAAAATGTAATTTAATTGGTTTTAATAGTTATTTAAGGTATAAAAATGATTTCTACAAATTATTTAGTATTTTTAACTAATTAAAACTATTTTTCGTGAATTATTTTCAATTATATATATAATATACGATTTTTCTAATAAAATGAGTTTTTATCGGTTTTTTACAGTGTTTTAAGGTTAATTATGTAATTTCTACCTATAAAATGTATTTTTAGGTTTTAAAGGTATTTTTGGTATTATCATAATTGTTCTGCGTTTGTGGACCTCGGTCGGTAGATTGTAGTCTGGAGTCCGACCGAGGGGTTATGAATGAGATGTGGTGTTTATTTTTGAAGTGTACTTCCTTGTAGGGTCGGCTCTACTCTTTTGAGTAGAGAGATGTCCGTTTTATAGGGGAGGTTCTGCCGAATTTTTGATAGAATTCTCGTAAAACGTGATATCCGGTCGAACCCTGATATCGATTCTGTGTTAATACTCTAGATCGAATTCTAGGATTTCTGTTAGGTTTATTCTGATGTCTATTATTTATTGCTTGTTTAGTTGCGCTGAGACCGAGGGCTAGTGGACCAGGCCCGTCGGACCTGTCTCATGGAGCGCATTGATTTGTGAGTTACTATACTATATATATATGTTTAGGATGCATGATTTAGAAATATATATTCTATTTCGATTAAAATGCATAAATAATATGATTTGTATTTAAGTATATTTTTGGTATATAATAAATTGTATACATGTTTTGTAAATAAAATATATTTAAAATGTTTTTACATATATTTCCAACTTAATTTATAATTTGATTGAATTCATTTGACATATATATACTCGAAATATACCTAGTTTACTTTTGGTATATTTCTAATATATATATGGTTTATGTTGTTATTTTATTGAACTTCATGCATTATTTATTTTTGTGAATGAATGTTTTATATTTATTAATGAAGGATATCGATAGAACGTGCTACCTAGTGGGCAGCATTATGACCGAGTACGTACCGGTACACCTATAGTATTTAGGCTATATTACTAACTTATTTGTGGATATTGATTTGATGTGATTATTGATATGTGTGAGATATGGATTGGAGGTGTGATTGCTGGAACTCGGTTGACCAAGTGTCTCGGGGCCAATCACATTGGCAGTCAGACTGCTGGAGCTCGGTTGACTTAGTGTCTCGGGGCCAGTCTACTGTCTAAATGGATTAAGTGGATATATTTGGAATAAGTGAGCCTGTATGGCTAGAGTGTTGTCTAACATTATTTCTGAGGTTGCGATATTCTAGGGTTCTATGTGATCCTTCATAAAAGATGATTTTCAATAAAATATATACAAAAATGATTTTATTGCATCTGTGTGTAATTGCCTGTATATATACATATTATATATATATTGTTGATTGTATGCATTGTCATTTAGTGTGTATGTATATATATTATAGTAATTCACTCAGTGAGGTCTGACTCCCCTCCGTTGACTATTTTTCAGGAGAATCAATATCTTCAGACCTCAGTAGCAGGTCGATACGCCGGATTTCTTCCGCCCCGACTTCTTTGTGTAAATTATTTACTTGAGTCTTATTTTTATAATCTAGATACTGCAGTAGTTGTAAATTAATTGTGGGATTTTATGTATTTTACTTATGTGAGATATTGTATTATATTTGAAACTGGATTTGTATTCAAAGATATTTATATATACATGATGAGAATTTGATTTAAATCCAGTTGGTGCTTATGCTATTATTATATTTACGATTTTCATTTCCGTTGCATTTGATATTGTTATTATTATTATTGCATATTTTATTATATTTTTAGGCTTGCTATGGGTTCCGAATTCGAAAAAATTTCCGTTTCCTAACGCGGGTCATGACCCCTATTTTGGATAGTCACAGAAATTATCCAAAACTCCTCCTCAAAGTAGATGATTTCCCTATATCAGAGGCAAAATAGAAATAATTTTTTTTTTTTGGCGGGTAGCGATTGAAACGCGACAACTATCATCATCCTTACAGTACTTATCATTTCACAAGCATTTTATCTTGTACCATTGTTCAAAGACTCAAAACCTAACAAAAGCCTCAAATTCATTTCATTTTATCTGTTTCCCCAAACATATCTATCTCTTCCACTCACATGCAATTTCGATGCAAGTTTACAATGTTTTTTATTTCTTTGCTCGCTGTCATAAACAATTATACACTGAATATTATACCATAAGGTTAAATTTGTGATACTAATTATGTAAGTTTCAAATCCTTAACATCTTTTTTAGATCTGATACCTCTAAATAAGAATTTTGAATATTTTCAAAGTCTTAATATTTCACATTCTTCCTTAAAAAATAACATTTGACGCTATTTATCAGTGCTCTCAACATTCAACTCAATTCTCATTTCTTAACATTTGAAAACATTATTGCCCATTCTTATTTCTTTTTCTTTTTTCTTTTTTCGTTTTTATGATAAAGCCAAATTATACCGACAAAAAAGATAGAAATTTGTGTTTAATTTGATGATAATAATAATAATAATAATAATAATAATAATAATAATAATAATAATAATAATAATAATCAAAATATATGGTAATTAACAGTTGAAAATTTCTAAAAAATATACTTATATAATGTTTCAAGTTGCATCTGTATGCCAATATATAAGGAAAATTCCTTTAAGATCGACCAGCATTACATATTAATTAATTTTACATGAGCAATCATTTTCTTGCTCTACTCATGTATGACATAGAAAAACAACTAATTAGAGAGGTGACTATTTTAGTATAGTTGACGAAGCTTCAATTATTTTAATTATATATTTATAACTGTAATTTCATTATTATTCTTATTTTTTCAATCATCGGTATTCAATATTCAGAATTTATTGGACTCTAATTAATAGATTCAACTTGAATAAGACCATAAATGCGGCCAAAGTTTTCAAATTACTAATTTAATACAATTATATTAATTACAACTCCAATTTAAAACATTATTTAAATAAAAATATATTCAACCAGCAATCAGTCAATGATTATTTATTCTTTCTTATTTCTACTTTAGTAATGTAATTTTATTGATCATTTTTATTAGCAAATTTAAACATAAAAAATTACTTTGTTGGAGGTATGAAAAAAATATAAAATGGAAGATCAAGCTTAACAGCAATAAATGAAAAAAAAAAAAAAAAGCCTGCCTGATTGATTGAAAAAATAAAATGGGGAAATTTTTTTTCTTTTTCCCTATTTTTTTCGTTCACTAAAAACCCATTTTAAACAAAGAAAATTTCCATTTGAGACCTATATCTCAAATCTCAATGCTGAGATTTTTTTTTAAAACTCGCCAACTGCTCCTTTATTATTCAACACAGATAAATTAATCCAGTGCCAATTTATAAAAAAATTTTGAACGCAACAATAAAAAAACAAACAAACACAACGAAATAAAAATAATCACTCATATGGCTACTGGACATGGCAGCATCAAATGTAAATTAAAAAAAAAAATCATAAATATTCTTTTCCACAAATTACTTATTACATACAAGACTAGAAATGGTGATGGCTAAAGAAAGACTTCAGGAGTGATGGCGGCTTTGACCATAGTGATGACTATCAGGATCACAGGGGCCGCCCGCAGCCCCCATATGTGATCTACCTCCTGCTGCTGCAACAACAGCACCACCAGCTACAACTTCATGAACTTGCACATCATCTTCGACTGACACTGTTACAACCTCTTCTCCGCATGGTCCTGTCGTAACTGTTTCTTGAATTACTTCATGTTCTTCTATGCAAACTGCTGGAACTGGTGTAGGAACCATAACTGGCTTCTTTTTCTTTTTAGCTAAACAAATAAGACCAACCAAAAGGAATGCAAGAAAGAATGCACCGCCGAGTGACACGCACACTGCGATTATAGTTGTGTGGTTGTTTCCTGGAGGTGGTGCTACTATATTGGATGAAGGTGGTACTGCGTTAAGTATTGGTGGAGGTGCACCATAAACAGGCGGAGTGTAACCGGGAATAGGTGGTGGTGGTGAAGCATATGGAGGGTACTTTGGTGGTGAAGCTGGACTTTTTGATGGGGTTGGAGGTGATACAGGGTAAGTTGGTGGTGTTGAATGTGGTGGAGAGTTTGATGGTGGAGCTGGACTAGGGATATGGCTTGGTGGAGTTGGCTTTGGAGGAGAGGGCACTGGTGCTGGTCCAGTAGGAGTTGGTTTTGGGGGTGTGTTTTGGGGTGGAACTGGACCAGGAGTGTGGCTTGGTGGATAATTATAAGGTGGTTTTGGTTTCTGGGGTGAAGGCACCGGGGCTGGGCTAGTAGGTGAATGTGACGGTGGTGACGGATATGAGGGAGTTTTTGGTGGTGGATGTGTGCAATATTGACATGGAGGTGATTGTGGAGTTGGGGATGGTGCAGATGGCTTATAATCATGGTGATGTTTTGGTGGTGGAGGAGGAGACTTAGGGTAACCATGATGGTGATGATGATGGTGTGGTGGTGATGATGGCTTGTGATGGTGGTGATGACGGGGAGGGACTGATGGTGGTGGTGGTGGTGGTGGATAGATATAATAGTGGTTTGATGGTGGTGGTGGAGGGGAATAGTATGGATAAGCCATCTTCAATACAAGGAAAGAAATGTGTTTTCAGTGTCTGCTCTAATTCACTAGTGTAGATGTGCTCTCTATTTGTACTAGTTGCGGCATGGGGCTGACCCAGAGACTTACTTTTTTTTTTTTTTTTTTATGTTGAGTTGTCTATTCACCTAATTCATTAAATAATATAATTAACACAAAAAATTATTACCAATTGAATTATAAACATTTATAAGAATAGTTTTCATTATTCTAACCTTTTATATTTATAATTGAAGTACACAATATGTTTTTTTTTTCTTTTCAATTTAATCATATGATCAAAATGAGAAATTCAACTAGCTCAAGAGATGAAAATTTTATTTTTTATTATCTACCAACCCAATAGATGTTTTTTTGAAAAAAGTTTGATGGAAATTCTTGCAACTTAGAAATAGAGGTTTGAGAATTAGCAAACTTGTATATTAATGCTAATCTAGTACATGTATATATACAAGAGCAGTTGATATGCAATAGCATAGAAAACCTATCGGTTATAATAAAGTGATAACGATAAAAATATATACAAAGAGAGTCATATGATGACTCTAATAGCTCGAATACTCCCCTATAAGCGGAAGGTTATCTTGACAATAACCAAAGCTTATCAATAATGGCAGCAAACAGTGGACGTGGCAGTGGTTTGGTTATCACATTGGCCAACTGATCCTTCGAGGACAATGAAGAAACAATAAGTTGCTGATGAGCTACCTGCTCATGAACAAAGTAAAAATCGACTTGGACATGCCTTGTTTGTGCGAGCTTGGAAGGTAGCATTTGAAGAAAAGAAAACAATGCCCAAATTGTCACACTAAATTCACGGGACGATAGGAGAAGCAACACCAAGCTCAGACAACAATTTAACCAATCAACGAAGTTCAACAGCGACATTAGCAATTGCTTTGAACTTAAACTCAGTAGAGGAGCGAGCAACAATGGATTATTTTTTGGAATTCCATGAAATGAGATTATTGCCTAAATAATGAGAAAACCATTGGTGGAGCAGCGATCATTAAAAGAACCAGCCCAATCCGCATCAGCAAAGGCAATCAGATGAGTTTAATCAGATTTATAAATCAATAAACTAGTGTAAAGAGTTCCTTTTAAATACCGAAGGAGTCGGTTAAGAGCTTGAAAATGATTTTGAGTCGAAGCATGAATAAACTGAGTTAATTTATCGACAACAAATGTTAAGTCAGGCTGTGTGAAGGTGATGTATTATAAAGAGCCACAACATTGCTAAAACTTAGTAGCATCATCAGAAGAGAGAGCAGAAGAATCATCTTTGCAAAGAGAATGACCAACAACCATTAGGGTAGAGATGGGCTTACAAGTTGACATGTTCATCAGCTTAAGAAGACCATGAATGTATCGTTGTTGAGACAACAACAAACCACGTGAGTATGAGGAAGAACTTCTATATCAAAAAAAAATGCAAAGGCCTAAGATCCCTTAAAGAAAAGGCAGTAGTTAATTTGGTAATAATAGACTTAACAAATTGCATAGAATTGCCTGTAATGACAATATCATTAACATAGATAAGTAGATAAAAAATGTTAGAACCATAAGAATATATAAACAATGATGAATTAACATGGGACCTTTGAAAACCAATACAGAGTAGAAAAGTGTTGAGTTGGTGAAACCAAGCATGTGGTGCTTGTTTCAAATCATATAAAGACTTTCGTAATCTACAGACATAGTTAGGGAAATGGGTATCAACAAACCCCTAAGGTTGAGACATGTAGATAGTCTCATAGAGATCACCATGTAAGAAAGCATTGCTAATATCAAGTTAGAGAAGAGACCACCCATGTGAAACCACAAATGAAAGGATTGTGTGAATAGTAGTGGGTTTAATAATTGGATTGAAAGTCTCATTGTAATCCAACCTTTGCTCTTATGTGTAACCTTTTATAACTAAGTGAGCCTTATATCGCTCAACACTTCCATTCGTATGAAATTTAATTTTGTACACTTATCTATTTCTAACGATATTGGCATGTAAGGGAGATGGTACAAGCTCCCAAGTATTGGTCCTATATAATGCCTTAAGTTCAGTCTGCATGGCATATTTCCACTATTAAAATTTAATTTCCTGTTTAAATGTTATTGGTTTAGTAGAGGGTGGGTTAGAAGAGTGAACAAGGTTGGCATAATATCGAATGCGGGCTAAGGTGAAGGGGCGCAATTGCATGGGGTAATGGCGTGGAAAATTAGTTTCAGTAGAGGAATGTGGTTGGGTAGCAAGGGTGCTGCATATTAGTAAATCAACATGAAGTTAAATACCATCTAGATTAAAAATGGTTTAATAAGATTGCTCAGGATGGCTAGAATTTGAACTTTGGGTGGGACTTGTGGAGGATAATAATAAAGAAGGGTGGATGAGAATAAAGTAGAGTTTGAAGCATATAGGGAAGAAAGAGATGAGGAGTTAGGAGACATACCTGAACAGGACTTTTGAGAAGGAGTGAATTAGGAGACTAGCATTTGAAGTTACAACCACGGGATGGGAAAAGAATCTGAATTGGATGAGGAAGGTAGGGAAGAAATTTGACTAAAGGAAAAAATTTATTCATTAAATTTTATATACCTAGCCATATATATTTTACCAGTGTCTTTATTTAGACATTGATATCCATGATAATGAGGTGAATATCCAAAAAAATACATTGTTTTGTGTGGAATGAAATTTATGTTGATTGTAGGGGCGCAAAAGTGGATAAATAGTGCAACCAAAGATTTTGAAAAAAGAATAATTAGGTGTTTTATGGAACAATTTTTTAAACGGAATTTGATTGGAGAGAGATTTTGTTGGCATTCTATTTATTAAAAAAATAATAGTTTCAAAAGCATAATGCCAATATTTAAAAGGAGCATTTGAATGGCCTAACAAGGTGAGACCAATATCGACAGTATGGCAAATTTTTCACTTAGCTGTGCCATTTTGTTCATAAGTATGTGGACACGCTAAGTGATGAAAAACACTGATTTGTTTAAAATGTTTAAAAAGTAGTCGATACTCACCACCCTAATCTGAATTAAAGGCTTTAATGGAGCAATTAAATTATTTTTCAACCATTGCTTAAAATTGATAAAAAAAATTGAGGACAACTTTTATTCTTAATTGGCAAAAGCCAAGTAAACAAAGAAAAATATCAATAAAAATAACAAAATATTTTTCTCTAGATATAGAACTAATTGGAGCAGGTCCCCAGACATCTGAATAAACTACTTCTAAAGGAGAAGAGCTACGATTATAAGTTGAAGACACAGAGCTATGATGTAATTTTCCTAAATTGCATGCATGATAATAAGATAAAGAATTGGACTTTCTAGAACAAGGTAATTGAAAACATTCAATGAGATAACGAACGACATAAGCGTTAGGACGACCTATGCGTGCATGCCAAGTTTCCAAAGTAGCAAGGTAAACAATGATGTGAGGAGATTGATGACTAAGAAAAGGTTGCAACTTGTACAACCTCAATTCACTTGTTCCTTGGAGTAGTATGTTCTTGGTTTATTTATCGTTAAGAAAACAATGGTTATGATGAAATTCAAAAAAATAAGGATTATCATGGCAAAGTTTTTTTACGGACAATAATGGTTTTGTTATGTGTGGAACATGTAATATATTTTTAAGAAATAATGGTTTAGTAGAGGATGCAAGAGTAGTTGAACCAATATGAGCAAAAGGCAATTAAGAACCATTACCAATAGTTATAGCAGTGTTACCTTTGTACTCATCCATAAGGTTAAGTGAAGCAAGATCTAGAGTTATATGGTGGCTGGCACCACTATCTGGGTACTATTCAGATGGTGTAGAATGCAAAGGAGGTGGTTTAAGAAGTAATAAATTAGCTTACGATGGAGTGAAGGGGCTACAAAAGGGACGTCGATCCAATTTTCAAAAATCATTATAATGAGAAGCTGCACTTCTAGTAGTACTAAATTAATGAGACTTTAAATTCTGGTTAAAGCAGCGTTGATAGTCGATAGTTATGTGGTTATTATAACCATAAATCTGACATGATATTCTGGAGCCACGAGAGAAACCTTGACTTGAGATTGAGCCTCGTCGACCTTTGCTACATACCGAATGATTTGCACTTGTATTAAAGGCTGTTTGAGCAACATTGGCCATCAGAGAATAAAATGATTGAGCTTTGAGAAGAAGCTCATAAGAAACAAGTTGGCTATGAAGTTTATTGAAGGTAGGAGGTTCCACTCGTTGTTGTAAAGCACCAATTGCACCATTAAATTTAAAACCTAATTGCCAAAAAATAATAGCATTAAATTTAGATGATGATATTGGTTGTTTGGCTAAAATAAGAGAGTCAGCGATATTTTTCACTTAAAAGAGATACTCTAAGACAAACTTATCATCCTTTTTCAAGTTATGAAGCTTGATATACATTTGAGTGCATTGAGTGGTGTTAACAACACCATATGTTGTCTCAAAGGCTTTTTATAGAGCAGTAGCTGAATTTAACCTAATCAGATAAAGGTATACTTCTTTAAAGATAGAAGACATGAGCCATGAAAAAAGGAGTTGATTTTTTGTAAACCAAGTCAGGTATACAGGATTCGATTCCATTGTTTGGGTGGTTAAATTTTGTATTTCTTTAGGTGGTTGAGGTTTGGATCCATTAAGGATTCCATGGAGATTGTAAAAGTTGAGGAGTGGCTGAAATTGTAGTTTCCATGGGGCATAATTTTTGAAATTTAGCTTAATAGAGAAGGTTTGTTAAATGTGTGTAGGGGCAGAGGCAGTTGTAGAAGAAAGAGACATTAAAGGAGATAATTGGATTGAAGGAGTAGAAGATGTGGAGGAGAAGAAGGTAGAAGAAGAAGACGTTGAGTTAGAGTTGTTGGTCATGGTATTTTGCTCTGATACTAACTTAGAAATAGAGGTTTGAGAATTAGCAAACTTGTATATTAATGCTAATCTAGTACATGTATATATACACAAGAGCAGCTGATATACAACATCATAGAAAACCATCAGCTATAACAAAGTGATAATGATAAAGCATATACAAAGAGAGTCCTATGATGACTCTAATAGCTTGAATATTGCAATATATTATTTTGGATTTAGAATTCTATTTAATATTTGATAGATTATTCTCTTGAATTTAAAAATTATAAAAATAACTCTATTATAAGTCTATAGTATTTATCCATAGAATAATTTCATTGGTAAAATTTAAAAATAAAAATCAACATAAAAATGTTATTATGATCTAATTTTCAGTTTAAGTAATTATGGATGATTAGTTACATAATGACATCTCAAATTATTATACTATACTAATTTGTATGTCCATGCACGAATTTTATTTTAAAATGTATAATTAATCATATAATATATATATTACATTAACTAGTTAAGTTTTAATATAATAATATAATAATCTGTTGTTTTTTCTATAATTTTTTTATAATTAATTATAAAACCCTAACCCTCTCTTTTTTTTTTTTCCCCAAACTTTAATTTTTGACTATATATTGTTGATCATTTCTCAAATCGGTGGTAATTTCTTATTATCTTTTTCTTTTTTATTTACCCTTATTTTGTTTCTTTAACTTAACAAGTACATATCTCTTATTTGTTTGTTTTGTTTATTTTTGTTTGAAAATTTTTTAATCTTCCTTCATAAAATTTTTTCTCTTCATGGGATGTTTGAAAAGATGAAGAAGTCAATTTACGGCCAATTAAAAATGTTGAGTGAAACGAATGAATTTTTAAGTTACAAATAAAAGAGTTCTATCAATGCGACTGAAGAATAGTGACAAAAAATTTCATAACAATAAAATTTTATTTTGATATTTTTTTATTGCACTTTTATTTACATTATTTATTTATTAGGATGTATTTTAATTTTCTGAAATCAAGAATTCATTTTTTTTTTAAAAAAAATCTAATACTAGAATATGTTAGTATAAATAAAATAAACTAGAAATATTAATGTAGGATGAAATTTCAATTATCAATTAAGTAATTTTCAATTAATAAAAATATAGTCCTCCATAGGTAATTCAAGTGTCGAAAGGTGTTCATATTCAGTTTGAGAAAAGTAGAGTTTAAACCTCGTATCCTTTTCTCTCCCCTTGTGATATTAAGCATTAACTATTTATATTAACTAAAAAAAATATAAAAATATTAAATTTAAAAATCAAGCTGGATCTATTGTTTAATTAATTTATTTAATCATTAGTAACAATTGTTAATATATTAATATAAATTTTCTAATTCACACCTCAAATTGTAATGCCATATGTAACAAAATGAATCAATTAGCTGTAGAGCTTAAATTATGTCAAGTTGAAGAATTAGCATATAAGCTACCTATATATTCATACATATGTATCCTTTGTAGAAAAGCAATTGACAGTTTGTTAGCTCCAATATTGAACAAAATCTAGTCAGAACAGAACTGATTTTGGGTTGTCCTGTGTGAATCAAAGAATTTTTGTATTATTATTTCCCAAGTCTAAGTGGGATCTTGCGATTTCTATTTAGTTTTTCCCTAATTTTTAATTTCGTTAGGTAACTAATAATATAACTCACAGAATGTAACTTTGTCCACTTCTGCTCGTCACTTAATTAATTGGCTAATAAGTAATATCATTGTACGTACTCTCATTTTCCTCGACAGCTACATGGGATCTCCTCTCGTCTAATTAATATTCATTTCTCTTTATAATTATCATATTACATATTAAAAAAATTTATTTTTATTGAATAATATATTTATACGTTTAATTTTTTCCATTTCTCTATTAATTATAAAAAATTAATTTATGCATTTTTGTTGATATTGTAATTAATTAACCAGGCCTTGTTACTGGCTGCTGGAGTTTAATTATGATAGAAAATGATGTGGTGAGCAGTTGCAGAGGAACAATTTAGCTGATTCTGTATTTTTTACTTATTTTAATTGGTTAGGTTCATGACAGATTATCATCAACTTTTTTAAAGGGCATCATTATTTAAGTTCATTCACGGCTTGAAAAATTCTAATAAAAGTTTGCTTAATTGGTAATTATTTCAACCTAATTTTTTCATCAGTATCCTGTTTTTATCTTCTTGTCTTTATTGCATCACTATCTTGTTTTAGCTTCAAATTTTTAAATTTGGGTTACTAATTATTTCAAGTGCTCTTGCTATTTTGAGTTATGCATTGAGTGTTTAATTTAGCTTTATAATAACTGTTAAAATCAGTTAACAGATTATTATTATTATTTAAGTGATATTTTAAATTCGAATTATAATATAAATTAATTGTTGAAAACGTTTTTATACTCTTAAATTATTATTTTCTCCGGATCAAATTATTTTTTACAATTGAATGGAGTCTAAATTTTAATGGTTTAGACTAAATGCTACAAATTTGAAATGAAAATTATCGAAAGTGCTATATAATGTATATGCAAAACTCTTGGTTCTCATTAGGTAAAGATTAATTTGAAACATGACAATTAAAATTGAGAAGTAATAATTAAAAGAAAAGTCAAAATTTGTTAAAAAAAGAAAAAGAAAAGGCAACTAGCCAAAATTTAATCCTCTTTTTAACAAAATAGCCCATTAATTAAATTAAACACTGAACCACCAAAACGTGAAGCATTTTGCTTCCTTATATATTATTATATATAACTCAAAAGTTTTTCAATTTTTTAAAAAAAATTGTCAATGAGAAGATGACACAATAACATGCAACTTGGAGTTACAATGTACAAGTCAGCCTAAGGGATTGTTAATATTAATGGGATATATAGTAGAGAAGTGTTTCCTTAAAGGGAAATTAATGGGAATTATGAAAAAATTTTAGCTAATGTAGATGATGATCTGTCTTGCAAATCTTGCGCCTAAAGGCTGATTGGTAAGTTTACCAACTCTCACATGGTTAACCACAAGTAGCTACTGCATATTAGGCCTTCAAATTAATTACTTGTTGCTAAATTACATAACTTTTTTTTTTTAATTTTATTTTGCATTGCATTATATCATCTAATAATTCTGTGCAAGTTGGTGATATAACATATCATATATATATACATTCCCGAGTATATTTATTCCTAGATGATGAACATTAATTTTACAAATCAATTAATAATAAAATATAAATTTTATATTTTATGATTTTTTTTTTTATAATTTTTATTTTTTCTAATCGAACGCCTTCATTCTTGTATATATAACATGCAAAGTTATAAAAATATTATATTAGATTTGTCATTTTTATTATTTTTATAAAAGAACATATAGTTAAAATTATAATTATAAATTTTTATTTTCTAGAAATTGCTTAATTGATTTATAATTTTATTTTATTAAAACTACTAAACTAATACATGTGAATCTTTTTATTTTATTTATATTAAAAATAATTAAATAAAAAATATATTAATTTATAGTTTGCATATATAGTGCAAATAAGCAAATAGTTTAATTTTAATTCCCTAAATAAAAAAAAATTTAGATCCCTTTTTATAATTAGGGTTGTAATTGAGTCAAGTCAAGTTAAATTTTAACTAACTCAGACTTGATTTATTTATAATCAAGCTAAACTCAAGTTAAGCTACTTATGCTACTTAGTATTTATGAGTTCTTTATGAGTTTAAAAAAGTTTAAATAAATTTTAAAAATAAACTATAAATTAAAATTATGCATTAAAAATTAAAATAAATTATTTATTAAACAAATTATAATATACTTAATAAAAATTATGATTTTATTCTAATAATATATTTTCTAAAATATTTTTTACAATAAAACTTTATATATTATCTTCAAGATCAAATTATTAAATATTAAAATTATAAGTTAATTCTCAATCTTCTACTTGAACTTATTCACAAGTTTGAAACTTTACATAAATTTTATTTGATTTATTTATTAAATGAGTTTTAATATATGAACTCGAATAAATTTTTATTAAGTTAAACGATAAATTGTTTGCTACTCGTTTACTATCCTGTTTATAACAGTCATTTTAAATTGGGAGAAAAGAAAAGCCCAAACCCAAAAGTAAGGCTCAACCTTGATCAATTTTTAAGGCCGTTAATCCGTCTGTTACTGTATTTCATTGGGTTGGATCTGTATGGCCTTTTCAGGCCCCTCATCAATCGTTGACTTGAAGATCTTACTGGATAGTGAATCCGGACCAGCCACAATCGCTCCTGCTAGTTCCTATTATAACGGAACGTCGTCGTTGCTGGTTGCTGGTTGCTGAGTGAGAGTGACTCTCGATTCAACTGGCACCAATAGTCAGACACAAGTATCGGCAGTGAGCCGAAAAGGCAAACACAGTCGACCAAGTCCCATAAATGGGAATCAGAGAAGAAGAGCAGCATCCTCTGCTGCTTTTAGAGCAAGGTCGTCAACAGCAGCAGCATTGTTCTTTTATCAGAGAAACCTGGGTGGAATCCAAGAAGATATGGCAAATTGCGGCTCCTTCTATTTTCAGCCGTCTCGCTATGTTTTCCATGACCGTTATCACTCAAGCATTCGCTGGCCACCTTGGTGATCTCAATCTGGCAGCCATTTCCATCGCTACTACTGTCATCATCTCCATTAGTTTCGGTTTCTTGGTAAGTGATAGATTTGATTGGGACTTCTTTTCTTGTTAATTTTCTGTCTTCCACATCTCTCAACGATTTCTGACTAGGATTCTTTCAATTGCTTCAGCTTGGAATGGCTAGTGCATTAGAAACGCTATGTGGGCAAGCTTATGGAGCCAAGCAATACCACATGCTAGGCTTATATATGCAACGTTCTTGGGTTGTTTTATCTTTATGTTCAATTTTGTTACTACCCATGTTCTTGTTAGCAACCCCACTCTTGAAGCTGATAGGCCAGCCTGAACAGATTGCTGAGCAGACAGGTTTGGTGGCATTTTGTTTAATTCCTTTTCATTTTAGCTTCCCTTTTCAGTTCACCCTGCAAAGATTCTTACAGAGCCAATTAAAGACTGGGGTTGTCGCTTTGGTGTCTGGTGGTGCTCTTCTGATTCATGTGTTTGTGAGTTGGGTTTTTGTTTATAAGTTGCGAGTTGGGATTGTTGGCACCGCAATGACTCTTGATTTCTCTTGGTGGATTTCTGTTTTGGGAATGTTCGTGTATTGTGTTTATGGTGGTTGTCCAGATTCTTGGACTGGTTTTTCTATGCAAGCTTTTGTTGGACTTTGGCCGTTCTTTAAACTCTCTGTCGCTTCCGGGATCATGCTTTTGAATGTGTGTATTATCTCTCATTTTTTATTTACTAATTGACTTCACAATGGATTGATTGCTCAAAGTGATGGGGTTTGTACACTCTATTATTTAAGGTTAGAGAACTTCTACTACAGAGTGTTGATTATTATATATGGGTATTTGATCAACACTGAAGTTGCAGTTGATGCCCTTTCAATCTGGTTGGTTACTGTTCACAATTCTTATTATTTCTTTTAAGTTAGTGAATGCTGGCTTGTGATTTGATTTTGTTTCATATTCTATAGTCTCATGAGTTTTACTTTGTTCGGCAGCATATCTATCTACGCTTGGGAATCTATGATTCCACTAGGTTTATTGGCTGCCACAGGGTGCGTTCCTCGCTGTGAGACTCTCTCCATCATTTCAATCCCTTTCTATCCAAATGGCAAAAACAGTAGATAGTTAATCAAGAATAAACAACATTTTGATCCTTTCACTCTGGAATCAAAGAGGTACAAGAAAGACAACATAGATTGTAGTGGTAGTCTTATTATAGGAAGAAACTTTGGATAGTAGAACTAACTGTTTAAGGGAGAGGCATCTCTTGTTCTTTGCAAATGAGAAATCTTGATCAATGACTCTTTACTATTATTAACTCATCTAAGAATATCTGGGAATGCCTCGCCTAGATATGATTTGTTTTAGCAGGATATAACATCACCTTAGAGCTCAAATTTGCTATGGTCTTAGGCTACACTTGGAAAAGAGTGATTCAATTCAAATCGGTCTCTAAGTATGAGATATTCTTCTGAAACAAACTCATGCTTTTACCTTTTTCTTCTATTTGTGAAATCATTACAGGGTGCGTGTTGCAAATGAGCTTGGTTCAGGCAATGCAAAAGGTGCCAAATTTGCAACCACAGTGTCAATGTTGACCTCCCTCGTAGTTGGACTGTTCTTTTGGTTAATCATCATTGTTTTCCCTGGGAAACTTGCAATGATCTTTACCTCGAGCCCCTCTGTAATTGCCATGGTTAATGAGTTGGCACTTTTACTAGCATTCACCATACTCCTCAATTGCATTCAACCAGTTCTTTCAGGTAACAAATATAACATGAATTTGGAATTTAGAATAGTAAAGATGAACCCTGCTAAACGATAACTTCCAACTATTCCTTTTCAGGTGTGGCAGTTGGGTCTGGCTGGCAAGCATTGGTAGCATTTATAAACATTGGTAGCTACTACGCAATTGGAGTGCCTCTTGGGATCTGCTTAGGATGGCTGTTCCACTTTGGTTTTACCGTAAGTAGAATTTTGTTGTTACAAACACCTGAAGCTTTTTTGCATTTGCCCAATCAACTGTTAAAAAAGTCTGTCGAACTTTTTAACTGCTTCAACATGCCCTGTTGGGGTAGCAACTGGGAAGTATCAGGATTGAATGAGAATGAATAACTAGGTGAGCATTCACCTGGTTCTGTTCTGAACTGAACCAATAGACCCAAAAACCTAAATGTTTATGCTTATTTTGACAATCCCCAGTACTGAAAAAGAGTTCAAAGCTAATATGTACTGTAATAATAATTGAGTTAGATTGATCTTTTTTTTTCCCTCATTCATACGTTACATTATTATAAGCAGGGTATCTGGGCTGGAATGATAATTGGAACAGTTGTCCAAACATTGATACTGACGATAGTTACCATGAAATGTGAATGGGAAAAAGAGGTAAGCAAAGGTTAAGTTCTCTGCCAATCTATTTGTTTTCCCTTTTGTGTTATGCAACTAATTGGCAGCTTCTTGTATAAAACGCCATTTACAGGCGGAGAAAGCTCAACTCCACGTAACCAATGAAGCTGCCTCTAGTTGATAATGCAATACAACTATAAGGGTCAAAATTATAAGCCTGCAACTGGTGTCCCTCAGGACTCAAGAGTTTAAGAAACACCCCTAAGACAGCAGTCATTTTGTTGTTCTGAAATGTGATTGCCGCCAGCATATTACCATCCTGTTCATGTCCGAAACTAAATATTTTCTCATTCTTTCGATTGCTGAATGTTAATGTAATTTGCCTACCATTTGGAAAATAATTTTCTAATTGTTTAATTATGGCGTTAACCAGAGATGAAAAGTACAGTAAAATCTACACTGACGATGGCAGGAACAGCACCTCTACGTACGTGCCTGTTCATCACTTCATTCTCTTCTATAACTGCTGTAAGATTCATTTTCTGGTTCCATATGAGCATCGATCGCTGTAACGGTGAATCTGCTACTTTTGCTATGAAAATAGAACAGCTGTGAATTGCTACTGTAGTTAGTAGAGGATGAAGATAACAGTCTATATTTGGCCGAAGTTGGGTTGATTATTTATTTGTTTAGTAAAACTTGATTACTTGCTTGTTGAAACCGTGGTTGCAAGTTCAGAATACGTTGAAATTTTTGGAGTTAGGTGACTTTCAGAATCAATTCAAGGTTCAAATTGGTAAATTTGAACAACATTTTCACCTCACGCCGAGTTGAAGCGCTCGTTAAATGGATTTAAAATAAAATTTAAGATGTATAATAACTTAGAATGAAAGTTGGCGACTGAAATAGGTTGAAGTAATAAATTTAGGGAGTGAAAACATGAATTTAGCCTTATTATTTTAGTACATTGAACCATTTGATTTGGCTACTCAACCGTTGACCCTCCAAGGCTAGGTCGGTCCCAGATACGGATGGTTGAATTTTGAGTTGGAGAACTGAGATAGGTATGTTTTCAGCCGTCGCGTATAAAATGACATATCATTGCAACTATTTTCTTTCATAGAATCTATCATTTATTTTCACTTAAGACCTCACATACTGTTCTAGTGCAGCTATGACCTTCAGTTGGAAAGCTGACTGATTGTATGTTTCCTTGTAATATCCTTGTGTCTTTCTCCTTATCGAACGAAGCAAAAACTAAAAATCATGTCGCTTTACAAAGATTAGATTTTTGTTTTATTTGTTGTTTTTAAGTTCTTGATGGGTAAGTGAAGCACTGTTATCTGAACAAGAAGTTGATGTTTTTAATAGTATTAGGGATGATCAAGAGAATAAAGGGCTCACCACAAGAGTCTGGATTGAGACCAAAAGGTTGTGGCGAATTGTTGATCTTAACAATAAGAATTTGAGAGTAGAATTGAGAAATTATTTTTTTCATATTTCTTTTTTCACAATACAAACATATATATAATATTTACATACATCTATTTTTTATAGTATAATTATTAATTTGTATCAATTATTCTTAATTTACATAAATCAATTAGGAATATTTTTCCTCTCAATTTTCTCATTTTCTAATTTTGTAATTCTTCTATTCACAATATTCAATACTTCCCCTCAAGTTAATACATAAATATCATCAATACTTAACTTGCTTAGTGAATTATAGAACATTCGGTTTGAGACAACTTTTGTTAGCAAATATGCTAACTGGTCTTCAGATTTTACAAAAAGAAATTTGACTATCTTGACTTCAAGTTTCTCTTTAATAAAGTGCCTATCCACTTTCACATGTTTACTCCAATCATATTGAACCTGATTATGAGCAATTTGAATAGTTGTCTGATTATCACAGTATAAGTTCATATCTGCTTCTAGAGGATAGCCAATCTCACTCGTAAGCTTTTTAACCAAAGGAGCTCACATAATCCTTTTGATATACCTCTAAACCTGGCTTTCGAACTTGACAAGGCAACCACTTTATGTTTTTTACCTCTCCATATGACAAGATTACCACCAACAAAGGTGAAGTATCCTGACGTTGACTTTCTATATGAGCTTCCTATCCAGTCGGCATTTATGTATCCATCAATATTCAAGTGATTGTGCTTTCTGAACATAAGTCCTCTTCCGGGTGATGATTTAAGGTACCTCAAAATCTGGAATACTGCTCTCAAGTGATCTTTGCTTGGATTATGCATAAATTGATTTACCATACTTACTCCATATGCAATGTCTGGTCTGGTATGAGATAGAAAAATCAACTTTCCTACCAGTCGTTAGTACTAGTCTTTATTTGTTAGCATTTGATTCGTCAATTTGTCATTTTGAGCAATTAAAGTGTCTACCAGTTTACAATCTAGCATTCTAGTCTTTGCTAGTAAGTCAACAGTATGTTTCCTTTGGGAAAGGAATATGGCTTGTTTCGACCAAGCTACTTCAATGCCCAATAAGTATTTCAAACCCCCAAGATTCTTCATTTCAAACTTGCATGCCAAGTTGTAATATCCCGAGATTTTATATAATTTTAAACTGCATCGGGATATACCGTGTTAATAATTTTGATAAATATATTTGATTATTTAATTAGTTTGATAATTATTAAAGTTATTTTTAATTATTTTAAATTTCTTACGTAAAATTTTTCTGAGAATTTTATTTTTGGGAAAATTAAAACCTAAATAAACATTTATTATTTATGTTAGTCCGTTTTATGTGATTTCATGAGTCCATGCATGATTTTAATTATCGTATATATATATATATATATATATAGCATTTTAGGGTTATTTTTAATTAAGTATATATTATATAGTTTTATTTAATTAATATGTATTATATATATAGATATGTATATGTATATAGATATTGTTATTTTAGACATGTGGTGTAGGAATTTTGTGAATATAATATTGATGTATTATAATATGAGTTAATCAAATTATATATATATATATATATATATATAAAGTTTACCAAAATTATGTTTCATGCCACTCGTCCCTAACCTCTCGCCCGACGCATCCCCACCCCCATTTTCATCGCTGCCAACCTCTTCCCTCATCGTCGGTGTGCCGTCTGGCATGCCACCACCCTCTCCAGCACATTCCGCCACCTGTAGCTTCCATTTTCGGCGAGTTTTGGCCGTTTTCAACCCGAGAACACGAAACCTAGCTCATCGCCGTTCATCGTGATTCTGGCCACCAAATTGGACACCACCGGTCTATATTTCTTCCTTGAGCTCCGGTGAGTGCATTTCTAAGCTTGGTTTCACTTGATTTGGTCTAGATTTCCTTTGGTGATCAATTTTCATTTTCGACCATTTTGAGTTCTTAATTTTTTTTGAACTTTGATTCTAATGATTCAAGCTAAGTTCCTTCACAAAGATTGTTCCTAGTAGCTCAATATACATCTTGTAATTTTTGTGGAATTTTTAGAATTTATTTTGATTTTTGTGAATTTTTGATTATTTTATTAATATTTTCTAATTTTCGTAAATTAATTAAATAATTTTTGAAATTTTGATTTATGGTATTTATAGGGGCTAAAATGAATTTTAGAATTTATTTTTAATTTTTTTAATTTTTGTATAATTATTATGAATTTATTTAGTTTAGGTGATTTTTGGAAAATTAGGTTAAATAAGTATTTTGTTAGAATTAATTGGTTAATTGAGTATAATTATTGATTTTATTGAATTATATGTTTAGAAATTAATTTTTGAGCAATTGTATAATTTTTAGTGAATTTCTGAATAATTATAGTATATTATGTGAATTTATATATAACTAGGGGTATTTTGGTAATTTGATAATAAATTGATTGAAAATTAAGTTAAATTGGTTTTAATAATTATTTGAGGTATAAATTTGATTTTTAAAAATTATTTAGCATTTTTAACTAATTAAAACTATTTTTCAAAAATTATTTTCAAAAAATATATAATATACTATTTTTGTAAATAAATGAGTTTTTAGTGAATCTTAATATGTTTTTGGGCTAATTATGTAATTTGGATTTATAAAATGAATTTCGGCTAATATTTATAAATTTATCGAGAATTATCAATTTTTAATAATATTTTATTAAAATTAGGGTTTTATTGTAATTATTGGTAAAATAATTATTTTCAGTGTTTTAAATATCTAATTTGCTATATGTTGATATATAAAGGGTATTTTTGGTATTTTTAGAATTTTCATGTATTCTGTGTATATCTCGTGAATTGTGAACCACAGTCAGTAGAATTGTAGTTTGGGAGTCCGACCAAGGGGTTATATGGCTGTGTATTCCCGAAGTGTGTTTTCTTATAGGACCAACTCTACTTTCTGAGTAGAGAGATGTCCATTTTACAGGAGAGGTTCTGTCGAATTTTTGATAGAATTCTCATAAAATGTGACATCTGATCAAATGCCTATTCCTAATTTGTGTCCGGTGTTTTAGATTGAGTCTCTAGAATTTCATTAGATTTATTCTGATTTCGTGTTGTCGTTTGTTTGTTTAGTTGTGCCGAGATCGAGGCATAGTGAACCAGGCCCATCGGACCCGTCTCGTGGAGCGCACAACTGTGAGTTGTTATTTTATATATACGTGTTTTAGGATTGCATGTTTTAGAAATGTATGTTTAAATTTTATGAAATATGCATAAATGGTTTAATAATTGCTTAGGTATATTTTGGTATATTTTAAATTAAATGCATGTTTTATTATTGAATTATACTTAAAATATTTTTAAGTATATGTATAGTTTATTTCTAGTTTATTTTACAATTAAATTAATTTTTTTTGACATATATATATACTCGAAATATACTTGGTTTATTTTTGGTGTATTTCTAGTATATATATGGTTTATATTGTCATTTTAATTAATGTCATGCATCATTTATTTTATGAATGTATGAATTTATTTTAAATGAAGGATATCAATAGAACGTGCTACCTAGTGGGCAGCATTAGGACCAAGTACGTACTGGTACGATGATAGAATTTAGGTTAAATTACTAACCTATTTGTGGATATAGATCGGATTGATTTGTTTGATGTGAGATGTGATTTGAGAGTATGATTGCTGGAGCTTGGTTGACCAAGTGTCTTGAGGCTAATCACACTGACAGTCAGACTGTTGGAGCTCGGTTGACTTAGTGTCTCGGGGCCAGTCTATTGTCCAAATGGAACAAGTGAATTTATTTGGAATAAGTGAGCCTGTATGGCTAGAGTGTTGTCTAACACTATTTATTTAAGGTTGCGATCATTTAGGGTTCTATTTGATCCTTCATAAACGATTATTATTTTCTGTATTATATAAAATGATTTTTGCTGCATCCGTGTGTATTTGCCTGTATATATATTTATTATATATATTATTGAATGTGTGCACTTGTCATTTAGCTATGCATGTATATATATTATAGCAATTCACTTAGTGAGGTATGACTCCCCTCCGTTGATTATTTTTTAGAAAAGTCTTCATCCTCAGACCTCAGTAACAGACCTTTACGCTAGATTTCTTCTGCCCCGGCTTTATTATGTAAACTGCTTACTTGATTTTATTTTGTATTCTAGACACTGCAGTAGTTAAGTTGTGGGATGTATATTTTATATATGTATGAGATTTTATATTTTAAAGATTTGAATCGAGAATTGTATTTAAAAGATTTTATATATATGAGATGAGTTTGTGTTATTAAATCAGTTGTTAGGTTACACTATTACTTATAAGATTTTAATTTCTGCTGCAAGATATTTTATTTATTTTATTATTGTTTCATGCTTATATTTTATTTTAAAGGCTTGTTACGGGTTCTGGATTCAAAAGAATTCCTATTTTCTAGCACCGATCATGGCCCCTGTTTTGGGTCGTGACACAAGTGTTTTGAAGATTTGAGATATCTTCCTCATCATTCCCTGTGTTAATCATATCATCCATATATATAATCAAGGCTATTATTCTCCTATCCTAATGCTTTAAAAATAATGTATGATCTGAGTTACTTTGCTTGAACTCGTGTTTCTTTATTGCAGAGTTGAACTTACCAAACCATGCTTGTGGGGACTGTTTTAGACCATACAATGCCTTTTGCAGTTTACACACATATCTAGGTTATGAGGCAGTGAAGCTCGGCCGAATATCCATGTACACCTCTTCCTCTAGATCTCTGTGTAATAATGCATTTTTTTACATTAAATTGATAAAGGGGCTAATCTAAATTTATAAAAGAGACATCAACACTTTTACTGTGTTTAGCTTTGCAACCGGGGATAATGTCTCTTGGTAGTCAATTCATGAGTTTAAATATACCTTTTTTCCCTAAGTCTTACCTTGTATCTTTCTATCGATCCATTTGCTTTATGTTTGATATAGAACACCCATTTTCATCCTACAGTTCTTTTTCCCTTTGGTAGTGAAATAAAAGTCCAAGTATTGTTCTTTTGGAGAGCAATCATCTCATCCTTTATGGCTTAAGTCCACCGAGGTTCTGTTAATACCTCTTGCACATTATAAGGAACACACTTAGCTGAGAGCTTATGTGCAAAGGCCTTTAAAGGATCTCAAAGTCTTTAAGTGGATATATGTTAAGCAATAGAGTATCTTCCATCCTTATTTTCTCAATCAGGTGAGTATCGGTTTGGTGCCTTTCCTCAATTATGTCTGAAAGGTAACTTATGAATAAAGGAATTTAAATTTAAAGGAGAGTTTAGAGACTGTACCTTAGGGATATTCTCAAGAGATATATCACTTTAGACAGCCGAGGGAGGGGGTTTCTAAGTTTCCAAGCTTGGTTTGGTCTTCGAACACTAAGTCTCTATTTTCTTCACCATATTTTGAGTTTCCACTTGTCTCCTCATCATGCTTAAATTCTTAGTTTCCACTCATCCCCTTATCATGCTCGGATTTCAAGTTTCCACATGTCCCCTCATAATGCTTAGATTCCAAGTTTTTACTGATGTGCGTAATTCTTTACATATATTTTAGTTAAATTTTAATGAGTTTTATATAAATATTCAAATTAATTTGGGTAAGAATTAGGCCTAAACAAGAATTATTTTGGTTTGATATTTTATTTAGTTTTTATTTTCTTTTGTAATTAATTTGTTTATATTAGGAATTTTATTCAAGTATTAACAAATATTATATTTCCTTAGGAAACTAGCTAAGGATTCCAAAGAAATTAAAGATTTGCCTAAGAAGATCATGTTAAGGGCAACATGGTTTGGCACACACCTGTATCATTGCCTATGCAATCTATTGGAATGCAAGCTTCATGTCACACAGGTGCAACATGGGTATGTTGCTGCTGGTGCATCTTTCTGCACGAATTGAAGAAGTTTTGAAAGTGCAACACAGTTTCAAGCATGGTCATATTTGAAACTGCACAACCTTTTAAAATTTGAATATGAGCTCATGTATAATTGTGCTAAAGACTGAGTTGAAAAGTTTAACATCACACTGGCTCAGCACTGTTGTGTGGTGGGTGTGTCAAAGAAAAGGAGACTTTTTCCAAAGTAAGAAAGGAAGAGAAATTTAAGGGCTAAAAGATCTTCTATTAGTTTATCCTATATAAAGAGATGGTAAGAGGTATTTGAGGGATTGATTCAACACTAAAGAGGCAACAAACAAGGAGCTAAACTGGGATTAAAGACAATTGATTCAAGAATTCAAGAGTTTTATTTCATGATTTCCTTCTTTATCTTTAATCTTTTAATTATGTTTGTTTGGTTCCCTATAAGTATGCATGGCTAAATTCCTTTAGGGTTTAGGTTAGGAGTAACTATTTTATGATGTGATTGAACACAAGTTTTAATTATCAAATTGATTTTTAGTTAATTTTATGAGTTGCACTTAATGTATGCTTTCATTCTTAGCTAGCGTACTTGCATGTTTATGGGTAGATTTACTAACGAGAGTTAGGAGAATTTATTAGCTTTAGGCTCATAGGACTTATACCACTCGACCACGAGAGTAAGTAAGCTCTTCGGGGATAAAATATTTATTAAAGTGCTTAATGAGTTAGGATTAATTTATTAATCATGAGAGTAGGTTAAATCTTAATTTTGGCATGTTTAATTGAACTCAAGAGAGTTTTTAGGTATTTTAAAACAATTACCCTTAACTAAAATTAATATTTTATTTGTTAAAGTGTTCATGATTTGATTGGAATAGTGAAACTAAACCTAAGCTCTATGTTTTTATCATTTTATTTTCTTTTAGTTTTAATTTTTTAGATTTATGTTTTAATTTTCTAAATTACTTTATTGATTTGCTAGCTAAGAATATAAGTAGAGATATTAGTACTCAATATACAATCATTGTGGGAACAATATCTTTTGTACTATAATTTACGATCCGTGCACTTGCAGGTTTTAAACACAACATCTACCCATCCCCTTATCACGCTCAGATCCTTCTAATTCCCAACTTAGCTAGTTTACTGATATTAATTCTTTTCTTTACTTGTACTCTTCCCCTAAAGAAAAGAATGAGAATCCCAGTGTATAAAGAACATGTTAAATTCCTAAAATATGATATATAAAGTAGTGTATAAGTGCTAAGTAGTGGGATTATAACACTGATATCATTTTTTATGACCTCTATAGCCTGAGAAAACACACTAGACCGCACAAGGATCAAGTTTGGTCTGTTGGGTTTTAGGGAGGTGAACATAGGCTACTGAGCCAAATACTCAGGATGGAGGCATTAAAATTAAAGGTAAGTGTACATGCTAAGCAAGAGTCTAAAAGTCCAGAACCCAAGATGGCAGTCTATTCAGAAGATAGACTGCAGTAGAAACCACATCTGTCCAGTACCTTTTTTGAGCCTGAGCAGTAAGTAAGAGAGCTCGAGTTGTCTCAAGTATATGTCTTTTCTTTTGTTTGTGATGTGTGAGAGCACGAAGTTTCATGGTATAAGCCATAAGTTTGAAAATACTATTGAAAGTTGTGGTTAACATACTCCCTTTCATTATTTGAGTGAAGGATTTGTAGTTTGGCTAAGTATTAGGTTTTAATCATACTATGAAAGGATGTGAATATGTTAAATACCTCACTTTTCTGTTTTATAAGATATAACCATGTTATATGAGTATAATCATAAATAAAAGTGATAAACCATTTAGAACTTAAAGCATTCGGGTAAGGAAATGGTCCTCAAACATTGGAGTGAATTAATGAGAAAGGTACAGTACTTTTATTTAAGCTAACTAGGTATGGAACATGATGAATTTTGGTTAGAGTACAGGTGTGACACTCAAACTTGGACTCAACTGACCTAGAGAATAGACTTAGAAATAAATGCTTCATATAACTCAAGGATGGATGTCCCAACCGGTGATGCCACAACATGATGTGCTTGTCATTTTTACTCAGTTGGTACATGTTATTAGCTTGCTAGAGCTGAATTCATCCATATAGTTTAAGCCCCCCTCTTAGTACCATAACCAATAATATCCTTCGTGAGAATATCCTGAAACAAATAGAAAGTAGGATATATTAATACACAATAATTTAATTATTGAGTGGCTTGTCCTATAGAGAGAAGTTTGTTTGATAATGAAGGAACTAATAGTGTGTTGGGTAAGGAAAATGAGGGGGATAGTGCAACTTTACCAGCTTTAGTAACCGAATACATTACTCTATTGGCATTTGCAATACATGTTCATTTTGGTTGGGTAAATACCACTAAGTATTTTTTATCAAATGTCATATGGTTAGTTAACCTTGAATCAATAATGCAGTTAGACCCCTGTTCAGAACAATATAAGCCATAATTAGTGTTACCTAAACCATTAGAAAGTTTAGTTGTGGTAGCAGGAGACTCTTTACTTAGCACTAGATACTCGGTAAGTGATGCTTAGCCTGTGGTATGTGCTGCTTGTTTAGTACTCTTACTCGTATATGCTTTACATTTCTTTTTTAGATCTTGCCACCATTTAGGATACCTATGTAGTTTGAAGCAGGTTTCTTAGGTATGTTTAGGGTTTTTACACTGGTACACCCTTCTTTAGCTTTTTTTATCTTCTTCTTTCCACTGGTCATAGGTGATGATCTAGCCTTGGACATCCAGAGACTCAGTGGATGAGTCTTATACTTTTTAGAGATCATGACAACACTTGGTAGTATTGTCTCCGTACCACTTATCATGATAGCTTGCCAAATATCCTCCCTCTAGACTAAAGCATAAGCTTGTTAACCTATAAGCAATGGTCAAATCTGTAGTATGTCACTTCAAACCTTATCTAAGTGGTCATCTAGCCTATCCAAAAAGGTATAGACTCTATCTTCTTAGATATTGGCATTGTAGATCTAGATATCCTTAGCACACTTCGTTGGGTTTTATCTTTAAAAGTCTACCTCCCTCCATAATCTTTGAAGATTGTTGTAGTATGATTTAATAGGTCCTCCTGCATGCTTCATCCCAGCTACTCATCTTTTTAACTTACAAACCTGGGAAGTGTCTAATCTATAAAAAAAGGTGATAGCAATAGAGTCCCATACCTTTAGCAATTAGATATAAAATTAAGTTGCCAATTAGAGATGGTTCTATTGAGTTTATCAACCATCCTTTTATAATGGCATTCTCCATCCTCCACTTTTAAAAAGTTGGATTTGTTAACTTGAGCTGAGGAGTGCCATCAAAGATATATCCGAGTTTGTCTTTGTCTGTTATGTACATCTCCATTACTTAAGACTAAAGGGCATAGTTTTTCCCAATAAAGTTTAATACCTATCTAGGTACTGAAGTTATCATAATTTGAAGCAAGTGGGGTCAGGTTATAGGTCAATGCTTGTTGCATCTTCATCATTAGTTTGTCTAGAATGGTAGCATAATGTTTCTCTTCTATCGCCATTGGGTCTGTCAATTCTACTATTTTTCTTAGTTTTAGAGCCTTAAGATCATCTAGTCTGATACTATCTTAATAATAAGAATTTAAAAATAGAAGTGAAGGAATATTTTCTTTATATTTCTTCTTTCATAATATAAATATATATATATAATATTTACATATTCTTGCTTCACAATATAAATATATATATAATATTTATCTTTGGTAGTATAATCATTAATTTGTATCAATCATTCCTAATTTACATTCCTAATATTTCCTAATAATCATTAATTTGTATATCATTCCTAATATTTCCCCCCTCAATCTTCTCACTTTTTAATTTTATAGTTCTTCTATTCATACTATTCAATAGTTGAACCTGCCATTTTCAGTAGGATTGGATCTTACTCCATAAACATCATCACATAAGCTTTTGCTGGCCACCTTAGAGATATTTAACTCGCTTCTATCGCTATAGCCTACACTATCATAGTAGGCTTCAATTTTGGTCTATTGGTAATTAATCAGTTGATTAATAATATTTTTTATTAAATTTATAACTAATTAATTAATCTGTTGTTTTCTAAACTTACATATAATATAATCATTTCTTTAAATGATCATGTCTTTGGATATTAATATGATATGGCTTATTTTGATATTCCTCTATGTCTATGTGTGTTTCTGTAATAGTAAAAATACATGGAGAAAATAATGAAAAACTAACATTGATAATTGGTTTTAGGAACTCATGAACTATAGCCCTACAAATGATCAAAGAAGGGCAATGTGAGAGGTGGAGAGAATCCCTATAAAACCTTCAGTGCCTAAGTTAGAGAATATAGATAGAGTTTTAGAGAGATAAAAAGAGCAATAAGTATGAGATAATAGAATGAATGAGAATGACAAATATGGGGTCCTATTTATAGGGATAGTAAGGCACAAACCTGAGAGGAATAGGATTCCTCTTTGATGAAAGTCCTGTGCCTATTTAGAGAGTATTTCTTCTTGTCCAGGAGTCTCTTTAGTTGGGAATCTTTCTCCTATTTGGTTTGGGCATCTTCATCTACAAGCAACCCCTATATAGGAAAATAAAGACCTTAATTAAATAGGAATATGTATATAGGGTATCAAAAGTTCCCCCCAAAAGTATATGTTTGGATATTTATGTCTGATATGTCTTATTTGATGATGAATATTTTCGAGAATAGGTTCCACTTAATGGAGAAAAAATTGCTTGTGAAAATTGCATCTGTTATTAGAGGGTGAGCTGAGGTAGCCAACCTAAGTCACAAAGAGACAATGCTTGGTACTAAGTTTTGGAATTACCATATCATAATATTATTAAAGTACCAGTTGGACTTAAATGCATAAAACCTATAATAAAAAATGCTTGGTGTTATAGAAACAACCCGAGAGATTAACCTGCCAGTGCAAAAATGATCTAATAGAACTAATCGTCGTTGGAGTTTTAATGCTCGGTGTATTAAAAGAGTTGCCCGAGTATCGTACCTCAGTAATATCGAAGTGACCTGAGGGTGCTAGCTTCAATCATTGGACTTAGAATCTGATGCTTTTAGAAGCACAACCCGAATACTAAACCTCAGTACTATCGAAGTGACTTGAAGGTGCTAGTTTCAGTCACTAGACTTAAAATCTTATTGCATTAGAAGTATGACCTAAGTGTCGAACCTTAGTACTATCAAAGCGACTTGAGGGTGTCAGCTTCAATCATTGGACCTAAAATTTTAGTGCATTAGAAGTGCAACTCGAGTGTCGAACCTCAATACTATCAAAATGACCTAAGGGTGCTACCTTTAGTCATTGGACTTAAAATTTTGGTGCATTAAAAGTACAGCCCGAGTGTGATGAAAAGGACAATTGGTAATTAGTTGAGTAGGATTATCAACTGCCACTTCTTTTGACTTTCCTTTGAATTTTGAATTATGTAACTATCATATTTGTTTGTGTGTGAGAAGATGAATCATTTTAACTGCTATAATGATAACTGCTCAATTAGTGGGCTTTTCTTTTGCTTGGAATTACCTTTAATGCTATAAAATAGACGAAAATGACCATGAGGGCAGTAATGATCATTCTAGAACCTTTCGCTACTCTTTAAATAAATTAGAATCTTTTGTTTATTACATTTTAACTTTTTTGCAGTCTACATTTCTTGATAAATTTCCTCTTGAGTGTACTCTGCATCATCCTCCTTTGCCTTCTCCACGGACTTGCTTTCTTTTTTCAGGTAAAGTTTCTTCCTTCTTTTCCTATTCTTCCTCTTTATTCTTTTTTCATAGGATCCTTGGCTCCATGAGAGCAAGTAGTTTAGATTTTTTTGTTTTTAGGGTAGATAAAGACATGCTAAAATAGTACAAAAGACGTTTTAGCTTCTAGCAGATTTTGCCTTATATACTATAGATAAAAACTTTAAGGCCCACACTCCTCTATCAATTTTTAAAAAAACTAGTGATATACTTTAATCAATTAGAAGGTGGATTGAAGTTCCCTTTAAATCCCTTCGTTAGGAGCTTTTTAAATAGATACAATATAGCTCCCAGGCAACTTCATCCCAATAGCTACCAGATCTTGACTGGGTTTATAGAGTTGATGCATGGGGATGGTAAAGAGTTGGATCTAGACATCCTCTAGTACATGTATAGTCTAAATAAGAAAAAAGGAGAGCTAATGCTTTCCTTATCAACTATTCTGAACCATAGCCTCTCTGTAAAGCTTCCAGACCTTCACAAGAAGTGGAGGTTAAGGGTTTAACTGAGTTGAGTTGAGCTGAGTATTGCCCAAGCTTGGGCTCAGCTAGGGTTAAAAAGATTGAGCTCGAGCTTGCTCGAGAAAGCTCATTGGTGCAGAGCTTGAGCTTGCTTGTGAGAGAGCTCATTTACAGAGTTTGTTTATAAAGCTTGTTTACAAAGCTTGGTTAGAGCTCATTTAAAGAGCTCAATTAATGCTCATTTATAAGCTCGTGAACAGGTAACAAATCAAATTAAAAAAAAATCTTACAAAATAATTGAAATTCTACAAATTCAATACACAACTAAACACATTTAAGAAAAACTTTCATCTAAAATAGCAAACATATAAATAAATTAAAAAAAATAAGACAATAAAAGTTCAATTTAGCTTGTTTCAAGTTCAAGAGTTCAAAATATCCATCATTCTTTTGTAGGGAAAAGTTTGTGTATAAAGTCTCTATGATATCCACCTGTCCAAAAAATAGAAAAAAATAAAGATAAAGAGATACACATATATAATAAAAATTTTTAAGTCATCATAATCACAAAAATTGACTATACTCATCTATTTTATATGAATATTGGTATGATTGTAGAAAAAAATTATACAAGACATGGTAAAAGAAAACTTATAAAGGAGGTATAGGGAAAGGTTATTACCACTAAAATGAAGATCACTTGGTTAGTATCAAACAAATAAAAAACTTAACTTGCATCCACCAATTTTTTAAAAGAATTCAACTTTAAATTCAAAATCAAGATCACATAAACACAAAGATAAGACCTTTATATAAGTTTATATATATATAAACAATCATACAAGTATGCACATAATTTGCGTGTATAGAAAATTAGGTCAACATGTTAATGTCTATCTAGAAACAAAATTTGCATATGTTAGTGTCTATCTATCTATAAACATCAAATTACAGAGCAACAAAAATAGTAAAATGGAAATGATGCCTGATGTAATATCCTGGATTTTTAAATAATTTTAAACTATATCGGGATATGCAGTGTTAATAATTTTAATATATATTTATGATTATTTAATGAGATTGTTATTTATTAAATTCATTTTTAATTATTTTAAGTTCTTTACATAAAATTTTCCCGGGAATTTTATTTTCGGAAAAATTAAAATGTAAATAAATAAATATTAATTATTTTAAGCGGATTTATGAATTTGCATGAGTCCATGCATAATTTTCAAGTGTCGAATAAAATATACCCGCGTATATGCATTTAAATTAAATTAGGGTTATTTAATTAAATTAAATTATATTATATAGTTTTAATATTAATTAATTAAGTGTGTATATATAATATTAAAATATGTGTGTGGTGCATATTTATTGTGTGTATTATATTATATATTAAAATAATATAAGTTAGATGTATATATACATATATACATATAATATACATATAATATTCATATAAAAAATAAGTTTACAATATTTACAGAATTGCCATTACCTTCTTCTTCTACCTCCCGATCGTCTTCTTTGCAAATCTGGCCACTGCTACGCCATTCTCTTCCCATCGGTGTGCCTCCCGGCATGCCACCTCCCTTGCCAGCCATTTTCGACGTCCAGAGCCTACATTTTCGGTGAGTTTGGCTGGATTTTTAGAGAATAGCTGAAACTTACACACAACGCCGTTTATCGACTTTTCGGCCACTGTTTCAAGCCCCATCGGTCTCTATCTCTTCCTTGAACTCTGGTGAGTGCATTTCCAACTTTGTTTCACTTGAAATGGTCTAGATTTCCCTAGGTTTTGATTTTTCATTTTCAGCAATTTAGGGTTTTTGAATTTTTTAAGCTTCGATTTGGTTGATTCAAGAAAAATTCCTTCACAAACATTGATCCTAGTAGCTTAATATAGCAATGTGAATTTTTTTAGAATTTTTGGAAATTATTTTGATTTTTGTGAATTTTTGATTATTTTATTAATATTTTCTAATTTTTGAAAATTAATTAATTAAATTATGAAATTGTGTTTTATGGTGTTTATAGGTGTTGAAATGCATTTTAGAAATTTATTTGTGATTTTTGTGATTTTTATATAATTATTTTGAATTTGTTTAGTTTATGTAATTTTGGGAAAATTAGGTTAATTATGTGTTTTATTAAAATTAATTGGTTAATTGAGTATATTTATTGATATTATTGAATTATATGTTGAGAAATTTAATTTTGAGTAATTATACTATTTTTGGTGAATTTTTTTATTAATTTTAGGGAATTTACATAAATAGGGGTATTTTGGTAATTTGACACTAAATTGGCTAAAAATATAATTAAATTGGTTTTACTAGTTATTTGAGGTATAAAAATGATTTCTAAAAATTATTTAGTATTTTTAACTAATTAAAACTATTTTTCGTAAATTATTTTTAAATTATATATAATATACGATTTTTCTATATAAATGAGTTTTTATTGATTTTTAGTATGTTTTAGGGTTAATTATGTAATTTGGATTTATAAAATATATTTTGGTCAATATTTATGAATTTATTGAGAATTATCGATTTTTAATAATATTTTATTAAAAATTAGGGTCTTTATGCATTTATCGGTAAAATAATTATTTTTAGCATTTAAATATCTAAATTGCTATATTTTGAGTATTGAAGGGAATTTTTAGTATTTTTGATATTTTTCATATGTTCTGTATTATTTTGTGAAATGTGGACCTCGGTCGGTGAAATTGTAGTTTGGAGTTCAACCGAGGGATTGTGAACTGTGTTTATTCTTGAAGTGTATTTCTTTGCAGGACCGGCTCTACTTTTTAAGTAGAAAAATGTCCGTTTTATAGGGGAGGTTCTGCTGGATTTTTGATAGAATTCTCGTAAAACGTGATATCCGATCGAATTTCTATTCTAATTCTGTGTCTAAGATTCTAGACCGAGTCTTTAGAATTCCGATAGATTTATTCTAATGTTGTGTTGTCATTTGTTTGTTTAGTTGCGTCGAGACCGATGCCTAGTGGACCAGGCCCATCGGACCCGTCTCGTGGAGCGCAATAACTATAAGTTTTTATTTTATATATACGTGTTTTAGGATGCATGTTTTTAGAAATGTATGATTTATTTTATAAATTATGCATAAATGGTTTAACTATTACTTAGGTTTACTTTTGGTATATTATTGGTATATTTTAAACTATATGCATGTTTTATTAATAAATTATTCTTAAAATGTTTTTAGGTATATTTATGGTTTATTTCTAGTTTATTTTATAAATAAATTGAATTCATTTGACATATATATACTCGAAATATATCTGGTTTATTTTTAGTATATTTCTAGTATATATATGGTTTATGTTGCAATTTTATTTAATATCATGCATCATTGATTTTATGAATGTATGTTTTATATTTAAATGAAGGATATCAATAGAACGTGCTACCTAGTGGGCAACACTAGGGCCGAGTACGTACCGATACGCCGATAACATTTAGGCTTTATTGCTAACCTATTTGTGGATTGTGATCGAATTGATTTATTTGATGTGTGATGTGATTTGAGAGTGTGATTGCTGGAGCTCGGTTGACTAAGTGTCTCGGGGTCAATCACACTGACAGTTAGACTGCTAGATCTCGGTTGACTTAGTGTCTCGGGGCCAGTATACTGTCCAAATGGAACAAGTGAATTTATTTGGAATAAGTGAGTCTGTATGGCTAGAGTGTTTTCTAACATTGTTTTGAGGTTGCGATTTCCTAGGGTTCTATTTGATCCTTCATAATCGGATATTATTTTCAGTATTTATATAAATGATTTTGTTGCATCTGTGTGTTTGCCTGTATATATATTTATTATATATACTATTGAATGTGTGCATTGTCATTTAGCTATGCATGTATATATATTATAACAATTCACTCAGTGAGGTCTGACTCCCCTCCGTTGACTATTTTTTAGGAGAGTCATCATCTTCAGACCTCAGTAGCAAACTCATACGCCGGATTTCTTTCACCCCGGCTTCACTATGTAATCTGCTTACTTGATTTTATTTTATATTCTAGACACTGCAGTAGTTGTAGTCAGATGTGGGACTTATATATTATATTTGTATGAGATTTGTATTTCAAAGTTTTGAACTGAGATATGTATTAAAAGATTAATTATATATGAGATGAGGCTGTTTATTTAATTCTATTGGCGAATTATTATTTTATTTTATTTATGAATTTTATTTTCGTTGCGAGTTATTTTATTTATATTTTTATTGCATGTTTTATTTTATTTTTAAGGCTTGCTACGGGTTCTGGATTCGAAAGAATTCCCGTTCCCTATCGCTGGTCATGGCCCCTGTTTTGGGTTGTGACACTTGATAACCTATTCGCATATAAATCAAATAAGCTATCTATTTGTTCAGTCATACTTGATTTGGCTTTAACTGAGATAACAAAAATTATAACATAAGAACAAAAAAATCAAGCGGGCCATTTGGATTCCTTGCCATAATTACTATCTTCCACTTCTAATTGTAATAACTCCATATGCAAAAAGAGAAAAAAATACCAATAGCAAAGCAAACAAAAAACTAGAACAAACTACCCGAAAACTAAAAAAAAGGACTAAAGAGTAAAGCCAATTCTGACCAACAAAGAAAACCCAAAAAGAAACAAAATGACAAATAACAAAACCACAACACTGCAACTAATTGGATAACTGAACTCTAAAACAAAAAACATCTACAAAAAAACATGAAACCAACACCGGAGAATCAAACGCGGCAGATGACAATCCAGACCCTAAACCCAACAAATCACACTTCACACTTCACACTTAACTTCTTTTGCTCTTTGATTTTACATTGGAAAGATTATGAAGCTTGATAAAATGATTCAAAAATGATGATTTTTTTTATGTAAATGGAAGAACACATTCTAGAACAAAACAACTAACCTGTAAAGAAAACCTAATGAAAGAGAAGGACGAGCTTTAGATTGAAATGTCTCCTTCACAATGAGAATGTTATGACTCATATTTTTAAATTATTTTATTTTAAAATGAGATATGCAGTGTTAATAAGATTTGAAAATTTTATTGATTTATTTTCGTTATTTATGATTAATTACTAATATTTTATGTTTAATTAAATTTTCTAAATAAATATTTTATTTTAGAGACTTATTATTTTAAACATTAATTTATATTATTGCTTTATCAAATTTTATTATTATTTTGATATTATTATTTTCATTAAAATTACATTATTGATAAAATTATTATTTAGTGTTAATTCATTTTATGTATATACATATTAATGTATGTGTGTGTGTTATATATATTATATATGTGTGTGTGATTATTGTGTGTTATTATATATATGTGTGTGTGTGTATATATATATATATATATATATATATATATATATATATATAAGATATTTTTATTTTGTGTGGTGCAGATTTAATGCTATATTATATAATATTATAACATAAATTTTTACTATCATATTATATTATTATATTATAAAGTTAAAATATAACATATAAATACAAAACATACATACATTCAAACACTTTCAAAATAAAAAAACGCAACTCACTGTAATAATCTCTTTCCTCCTGCACGTCCCATTTAGAAGTCGTCACTATGCCTCCCCGGTGTCCAGTAGCTCCACCCTCCCTCTAGTCGCCTTCCATCGTCCTCTTCTCCTTCTCCGGTGCTGGCATCGTCTATAAATCGAAGGAGACCGAAACTTCACTTTTCGGCCAACCTCCCTTTTTCGACCACCATTTCTCGAGTTTTCGATCTCTATCGACTCTATAGACTTCGGTGAGTATGAATCCAAGTTTGGTTTGAGCTCAAAACGTCAATTTCTTATTATTTCTTGAATTTTTATTTTTGAGCTTTAGGCTTTTTGAATTTTTTTTTTAAGCTTGATCTTGGTGATTCACACAAAATCCCTTCACAAAAGATGATCTTGGTAGCTTAGTCTACATGTCTATATTTTTTTTGAATTTTTTGAACTTATTTTAATTTTTGTGAATTTTTTAATATTTTATTATTATTTAATTAATTTTCATAAATTAATTTATTTAATTATAAAATTTGTTGATTTAGTGTTTTTATGGGTTTTTATTAATTTTAGTTTTGAGATTATAATTTTTGTGATTTTTATGTAATTTTTATAAATATTTTTAGTTTATATCAATATTGGAAAATTAGGTTAAAGTTGGGTTTTTGTTGAAATTATTCATTAATAATGTATTTTAGTTGATATTAATAATATATATGTTGAGAAAATAATTTTTATGCATTTATATAATTTCTATAGAATTTTTTAGCAATATTAGTATATTATGTGTATTTTTGTATTATAGGGTTAAATATGTAATTTTGTTAAGATTATAGCTAAATATTATGTTTTAGTTGGTTTTATAATTATTTAAGGTATTAAAATGATTTTTATAAATTATTTACTTTTTGTAGCTAATTAATACTAATTTTTGAAAATTGTTTTCAAATAATATATTATATATTATTTTGGTAATAAAATGGGTTTTTAATAATTTTTAATATGTGTTTAGGCTATTTTAGTTATTTGAATGTATAAAGTGAATTTTTATTAATTTCTATTGAATTATCGAGAAATTTGATTTTAATAATATTATATTATTATTTTGGGATTTTTACGTAATTATTGAGAAAATAATTATTTTGGGTGTTTTAATGTTAAATATTCTATACTTTGATATTTTGAGGATATTTATGGAATTTATTAATTTTTAATATATGTATTATATTATCTGAAATTTTGGTGAATTATGAACCTCGGTTGGGGAAATTGTGCAGTTCGGAATCCCAATTGAGGGTTGTATGAATTTTGGTTTTTGAAGTGTATTTTCTTGCAGGATCGGCTCTACTTTTTAGTAGAGAAATGTCCATTTTACAGAGGAGGTTCTACCGAATTTTCGGTAGAATTCTCATAAAACGTGACATTGGGTCAATTCTGTATCTCTGTCTGTGTTCTGAATCTTAGATCGAGTCTCTATAGAGCTTAAGTTAGATTTATTCTAATTTTTGTAATTATTTTATTTGTTTAGTTGCGCCGGACCAAGGCCTAGTGGACCGGGCATGTCGGACCAGTCTCGAGGAGCGTAAACTTGTAAGTTGTTATTTTATATATATATATCGCACTTAGGTTGCATGTTTTAGAGAATACATGTTTTGATTTGTAAATATTCATAAATTGTGTTATTAAAATGTTTAGTATACTTTAGGTATATTTTTAGTATATTTTTGATATACTTCTAAATAAATGCATGTTTTATTATTGATTTAAACTTAACATGTTATTAATATATTATGGGTTCATTTTTGATATATTTCATGATTGATTTAAATTTATTTTACACATATATACTTGAAATATACTTAGTTTATTTTAGGTATATTTCGGGTATGTATATGGTTTATTTTGCTATTATGAATGTCATTCTTCATTATTTATTTTTTCGTATGAATGTTTTATTTTAAATGAAGGATATCGATAGAACGTGTTACCTATTGGGCAGCACTAGGACAATGTACGTACCGGTGCAATAGATTTAGGGTTGAATGAGGATTACTTGTGGTAATTATGATATAATTAAAATTATTTGATTGAGATGTGATATGATTGATAGTGTGATTGCTGGAGCTTGGTTGACCAAGTGTCTTGGAGCCAGTCTACTGTCCATGTGGAATAAGTGAATTGAATTGGAATTAAGTGAGTCTGTATGACTAGAGTGATGTTATTATTGATCGAGGTTGCAATTAAATAAGGTTCTATTTGATCCTTCATAAACTTATGATTTTGTAGTATTATTATATAAAGTGATTTTCAGTATTTGTGTGAAATGCTTGTATATATATTTATTATATACAAATGTTTGATTGCATTTGACATATAAGAGATGCATGTATATATATTATAACAATTCACTCATTGAGATTTGACTCCCCTTAGTTGACATTTTTACAGGAGAGTCTTCTTCCTCAGACCTCAGCAGTAGACCCATTCGCCGGATTTCTTTCGCCTCAGCTCTTTTATGTAAATTATCTACTTAATTTTTATATTATACTTTAGAAAACTGCAGTAGTCATATTTTATATCAGTAGTGAGTTGTATTTATATTTGTTGTATGAGATTTTAATTCAGAGGCTTTTCTTTGAAATTTGTATTAATATATTTATGTTATGATATGAAAGAGATTATTTTTATTACATTGGTTTATGATTTTAAATTATGGTGCATATTTATTTTATATTATTGTATGCTTTTATTTTAAGGCTTGCTATGGGTTCCAGATTTGAAAGAATTCTTGTTCCTTAGCACCGGTCATGGCTCCCGATTTGGGTTGTGATAGAGAAGAACGAGCTTTAAAATGAAGACCACAATGAAAAGGATGAGCTTTAGCTTAGTGCATGTATAAATATGCTTAGCCATAGAGGATAGTAGATGATAATGGTGCTGACGGAGATGATTGGATGTTTAGATGAGAGCAACATAGCCTTTGTGTGTATAGCCAGCGTCTATCTCTTTTTACGATTAAGTGGCAGTGATGATCTGGAGTTGTGAAGGACAACTGGACAACAAACAAAGGCGAGGTGATGATGGCAAAAAAAAAACAAAGGTGATGGCTGCGATGAAGGCTGGAAGTACGATCAGAAGACGGAGACGAGGGCAATGAAAGTGGTGTAGGTGAAGGTTAAAAGAAAGTGGTGTGGGCGACGGCTAAAGGGAGAATGAGAGATAAAATAGATTGAGTTGTATGAATGAGAATTAGGTCAAATGAGATAATTGTTTAGTGAATTAGGTTTATGAATTTAAAAAAAAAAAGTCAAAACTACGTAATTTTGAAAAAATTGTATAATTTCATGATTATACATAAATTATTTATTTATGAATATGTTAAGAGAAATTTTTATTAAATTAGGATAAATCAAAACTACGTAGTTTTGAGTAAAACTACATAATTTTATAGTTATGGACAAATTGTTTATTTATGACTTTAAAATTATATATTTTTATGATGAGATAACTCAAATTAAATTATAATTTATAATAATGATTTTATATTTGTTTAATAAAAATTTTAATAAATGTTATATTTATTTAATGGTACATTGATATTATGCAATAATACTAAATCGTATATAACATAAGATTTGATTAAATGAATGAGACTACACTAAAGTGAAGAGATGTTTAATGAATTAAATTAAATTAAAACTATGTAGTTTTGATAAAATTATATAATTTTCTAGTTATAAACAAATTTGTTATGTATGAGATATGTTAGAGGAATTTTTTATTGAATTAGGATCAATCAAAACTACATAATTTTATATTTGTTTAATAACAATTTTAATCAATGTTATATTTGTAGTTTATTTGATATTATATTTATTTAATATTAATACTTAAAATTACATTATGGTGCCTTTTATAGTTTTTTTTAAGTATAATACACTTTATTAATAACCATGTTAGACATTATGATGCCTTGATTTATTTACTTAATAGTAATTTTAATCAATAATTTATTTATTTAATGTTAAACTAATACTATACAATAATATTAAATTGTTTCATTATATTAAGATTACATAATTTTAGCTTAAGATTAACCATGTAATTAAATAAGTGTATAATAAAATTACATTATAATTTAGAATTTAAGATTAGTACTAAATGAGAATGAATGAGATATGTTAAGAGGGATGATTAAATTATGATAAATCAAAACTACGTAGTTTTGAGTATAACTACATATTTTTTAGAAATCTACATAATTTTATATTTATGGAAAAATCATTTATTTATGATTTAAAATTATATATTTTTGTGATGAGATAATTTTCAAATTAAATTATAATTTATAATAACAACACAATTTTTGTCCAATAACAATACTAAATCGTTTTATAAAATTAATATTAGATTAAGTGAATGAGAATGAATGAAATGGGTTAAAGTGAAGAGTGATATTTAGTGAATTAAATTAAATTAAAACTACATAGTTTTGAGAAAATCATATAATTTTATGGTTGTAGCCAAATTATTTATTTATGAGATATATTAATAGGGATTTTTATTGAATTACTATAAATCAAAACTACGTAGTTTTGAGTAAAAATACATATTTTTAGAAACCTAAATAATTTAATAGTTATGGAGAAATTATTTATTTATGAAATTTAAATTATATATTTTTGTGATGAGATAACTCAAATTAAATTATAATTCATAACAACAATTTTATATTTGTTTAACAACAATTTTAATCAATGTGTGTGTGTGTATATATATATATATATAATGCTACATTAATATTATACAATAATACTAAATAATTTTATAACATTAACATTGTGTAGTTTATTTAATATTGTATTTATTTAATATTCATACTTAATTTATATTAAGATACCTTCTATTTTTTTAATTTATTTAAAGTATGTACTTTTTATTAATAACCACCTTAGATATAAAACACATTCTTATATTAAGGTGATAAAAATAAAGTAATATTGTAAGCACTCAATTTCGAGATAGTTGAATGTAGGTCCGACATAATACTCGAATGATGAAAATATTATAAATAAATCTTCAACACTTGAAGTTTGAATCAAAAGCCTAAATATATTTTCAAAAGACTTTAATTGATTTTTTAAAGGACTTAATTGTAATGTTTTCTTTAAGAACCTAATTGAAAAGTTTAAATTCTTTTAAGGGTCTTTCTGTAATTAAAAGTTAAAAAAATCAGAATTACGTAATTCCGATTAGAATTAAAACCGATCGGAATTATGTAATTTCGATCGGAATTAAATGTTTTCTGTCTATTTTTTTCTTTTTACAGTAAATAAAAATTTTGTTTTGTAAATTTTGATTAGTCAAATAATATGATAAACCATTTTTCTAGGATTTATCTAAATTTTTCAGGAAATCAAAAAGTCTTTTTAAAATCAAAACTCTATCACTGTGAAAAGAGAAAATCACAATAGGATACATATTTTAGCTAGGGTTTTTCTATAAAAACTTAGCTTAAACTCTTCTGAAGGAGGACCTCTCTTTTTTTAGGACCTTTTTGGAGGCTTTTCCTTTTCTTCTTACATAGTTTTCAATTAAAAAAATATATTTTCTTGTGAAATATTTGTCCTTTGAGGAAGAAGTAGTAAGCTTTTAAAAGAAAAACATTAAGTATTGAAAATCCACTTAAAAGGCAACGGTGATATATATTAGTCTGAGAGACAAATTAATACTGCATCCATACTATCATTTCCTCTCCTACTTTCTTCTATTTTTTTTTTATTTTGGTTCTATTAAATTTTAACTTTATTTAATTTTAATTTTTATTGTTATTTTGTTTATTCACTAACCATTCTTTATTTTATGTTTGTGTTGGTGATTATGGAGAGAGTTACATGATAAGTTCACTTAGAAAACAAAATCCATGAAGATCTATGGAGTGCCATGAATTGAATTTTGTAGCCAAATATAGTTTCTAGGTTTTTATTTATTTATTATTATTTTGTTGCTTGCTTTATTTTGTATTTTTATTTAAGGTTGTTTTAATATTTATTTTTTTATTATTTTTAGTAGATCATTGTAATAGCCCCAATAGTAGAAATAATGAAATCATGTGTGTGTGATTGTGTGTTTTATTTTAATTAATTGGTTAGTAAAGTTAGGGTTTTAATTAGGTAATTAATTAAAATTAATGGCTATAGAGATGATTAGGGTTTTGAATTAAAATTGAATTAGATTAAGTGGATAGAATTAGGGTTGTTTGTTAATTATTTTATTTATTTGTTGTTTAATGTCACTTTAACTAAATTGGGTTTTTTAGAAGAAATAAATTTAATTGGTTGTTTGATCATTTACTTGATTGTTTTGATATTTTCTTATATATTTTGGACTTGTTTATTTCTTTTATATGTCTTAGACTCTAAAGTCCATATTAGGTTTTAACCCATTTAAATAAATTTAAATTTTTTAGGTTTAATGATTAGATCCGCCTCCCCTTTAATAGATTTACTAATTTAATTAGGTTTGGGTTTAATTAATTAAAATTGATTTTAGGCCCATAATTAATTAGAAATTAGGTTAGAAATAACTTAAGCCCATTTAGTTAATTTAGATATAGGCCCACCTAGGATTATTAAAATTATTTAGACTTAATCCATTAAAATTAAGTCTTTTCCATAATTTATAGATTTAAGATTACCTTAGAATTAAAACATGTAGAACTAGGCCCACTAATTTAAATACTTCATAATTTATAGATTTAACCCATTTATTTAAAATCAATATAGATTAGACTAACTTAAGGATTATGAATTTAAATGAATGCATTGTTTGCATGTATTTTTCATGACTAGTTTGCCTGAAATTAATTGTTTAAATAAGGGTTTATATGAAATTGCATGTACATAGAGGATAAGATAGTAATTCATAAAGTAATTTTAAATGAACATGAGACTGAAAGAAGTGAGTATTCTATATCTAGAATCTCTTAATTGTGGTGCTAGCTTTCTTTTAGATAATCAAGTACCACCATTTTTTGATTTGTCTCATTTATTACCATGAGTGGCAACTCCTCATCTCTACGCCATGTCTTTGTGATACTGGTTAGTGTATTTTCTAGAACCCTAAGCTCAAATAGTATCGCGGTTGCTAAAATCTTAGATGTGTACTAAACCCTGTCATTTACAAATATAAAAGTAGCTAAAACTCAAAATTACTTAAAATTTTTCTTAAATTACACCTATTTAATACCATTACTTAATACTAATATAAATATTTAAATTTATGAGATAGTAAACGAGATTGTTCATGAGTCTATTCACGAGCTTACTTAATGAGCATGTTCGCGAGCTTACTTCATGAGCTTGTTCACGAGCCCACTTTATAAGCCTATTTACGAGCCTATTTACGAGCTTGTTCACGAGTTTACTTCACGAGCCTATTTGCAAGTCTGTTCATGAGCTTGTTCGAGATCCCGTTCACAAGCTTAAATGAGCCAGAGTTTCAAGATGCTCGAGCTCAGCTAGTTTAGCTTACGAGCTTTAAAATTATGTTCGAGCTTGGCTCATTAAACTTAATAAATGAGCTCGAGTGAGCTTTTGACGAATTAAAAATCGAGTGGCTTGGCTCGGTTACACCCCTAGTGGAGGCATAGGTTTTTTTATCATTGAACATCCCTCAGATTTCATTAACATCTGGCAAATATGGTCTAACAACTATCACAAGGTGAAGTGTCCTTCAAGATTATCCAATGAAGATATAGAGATAGTTCTAAGGCTTCATCTCCATGGTATAGCTGACGCAACATCTGCTGAGAATTTATCTCGAAGATATCTCCGGAGAGTCTGCCTTAATCGCATACATGTTAATGGAAAGTTTTAAGATTCGAAAGGTATTACTTTGACTTTTGTTCTTTTATTTTTATTTGTAGATGGCTAATTTTTTTTGCATTTATGGATGGAATTTAACTTGTAGATGAAAAACTGGAGACCTAAAAGAAGGTACAGATTGCTTTTCCTGCTTCCGAGCCGTGTGCCTTGGACATCTTAGCTGAAGCCGAACCCAGTCAGAAAGGAAAGGCTATAGTTGAAACTTCTCATATAGAGAAATCTAAGACTTAGAGGAAATGATCCGTGAATGAAGACTTGGATGCTAAGGAGTTATAAAGGAAGTTTTTGTTAAGCACCCAAAAATATCTAGGTGTCCAGACATGAGGTCCTGGATTATAAAGAAGATAAAACCTTCAAGTATCTTAAATGCTCAAGTAAAGGATCCGTATGCCGAGTCTCGGTGGCTCTTTAAAGTTATCTAATGCTGGATGGATGTAAATAAGGAGTTGTATAACTCCATGATAGGACACTTGTTGGAGGTAATTATCTTCCACTTCCTTTGATTTGTGTTTATATGTATCAGTGTTAATAATGATTCTCTATCTTTTCTTTCATATGACTCAGGCTCTATTACTGTCTAAGGATAACTACTACTATCTCAAGAGCTAGTATAGTTTAAAAGAGATAAAGGTTAACAATATAGGTATTGACTTTAAGAAGAGACTGGACAAGGAAAAAGTGGCACTAGAACCTTATTAAACCAGACATGTTGAGGTTGAAGTGAGCCAGAAGATGGTGGAAAAGCTGGAGCATTATCAAGCCTAGCTTATATAAAAAATTAAAAGGCAGGACTATTAGATTATGGCATTAGAGAAAAGACTTGCTAAGGTAGAGAAATCTTGTGAGGATGATAAAAAAAGTCACCAAAATATAGTCATGGGGTTTATCAAGGCTTACAAGTCTGAGTGTCAGAGGATCTTGCTCACTCAACACCTAAATATGGACTTTTCAAACTTAAAGAGAATCATGCCTAATGATTTGGCCAAGAATTCTGTTGAAGAAGAGGCTCGGAGTAAGGCTTCTTCTAGGCAGTCGAAGAATCCTAAAGTAACAACCAAGTCTACTGGTGAGAAATCATCTTTCGAGCAACTAGGGGATTCGACGCCTACTAGGAAGAAGTCTTCTAGTGCTGTCTCTGCTAGATCCGATCCAGTCTTTGTGTCTGGGTCTCTACGAGTCTTCCTTTTACTAAGCTTTCCAATATTAAATTGTAAATTACTTAGTCAATAATTTTCTTTTTCCTTTTGTAATACAATACTCTATAATTCAATATTATGAAGATAAATGAAGTAGTTTATTCCCTAAAATTAAGAGTAAATTTTACTAATAATATTTTCGAAGACTGTTCGAATTCCAATATCAGGGAAATTTTTTTCCCCGTTTATCCTTGATCTTGTATGTCCCCTTAGTCATTTTTTTGATGACTTAGTAAGAACCCTCCCAATTAGGTCTAAAAACTTGCCTGTACTAGAGTTACCTTTGCTAGTGTCAACCCTTCTAAGTACCTAATCTTTGACCTTAAACTATTTTGGCCAGATATGTCAATTATGATATTCCATGACCCTTTATTTCTAGGCTTTTGCTACAATGGATGTCTGCTCTCTCCTTCTTTAAGTAGGTCTAGACATATCCAAGAATTAATGTTGTTGACTTTATAATCTAGATTCTTATTTATTCAGTAACTTGATAATCTAATCTCCACTGGGATTATCATATCCATCCCATAAGTTAGTCTGAAAAGCATTTCCCCTGTAGAAGTTATTAGTGTAGTTCTATAGGCAAGACGACATTGTTGAGTTCGTTGACCCAACTCCCCTTCTTTTCGTCTAATCTTTTCTTTAGCCCTTATATGATAATCTTGTTGGTGGCTTTCGTCTGGCCATTTGTTTATGGATGAGCAACTGAAGTAAATAGAAGCTTTATTTTGAATTTCTTGTTGTCCAACTGCTCCCTATTGTCTGTTATCAAGGTGTGTAGTATTCCGAATTTGTAGATGATTTATTTCTAGAAAAAGTGTTGGATCTGAGCCTTAGTGATAGTTGGTACAACTTTGACATTTATCCATTTAGTGAAGTGATCTATTGCCATAATCAGAAACTTTTTTTGGGAGGTTAAAATAGGAAATGGAACTAGGATGTCCATTCCCCATACTACAAAAGGTCAAGGACTCCTAATTGGATGTTGAGGATTAAAAGGCTTATGGCTGAAGCAAGCAAACTATTGACATTTGTGGCATTCTTAAACCGGTCTCTGAGCGTCTTGGGACATGGTGGGCCAAACATAACCCTGGAGCAATGCTTTCCTAATCAACAAATGATGAGATTAATGGCTCCATAAATTCCTTTATGAATTTCTCTAAGCACATAATTTCCTTTCTCTAGTGATACACACTTAGACTATGGACGTGAAAGAGATCTTCTGTAGAGTTCTCCATTGTGCATGGGGTAGTGTGCAACTTTACTTTTAACTTCCGAGCTTTTAACTTATCTTGTGGAAGTACCCAATGCTCAAGATACTGAATGATCAATTTCATCTATTTTGGTACTTCCTGGATGTCCATGATCTCTATCTCTTTGGTGCTTGACTTTATCAATTCCTTAGTAAGCTCAAGTTCTTGGAATGTCTAACTATTCTTTATAACTAATTTGATTAATGATTCTGCTTTTGAGTTTTCATTTCTGGAAATTTGGATGATTTTCCATTGTCCCCTATCCTACTCAAGTTTCTTCAGGAACTGTCTAACTTTCTCAACATATTTAGCGATACTTAGGTCTTTGATTTGATATACTCTGAATTGGTTTATCAGACAAGAATGGCAAGCGCATTAGAAACGTTACGCGGACAAGCATTTGGTACCAAAAGGTACCGTATGTTGAGAATTTACATGAAAAGATCATGGATTGTATTGTTCTTGTGTTGTTTCTTGCTACTGCCACTTTACGTATTTGCTTCTCCAATCTTGAAATGGTTAGGATAACCTGAAGATGTTGTAGAGGAGTCATGGGTAATAGCTATATGGCTATTACCATTGCACTTCAGCTTTGCATTTTTGTTCCCATTGCAAAGGTTCTTGCAAAGCCAGCTAAAGAATCAAATGATAGCTGGGTTTTATCTTATTGCACTAGTAATCAATGCTTTTACGGGTTGGCTCTTGTATATGTTTTGGATTTTGGTGTTGTTAGTGCTGCTGTTGCGTTGATGTTTCGTGGTGGTTTATGGGATTTACTCTGTTTGTTTATGCTATGTTTAAATATCTTTTGACTTGGACTGGTTTCTCAATTCAAGCCTTCTCTAGGTTATGGGAATTTTTGAAACTTTCTGCTGCTTCAGGTGTCATGCTTTGGTATTATTCTTCATCTATGTTCCTTTAAATCACTTCATTTTCAAGTAGAAAAAATTAAAATAAAAAACAAATTTTGTTTTGGGGTTTGGTAGTGCAGCTTGGAGAACTGGTACTATAGAATACTACTTTTAATGATTGGATTCCTTAAAAATGTAACACTTGCTACAGATGCCTTATCTGTCTGGTAATTATTAATACGCTTGATTAATTTTGTTTTAATTAAAATTTTCACTAAACAAATTGTACAGGAGAAATTCACTTGTTCCTGTGTTGGTTTTGGGTTTGATTTGGGCAGCTTGTCTATTAGTGCGTGGCACATGATGATTCCCTTAGCCTTCTTTGCAACCACAAGGTAAATTTTCTTTATTCTTTTGAAGAAAATGTTTTGCATTATTTTTATATTACTGTTGTAGCATTTAGTGAAAATACAATGATATATATCGTAATTCGTGATATTATTATAGTAACAATGATTCTAATATTTTTTTAATTTTTTTAAATTTTATTTTTTTAATGACTATACTTTTGAATTTTATTTTTCTTAAAATTCAATTTTTAAAATTTTTTTTTTCTAAAGTCTAAAATTTAAATTATACACGGATAAATTTGTTGTATGAAGATTTAAATGGCCGTAGTTTATAAATTTTTTTAATAATTTAATTAAAAAATGTTATTATTGACTTTTATTGCACCCATGAAACACTGTTGTAGTTCTTGCGGAAGCAAACATTAGTCATTTTCCATAGTGAAATCATGTGCCAATATTGATCTCTTTGTGCTTTTTGTCTAAAAATAAATGATTTTGCAGGGTGAGAGTAGCAAATGAATTGGGGGCTGGAAATGGGAAAGCAACAAAATTTTCAACTGCAATCAACTATAATTGCTATAATAATATGCATTATTATCGTGCTACAAAACAATAAATTGGCACTCATATTCACATCTAGCAGTGATGTTATTAAAGAGGTAGCTGAGCTCTCTGTCCTACTTACAATCACTGTACTCGTCAACAGCGTTCAACCGGTGCTTTCGGTGAGCTTTTGGCCTATTGTCCGTAGCTCAAAAAGAAAAAAAGGAATTATTGAAGCCCTTGAAACAAGTTCTATAAGATGATGTGAACCAAGTAAGCACCAAACATGTTACTAACATGATGATCCACTCAAGAATAATAGTTCAATGATTAGAACATGTATGAAGATGTTTAAGGGTGGTTTAAGATTGTTCTTGAAGCAAAAGATCAAGTTTGGGATAGAGAATCAAAACACAAGTGTAAATGGAGCTCAATTGAGTGAATTTGGAGAAAATTGACACAAGGGCAAAATCATTATTTTTGCACCTTATTATCATATTTTGACCCTCAAAGTGAAGTTTTGAGAGGTTAAAGTCCTTTTCTTTTATTCTTAAAAGAACTTTGGTGAATTTATCAAGTGAAGACTTGGTACATTCAAACCTAGTTTAATTTAGATTTAAAATTGACTTTGTTAATATTAGGTTTATATTAAACAACCTTTAATTCTTTATAATTAAAGTTCTTAAGTATAGGTTATTTAAGAATCTTGTTGGGAATTAGAGTTTTCCTTTGCTTGATTTATGAACGATCATTGGCAAAGTTATTAACATTGAATACAGGTTTGGTACAAGTTAATCACATTCGTATCATTTGGGATCAGAGATTTGACTCATTAATTAAGTATGTATCTTTACTTTTCTTTATTGTTTGCATTTAATAAAAAAAACATTATTTTTTTTTCATTCATTTTGTGTCTTGTTTGATATCAATTCATTTTCTTTGTGATCATAGAGTTCAAATTCATTTTTCTTTGTTATTTTGAGTCAATTTCGTTGTTTTCTTCATATTCCAATCTAATTTTTTGTCTTTAAACAAAAAAAAATTAAATTCATTTATATTCTTGTTGTTTTGCATCTTAAGAGTCTTATTTGTCATAAATAGATATCAATTTGAGTTTGTTCTTAATTTGGTCATTTTGCATTTGTTATATAAAAAAGAACCAAAAAAAGAAGAAAAAAAACTTTTGAATTGTGAAGTTGAATTGATCAAATTTGAATTGAATTTGGCCTAAAACCATTCTAGTTTGTTGTTTTGATTCTAAATTCAATACCTTTGCATTATTTCAATTTTGAATATTCTACTCTTCTTCTTAAGTTACGTTTGGGATAGTTTAAACACTAATTCTAAATTTTCTTATTTTTGTTTTGTTTAGATATTGTCTTTGTTTGTTGCGTTTTCTTTGGCTCTTATAATCAAATTTGAGTTTAATATTGCTTTGTTTATTTTGTATTAAGCTTAATTTGATAATTAGTAACTTAAGTTTCATAAGAACTATAAGAAAGCAATTTGAGAGGTAAAAGGTGAGTGGTGAGCTCATAAAAGGGTAAAAGCCTAATTGAGTGAAACACGAGTGTTGAGTGACATTCTTTAAGTGTAAACACATGAGGGAGTGTTACTTGTGAGGTTTTTTTTTCTTTTCTTTTATTTCTTTGTTTATAACATGGTAGATCCAAAGGAGGACGAAAAAGATCCCAAATGGAAACTCTTTAAGAAGACGATGCAAAAACAAATGAGTTAATTATTAAATAACCATTAAAAGGTTCAAAAGTAAATAGTGAGGTTAGAGCAAAGTCAAGCTATAACCACCACCAATAACACCAACAATATGACTCAAATCACACCTAGATAAGTTTGTAGAGGAAGATGGCATGAGGATGATGTTGAGTTTGTTAATGAGAACATTCAAGGGCAAAATAGGTAAGATAACAACCTTGGGAGCATAAAGATGAAGATACTTAATTTCCATGGCAGAAGTGATCCCGAAGCATATCTAGCATGGGAAAAGAAGGTAGATTTTATGTTTAATTGCCACACCTACTATAAGGATAAGAAAGTCAAGCTTGTAACCAGCATATGCATGGGCTATGCACTAGCTTGGTGGGATCAACTAGTGGTCTCAAGGAGGCATTGTGGATAAGAACCTATGTCTATATGGCAAGAGATGAAGACTATTATGCAAAAGAGGTTTGTGCCAAATCATTATTATAGGGATTTGCATAATCACTTTTAAGGGATGAAACAAGGTTTGAGGGATATTGAAGTAACTAAAGTGGTTGGGAGACAAGTTGAGGAGAAGAATAAAGGGAAAGAGTGCCAACTTGAAACCTTACCTATAAAGTTAATTTTTAAAGCTTGAACATTAATCTACAAAATAAAGAGTTTCAATCTTCATGTGGGAAAACTTTGGAAAGGGCAACCTATGAAGATGAGAGAAAGGAAAAGAGGGAGTTAAGTGTTGAAAATGGTTTGAGTGAGTAAGGTGAGAAATTTGAAGAGTAATTATGCATTGAACTAGATGATTAAGTTATTAAAGAGGATGACAACATTCATGTTTTGGTGAATGAAGAAAGTGTGAATAATGGTTTTGAAAATAAAATAGTTGATAAAGAAATTATGGAGGTGTTGGAGCAAAATAATGCCAAAAGCCTTGATGAAATATTGAAAGAAGTTAAAGATAATGACAAGTGTGAATAACCTAGCAAAGAAATTGATGAGAAAGTGTAGATCTTTGAAAGAGATTTTAAGGAAAATTTTCATGTCATGAAGGATAAGGAGATGATTATTCATCATAATTGCACTAATAATTTTAATGTTTCTTTTCCTAGTGACTTAAAATTTGTTTTGCAAACCTTGAAGCCATACGAAGATCCATTTGATGATGTTGTTACAATGCATTACAAGGTTAACAATACATTGAAGATTTCATTCCTAGCATGAAGTTTAAGAAAGAGCTATAATATTTTACTTCTTTCAAGGGAATCCATGAAGTTTTTATTTATAGTAAGAATAACTTAAGATATTCATGTTTTAAATTTAGAAGGAAACAATAAGAATTCAACATTTACAAGTTTGTGAATACTAGTACTGCATTTCGAGTAAGTCCTCAAGTTCAAGGAATTCTAAAGCTGCTTATGTGCATCATTAATACAAAGGAGAAGTACCAAGGTATTTTTATTTGATCCCGAAGGACATCCAAATATACCAACTTTATAAAATTGGTCATATTCGAGGATGAATCTTCACGAGGAAGGAGGGAATGATGTGAACCAAGTAAGCATCAAACATGTTACCAACATAATGATCCACTCAAGTATAATGGTCGAATAATTAGAACCTGCATGAAGATATTTAAGGGTGGTTTAGGATTGTTCTTGAAGCAAAAGATCAAGTTTGGGATAAAGAATCAAAGCAGAAGTGCAAATGGAGCTCAATTAAGTGAATTTGGAGAAAGTTGACATAAGGGCAAAATCATCCTTTTTGCACCTTATTATCATATTTTGACCCTCAAAGTGAAGTTTTATCAATTAATTCTGAATTCTTGAGAGGTTAAAGTCCTTTTCTTTTATTTTTAAAAGAATTTTGGTGAATTTATCAAGTGAAGGTTTAGTACATTCAAACCTAGTTTAATTTATACTTAAAATTGACTTTGTTAATTTTAGATTTATATTAAATAACCTTTAACTCTTTATAATTAAGGTTTTTAAGTATAGGTTATTTAAGAGTTTTGTTGAGAATTAAAGTTTTCTTTTACTTGATTTATAAATAATCATTGACAAAGTTATCAACATTAAATACGGGTTTAACCACGTTCGTATCATGATTCATCATGGCAGGAGTGGCTATGGGATCAGGATGGCAGGCATATGTTGCATATGTGAATCTTGGGTGCTACTATATTATTGGCCTACACTTGGGATTGTGATGGGATGGGTCTTCAAGCTAGGAGTGAAGGTAAGTATAGTTAATTCTTTGACACAGTTTTAGTCCTTTGCATTAATCATAATGTACTACATAGCAAATACACAGGCTCTTTTGTTTTCTTTGGTTCACAAGGAACTAAATCTAATGAACAAATTATTGTTGTTTAGGGCATCTGGTGTGGGATGGTATTTGGTGGAACGTTTACTCAGACAGTGATATTAGCTATCTTAAAATCAGAACAGACTGGGACGAGGAGGTCAGCGAGCACAAATCAAATTCTCCATTTTGTATTTTTTTTGTACGCGCGCGGTCTTCGTGATCAAATTGGTGGATTTTGTAGGCTGAAAAAGCTCGTGTAGCTAAATGGTCAATTCCACGCGCAGATGAACAATCAGAAGATACACATTGACAGAGGGTTTTTTTTGTTGGAATTTTTGTTTGCATTAACTAATTCATATGCCAAAATCTCGGCATGCTTCTTTTTGGGTACTCTAATGTGGAGTACTGCCTCACACTCCTGAGGTTGTTGTATGATCAATGCTAACTGTATTATGTTTTTTCCTTTACTTTTATCATAGTTTGTTTTGTTTTTATCCATATCGATTAATTTAGGTGATTATTATAGTTTTACCAGAGACACTTGCAATGATTAATAAATTGGCAGCATCTTCGCAATTGCATTCAACTAGTTCTTTCAGGTAATTATGAATATAACAAGAATTTGAAATTTAACTAAAGCCGAAAATTTCCCTTTCGGGTGTGGCAGTCGGGTCCGGCTGGCAAGCATTGGCAGCATATATAAACATTGGCAACTACCATGTGGCTGGCGTGCCTACCTAACCAGTGCAGCTTTGATAATGCAATACAAGAAATACATTAATTTTGCACTGATGAAAATGGTCATATTATAAGCTTACAACTAAAGAGGCTCAAGAGCTTAAGAATCAAATATAGAACCGATTCGTTACTTCTTTTGTCTATTTTATTGATTTTTCTTTTCCCTTTTTTACATTCAAAACGTAGTTAGGTTTGAGATGATGTGCATATAGGATCGTTTGAAATGTAATTGCATGCTTCACATTTCCGTTTTGTTCAGTCTGAAACTGAATGTTTTTCTCTTTTTTTTTCTTTTTAGCTGGATGTTGACGAAGAGGTTAGCTCAGCAAAACATCGTATGGGCCTTGCCACTTTGTATCCTAGGCGATTTGCTTACCATTTGCCGGAGAATTTTCTTAACTAGACATGAAAAGCATAGTAAAATTAAAATATTTACAAAATAATAATTTTAGGATATAAGAAATTTATTATTTTAAAAGAATACCCTTACATCCATAAATGTATATTTATTATCACAGCAAGATTATATATATATATATTACTTGAGCTACGCATTTAAATTGTAATGAATATAATTGTTTTAAATTGGCTGTTAAAATTTTTTTATGGTACTTATAACCCTATTAAACGACCATTTTATAGCAAAATTGAGTCAGACTAATTAAAATCTACTAAATTCCCAATACTATACAATCAAATAAAAAGAAAAAAAACTACAATTTCAGTTAAACCTCACCTACTGTTCCAGTTCAGCTATAACCTTCAGATGGAAAGTTGATAAATTGACAAACTGGAAATTTCCTTGTACGATTTTGCAACAACTTCCTTCCATTTCTTTTATTTCTACCATTTAAGTTTTTGAAAAAAATAATAAAAGTTAATTTCATAAATTAATTTTTGTAGAATTCGAATTCTACTTCTCACCCCTGTGTCTATATATATATATATAACAAACTGACCGACTTTTAATCCTGGTGTTATTCTCCTCCAAAAGAAGCCTACAACTTAAAATAACATTTCTTTACAAAGATTAGATTTTATTTTATTTTTTATTCTTTTCGTTCTTTTAAGTTCTTGATGGGCAGTAGCAACAAAAATAATGGTGATATCAGTGAAGCGCTGTTACCTGCACAAGATGAAGATGTTTTTAATGATGATCAAGAAAATAAGGGCCTCAGCACAAGGGTCTGGATTGAGACCAAAAAGTTATGGCAAATTGTTGGACCTGCCATTTTCAGCAGGATTGCTTCTTACACCATGAACATCATCACCCAAGGCTTTGCTGGCCACCTTGGAGATGTTCAACTCGCTTCTATCTCTATAGCCAACACTGTCATAGTCGGCTTCAATTTTGGTCTATTGGTAATCGATCAGTTGATTTATAATTAACTAATTAATCTGTTGTTTTCTGAACTTACATATAAATGGTCATTTCTTTGATTAATCATGCCTCTGGCTGTTAATCTGATATGGCTTATTTTAATATTCTTCTGTACCTTTCATGCATGTTTCTGCTGTTAGTTGACCCTTTTTGCTTCTTTAAAGTAGCTAGGAATGGCGAGCGCATTAGAAACATTATGCGGACAAGCATTTGGTGCCAAAAGCTACCATATGTTAGGAATTTACATGCAAAGATCGTGGATTGTACTGGTTTTGTGTTGTTTCTTGCTGTTGCCATTTTACGCATTTGCTTCTCCAATCTTGAAATGGTTAGGCCAGCCTGAAGACGTCGCAGAGGAGTCATGGGTGGTAGCTATGTGGCTATTACCCTTGCACTTCAGCTTTGCGTTTTTGTTCCCACTGCAAAGGTTCTTGCAAAGCCAGCTAAAGAATCAGATCATAGCTTGGGTTTCTCTGGCTGCACTAATGATCAATGTGTTTACGAGTTGGCTGTTTATATATTATCTAGATTTTGGTGTTGTTGGTGCTGCTATTGCTTTGGATGTTTCTTGGTGGTTCATGGGATTTGCACTGTTTATTTATGTTCAGTTTAGATGTCCTTTGACATGGACTGGTTTCTCAACGCAAGCCTTCTCTGGGTTATGGGAATTCGTGAAACTTTCTGCTGCTTCTGGTGTCATGCTTTGGTAATCTGTACATCATCTCATTCTTCAAGTAAGAAAATAAAAAACAAGAAGTTATTTATTTATTTTTTTGGGTTTGGTGGTGCAGCTTGGAGAATTGGTATTATAGAATACTAATTTTAATGACTGGATTCCTAAAAAATGCAACACTGGCTATAGATGCTTTATCAGTCTGGTAATGATTAATACACTTAATTTTTTTTCATTAAACTCTTCACTAGACAACTTGTTCGGAAAAATTTACCTGTTTTTGTGTTGGTTGTGTTCGATTTGCGCAGCATGTCAATTAATGGATGGGAGATCATGATTCCCTTAGCTTTCTTTGCAGCCACAGGGTACGGTATATGATGATGCGATGTGATGTGCCAACATCGATCTCTTGTGTTTTGATCATATATAGATGAAACAATATTGAAAAGTCTTGTTCAAAAAAACAATAATTTACAGGGTGAGGGTAGCAAATGAGTTGGGAGCTGGAAATGGGAAAGCAGCAAAATTTTCAACAAAAGTGTCTGTGGTGCAATCAACTATAATTGGACTAATAATATGCATAATTATCGTGCTACTACGTGACAAAATTGCACTCATATTCACATCCAGTAGTGATGTTCTTGAAGAGGTTGATAAGCTCTCTGTCCTGCTCGGAGTCACAATTTTACTCAACAGTGTTCAACCAGTGCTTTCAGGTAAGCTTTTGGTCTGTTGTTCATAGCTCAAAAATTATTGAAACAAAATGCTGTATAAGACCCATTTTGATTTTTCATGGCAGGGGTGGCAGTAGGGTCAGGATGGCAGGCATATGTTGCATATGTGAATCTTGGGTGCTACTATATTATTGGCCTACCACTTGGGATTTTAATGGGGTGGGTCTTTAAGCTAGGTGTCAAGGTAAGTAAAGTTAATTATTTAGATTATTAGTATGGCGGGTCCCAACAGTTTGCAATCCTATAAATGATAAAAATGCTGATTTTTTCATTTAATAGAATTCCATACATATAAGAATAAAAATTAATTTTAAAAAAAAATTATTGTGTAACATATCGTTAATTCAGGTCCTTCTCTACTAATATAGATAGCATATATATATATATATATGATGTGATGACTTTATTCTTTTATGACTAATAGTTTTCTTTTTTGTTTTTGTTTCTTCAACTTGTTATGGTTCTGTTAGGACGGGTAGAAATATTTTCTTTCTGTTGTGTCCACACATGAAAACCTTTTTCTTTACTAAAGGATAAAATTATCAAGGAAAAAAAATTATTTATTTGGTAAAAATTCTATAACATAGATCAAAAGGTTTGAGAAAATTTTAGAGAGATGATTTCGTAAAATATAAAAAAAAAAAAATCTAATTTTGAAAATTAATCTTATAGAAAATGGTTTTTTTGCCAAATCATTTATTTGAAGAAATGAAAAATTGTTGCAACTGTTTGTTTTTTCATAACTCTGCTTAAATTATGAAGATGGTAAAATCAAATTTATGAAATTAAAAATCTATCAAATTCATTGATTTTGACAAAGTATATATATACTTCAAAGATTTATATCCCAAACAAAATCAATGTGTTTATATATCTTCTGAATCCTGATTTATGTGTATGAATTAGTTCCCATCAAACGTGATGTGGCCCATGTAGGCAAATTTTTTCCTTTCAAGTCATAAACTAACAATTTTTTTTTTTTTTTTTAATTTGTTTAGGGCATCTGGGGTGGGATGATATTTGGTGGAACATTTGTTCAGACAGTGATATTAGCCGTCATAACAATCAAAACAGACTGGGGAAAGGAGGTAAGCAAGGACAAATGTATTTGCATTTCATCACTAAACAAGTTTAAATCAAATTCTCCTTCCTGAATTATTATTATTATTTTTTTTTCTGGTGTATGTTTGCTTAATTGTCAAATTGGTCAATTTTGCAGGCTGAAAAAGCTCGTGCTCGTGTAGCTAAATGGTCAAGTCCACAATCAGATGAACAACCCGTGGATCAACATTGACCACGAATTTTTGTGAAATTTTTGTCCACATTGATTAATTCATAGGCCAAAAGCTTGACATACTCCATTTTGGGTACTCTAAGTTGGAGTTGTACCTCACACTCCTGAGGTTCTTGTAGATTGTCACCTGAAAGTCTGAAACTGCGATTTTATGTAGGAGTTCTAGTTGTGATGACAAATTTAATATATACGGACATGTGTTAAGATAACACCATTAAAAAATAACTATTCACTTCATTGTTGACATATATATATATATAAAGTAATGATCCTACATTGCAATATGTTGCATAATATTTTTTTTTAATATTTTTTGCCTTTCAAAAACATAGGCTAATTAAATAAGAGAAATTCTTTTAGAAAAACAAATCTTACTGGACGGTCATAAAATATTAACCTAAGAAAATATATATACCTAAAAAGTCAACTCACCATGATATTTACATTTGCTGATATAATTAATTGCTATTGGATTATCACTACAACTAAAATTGCTGATATGAAATTACAGTTTCAGGATAAAATTTCTCGTTTCTTATATGAGGAATGCTAAGTGTATTATTTTTTTTTCTTTAAAATTTTATCATAGTCTTTTTTATTTTTGAACCATATCGATTAATTTAGGGTGCAGTTTGAGTTTATATATTGGAAGAAAATAAACATTAGAATTTTTTAATTTTTGTTTTAAATATTATATTCTAAATATTTGGTGCGTTGCTTGATTACGTTAGATGGATGCATCACTTTAGCTTTTGTATTTTAAATAAATTTAAGAAATCTTCATATTTATTTTTTTTATTTTGTAATAAGTTTTTCTCTTAATTTTATGCTCACACCGTATATATCCTTCAGGATCACAAAATTATTAATTCAATAACACAAAAGGAAGTAAATGGTTTTTGTAATAGTTCATAAAATTTTTAACAATTATATTTTTTGGTCAATGACGTAAAATATAAAAATAATTTGAATTTTATTTTAAAAATATATGTTCGTCAAGGTTTGATTGATCAAGAGTGGGGGCATCTTTTGTCTAGACATACTACTTTTGTTTTGCTATGCTTTGACATGAATCGGCACTTATTTATTGGTATAAGCATATGCTTTTCTGATTTAAATAAAGTAGATTTTATATGAAAAAAAGGATTGGATAGAAATTCTTCTCCATTAGATAAACTTTTTATTGTGCTGTCAAATGATTAAAATAATTGATCAATAATATTTTTAATGAATTTTTCCTTAAAGATTTAGCTTATAGTATTTTTTTGTATTTGATATGATTAGAAAAAAATTCTATTTGTTTTTTAAAAAATAAAAAATTATTTTCAAGAAAAGTAAAAATAAGCCAAGATGATAAGGATCTTTATTTTTTGATTTTTAAACCAAAATTTTTTGTTCTTTAAAAAATTAGTATTACATTTTTTATTCCCATAACCACAAAATATAGATAAATTTCTTCTTTAAAAATATAAAAGATTTGTTGTTATAAAAATTACAATAGCTATTGATATTTATTGGTTTAAATAGTAATAAGTTTGAATTTTCTTAATATTTTCTGTTCAAATTTTATCTATAGAGAAAAAAGATGAAAAAATCTTATCTGACAGTATCAACAATTGTTGCTTAAACGAGTCATGCATTGGTATATACATCACTCTCTGTGGCCTCTAAATTCCCTTTAATTTGTATTTTCAATGTAAGTGAAAAGAAAATGAATTGATGATTTTTAGTTGATTTGATATCTTAGTTTTTGATTGGAAATTGATGTAGTTTGGAGAATTGGAATCATAGGTTGCAAATGCAAAATTGGCTGTGGATGCTTTGTCAATATGGTAACTACAAGGAAACTTTAGTTAATTATCAATTTTAATTTCTCTTCTTTTATACAAAACCTTAATCGTTTTCACATGTTTCACGGGTTTTGGCTGAAATTTAGGTTGCAACATGAGTATCAATGGATATAAAACGATGATTCCACCAGCCGTCTTTGCAGCTACAGGGTATGTAGATTTTTATTCTATCCCATTGCACTAGCTTTACTTTCTTAAAAGATATGGCGTTTAAGCATTATTTGCGAAAATTGGCCCACCTCCTTTAATAAGCTGCAAACAAATGCACCTTTCACGTTATATCAACATTTCATGTTTGCCTGACCGCCTGGGGACAGGTTGGTACCACCTCCGACGTAAGGCATTAAGGGAAGGGTTTAAGGGAACGGTTCGAATCTTTCCTTTTCCCTCCTATTAGATTAAAAAAAATTATTAAAATATATAAAAAAAATGCATGTTTACAAAAACCAAACAGCCATTAAAATAATTTATTCCCATTTAAATTACATTTTAAATTCGAATTCTAGTTTATAAAATTGTGTTAAATTTTTTGTTGAAAAATCTTTAATGTCTTATAATTCTATCAAAATTTAATTAAATTAATTGAAATTCAGTGAATTCTAAATACTAATAATTTGAATAAAAAATTTTCACTTTTGTAAAATTTTAATTTTTTTTGTCTAAAACCAATAGTTAAAATTCAAAGAAAAGCTAAATATTTTAACTTAGTTTATTCTTTATTTATAAATAAAAAAATAAATTTAAATTTAAAATATTATCTAAATTAAAAAATATATAATTTATTATTAACTTAAATTTATAAATATAAGTGTCTCGCCTCCTTAAAGATAAAAAAAATATTAAAATTATTTGGTTGCATCAAATGCAGAGAACAATCAACTGAAAAAAAAAAAAAGAACATTTTAATAAAACTATAAACCATGATGGTAAAGTTCCTGTCATGGATCACGACTTGAAAACATTACCATTACATCAATAGGAAAAAGCATAAATAGATCTAGATGCTGACCTAGAAAAAAAAAAAACAGTGATAAAGCCAATATTTATACAGTAAATTTCTTATAAAGGGCAATTGCAGCCTTTGAAGTTATTTCAATCATTGATCTCTTTTTGACAAAAAATATTTCATTTCCCACGTACGCCTTGTAATATATGGACATCTCCATATGTACAGCTACATAGGTACCCCTCATATTATATGACAAGCGATAGCTGTTGCTACCCATAAAAAAAAAACGAAAAAAATTATTTTTATTTTAGCCTTAATATAGGAAATCATCTGCATTTGAAAAGGGTGCCTTTTGATTATTTTCGAAACTCGCAATAGTACTGATACTGTCGCGAATTCCGATGAAAATCATTTTCCATATTATATGTAATAGTGTATATCTTTCTGTGAAAAAGAAAAAAAGTAGCCTAATTAGGACATTTATTTTGCTGCATGTACCTTGCATAATATTACACATTAATAAATGCTAATGCGTTTGCAGAGTGAGAGGCTTCAGTAGTGCTATCAAATCTAATCGGACTCATAATCTGTGTATTTTTAATGATAGTCCACGATATATTAAATGTGCTTTGTTCTTTACAAGCAGTTCTGATGTTCTGAAAGAGGTTGATAATTCATCAATCCTTAGTGTTCAACCAGTTTTATCAGGTGATCATTTATCTTTGAATTGGTCCATTACATATTTCCCAAAAAAATCCTGACATCTTGCAGCGCTGCAATTTGCTTGTTGCATTACAGGAGTAGCAGTTGGCTCAGCATGGCAAGCAACGGTTGCAAACATATATAAATTTGGGATGCAATTACATTGTTGGACTTCCACTTGGATTTGCAATGGGCTGGGTCTTCAACTTGGGCGTCAAGGTGGAATAGTTAATTAGTTCTCGGCCATTTTGTTTTGTCTGTAAGTGATTGAAAAATAATGGAGATTCTTATACATACATACATATATATATATATATATATATATATATATATATATATATTAGGTATATTAAATTCATGGTTATGTTTTACACTATTTGGTTTCTTCTAATCTTACATCTTCTAATTGGTAATTTTGATGTGTTTTTTGGATTCTGACTTTATGACATCTGGGGCGGGAGATATTCGCTGTAACTGCTATCGAGATAATTTCACTGCAAACGTACATATTTTGTACGTTTCATATTCCATTCATATTGGTCCATTTTTAAGCCGACGAAGCTCGTGTTCCTGTAGCTGAATGGTGAAGTTCCAACCCCCATGTATTGCACCGGTCTCAACATTAATTGTGTTTGGTTTGCAATATGAAGCAATCGATCATTTTACATTATCAATGTGGTGCTTGTCGATCACATATATTAAACAAATGCTTCAAATTCTGATAAGTCTCCCTTATATTTACAGATGAAGTAACCAATTATACAACAGTTAAAAAATTTACTTTAATATATATAGAAGTGTACAAACGGCTAATCAAACCTGGTCCACTCAGAACCCCCCACCATAGCAAGTCCTTCTCCTCCTCCAACGCATTGTCTTGAATCATCTGCACTGTTCATTTTCAGCAATTTTATTTCTGACCTTTTCTTCATCATTTCTTGGGTCTTCATCTTTATCTCACACACTAATTCCCATAACGCATCATTCCTGTTCCTATTCACAAACAACGAACATAACCTTTCTTTGCAACTCTCAAATCTTTTCAGACTACCAACAAGCTGAGTCAACTCACTGTGACTCAAACCTGGAATTCTTTGCCCAAGTTCCATAACTCGGATTAACATTTCACGTTGAGAACACCTATAATCCTGAGAAACCAATCTAACTATCTCATAAATCAAATTATTCCTCTGAAGATTCAAAGATTCAGGAACTTGACTTATTACTTCAACAAAATTCACCAGAGCTTCTATTTCTGATAGTAAATCTCTGCTCAACAATGTTAAAACTATATTTTCCTGATCTTCGTTGTTTATACTATAAGATGAAGAAGAATTCAAATAATGACCCAGAATTCTTGAAACAGTCAAATTTTGTTCTACAATAGTTGCATACCATCTAACCCAAGAAGAAAAATCCACATCTGATTCAACGCGAAACTTTGATAGGTTAAGAGAATTTCTACCCCCAAAAGAAGGGTAAGTAGAGAGCTGATCTCTGAGAAGAAAAGAACCTTTTGTTACAATAATATGCATGGTAAAAAGGCATTTTAGGGCAACCGAAGCATGCTTGGTGCTATGTAGTCTATCTATAAGAGCTTCAATGCATGTAGATGCAGCATCATGGCTAGGGGCACGGCTACGGGATAGGACAGCGGCTATGCGGTGGTCTGAAGGTGGTGAGGAGGAGTCATGTGTGGTGGCACGGATCACGGCGACGCGGATCCTCGAGTGGCGTTTGGTTGGCAGTGCTGCTTTGATTAGAGAAGTCTTGTCGTTGAGAAAAGCGATTAAGATTCTTAGTTTCTTGCTTTGGCCCATTTGGATTTTGCAAAAGATGAAGAGAAATTTGCAGGAAATCAAAGTTGAAAGTTGCTTATATGTATATTTTTATGATCAAAAAGGGCAAAATTAAATAATTCTATTGTTCCATGTATAATATCATGAAGAAATCATAGTTGCTGCCACGGAATTGACGCGCTTGTTTTACCCATTCTTGCTTCCAGAGTTTCGTCAAATATCATGCAACAGAAATTTCCTAGAAAATTATTGTTCGCCGGAGGTGTTTCTATTGATTATATTTATTTGCAAGTCTTCGGTGTTAAGGATTCATTGACTAATAAAAGTCTACTTAAACCAAAAAAACCAAACTCTTAACCTTGGTTCGGAGATGCTTCTCAAATAAAAACTCTTTTAAGAATAAAAATATAAGGATAAAGGTTTGTTTTTTTTTGGAAAGAGATAAAGGTTTAGGCTGCAGTCCTTGATGTGAACAGTTCATCGGAAACTATTAAATTATTATTATTTATTTACTTTTCTATTTAAATAGTAATTTTTTTTTTTAAAATTCTGATGCATACAATGGGTCACGATTAAATTGTTTATACATTCCTGAATACTGTTTGTAATACTACTTTCCACCATCGCGGATCGTGGAATAAATAATTATCTTAAAAACCTTATTTTTGGCCAATATCTTAAAAAAAGAAATTTCAATTATAAAAATGTAAAAAAAATATATGTCTTCTTGCGAACCTATGTAATGTATATCATTGTCCAAAATATAATGCCAATTGGCTAGGCCACATCTGGCCAAGTGGTAAGATTTCAAATCCAACTAAAGAGGAAGATGTCTTTTATTTTTGTTTTTATTTTTTCTTGAAAAAGAGGAAGAGATCTTTGTTGGGTATCAATTTTGGGTATTTTAATTCGATGGCCTGGCTATCTAACCTGCAATTGAAGAAAATCAAAGTTCAAATTTTGATGGTTGGAATTTCTCTTCAATGAAAGAGATTATTGTTTTTTTACCCCTTTAGTGCATAAATAATTTATTTATTTATAAATATTTAACTAAGGTTTGATGTAATTCATCTACGGAACTTTATCCAAAATATATTGGATTAATTTTTATTGATAGAGAAGTTGAATTTAAATATATTACTAGATTATGCAAATATAAGATAGATTTTCTTTTATGAACTGCATAATACAAAGGTTATTTTTATTTCTTTTTAAATAATATAATATTTAATTTCACAATTTGAAATAGCAAAACTTAAATTCTAACTGTCTTTAAAAATATTGGTAACTAAATTATTCTTTTACCGAAATATTAAGTTAAAACTTTAATGAAACAAAGAAAAATCCTTACATAAAATAAATTTTCATATAATTTTTAAAATTCTGTCCCAATTAAATTGAGCAAAATTTAATGGATTTAATAATTTTGACAAAAAAATTCCTAAAGTTTAAGACTAAATATCATAAAAAAAATTGTCAATCCACTAATTAGAATGAGATGATTCATCATTCCATTATGAAACATAGCACTCACAAAAGATGAGGGTTCAAATATACAATTCTCACGGGTTATATTTTAATTCAGTTACCAAAATTTAATTTGTATCTTTTTTGGATACCAAATTTCTATTTAATTTTATAGTAGTCACTCAAAATTTTTCTAATATCTAAAGAATTTAGAATTACTATTTTAATCTAGAATTAAAGTTTTTTTTTATTTTTTTTTTTACAAATAAGTGCATATATTTTATACATTTATAGGAAATAAAGAAAGTTTTAAAACTTATTTTGATTGTACCTAATAAGAGCAAACTCATCCTGATAGAGATATCACAACTTAGGAAAAATAAACTTCTAAACTTTTTATAATTCTTAAACTAAATTTAAAAGATAAAGAGATTAAAAGATTAAAATGGTTTTTAAAAAATTTTAAAGGACTAAAAAATTTTAATAATAACCTTTTAAAACAAAATTAAAGTTAAATAACAAAAAAATTAATTAAAATTTAATAGCCAAATTATACATATAGTTAAGTAATTATTATTACATTTAACCCCAATTCTCACCTTCCTGCATGCTAAAAAAATATCATATAAAAGTTTAGGTTCAATAGTCAAAGTTTGTAACTTTTGAACAGAAAGGAAACTTCGTTTATCATAAACTGAAAAATTAAATAATAAAATATTTATTCAAAAAAATACATATTAAAATAGCGCCATAGCTCAAATGAGAAGGGCATGCCTACCCTTTTTTTGTTTCTTTTTTTTTTTTCCCAGAACAAGGACATACCCATCCATGTTGTCACCCTTACTTCTATCACATCAAAGTTATTAGAATCTTATGCACATCTACGTGCATCCAACTTTTTTTTTTTTTAATGACCATTAAAGGAGAGTAGACTAATTTCATAGCTAAATTGATAATTGACTTAAACTTTTTTTTAGAAGCGTGATTCCTTAAAAATTGAAATATAATCTAAGATTATGGATTCATCTCGTTACCACTAAATCAAGTGATAATGAGTTATATATATCTACTTATCAAGTGCTGTGGGTTGGAATCAAATTTACTAAAACTCAATACCTATATCAAATGTAGCTTTCATTCATAAATTTAACGTGTTATTAACTTCAAATTGTATGATGGTTAGAGCTTTGATTTTAAGGAGTTGGAAATTTCAGTTTTGAAATCTTCTTCCCCTCTTTAGAAAATTTATTTCTTTAAATTTATTTATATTAATTATTAAATGTGGGTGTCCAATGATGCATGTGGCCGCATCTATACCATTATATTAAATATTTCCATGCCACATAAATTATGCAATTTTTTTATTGATATAATAAATCTATAATTTCTTGTAATTATAATTTTTTTATTAGTTTTACATCTCAATTTATAATTTTATTATTTTAATATTTAAATTTATCTAAAATATAATTTTGAAATCCTATCAGTACATCTTATATGAAATAGCAAATCAACGCATATCACATTTTAAAGGTTTAATTGATAAAAATTACGAGTAAAAAAGTCAAATTGACAAAAAAGTAATAAATATATGAGGTGATAGATACATTATATCATTATATTAGTGCAAATTAGTGGATTTAAAATAAATTTTAAATATTAAAATGATAAAACTTTAAATTAATATATAAAAATAATAAATTATGTCAAATATAAGGAAATGCATCATGCTTTTTTATTGGATAATATTTTTTGTCGCTATTAGTGACAAAAACAATAATGTGGCAGGGGTGAAAACTGTAAAAGCACTTCCTCTTCCAATTGATGAGCCTGGGGCAAAAATTGAATGTCAATTTTTTTACAAAAATTAAATAGAATATTTTTTAAAATTTAAAATAATAATTATTATAAATCACAATATCTGAGATATGTATGCTTTAAAATTTTTATTTGACAGGCACAAACCATTCTATTAATATTGGTACGAATCAACTGTATTAGGTGACATATAGAAACAATCTTCCACTAAAAGCCAATACAGAAAGCCTAACATCACATATAATGATAATGATGCAATTGAAGTCACTATTCCTCACAGATAAAATGACGCGTGGAATTAGATGCTGCTAACAATTTTTTTTAAAATTTTTTTTTTATATTGAGTGGCGATATTTACAGTGACATTACTACTCATAATTTTTATCTTTTCACTTCTAAATTTTTTTTACAAATTATATTATTAAAAAATTAAAAAAACAAAAATTATTTATAAATTATAGGTGTTTCACTATTTTAGTGCACTTTAAATTTTAAATTTTAAAAAATAGAAATATTAAAAATATTTTTTATTTTTTGAATATTATAATTATAAATAAAAGCGAACGATACAATGGTTAAAGTTGCACCTCATAATACACTATAGATAATGCAAGGTGCGCCATGTATGAGCATCTTTTTTTTTTTCATAAAATATATTCATGTTATGACTGTTAGATATGAATTTTAAAAAAAAATTACAAACATTAAATGTGAAAGAAATTATTGCAAATGCATTTGAGGACAAATTTTTTTCCGAAATATATTAATTGTTGTGGTCACAATTAATTATTTAATAATGGAGCGTGAATTCGATTTAAAAGATTAATTTAATGATGCCCATTTTGTTATCGAACCATTAATTTACATTGTTCATCAACAATAACATAAATAATATTGATCACAATTCTTTTAACATAAAACAGCATCAGAATTATTCTCCAATTATCACACAATAAACTATTAGTAGAGTTCATAAAAAAAAATTATCTATCAATCATATCCGAATATGATCTAAGCAAGATTTGCCCTCAAGTTGATTGCTTTGTTGAAGCTCCAAGTACTCCCTGAACTTGATTCCAAGATATGCTGGAGGACCAGCCAGTTCTTGTGCAGGACTTACAATGGTCTCAAGTGGCGGACCATGTGCTGTTCCTATGGAAATTCTTGTTGCTTTGCTGTTCACCACCGCTCGATGCACCACACTCTTGTACTTGCCATTAGTAAGTATCTGCATTACGGGAATTACAATTATTTTCCAAGTTTACTAGCTACATGATTATTTCACGTTGAATGGTCTATGGAATTCAATTATTGAAAACTGATTGTTTCCATTAAGGATGATAATTGACAACCTGTGGATCTCAACGTTTATGGACCTATTACGCAAAGCTTTTTGCAACCAAGATGGTGACAATGATTGATTATTTCTGTCGACATATGACAACGATACATTTAAACCATACGCTGGTGTTTAATTTTAACTTTCATTATTCTGTATATTAGAGTTTATTGTTGTAGAGTTAATTAGTTATAGAACACATTAGTTAGCTATGTGCATATTATATGTATATATTACCTCCATATGATCGCCGGTATTGACAAGAAAAGAGTTGGGTAAAGGAGTGATAAGAACCCAATTTCCATTGTGCAAAACTTGAAGTCCTCCAAGGTCGTTCTGGATGAGCAGAGTGATCAGGCCATAATCAGAATGAGGAGGCAGTCCCATTACAATATCTGGCTGTGGGCATGGTGGGTAAATATTTGCAACCAGCATCTGTGATCCCATTTCAACATCCATTTTCTCTGTTATGTAGTTCTCTTCCAGTCCTAAGCTTCTTGAAATCCCCTTAAGCAGCCCATTTGCTATTTCTCTAGTTGTTCGTGCATATTCCTCAAGAACTTTGCTGTATGCAAAGTGAAGATATTTACATATATACAAAAAGATATATACAAAGTGTAGACTTTTCACATGATAATGATAGTCTCTTCAAGGCTTTACAAGTTTCTATACCATTTTGCACAAGTTAAAAAGTGGGCTCTCTGAAATTTGATAAAATGAAAGTTGCTGCTGCCTGGCCATTAAATGCCAATGTTATAGTAGTTTAGAGAAATTAATGATACAATAACCCCACAAGACGTTCATGCCATTCTTTAAACAAATAAAAAAAAGTTTGTGGTGCTTTTGATTTGGTTTTGGTTATAATACTTTAGAGAAATCAATGATATAATAACCCCACAAGACTTTCATGCCATTCTTTAAAAAAAAAAAAAGTTTGTTGTGCTTTTGATTTGGTTTTGGGTTTGTAGCATTATTACACTCCCGACGATCTCCTGAGCGCGGAGTCCCTTGTTGATAGCCATAAGCTTGTTTCTTTCAATTTATTTTGTGCCCCTTTACTTAATAAAAAATAACTCATAAAACTTGTCTCTTATATTCCTTTCTTTGTAAAATTTGAACTTAGAATTTTCTGGTGAATTGCTTAAATCCCTTCAAATTCATTTTGTGAAAATAAAATCAGCAAATTTTATTTATAATAAGAAAAATTATTCTTTAATTTTTTTTTATATTTTTATGCTTTGAAAATTTAATTAGTAAAAACTGATAAAAGTTGAATTTTTTTTCAAGATACAAAACGAGAACTGATGATGGAATGGCCGAGATGAGTTTGAAAACACAATTTAAAATAGAGATGATTATATATATAGAGAGAGAGAGAGAGAGAGAGAGAGAGAGATGAGGATAGTCACCTGAAACCAGCAGGCTTTTGAGGAGAGACAAAATGGGGATGAACAAGGATCTTAAGATAATCCCTCCATAACAAAGTCTTGTCAACTGATAAGTTGAAGCTTGTACCACATCTTATGGGATCAATGGGTTTGTTTCCAGCATACTCATTCTTTTCTCCCTCCGTTAGGTTAAAGAAACTTTCAACTGCTTCTATCATATTATCTCTTACTTCCTCGGCTACTCCATGATTGATCACCTTCATACATACATACATACATATAATTCATCAGTATCGTATAAGTGCATTAATCAACAGTTTTTTCACCAGTTTAGCAACGAAATCCGTAACAAATATATTTTTCGTTGCAATTTCCGCTCAAAAATATTTTGTAACGGAATTAAATACCAGACATGCATATTCAGATGAACACACATATATGTAACTCTTACCATGAAGAATCCCCATTCCTGACAGGCATTGCCGAGGTCTCTGATAACCTTGGAACGTTCCTGAGGAGTACCGGAAGTGAGAAGAGAAAAGTCTATGACCGGAATTGTCGAATCTTCATCAAAGGAAATGCATTCATTAGGATTTCTTTCGTATACATAATTCATGGGAACATGTTTGAGACAACCTGAGTCGACCAGCCCTTTAACACTGAACATTTCTGGACTCTAGCTAGCTGACCACAATGTTTCTTTGTTACTGGTACTGAGCTGGAGAGTGATCATCTCATACATATATATATAGTGGAAAGTGGAAAGATGGGTCGCTCCTATCTTCAAAATAGTGGTTGTGATTGACCAAAAAAGAAATCTTGCTTGCTTGAATTAGTTGAGCTTACGCAAGTAGTTTTCAACTGTGAACATGTGGTTTAAATCATTTATTTTTGTTGAGAGTTTTTGATGCTTTTATAGGTTTCTTTACGTTGAATATAATTAGTTAAAGTTTGATGGATTAAAAAAATTAGACACTAAAAGAAATAAAATTGTTGAAAATTACATGAATGACCATTTATAGAGAGATGATATCGTCTAGTATATTTCTGCCTAATTAGGGGCTCATTCCCCCCTAAATAGGGATACTTGAATTAGCAAGAAGGTAGATCCGTGCAGAATGGGGACTATCCCAAAGTGGAGTTCTAAGCACAGAAGGAACACTCTCATACCAAGATTATGATTCACTATCCCACACGGAATCTGACTCCTCCTAGGTTTGAGTATTTCTATATATAGAACCCTACACCCCTCACAAAGGGGCATCTCATTCTCACATATTTTAGCTATCTTATATTTTCCCTACTTCTGTTCTTTAACTTAGGCATCGGAGTGTCCATGGGGACTCTCCCCACCTCTCACCTTACCTTTTGTTTGTGAATTACAGGATACCAAGCCCAAGAGTTCCGAAAACCAATTATCAAGTGGCGTCGTCTATGGGGACTCCTTGAGAAAAGCCATTCATTTACTTGTTAAGCTAAAAACATCTTCACTATGACTTTTAGCCCACCACCAACCCTGACTCTTGAAGTCGGCACCAATCCTTCCACACTTATCCTTTGACCGACCTCTCAGACCCTCTCCCAGCAATAGTGCTTCCACCCACCTTACTGCACGCTGGAGCCTCATCCGGACATATACCTTCACTCCCTACCAACACTTCGAGATACCCATCCTTGGGCATAGACCTCCCGTATTACGCTCTGCTACAACGCCATCGATCAATACCTTCTATACCCTTTCCGAGCCTACCAGAAACACCAACAATAACGACTCCAAACTTAAACATTGTAAACCAAACACTCAGCCTCGATCAAACTAGCAGGGAAGTCATGATAAAAAATATTCAGGTGCAAATAGCTTTGATGCAATAATAGTTAAATGCTATAATACATAGTGGGTGCCCTGAGCCGACTCAAAATGACGATAACACAACACCTCAGCAGGCCCGGGGACGAGCATGGGGAAGGGAAAAGCGCCGGAAGGAGAGTGCAGTTCAACCATTCTGACTCTTGATGATTCAAAAATAACTTAAAAGGTTGAAGAAGCAATATGCAAAGCCCAGACCAAACCTAGAAAGGAAGAAGAATGTGTTATGGATAGCAGAACTCCGTTTGTTAGTAGAACAATTCAGACGGAGATCCCTACTAAGTTCATAATCCCGTAGCTTGATCAGTACGATAGGACGAGAGACGCCATCAGTTATATATTAGCGTTCCGAACAAAGATGCTGCTCCATAATGTAAATGATGGAATCATGTGCAGAGTCTTTCCAAGCACACTTATAAAGAATCCTCGAAAGTGGTTTCATCGACTCCCGAAGAATTCCATCACTTCTTTTGAGGATTTGGCAGAACAGTTTCGTATCAGATTCATCACCAATATTCCCTCAGTAAAAAACATCAACGATCTTCGGATGTGCTAGTAAGAAGTTGATGAATTATGAAGTTACCTTGATTGTTTCAATAAAATAGCCATGCAAATCGAGCATCTTATTGATGAAGTCGCCATAGAAGCTTTGAAAAATGGCACCAGACTCGGCAAGCTTAAAGACAAAATAATGACTAAAGAATTGAGTACCTTTGTAGAAGCAATGGTGATGGCGGTCCAGATGATAAAAATGGACAAAGACAGAAGGATGCGACGGGAAGAAGACAGGCCATCGATCAAGGATGAACGACCGAAACAAAGATGAGCAAGCTTCCCAAAAATGAATTTCAAAAATTCGACAGAGAGATTTGATAGGGAAGCAGACAAATATACACCCTTGAACACCTCTCAATCCAAAATCCTCATATGGGTCAGGAAAAATGGAGTTGGGATCACCCTAGCCAAGAGAATCAGTCCAAGCCGAAGATTTACTTGGGACAGAGGATAGTACTGTGAGTACCACCAGGAATACGAGCATGACACAGAGGGCTGTAAAGAGCTGAAGAATGCTATAGAAAGATTAGTTCAGAGGGGAAAGCTTAATAATTTCACAGACGTATCGAGGAGAAGTGGGATCTTTGAAAACTAGGAGCAGGACAGGCCAGAAGCGAAAAAACCCGGAGGGAGCCGATTGGAACAATCAACATGATCATAAGGGAGAACACATTGAGAAGAGATTAAAGTCGTAGTAGAGGAGAAAAATCAGTACCCATGAGAAGCGATATTGTGTTCAATTCAGAAGATGATTCACATGTACACCACCCCTATTGTGATGCTCTGGTAATAACTACATGCATAAATAAGTATCGAGTAAAAAGACTACTGGTAGATAATGGAAGTGCTATCAATATATTATCCTGGAATGCGTACAAAGCAATGGGCGACTCCATCACCAACCTGAAAGCCATCCAAAACCCCATCACTAGTTTTTATGGTGGAATTGTGCAACCAATGGAGATTGTCGAACTGAACCTAGAACTTGGAAACTAAGATAATGAAGAGACAAAAGTCATTCGGATTGTATTTAACGTGGTGGATATACCACTGGACTATAATGGGATTATATGACGACTGACACTTTATAAGGCATATGTAGTCACCAACATCCGGTGCTTAACCATGAAAGTTTCGATCAGGAATGGAACCCTTACTATTCGGGGAGATCAGCACATGGCCAGACAATGTTAGCAGATGGTCATGAAGCCTTAAGCGGAGGCTTTTCCTTTAAAGGCATGGGAAGTTAAAAAGTAAGGCACTTATCCATAACCAGTAGAAGACACAGAGACCTTACAAATCATGGAAGGAAAGACTGTGAAAATTGACAATGCACTCAACTGGAGTATTAGAGATGAAATAAGGGAAGTCTTTACCAGACACTTGGAGGATTTCACTTCACAAGCATCCGAGATCGTCGGTGTGGACTCACAGGTTGCCTGTTACTACTTAAACATCAAACTAGGAGCCAAACCAGTAGCACAGAAAAAAGAACCTTTGCCTATGAAAGCTAGAGAATCATTGCTAAAGAAATAACGAAGCTGTTAGCAGTTGGGTTTATTAAAGAAGTTACTCACCTGGAATGGGTAGCCAATGTGGTACTCTTCAAAAAAGAAAATGGGAAGTACAGAATGTGTGTAGACTACATTGACCTCAACCGAGCATGCCCAAAGGATAACTACCCGTTGCCCATGATTAACCAGCTCGTTGACTCCACCGCTGGTCATGGATTATACAACTTCATCGACATATCACAAGGTTATCACCAAATTTCGATGAAGGAAGAGGATCAAGAGAAAACGTCCTTCATCACCCATGAAGGATTATACTGTTACAAGGTGATGCCCTTTGGATTGAAAAATGCCGAGGCCACGTATCAAAGAATGATGAACCAAGTCCTCCAAGACCAGATTGGAACAAGCGTAGAGGTATACGTGGACAAAATCATCATTAAAAGCAAACATCTGGAACATTACCCAGCGGACGTGGATCAAGTTCTCTAGCTACTGAGCAAATCCAAGATCAAGTTGAATCTTGAGAAATGCATCTTTGGAGTCCAAGCAGGCAAATTCCTTTCATGATATCTCATCGGGGCATTAAAGCCAATTTAGAAAAGATGGAAGCCATACTCAACATGGAAGCATCGAAGAACATCCATGAGGTATAAAAAGTAAATGGCAGAATCACCACATTAGGGCATTTCATTTCTTGCTTGGCTAGGCAGTGTCTACCATTATTTTGAGCTCTCAAAAATTTTGGGAAGTTTCAGTGGTCTACTGATTCCCAGGTGGCATTTGAAGACATTAAAAGATTCTTATCCTCACCACCCCTACTTAGTCGGCCGGTCCTAGATGAGAACTTGTATTTGTACCTTTCTATTGGCCGAGAATGCATCACTTCAGTATTGGTAAGAGAAGAAGGAAGCTAGCAAAGCCCCATCTATTACGTCAGTAAGATGCTCCGAAGACCTGAAATTCAGTATCCCATATTGGACAAGTTAGCCATGGTTGTGGTCCATGCCTCTCGAAAGCTTCGACATTACTTCCAGGCTCACCTTGTCATTTTCTGATCCTATTTCCTACTGCAAAAAATCTTACAAAGATTAGAGACTTTCGGCAGGCTAGTCCAATGGTTAGTATTAGTCAATGAATTCAATATTGATTATGAGCCCCAGCAGCAGATGAAAGCCTAGGCATTAACAAATTTTATGTAAGAAATGGCTCCGGAAGACATAGCCTTGACCAAAGCATCGGAATGGAAGCTCTATGTTGATGGAGCATCCTCAGCTCAAGGTTCTGGTGTTGGAATAATCCTCAGAGGACTGCACAAGGTTAACATCCAATATACAATCCATATCGAGTACAACACAACTAACAATGCAGCCGAGTACGAAGCACTTATTACAAGTTTGAAGTTGGCCACCGAAGTCAGGGCTGAACACCTCATCATATATTCAAACTCCCAACTGATAGTCAGCCAAGTTAGTAAAACATTCCAAGTCAAAGACACCTTCATTGCTAGGTACGTAGGCATGGCTAGGTGGTGTTTGCAACACATTGAATGGGACGAAGGCTGATGGGAGATCATCCAGATTCCCAAGGAAGAAAACAGTGAGGTGAATACCTTGCCAAATCTGCAGCTGAAAATAATCAAGCATTCCAGGATATGAATTTCACCAAGTCACTAACCAGTCTTAGCACAGAAGACACCGAAGTTTTGGAGACACAAGTAGTATCGGAATGGATGCGACCGATAATCCAATATTTGGAGCATGGAACACTCCTAAAAGACAAACTGTAGGCTTGGAAGCTCAAGACCAAGGCAGCCCACTATTCCATCCATCAAGGGGAGCTATACTGAAAATCCCTTTCATACCCATAGTCCAAGTGTGTTTCACCAGAGGAAGGGAATTACATACTCCGAGAAATCCACGAAGGAATTTGTGGAGTGCATGAATCCCACTATTCGCTCGCTTGAAAGGCACTACTCCAAGGGTATTACTAGCCCACCATGTCCAAAGACGCCTAGCAGCTAACGCAAGCATGTCCCCAGTGCCAGCACTATACTCGACTGAATCACAAGTCTTCTTGCCCCTTACATCCCATTGGCAGCCCTTGGCCATTTGCTATGTGGGGGATGGACATCCGTGGTCCTTTTCCTCCCTCTACCTCATAAAAAAAGTTTTTAATTATGGCTATCGACCATTTCACTAAGTGGGTAGAAGTAGAAGCAGTCCTAACCATTACAGAAGCCTAGATACAACACTTCTTCTAGAAGGAGATCATTTGCAGGTTCAGCATCCCCTACACTTTAATTACAGACAATGACAAATAGTTTGATAACAATAAATTCAGAGGTTTTTGCTCAGACCTTAGTATAAAGCTGCGCTTCACCTCAATAGCTCACCCGTAGACAAACGGACAAACGGAAGTCACCAATAGAATTCTCATGCAAGGATTAAAGAAGAGACTTGACGAGAAAAAGGGAAATTAGGTCGAAGAACTCAACAACATAATTTGGGTCTACAGAACCACACCTCGATCATCCACCGTTGAGAGACCATTCAGATTGACTTATGGCATGGACGATGTAATACCAGTGGAAATTGGGTCACCAAGTTACTGGGTAAGCCAGAATCTCGATCACACCATTAACAACATTGATGCCTAGATATGCCTAGACCTACTAGAGGAATGGAGAGAACAAGCTGCAGCCACAGCTGAAGCACATTGGCAAAAGGTGACACGGTACCATCGTCAACGACATCACCCAAAATAATTCAAGTTAGGAGACTGGGTACTCAGAAGAGCAGATATTGGCAAAGGCACCTCAGGAACTAGCAAGTTAGGTCCAAACTGGGAAGGTCCGTACCAAATCTCGATAAGCACAACGAAGGGAGCATACAAACTAAGAGAAAGAGGAGGCAAAGAGCTACCATGATTTTGGAACTCAGACTCTCTCAGAAAATACTATCAATAAAATTCATGATTCAATAAAATTTCTCTTCATTAATAAAATGCCCTTACATGTGATCGGTTATAAAACAAAAGAAAAGAAACATATACATATCTACTCCACTATATATACACCTGGACCTTCAGGCCTAAAAACAGAGGGGAAAACCTCATCAACAGTCTCTAGATGCGCTACAGACCCAATAGCAATAGTAGCCTTCGCAGTCTCCCTTGTAGGAACAGAATTGGCCTTTCAATGGGGGTCCTCTTCCATAGTAAGTTTGGCAAGGTCTATTGGTGTTATTTGATCCAACGCCCCCAGTTTCAGTCCTGAGTCTTAAGCAAGCAGGATCCTCTTACAATCAGCCTGATAAGCTTTGAGAAACCCTCCTACCATGCTTTGGTACAACTTCTTATCATTCCCTTAGGATTTCTTAAGCTCTGCTAGCCTTCCCTGAAGCTCCATAATTTGGAGGTCCTACTCTTCGATCCTCCTCAACAGTTGGGCTTAGCTATATTCCAACTCAGAAACTTTCTTCTGATTCACCTCAACATCAGACTTGGCCTCAGCATATTTTGTTTAGTAGTGCTCCAGGGCTGCCTTCGTGCCATCCAGCTTCTTCTTAAAATCAATGGCTATGGTTCCTACCTCGGTTTCCTTTAGGTGGTACTGGCTCTTCAGGTAGAAGTACTGATCCTTTGCCAGCAGCAAGCCCTAAGTCATCTGTCAAAAATAAAGAGTTAGCTTCAATAAGAAACATATATGATAACAACAATAGTGGTAGCAGCTAGCTTACCTCTAATGACTGGCCAATCATAGAGTCAAGCAACCCCTCCAGGCCCTCATCAGACCAACATTGCATATCACTGGGCAGCCTTAATGACTTGGCATATTGATCCCGCACTTGGCTGTTAGAGATACTAAGGGGCTTCATCCGCTTTAATATCCAACCCCTCATATTCGAACACCCAGATAACCGTGGGCACTGAACGTAAATCTCATCATCTAGCCGCTTCGTATCCAACTCCAGATCAATCAACCGCCTCTTTCTTCGGCCCACCCATTTCGGTCGTGCAATTTTCTAGCACCGCTTTGCCCTTAAGGTTAGTAGGAACCACTTTAGGTGCTGCAGGAACTTTGGGTTCCGGGGAAGGAGAGGCCTGAACCTCTTCCGGAGTAGCCGGCTCATCAACTAATGAAATTCCATTCGTAAAATAAATCAGCCATCTATAGTCACAAAAAAAGATCAACTCAGAAATATAGCTCAAAGTAAACAAGACATACTAGGGGAGTGAACGCGACTTGGATAGACTCTCCATAGGTACCTCCGGGACACATCCTCCACTGATCGAGCTTCGGTAAGCCCATCGAGATGCAGCCGCAAAACCATCTTCGTATCATGGTCGAAAAGTTTCACAGGACGGGTCACTTTATGACACTCGTCAGACCACATCCTCCGGACATCCAAGAAGTTTGACTGATGTTCTACAATAAAAAAATGGTGTCTCCACTTCTTGTGGAGATCTGAAAGCTTTATGAAAAGGGTATGGTTAGGTATAGCCAATAGGGAGAACATCATCTCTCCTTTCTTTTTAGTCAGCCTGTACAGGTATTGAAAAACATCTAAATCGGGCTCTTTCCCCTCTTCATACATTAATTGGATGAACCCGGTCAGTATCCTATAGTTATTCAGGTGAAGCTAACCAGGCGCTATGTTATTCCTATTAAAAAATTCCTTTACAAAAGGATATAAAGGAAATTTCAAACCCCCTTCTAACTGGTCAAAATACACTACTAATTTACTTAGCCCTAACAAGGGAGTATGGGCCCTAAACCTCCTATCTATGGTGTGAAGGGTGTAATCGATGGGGATATAGAACCGCCTCCGATACCACCCCAGTAACTCATTATTTACATTGGAGACAAAAAGGTCAGAACTAACTTCTTCCCTTGGGGCTATAATGAAGAAGGGAAATACACAATAGCAGAAAAGAGGAAAAAGAGGAAGAAGAAAAATAAATAGATCACCTGGTTGCCACAAGCAAGAATTACGGTAAGCAGAAATGAAAACAGCAGAGGCAATATCAATGCAGCGAAGGCAAGAACAACAGAAAAGCAAAGAAGCAAAATACGCCAGTTGAGAAACGCAACAGTATTTATAAAGATATTAAAAGATTTGGAAGAAAGCCATTAACTACCCTCATTATTGTTGCATTCCTCCCTAGGCCATCAGGGGCCTTTTAGGAATAAAAAAGCCCATTAGACAAGGAGTCACGACAATAGCGACAGAAACACTTTATTTACTGACATACGAACGATGCATCACTCACGCGATTTCAACTATGAATCCCTAAGAGTTGAAGCAATGCCACCATGTGTCGGCCCGCTCACATTTTGACTAGGCCATTTCATCAAGCTACTCAGAATGCATCCAAGCAACATTTTCAGCCCATTCCGGGTATCTGAGCATCTAAGTCTCGCACATCTAAATCCAGTGACTGAAGCTGGCACCCTCAGGTCACTTCTGTAGTACTGAGGTTTCGAGCATGTAAGCCTCACGTCCCTAAACCGAGCATCTAAGTCTCACGCATCTAAGTCCAGTGACTAAAGTTGGCACCCTCAGGTTGCTTCTGTAGTACTGAGGTTCCGAAGATGTAAGCCTCGCATCCATGAACCGAACATCTAAGTCTTGCGCATCTAAGTGCAGTGACTGAAGTTGGCACCCTCAGGTCGCTTTTGTAGTACTGAGGTTCCGAGCTCGTAAAGCCTCGCGTCAATGCACTGAGCATCAAAAATCCAGTGATGACTGGTTCCATCATATTGTTTCTAAATGGACAGGTTAATCTATTGTTGTGCTCATGCGCACTTGGTGGATATCCAAGCTCTACAGATTATAATTCAGCAATGACCATCCTAAGACTCGACATTGAGCTCTACTCTCACTGTGACTGAGGCCAGCCACCTCAGCTCTCTCGCCTCATTACCGTATTATACCCTTTATGAGAAAGCATCAGCATCCTACCCGGACATGACGGACATAAATATCCAAATACCCCAGGGGGGGACTCTTGATACCGTCTAGTATGTTCCCGACTAGTTAGGGGCTCCTTGCCCCTTAAATAGTGACACTTGGATTAGCGAGAAGGCATATATGTTCAGAATGGGGACTACCCCAAAGTAGAGTCCTAAGCATAGAAGGAACACTCTCTTACCAAGATTATGATTCACTATCCCACATAGAATCTAACTCCTCCCAGGTTTGAGTATTGCTATATGTAGAACCCTACACCCCTCATAAAGGGGCATCTCATTCTCATATATTCTATTTATCTTGTATTCTCCCTACTTTTGTTCTCTAACTTAGGCATCAGAGTGTTCATGGGGACTCTCCCCACTGCTCACCTTGCCTTCTGTTCATGGATTGCAGGATACCAAGCCCAAAAGTTTCAGAAACCAATTATCAAGGGACATACAAATAAGAAGAAATAATGTAAAAAGAATTTTACTTTTCATATACATAACTATCGTTACCAGCTCTGTATAAATCATTATTTCTATACAAATAAAATAATCTTTATTTTATAACAATTAATTAGTTTTTGCATATTTCTATTTTTTAAACAATTTACATATTTATTGTCAAAAATAAAGTCAAAACTAGCTACACTAAAATAAAGTAAAAAGAGAAAAGAATAGTTAAAAGTGGGTTGAAAAAATAGTCATCCTTCATAGCTATATAAAGGCCATTTTGCTTTGCCATTTTGGAAATTACAACATGAGCAAATAAAACACGAGCATAACAACAGAAGAGTGTGTGCTATTTGAGCATTGTGTTAGTGAGAGTTAGTGAGTGTTAGTGATATGCACTAGGTTAATCATTTGTGATTATGTATTGACTTTCTTATTTTATTAATAAAGAGGTATTATATTATCATTTGATTTTATGATAATTATATGAATGGTTAATTCTTACTAAGGCCATCAAGTATATGACTTGATAGTAAAACCCTTAGATTAAAATAAGAGTTCTATTCTAATTATCCCTAGCCATTTATTCATTATATGAATATTAAAGTATTAAGGCTAGTATGATGTTGACTGATGGTTATGTTTTACTAATCATAAATATGAGATATTAAGTCAACTCATAGGTACATGATGAGAGATCATGTACTGGATTGACCCACTATGAGAATACTACATAGATTATTGTCATAAGTATTTCTTATCACAGTAATTTTATTTCGGTCCTTTGACCTTGAAATCATCATGGATTTCTACATAGCTATTTTATGTTTTGACACATTCTAACATTGTTTTTAACCGGATGATTAAAAGAATGTTGTTGGATATAAAATTAGTTATGTGAGGAATGTGAGTGATTTAGAAGGAATTTATCCCTCATTAATATTAGAAAGATATCTAAAGGCCCTTTGATGAGATAGACTGAATGAAAATGCATGGCCATGCTGAAATGAATTGATAAAGAGTTATCATTTTCAGTCTACTTGGAATCAAGTCATAATATTGAACTATATAAGGATGACATTCTATGCCTTATGTTCAATTAAGATATCATGTGATAAAGGGACAATAAAATTAACTGTAATTAGGTTATGTCGGATTATTGACTTCACATGACTTGGGTAGTCATAATGTCTTGCTAGAGGCCATTTATGACTTGTAGGCCTAAATACAAATTTAGGCCCACTGCCAATATTATGTGAACCTACAGGGTCACACACTTAGAACAAGCCCAAAACGGATATGGGTTTAATAAGCCCAAAATAAACTCTGTGGAAATAAATAATTAAAGTGTTTTATTTATTTATTTATTTAAGATAAATGTTATTTTAAATAAATAAATAAGATATTATTTTTGATTTGTTTTAAACAAAATCAGAATATAATAAATGGAAAATTACCAAAAGGTCATTGGTAAGTGAAACCCTAATTTGGAGTCTATAAATATGTTATATTCTCTAGGGTTTCACACACTTATTTTTGCCTCCAAATTCGTTTTCTTTCCTCTTAGAAAACAAAGACAGAGTTTTTCCTTTTGTTCTTGATTTGTGAGACAGTCAAGAGGTTGCTAGCACACACACTCAAATTCGTTTTGTGAAGGGCTGTTCGTGTGGATACCTATAGAGGACGCATCCTTTTGGAGACGTCTTGATCCGAACAACCAAGCCAAAAAGCTCGAGGTAAGGTGTCACTGGTGTGAACCTCCTCTCATCCTTCTAGAGAATCTTGCCTCTTCTGCGTTTTGGTAAGATTTTAAAAACCCTAGATTTAATCAATTAGTCGAATTATATGGATCTAGGTTTGGGAATATGACAAAATTTTAATTTTTCCGCTGCGTTTGCATCACGGTACCCAACAGTGAGTTAGTGAGAAATTATGAGTAATCTTTTGTGAAGAAAAATATATACAAAGTGGGTTATCTCTTATATTAAAAAAGAATTTTATTATATTCTCCTTAGGGCATAGAGAAAAATATTTTGTAACTCTTATTATTTTTTATAGGAAATTCTTCCAATCTTTCCCTTGGTTTTCCCCCAATTTGTTTGGGATTTTATACATAAAATTTGTGTGTTCTCTTTCTTGTTACAATTTTCGAGTTTAGTTGTCACAAATTATTATGCTATTAAATTACCTGCCCTGGTAAAATTCTATATAGAAATGTGGTACTTAAGTGGACCATTGTGACCCATGATACTTTCCTGTGAATTTATCTTGTGGTGATTTTTTAGTACATTCACATAGTCTCTATTCACTTATGCAATAGTTCTCAAAGTTGTGTTATATATTTTCTTCAATTTTATCATTTCAATTATTTTAGCTACAATTTGCTCTATTTTATTCACAGTTTGATCCTCAATTTTTACAATAAGTGGTATCATAGAATATGGTTCGTGAATAGCGATAGAAGCAATGGTGGCAAAATATAAGATTGAAAAATTTAAGAGGAGAAATTTCTCATTGTGTAAATTGAAGATAAAGGTAATGTTGAGAAAAGATAATTTCCTAGTGGTCATTAGCAGAAGGCCAGAAGAATTCACAAATGATAACAAATGGAAAGAGATGGACAAGAATACCGTTGTAGATCTTCATCTAGCATTAGTAGATAAGATACTATCAATTGTAGAAGAAAAGAAAACTGCAAAAGAGATTTGGGATCAACTCACTAGACTCTATGAGGCCAAGTCAATTCCCAATAAAATTTTCCTTAAAAGGAAGCTTTGCACTCTTCAGATGGCAGAATCTACTTCAATGACGGAGCACATAAATATGAGGAATCGATTATGCTACTTAGACATCAAATGCTAAATAGGGAAAATTTCAAAAATTTGCTTATCACAACCCTTTATCTCATTAAAAATTCCAACCTTAGGATCCAATTTGCATTTAACACATAGCTAATTCATAAACCATCATAAATATAAGAAATAAAAAACTTAGAAATTCTAAGTTTCAAGAAAACTTACTAATTCCCAAGGTTGGTGTAGACCATAATTAATCTACTAAAATGTTTAACTCCTTTGGTTCAAGTCTCTCAAGTGTGAGACCACTAGCTTGAGACACCAAACTTTAACAAATCTCCTTCTTGTCTTGAACAAGTAGTAGCAAGAGCCCTCTCTCTATTGACTTTTCAAGCTTCCACACCTTAATCCTTATAAGAGTTCTAGGTTTTGTATATATCCTTTTTGTTTCTTATGTCTCTACCCTTTTCTCTTCACCAACCATCAATTAATATCTACTTTTTATTTTTAGATATACTTGGCTAGAGATTAAAGTAGAGATTAGTGACATGACCTATAATCTACTTGTCATAAATAATTAACAAATCAATAAGTCATAACAGTCTAAACTTGGAGGACGTAGAGATTACAACTCTTATAATTCTTTACATCACCTAGGACTTACACATGTCAATATATATATATATATATATATTTGATTTAATAAAATCAAATAATATTTCATTTAATGGAGTTGGGCTAACCTATTAGGCCAACACTTTACCTAAAGCCCACTCCATCAAACAAGTGGACTTAAACAAGATAAATGGGCTTAGTTTTTTACTTGGTTTAATCTTTAGTCCAAAACTCTTTTCGGCCTAGGTCCATAAAACTTGAGCCATTAATCCAAGTAATTAAGAAACAACATACGTCCATTATTAATTAAATATCTCATATTAATTAAGCATAAATTAATAATAAAAACCTTTCATTGAAATTCGATTTCATGATATGCTAGAATCATTATTTTAAGCAAAAATTCAATTTCATTAATCTTAATTAATTGATTAAACTCCTTAATAAAAATTAGATTAATACAAAGAGATTTGGTAAAACCTTTTAGGTGTGACTTACTAGGTTCATGTTTAGTTGGCAATGAGAAGATAATATCAATACTTGATATTATTTGGAACTCTTTTCAAGTCTAAATGTGAAAATTTCAATTGTTCACATTTAGTTCTCATAAGTTATGAGTGACTCCTAGCATTGACATCATAACTTCCCAATTAGATATGAATGTATTTATTAATTCATATAAACCCTTTGGTCATAATTACCGTGCACTAAAATTCCTTCATTAAAAGATCCCAATACAACCTAGAGCTAAGGATTAGTCAAGCTCTAATAGCTATATGTTATATGAGCTCATCTCAAATTATATTTATTAATAAAACATAATAGATGCTAGAAACTCTTTCTAGCATTAAAACTCTTTCAGACTATTATATTTTTCTTGGCCAGGAACTTATCCATTAAGAAAAGACTTAGATAGTATAGGACCTTATCCTAATTCATTTCAGGTAATGAATCCTATATTGGTCGAACTCTGATCCCTACATTTAATTGCCTAAAGTCACCACACGCCATATACACATGTATGTAAACAGTAATAAACTCTAACCACTCAAATGTGGATGATCGTGTCACCTCAGGTTAAAGGACTATATGCACTGTTATAACCTAGATTATAATAATTGAGAATAAGTGAATATCCATGTGATCACATATCTAGCGTCACCGTTCGATCCACCCATCATATGAGTATCCATATGTCTATTATGATATCTCATATCAATTAGCATGAGACTCACTACCTCCCACTATTAGTATCACATACTAATTAAGGAAAATATACAGAGGTAATAGTCTAATTAATATTACCTAAATATTAATTATATGACTATGAATAATTTATAGCATATGTACTAAACAAGTTTATAACTCATATTATTAACTTTTGATAATAAATTTATTTAACACGATGGTAAAGGGTAAATAATCAAATAAACAAGCACTTTATTTGAATGAATATTATATTATCATTTGGGATAATTTATAATGTCATTATACATTATAAGAATGACACTAGAGCACATCTATGCTAACAATCTCCCACTAGCACTAGCGTTATTCACTACAATATTTAAAACCCATCTTCTCAAGAGGATGGTTTAACTGTAACTGAGTGAGCACCTTGGTCAGTGGATCAGTCATATTATTAATTAAAGCTACCTTTTGCACGACTATATTGCTTTGTCCAACAAGTTCTTTAATAATATGGAAGTACCTTTCTATGTGTTTAGATTTTTGGTGGAACCTCCATTCCTTTACTAAAGCAATGGCTCCATTATTGTCACAATAAAGAGGAATTTGGGACTTAATAGAAGGAATAACTTCTAGTTCAGTAATGAACTTTTTATTCTAAAAGCTTCTTTAGCAGCATCAGATGTAGCTATATACTTGACCTTTATAGTGGAATCAGTAATGACACCTTGCTTGGAACTCTTCCAACTCACTGCACCTCTATTACAGATAAAAACAAACCCAAAGAGAGATTTTCTATCATCAATATCTTATTAGAAATCAGAATCTGTGAATCCATCTATTTGTAAACCACCTCCTGCATAAGTTAAAATCAAATATTTAGTTCTTCTTAAGTGATTAAAGATTGACTTAACTACTATCCAGTGTTCAAAACTTAGATTGGATTGAAACCTACTAGTCACACTAACAACATGGGCAATATCAGGCCTTGTTCATAATATAGCATACATTAAGCTTCTTATAGCCGAAGTATAAGGAACTTTGGCCATTTGTTCCATTTCTTCAAGTGTCTTGGATGACATACCCTTGGATAAATGGATACCATGCCTAAATGGTAACAATCTTTTTTTAAAATTTAGCATTTTAAACCTCTTTAACACCTTTTCTAAGTAAATTCTTTAGGATAAACCTATCATTCTTTTTTATCTATCTTTATAGACTCGAATGCCAAGAATATAGGTAGCCTCCCCTAAGTCTTTCATGGAGAAAGTTTTGTACAACCATAGTTTCACACTTGTAATCATGCCAATGTCATTCCTAATTAATAAAATATCATCCACATACAATACAAGGAAAGTGAGTTGGCTCCAACTAACCTTCTTATACACACAATGCTCATCCTCATTCTTGATAAAACCAAATGATCATATGGCTTTATTAAAATGATGATTCCAACTCCTTGAATCTTACTTTAGACCATAAATAGATCTATTAAGCTTACACACTTTGGAACCTTCCTTAGATTCATAACGTTTAGGTTGTTCCATATGAATCTCTTCCTTAATATAACCGTTGAGAAAAAAAATTTTGATATCCATTTGCCAAATCTCATAATCATAGTGTGCAGCAATGACAAGAAGTATCCAAAAGGAATTAAGCATGGATACTAGTGAGAATGTCTCCTTATAGTCGACCCCTTGCCTTTGGCGAAACCCTTTCGCTGCAAGCCTTGCTTTGTAGTATTGACCTTTCTATCTATACCAATCTTTCTCTTGAAGATCCATTTTCAACCTATAGGTACAATACCTTCAGGTGGATCAATAAGTGTCCAAACTTAGTTTGCATATATGGAATCTATTTCGGATTTCATTGCTTTAAGCCACTTTGAAGAATCTTTATCTGATAAAGCCTTTTCAAATGTTATAGGGTCATCATCATAATAGTCTTCTTTATGCATATGTAACTCTTGTATATCATGAAAAAAATCATATATTTCCAGTGGATGACATACCCTACTTGACTTTCTAGGAGTTGGTGTGATGATATTTTTAATGGGATTAAACTCTTGGGATTGTTCTATATCCATTTGATCAACTTGATTGGCATTATTAGAAGACTCTTCTTCTAATGCTATCTTCCTTCCTTTACTACCTTCTGAAAGAAACTCTTTCTCAAGAAATATGGCATATCTACTTACAACAACAACTTCTTCAACAGGAAGATAGAAATAATACCATAAACTATAAATCTACCTTGAATTAACCTTACATTTAATTTGTTTATTTTTAACCTTTTGATGTAGGCTAGGCATCCTCAAATCTTAATATGTTTAAGACTTAGCATATTATCATGATATATCTCATATGGTGTGATAGAAATAGACTTAGATGGAATGTGATTTAATAAGTACACGACAGTTTGCAATGCAAAACCCCAAAAGAAAATAGGCAAATCTGTGAAACTTATCATCAATCGAACTATATCCAATAAAGTTTGAATCCTCCTTTTGAAAACACCATTGAGTTGAGGTGTTCTAGGTGGAGTCAATTGTGATATAATGCCATATTCCTTAAGGAATTCCATGAACTTAATACTTAAGTATTCACCTCCTCGATTCAATTGCAGGATTTTAATAGTTTTCGCCATTTGGTTCTCTACTTGGACCTTGAATTCCTTAAAACTTTTAAAGGATTCATTTTGATATTTCATCTAATATAAATGACCAAACCTTGATAGATCATATATAAAGGTAATTAATTAATAGAACTCGCCTCTTGCCATTTGGTTGAATGGCCCACATACATCACTATGTATGATGTCCAAAATTTCTTTAATTCTTTCCACTTGTCCAAAAAATGGTGATCGGGTCATCTTGCCTTGGATACATGCCTCACAGGTCAAATTGGATGTAGATTCAAGATTGCTTAAGATTCTCATCCTTTCCAACTTTGTGATTCTGTCATCCATAATGTAACATAATCATAAGTGCCATAGATATTTTGGATTAGAGGCATTATCAATTAGCATTGTATTTATAACATTCATATTGGTTGGATAATAATTGTTATTAGATTTATTATCAACATAATAAATACCATGTATTACATGACCCATGTCAACTATCTTACTATTAAAATAAATAGTACATACATCTCTTTCAAATAAAAATTTATAACCTTTTCTAGTCATACTAGAAATAGAGATGATGTTCTTATAAGCCTTAGGTATATATAAAACATTCTTCAATAACAAAGCATGATTATATAAGTCAATAGAGGTGGTTCCTATAGCTTTAACAACAATACTTGCTATATCTGCAAGCTTTAAAGTTTGTCTTTCACTTGCTAGATCTTATAAGGAATAACATATATGAGAACTAGAACCAATATCCAATACCCATGCCTTAGATGAGCTTTTAGAACATTTAGAAATAAATAAATTAAAGAAAGTCTCACCTTCTCTAATCTTATCCTTTGTTTTAGTCTGAAGAGACTTAAGGAACTTTGGATAATTTCTTTTCTAATGTCCCTCTCCATCACAAAAGAAACACTTTCCCTTGTTTGTATTCTCAACATTTTCTTTGCCTTTATTCTTTCTCATACCGCCCAAAGCTTTAGGAACTTTTCCCTTAGTTTTCTTACTTTTATTGCCCTTACTCTTCTTAATCCTATTAGAAGAGGCAACCAAAGCTACATCCTTCCTATTCTCATTATGAATAGCCTTTTGGGCCATCACAAGCATGTTTAGAAATTTTACAAGAGTACACTCAATTTTATTCATGTGGAAATTCGCAATAGATTGCCTAAATGAATCCGAAAGGGATTGTAAAATCAAATTTATTTAAAGTTAAGCATTCATCATGGAATCCAAACTCTCAAGTTCCCTTATGGTGAATCATAGAATTCACATGTGCTCCAATGTCATCATCTTCCTTCATTTTAGCATGATAAAGCCATTTAGATATCTCAGATCTAGCGGTCCTACTTTGTTCACCAAACAACTCTTATAAGTGAAGTAGGATTTTCCTTATTTTAGTGTACTTCTCATATTGCCTATAAATATCATTGCTTATAGAAGGCCACATAATGCAACGTGCTTGTGGATCATCATCTTTCCATTTTATAAGAGTGTCATGTTCCTCTTAAGAAGCATTAAATGGAAGGGGTCCAAGAGGACTTTGTTCCAAAACATATAGTATGCATTGAGAGGCCAATACAACTTTTAGATTATGAAGCCAATCAATAATATTAGGCCTAACGAGTCTATTATTATTGAGAATAATGCTTAACAGGTTTGAAGATCTCATATTATCAAATTTCTATAAAAGCACAACAAGATTGATTAGTCCCATAACATTGTAATAATACTATTAGATTTAGTCTTAAATTGTAATGGCCTCCCACTAGCTTGGAAAATTCTACATTTCCAAAGTAGAAAATGAAAATCCCTTGTTGGATGGATTTCTAGTGGGTGATAAAGTTCTTAATAAGTTACTAATATCCCTTAGGTACACATTGTCATTCTTAGAATATTAGTTCTCATTAAGTGAACAACTCTTGTTCATCACATCTCATGTGAGATATCATCAATACAACTCTTAATGTTATAGGCCTCAGGTACCCATTGCCATTCTTGACCTTATTTACTCCAATGGAGAGCCTAGACCTAAATTTGGTTTGGAAGATTTTTAGGTCTTTATTTGAGGTCTCACTTTACACATTAGCTATTTTACATTGCATATATCATATATATACATCACATGGCATTCATATACATATCACATGTGCATTTAATTTATTGCATCCAATTACACATATCACATGTGCATTTAATTTGTTGCATTTAATTACATATATCACATATGAATATTACATGTTTTAATGTATATATCATATATATACATTGAACATGCATAATGAATGCATAAATATATAATGATCATTGGTCTTTTACAAATCTATTCTAACTCTTAGAATAAATTACATTGCCTCCATCTTGATGGATCTCCCACTTGAACTCTTTAAGCTCCTTTTCACAACTTTTGTAATGTACAATCATTCCTTGGCATTCCAAGGTGAATATTAAAACCTAATTTTATGTAATTAACATTTAATTACATAACTAATAATTATTACAAACTTAGGATGTAATATAAAGACCATGATCATTCCATGCATGTATGTCAAACAAAAACATGCATTTTAAAGGCCCTTAAGCATCCCAAGGAGGGATTTGGACACGACAGGATTGATTGGTACATGTTGCCTTTGTCACAAGTTAGCACGCCCATGACGAGTTAGCATAAGCACCCTTTATCATAAGTTAGCATGCCGATGATGAGTTAACATGGCCACCCTTTGTCAGTAGTCGACACGCCTATGATGAGTCAACATGGCCACCCTCTATCATGAGTCGGCTTAGCATAGCCACCCTCTGTCATGAGTTGACACAGCTACCCTCTGTCATGAGTTGACATGCCTGTGACGAGTCAGCACGGCCACCCTCTATCATGAGTCAGCACACCCGTGATGAGTCGGCACACCTGTGATGAGTCGGCACACCTGTGATGAGTCGTCACTGTTATGATCTAGCATACATTTAAGGCCATTTTTACATATGTTTAGCCACAACACATGCAACCAACATCAATCTCAATCATAGCACATGCAATTATCCACCAATACAACATGTGCTAAGTGCAAAAAAGAGCTTTAAAACCACTGTAAGGAATCGATTATGCTACTTAGACATCAAATGCTAAGTAGGGCAAATTTTAAAAAAAATTTATCATAACCCTTGATCTCATCAAGAATTCCAATCCCTAGGATTCAATTTGCATTTAACACATAGCTAATTCATAAACCATCATAAATACAAGAAATAAACAACCTAGGAATTCTAAGTTTCAAGAAAACTTACTAATTCCCAAGGTTGGTGTAGACCACAATTAATCTACTAAAATGGTTGGTCTAAAATTCTCCTAAAATTATTTTGATAATGTTTTTAAGGAAATATAAGTCTTTTAGGAATCAATTTTTAACTAGGGATTGAAGATGTATCCTTATATAAGGAGTGTTTTGGCTCTGAAAATAAGGGAGGCAAAAAAAAATGAAGAGAAGGCAAAAGCGAAAAAAAAAAGAGAAGAAAAAAGAAAGAGGGGAAAAAAATAGAGAAAAAAAAATCTTATTCTTTAGAAAAATACTTTTGTTTAATTACTTTAATAAAGATCTTTGGAGAATTTTTAAAGAATAATATTCGAAGACCTATCAAGAACAATGTGTAGACACCCAATTTCGGGATGATATGGTATGGATGCAGCAAAGGACTCCAGTGATGAAAATGTCTTTGATACTTAATCTTTAAAAATTCTAAGGGCTTGAATGCAACTTTTAAAGGAAGGATTTAATGTTTTCAGGGACTAAATCATAAAGTTCTTTTTAGGACCTAATTATAAAATTTAAATTCTTTCAGGGGCCTTTTTATAATTAAATGTTAAAAAAGAAAAAAATTACACCAATTCTGATTGGAAGTATGTAATTCCGATCAGAATTACACCAATTCTGACTGGGATTGCATAATTTCGATCAGAATTACACAATCTCGATCGGTATTGAACAATCCCAATTGGAATTGAATTCTTCCGATCTCTATTTCCTATTTTTGATTTAGTTTTAATTGCTTTAAAATTCCTAATTAACTCAGTTATGACTGGTTTAAAATTCCTAAATATAATTTTAAGTATTCATCTTATACTTTAGGAATTAGAATCATATTAAGATTGGGTTAGGCTTCCTAATTCCACTATATAAAGAAGGGGGGAAGGAAGAAGAAAAAAAACAGGGAGGTTGGGAGAAAAGAAATGGTGAAAAGAAAAAAGGGGAAAAAGAGGAGGAGAAAAGAAACGGTGAGAAAGAAAAAGAAAAAGAAGAGAAGGAAGAGAATAGAGGAAGAAAAACATGATTTTCTCTTGAATGTTTTACAAAAATTCCTTTTATTAATAATTAATTCAAGATTCATAGAGAATTTTTAAAGGGCAAGATTCAAAGGCTTATCAAAAAATGGTGAACTACCAATATGAGGAGTACCATAAATCCTTCATAATCATATCATCTTCTTCTTATTCTTTGTTTATTTATTTATTTGTTTATTTGTTTCTTTCATATTATTTTTTATATTATTTTTATTATTATTCTTTCAAGTTATTATCATAATTTATTCATTAATCATTATTTTATCTTATTTTTATGGTGATTATGGAGGAAAACACAAAGTGATCATGTGGGGGATGAATTCATGAGAAGTCCGTGGAAGACTATGGATAAAGCCTCGTAGAGACTTAGTTTCTAGGGTTTTATTTTATCTTTATTATGTTTATTTTGATTTATTGCTGTATTTTTATTTTATTAATTATTTTATGAATTAATGTAATAGCCCCAAAATGGGAGTAATAAAATTATATGTGTGGTTACATGTTTATTTTGATTAAATTGATTAGTAAAAATTAGGTTTCAATTAGGTAATTATTTAAAATCAATGGAGGAAGTAAATTAATTTAGGTTGCATGTTAATAAAAATTAGGGTTTTAGTAAGGATTAATTTGATTATTTGTTTGATCTTATTTAATTGTTTTTTATGTTTTTACTTGTTTTTGGGTTTATTTATTATTTTTATGTGTTTTGGGCCTTAAGCCCACTTTAGATCTTGATTTATTTATTTAAGTTTAGGTAATTCTTTTAGTCCATCTCATTGAATAATTAATTAGGTTTAATTAACTAAAATATATTTTTAGGTCCATAATTAATTAATTAGATTAGAAATATCCTTAGGCCCATTTAGTTAATTAGACATAGGCCCACCTAATTTAATTTAATTAATTTAGACTTAGCCTACTTAATTTAAGCCTTCTTTCATAATTTGTAGATTTAAGATCACTATTTAATTAAAACATGTAGAATTAGGCCCACTAATTTAAATACCTTCATAACATGTAGATTTAAACTGATATTTAGAATTAAAATTAGTAAACGTAGGTTTATTTAATTAAAATCAAAAGGAATTAGGTCTTTTAGTTTACTTATAATTTAAAATATGTAGATTTTAACTCATTTATTTAAAATCCATGTAGATTAGACTAACTTAGGGATTATGTGATTTATTGAATGCATTATTTACTTGTATATTTCATGACTAGCTTGGCTTGGAGTTTATTCTTTTACCCATCATAGATTCATCTGGGTCTTCCTGTGTTTAGAGTCGAAAAGGTGGCAGACTGGTGGGAACTAATTCAAGCCCCCAATTGATTGTGAAAGAGATTCGTAGCAGATTGGAAAAGAGCCCCATTAATCCACTTTATTTGGAAGCTATGCAACTTGAACAAACTGAAAGAATGGAATAACAAGAGGGAGGAAACTGGACCCTAGAAGACGTCAAAGGAGCACTGATGGATGATATGAGAGCAATGATGCAAGAAGAGTTAAGACAAGCTCTAGAGGGACTAATGCCACCACCTGCTGCTGTTGCACCACCCATCACGACCAACCCACCTGTTATGGGTCCACTACCTGTTAACAATGACAATGCTGGAGAAATGAAACTCGAGGATGTTGAGAGTTACATGGTTAAAAAAGTGAAAAAGGAATCACTTGAGCAAGTTCAAGAGCTGGAATCCAGACAGATAAAGGCATTAACTTAGAAGATGTCTAAGATGGAGGAGTTGATGAGGGGACAAGGCCTAGGATACCCTTTTGACTTTGATGATGTGATGCAATTTGAGGAAGATAGGCTGCCTGATAAATTCAAAATACCATAGCTACAGAAGTTTAATGGTACTGGGGACCCGAGGATTCATCTTAGTCAATACACAACTACTATGAGTACTACTAAGGCTTCTTTAGCCGTGGTTACTAAGCTGTTTGTGCTGTCCTTAGAAGGTACGACCATTAATTGGTATCATGGGTTAGAGAAGTCTATCCGAGTAGATTGGAGGGAGTTATGCACTACTTTTCTAAAGCAATATGACTATAATACTAGGCTTGATGTGTCTATAAGAGATCTGAAACTAACCAAGCAGAAGCCCAATGAATCATTCTCAAATTTTCTGACTAGGTTCATGAATAAGGCAGGAATGATTAAGAACAAATTAACAGAGAAGGACTAGGTTAGAATGATAATCTGAAATGTGTCACCTAACCTAGTGGAGAGGTTACAAATGATGAACCCTAAGACATTCGTGGACCTTTATGATGATGGGTTACAGGTTAAAGAGATAAAAAATGAGAAAAAGAAGGCCACTGGGAACACTGGAGTAAGAAATTACCCAACTGGGGGCACACAACAAGGAAATACCAGCCGAGTCATAGGAGTTCATGCCATTCAACAACCTAGGAGATTCTCAAATTTCAACCAACCCTTATCCAAAGTCCTAGACCGTCTCATTCAAAAAGGCCTCCTTAGACCCTTAACCCATTCTAGACCACCAAACTCGAACCTCCCTAGTTTTTATCAAAATAGTTATTGCAAGTTTCATTAAGTTGCTGGCCATTCTGCCAACTCTTGCATGCATCTTAAACATGAAATCCAAAACCTCATAGACCCTAGAAAGATCATAAACCTTGAAAAGTCAAGCCCAAACCCAAACACCCAAAATAATCTTTTCCCAAACTACCGAAATATGCTACCCCCAACCACCATGATGATCAACTTAGGAGTAAGCAAAGAAGAAGTACTAAACTCTTTTGAGGATCTAAGCCTAAAAACTACTGAGAAATCTCCTAATGCTCCTAAAGTTATGGAAAAGGAAGAAGACTTACTGGGTCAGCCCTCAGGCAAGTTCAATTATAAGGTGTTTTACTTTAAACCATCTTCTTTTGACATATCCATTGATACAATCGAGCCTACAGGATGGGGTGAGGAGTTCAATGATGAAAAGTTTTTAGTCAAGAAGGAAAAATGTATAGTCAAGGTATGGAAAAAAGGAAAAAAAAATCAGACCATAGGGATGATTGATATTTGGTATAATTCTGATGAGGAAGGCACTGAAGGGTACGACGTATATGTAGATAATCCTGAAGTCAACCATGTTACTAGAAGTGGGAAGGGTTATAAGCCAGTAGAGAAAGCTATAGGGAGAGAAGAAACTATTGAAGGAGAAGACTCAAATCAATATAGCGATGACTTGATTCTCGAACAACTCAAGAAAGCAAAGGCCAATGTAAGCATTTGGGAGCTCTTGATGCATTCAAGCAGCCACAGAAGAGCTCTAGTTAAGGCTTTGACTAAGATGAATATTGAAACTACAGTAACTCCTGAAGCAATGGTGGCCAAGGTTACTGAGAAAAAGCACGAGATCATTACTTTCTCAGATGAGGATTTACCTGTGGAAGGAAGGAACCATAATAAAGCACTATTCATCCCAGCTGAAGTAAGAGGGAAGAGGACTAATTATGTGATGGTGGATGATAGGTCCACGATTAATGTTTGTCCACTACAGATCCTACCCAATTTAGGAGTGAAGGTGGAGGATTTGGCAAAATCAGACCTTGTAATAAGGGCTTATGATGATAGCACAAAGAGCGTAGAAGGAACTTTTGTGGCTTCTGTGAAGACTGGACCTATAGAAGCAATGGTGGAATTCACTATGCTAGATATTCTTATCACTTATGCCCTTCTTCTGGGTAGACCTTGGTATCATGTCTTAGGAGGAGTGCCTTCAACCGTGCATCAAAAGGTGAAATTCCTACTTGATAAGGAAGTGGTGACTTTAGATGCTAATATGGGAAAAACAATGTCCACAGTTATTGATAGTCAAAAACAAGTTGTCACTCCCCCAGGTTACTAGGTGGCCATGATTTTAGAGGGAGTCACAATGGATCCAAGGGTTATGAACATGATCAAGAAGATAAATTATTGACCAGGACAAGGACTAGGAAAAATGAGTAAGGAAGCCTAGAACTGCCAGATTTCAAAACCCAGGACGACACAGGAGGATTGGGCTATACTGGAGCTGGGTTCAGCAGTAAAAGGGCAAGAAGAAGGTTTTTCAATGAGAATGGCCTAGGGAATGTAGGACCCCTGAAAGGTAACTTTATCAAGCAAGGAAAGGAGAAGTTCCACCAGGGTGAAAAGGAGCTTGTCCAAGTAGCTGGTGTGGATGTCCCTGGATTTGAGATTTTTAAGGAACAAATAGTTGAAAAGTTAGTGCAAGACAACAAGGACACGGTGATGAAGACAATTGTCGAAAAGATGAAAATCGAAGACATTGAAGAACTGCTTTGTCTGCCACCTAATAAAGAACCACCATAGGAATTAGCTAGTATTATTAATAATAGTTTTACTGATGTTTTTTATAAAGAAACTGATGTAATAACTTTCGGTCTGTTTGAGGATGAAAACTTTGTTTCCCTTATGGTCAATGATATGAATTCTGGTTTGGCTTACTTATGTGATATTGATTCGATGGTCTTATGCACTTTAATAATGATCATTCATGCATGTTTGACACTAATTCTATTCAATTAGATTCATTAAACATGGGCACAAATGAACAACCAAAACACATTTCTATATCATATGACTTAACTCCTGAAGAGAGGGAAAATTTTAAGAGAATATTAATAAAAAGAAAGGTAGTATTTACTTGGTCCTATGAGGATATGCTAGGGTTAGATAGGGGAATTGCAAAGCATCACATTCCAACATATCCTGAAGCTAAACCTATTAAGCAGAAACTTCATAGGTTAAGGTCCGAGTGGACAAAAAAGATAAGGGAAGAAGTCACTAAGCAAATCTAGGCTGGTTTTCTAGAAGTTGTGGAATACCCTCAATGGTTGGCAAATATAGCACTAGTTCCCAAGAAAGATGGAAAATTTCAAATGTGTGTAGACTTCAAGGACCTGAATAAGGCATGTCCAAAGAATGATTTTCTTTTACCCCATATTAATGTGATTGTTGATAGTGCAAAATCTAGTGCAATGTCCTCATTTATGGATGGGTTCTTTGGTTATAATTAGATAATGATGGTAGTTATGGACAGGATCAAGACTGCTTTCATCACGGAATGGGGAACGTAATGCTACAAGGTGATGCCCTTCAGATTAAATAATGCAAGAGCAACTTATCAAAGAGCAGCCACTGCCTTATTTCATGATATGATGCATACGAAAGTGGAAGTTTATGTTGATGACATGATGGTTAAGTCTGAAACAAGAGAGGGACACTTTGAGGCTTTGGATAAGTTCCTAGGAAGAATAGAAAAATATAACCTAAGGCTTAATCCAAAGAAATGCATCTTTGGGATAACTTCAAGAATGTTATTGGGGAACATAATCAACAATAGAGGAATAAAAGTCAATCCAGACAAGATCAAAGCCATATAAGAGATGCCAACACCAAAAATAAAGAAGGAAGTATGAGGGTTTATCAAAAAACTGCAATACATCAACAGGTTCATTGTGAGACTTACTATGGTCTGCGACCCGATTTCCAAGCTCTTTAGGAAAAATCAACCCGTGGAGTGGAATGAAGAATGCCAGAAAGCCTTTAATAAGATTAAGGAATACCTTACTAACCCATCTATATTAAGGCCACCAAAAAAAGGTAAGCCTTTAATCTTATATTTGGCTTTAGAGGAAAAGGCGATGGGAGCAATGCTAGCATAAGAAGGGCCCAAAGGGGTAGAGTACACTATATATTACCTCAGTAAAAAGTTCCTACCATATGAAGAAAAGTACGATCTTGTAGAAAAGACATGTTTAATAATGATCTGGGCTACAAAGAAGTTAAGGCATTACTTCCAATCCTACAAAGTACAAGTTGTTTCCAGGATAGATCCTTTAAAATACTTGTTCCAAACACAGGCTTTGACTGGAAAGTTGTCTAGATAATTAGTACTTTTAACTGAGTTCGATATAGAATATGTCATTACAAAGGTCATCAAAGGCAGAGCTGTAGTAGAGTTTTTAGCCCAGAATGCAGTCGAAGGAAATGAGTAGTGGAATCTAGAGTTTCTAGATGAGAACCTAGCAGTAATAGAACACCGAGAATGGAAACTTTATTTTGATGGAGCCATGAATAATAGAGGAGTAGGGTTAGAAGTAATTCTTATCATACCAGAAGGAGAAACCATGCCAATGGCCCAGACATTAGACTTTAGGGTTTCCAACAATATGGCTGAGTATGAGGCATGTATCTATGGCATGGAAGTAGCTTTAGCAGTTGGAGTGAAAAACCTATTGGTTTACGGAGATTCCATGTTGGTCATCAGTTAGGCTAATGAAGAGTGGGAAGTAAAAGAAGAAAGACAGAAACCTTACATCCATTATTTGAGAAAATTAATAAGGAATTTCACCAAATGTCTCTTCATGCATTTATCAAGTGATGAGAATTAGATGGCAGATGCTTTGGCAACACTTTCTTCAATGTGGGATAAACTGATGGGATCGATGATGAAACCTTTAGTGATAATGAAGATGAAAGCTCCATGTTATGGTAAAGGACATGTCATGAATATTCAAATAGGGCCAGAGGAAAAGCCATGGTTTTACAATATCTAGAGATTTATTAAGGAAAGAAGATATCTAGACGAAGCAACTTCCAAGGATAGATATGCTCTTCATGTTCTTGCGCGTCATTATGCAAGTCATGATGGGATATTATACAGAAGGATGCCGAATGGAATATAACTGAGATGTCTCAAGAAGGATGAAGTAGAACAAGCAATGAAAGAGATTCATGTAGGAGTTTATGGATCACATATGAATAGGATAATTCTAGCAAAGAAAATTACTCAGTAAGGGTACTATTGGGGGAATATGGAAAAGGACTGCATCCGAATAGTGAGAGAATGCCATCAATGTCAAGTATATGGGAACCTCAATCACCTTCCCCCTATAATTCTAAATAGTTTAACATCTCCATGGCCCTTTACAGCTTGGGGAATAGATATAATAGGGAAAGTAAAACCAACTGCTTTAAATGGGCATAAATATATAGTAGTCGCAATCGACTACTTTTCAAGATGGATAGAAGCATAATCCTTTGGCACCTTGAAAGCTAAACAAATGGCAAAGTTCATTGAGAAGAACCTCATTTGCAAGTATGGGATCCCACACCATGTTGTGACAAACAATGGAGTTCAATTTCAGGCAAAAACCGCTGAGTTATTACAAAGATACAAGATTGAGCATCATAAGTCCTCACCTTATCGACCTCAGGCTAATAGTGCAGTAGAGGCGGCTAATAAGATTATAAAGAAGATTCCCTCTAAGATGGTGAAGACATGTAAGGATTGGTCTAAATACCTCCCTTTTGCTTTGTGGGGATACAGAACTATAACACGTACTGCTACAGGACAAATTCCGTTCTCATTAGTATATGGTTGTGAAGCAGTTCTACCCATAGAGATAGAAATTAGATCCTTAAGGGTGGTTATGGAAGAAAAAATCTCCGAGAGTGAATGGATGCAAAAGAGGTTTGATTACCTTGTATCTCTAGATGAGAAAAGGATGGATGCTTTATTTCACACTCAGATTTATCAAAGGAGAATAGCAAAAGCATTCAACAAAAAGGTTAAGCTAGGAAAGATAAAAGCTGGAGATATGGTATTAAAGCACACAAGGGCAATGGTGTTTGACTCGAGAGGAAAATTTAGACCAAACTGGGAAGGACCATATTTAGTTAAGACAATCTTGCCCAAGGGAGCCACAAAGATATTAGATCTAGAAAGGAATGAATTCACTGAGCCAATCAACCTCGATCGCCTTAAGAAATACTACTTTTAAAAAAAAGAGTCCGCTAACTAGAAAACCTAAAAAGGCTAGTTAGGAAAAAGTGAGGACATTCTCACTGTTCAAAAAACCCATAAAGGGCTGATCAGGCAGAAGTTAGGGAAATGAAAATGGGAGGAAAAATGTTCAGTTAGAAAATCTGAAAGGACTAGCTGATAACAGGAGTTATGTCATATGATGTAATAAATGTACTCATTTTTGCCCTGGTTAATGAAATGAATTGAAAAGACATTTTTGTTAAATATTTCATATTCTATCTTTATTACAAGACACAAAGACGTGAAGGAAAAAATAAAGCAAAAGAAACCAGACTTATGAGACCACTACTTGTGCTTTTGTTTCTTTCTTGACTCATCTAAAAATATTTGAGTGCTTTTGTATTTAATAAGTTTTGGTGATTCTATAGATTGCATAGTAACTCAAGTCTTGTAGTTGTTATCAGTAGTTATGTCAGCATCCAGGCACATATGGCGTTCGAAAGCTCTACGAGGCCATAAGTTCTTTACCTTGTCCAAGAAATCTTATCTCAGGAGGAAACCTTTGAAGTCAATCATAACAGCAACAATGAATTGAGGGCGATTATACTGATGGTAGAGGCATGAAGGAAAAAGAAAGGTCAAAAAGTATAATCCGGGAATAGGGACACAATTGTCATACAAGTTGATGGTCATGAATTTTAATATCCACCAAGGACAGATCCAAGTAATCTCAGTATCAACAATGCCTTTCATCCAATCAGTCCATTGATCCGTAGTGTGCTTATCCTTTATCTTTAAAGGATGAGATTGTAGATGATGAGACTGATAAATCAAAGCATTGGGAGGAGTATCAAGCAGACTCAATTTCTCCTGTAACCAAATCTTATAAAAAAATGCTAAGTTGAAAACCTGAATGGGCTGCTTAAGTAAAAAAAAAAAGGTTACATACCTAAAGGAGAAGCAGACTGCCTGAGAGTTAGTTTGGAAGTTTGAAATTATCTAACCCAATGATAGTTTCAGCAAGTATGACAGGCACGGGATCAACTCCAGTTTCTACCTATTCTAAGATACTGATAATCCTTACATCAGCATCTCCATGAGAAAACACTAGTAGAAACTGAGCATATAGGTAGAAAGTAACAGTTTTAATCCAAGCAGCATTGGTTTTGTCTCTAATTCCATAAGAGGAAAAGGAAGACTAATGGTTCCAGTATTATGTGCGTGCATGTAGATAACATCTGGGGGCATATCAAAGAATTCTATTAATCTACCGGGGAACTCAACCTTAAGATCTAGGAGAGCAATGGTAGCAGTCGAACTTAGTGAACATCCCAGAATAGCAACAAATTCCTCTATAAGGGGACACAACTCTTGTCCATTGAATCTAAATATGTGATCCTTAGCATCCCAGAAAGTGGCAGCAACGTGTAAGAAATTATTGTCTATCTTCAGATGTTAAAGGGACTTTAAGGGTTTGGCATGAAAGGGCAAAATTTTTATTCCAATCATCTCCATTAAGGGTCTTGAGAAACTTCTTCATCAATGTAAGTGTGGTTGTGTCATGATGGAGGCAAAGAATGGAATTGATGCAGCATATTTGTCTTATGGTTCTTATAAAGGCTGTAAATTGGATACATAAAGGATTAGGATTGATTTTTAGGCCAAATTCTCATTGGAGTGGGAAAAGAAATCGAATCAGAAATTCAAAATTCCAATCAAAATTCTAGATTTCTGATCAAAAATACATAATTTGAATTGATATGCTAGATTTTTTTATCGAAAATATAGGACGCCAGCCATAGCAAAAAAAAGGAAATTACGGTTTGGTCCAACATAAAAGTCCATGATGCATAAAAAGAGACAGTTCTAAAATATCTCAAAGTACAGTCATGCTAATATAATTCCTAAAGAAAGTCAGTCATCCTGAGCTCCAGTGTCTGGCCAGGGGCTCCACTCTCTAGCTGGATCATCACTCTGATCTGGTGGCATAGAGGTCCCAACATTGTGTCCATCAAAACTAAGGCTAGTAAGTTGTCACCGGAGCCTCTCATTCTTATGCTCCAAATCCCTAGCATAATTCTGTTGCATTAGAAAATAGTTAAAATCATGTATATAATGCATAACATGCATACATTTGCATATTTTTTATGAATACTAACCCTCCAAGTATCAGTAATCTACATAGGAAACAATCTTTGGAAGAGGCAATTCTATAAAAATACTTTGCCTATGTCCTAGGGACCTGTAAAATAAATTTTGCTAATTCAGCAACAAGTGCAGGTTTGTGTAGGGTTGGCTAGGGAGCAAATTGAACTTACATGTGAAGCATCAGGGGGTGAGAAGCTAGGAATCTGAGCTGTATCAAAATACATGTGTTGCTCAACAGGAGTCTGTACCATGGGAGCCCAATAATATATCGACCTATCAAATGGGGGAACATCACCTAGAATAGTACTTGAGGGAGCCTCACCATGAGCAGTCTCACTATGATGAATAGGCTCGACTTCCTACTCTGTCTCCTCAGTATCATCCTCAATCTCCCCCATAGCAGCATCAGCGAGTCCATCAAACTATACAGAGAACCAAATGTCAATAATGATGAAAGAATAAAGTAAAGTAGTGAGATAAAGCATATCTCAGACGGGTCTATAGGAACCTATTCTAAGAGGTTCTCTCGAATATACTCCCGATAATGATGAGAACACTAAAACATCATTGAAGCGTCATATCCCTCAAGAGCAACTCTAAGCTCAGGGCCAGTCTTACTGCTACTTCGTAACACCGAGGGAGGAATAGAAGAGGGGACATGCCTCCTGAAAGGTCCCACATGCCGGTGATAAACACGCTCACCAAGATACCACATTTGGCAGCCATAACCAGGAAGCATAACTCTCATAGTCTCAAGTCTCATAACTGTAGTCACAAACTCATATCGTTGAATGTCTTCAGCGCCAGCCAACCAATCTGATCTAACCTGTGAACTCATTCATTTAAATTTAAATTTGTTAGACTTCTGCAATTGATGAAATACTAAAAGTTAAAATTTTCTTACCAGGTCCCACTCTAAGGAGTTCAGCTAATCCCGATAAGTCTGCAAATCATGTTTAATGCTAGCAAGATGAGAAGAACCCATCTCTACATCAGGGGAAGTCTCATGTCGGAGCTAATGGCATTAAAACCTCGAATCACTCTAGTCTCAATACCCCAAATCTAAAAAAAAAAGGTGAAAAATGAAGGAAATAAAAAGGGGAAGGTGAAAGTAAGTAAAAAGTTAAAAAAGGATAAGAAGCATACATGCAAGACATGCCAAAAGCCGCACATCGTCATAACACCTCTACAAACAGTATCCAATCTATAGTAGAGGTAAATAAGTGTTGTAGACCCCTAATCCAAAGTAGATACCCTAAAAAGATCCTGAAGAGGGCCAAGAAGAGCGATGCTAACCTCATGACCAGTCTCACAAAAGAGGGTAGTGCCAAGCAAAATCAATAAGAAACATCTCACCTTCTGGAGAATCTGGAGAGGTGTAGTGGTAGGTAGTCTCCTGAAACCCTGTACAAAGGAAGAAAGCAGCACGTTCTTCCTATTCTTCCATATCGGAACAAACCCGAGTAGATCACAAATGTAATAACTCTTAGTATCCTCCGGAAGAGTGCAGTAATGGACATCAAAAGAAATCGGGGTACCTCCGAATGCAATCCCAATAATGGCAGAAAAACTCATCGGGGAAATAGTCAGCTCACCCACTCATGTGTGGAAGGTGTGAGTAGTGTCCATCCATCTCTCGATAAGTGCAAAAAGGGAATAGTGATCCGACCTACCTCTAGTAATCAGTAAAGTAGCAACAAAATGTCGAAAGCTGAATGCCTAGACATGTTATGCTACCTCTCCAAACATGTCATGGAATAACTCTCGTGCCAAGTGAAAACAACCCGAGAATTTCAGGGGTTTCTGAAAATGCAGAAACAACATGATCATTTTCTTTCCTAAATTTTTGATTTTTTTTACGTCACCTTTAAAAAAAATTAAAAAATCAAATCGGAAGTCTAGATTTCTGATCAAAAATCCAGAATTCCAATCAGATTTCCTAATTTCCAATCCAAAATTTGAGAAGTTCGATCGAAAATCTAGGATTTCAATTCGAAAATTCAGACTTCTGATGAAAATCCCAGTGAAATTTAACATAATTTGATTTTAATTTGTCAATTTTTCATGATTTACATCTACTTTGTCCATTAAATTGCATGCATATAAACATTAATTTTATATATTAAAATAAATATGTTTATTGTAGAATTGAAAATAGGGATAAGAAATTTGCCTCATCTCCATCCTGAGAACATCTGTGGAGGTGCAAGTGGGTCAATAGAAATATCTTTTCATTTTCATGAAGTCTCAAATCATTTCATGAAAATGTGGATGCAAAGTGATGGGATCTAATTGTTTGGAACTGCTCCCGCATAGCCTACGTTGTGAGTGAGCCATAGGATCAGACAGATCCAAAATTGGATGTCGGATGAGAGTTTAATTGAAAGGAGAAAATTTGAAAATCAATAGAAAATGAAAAGAAAAAAGAGAAGAAGAATAGGAAAAAGAGATAATGAATCGGAAAAAGAAGGAAAGGAATATATAAAGGGGCAAATATAATATTTGGTCCTTCAATTTTGGTTTACATTTATGTCCATTTGATTCGTTGCAATTTAGTCCTAAATTGTAAAGCTTTATAGTTTAGTAATTTAGGGAATTGTTAAAACTGTCAATGTATCTTTAATTGATTATACAACCGAGTATAATCAATATCATACGACCGAGTGTGATGTCTCTTTATCAGACTATATGACCGAGTGTAGTCAGCATTGTACGACCGAGTGCAATGTATCCTCAATTGATTATACGACAGAGTATAATCAGCATCATATGACTGAGTATGATGTCTCTTTATCAGACTATACGACTGAGTGTAATCAGTAATGTGCGATCGAGTGCAATGTATCTTTAATCGATTATACAACTGAGTATAATCAGCATCATATGACCGAGTATGATGTCTCTTTATCAAACTATATGATCGAGTGTAATATATCTTCAATCGATTATATGTCCGAGTATAATCAACATCATACGACCGAGTATGATGTAATTTTTCAATTCAATGCTATACGTCTGAGTATAGTCAAACATTATATGATCGAGTGCAATGTATCTTCAACCGATTATACGACTAAGTATAATCAGCATCATATAACCGAGTATGATGTAATTTTTCAATTTAAGACTATACGATCGAGTGTAGTTGACATTGTACTACTGAGTGCAATGTATCCTCAATCGATTACATGACCAAGTATAATCGGCATCATAAGACTGAGTATGATGTAATTTTTTTCAATTCAATACTATACGTCCGAGTATAGTCAAACATTGTACGACTGAGTATAATGTGTTTCATTCACCTAAGGTTATACGACCAAGTATAATCAATATCATACGACCGAGAATGGTATGTCATTTGAAACGTTATATGTCCAAGTATAGCAAAATCATAAGCAGAAACTTCAAGGAGCAGGTAAGTATCCTAACTTTGAATTTAAAAATTAGGTGCTATTTTGTTTTGTAGCAATTTGTCAAGCAAACAACGACAAAGGGGGGCAACCGTAGACACCCAATTTCGGCATGATGTGTTATGGATGCAACAAAGGACTCCAATTATTAAAATGTCTTCGATACTTAATCTTCAAAAATTCTAAAGGCTTGGATGCAACTTTTAAAGGAAGGATTTAATGTTTTCAGGGACTAAATCACAAAGTTCTTTTTAGGACCTAATTGTAAAATTTAAATTCTTTTAGGGGCCTTTTTATAATTAAATATTAAAAAAGAAAAAAAGTGTCGGATTTACACCAATTCAGATCAAAATTACACCAATTTCGACTAGAATTGTGTAATTTCGATCAGAATTACACAATCCCGATCTGAATTGAATTCTACCAGTCTCTGTTTCCTATTTTTGATTTAGTTTTAATTGCTTTAAAATTCCTAATTAACTCAGTCCTAACTGGTTTAAAATTCCTAAATATAATTGTAAGTATTAATTTTATACTTTAGGAATTAGAATCATATTAGGATTGGGATAGGCTTCCTAATTCCACTATATAAAGAAGGGGGGAAGGAAGAAGAAAAAAAAGGGAGGTTGGGAGAAAAGAAATGGTGAAAAGAAAAAAGAGGAAAAGAGGAGGAGACAAGAAATGGCGAGAAAGAAAAAGAAAAAGAAGAGAAGGAAGAGAAGAAAGGAAGAAAAATGTGATTTTCTCTTGAATGTTTTACAAAAATTCCTTTTATTAACAATTAATTCAAGATTCATGGAGAATTTTTAAAGGGCAAGATTCAAAGGCTTATTAAGAACAGTGAACAACCAATTTGAGGAGTACCCTAAATCCTTCATAATCATATCATCTTCTTATTCTTTGTTTATTTATTTATTTTGTTTCTTTCATATTAATTTTTTTATATTATTTTTATATTATTTTTTTAAGTTATTATCATAATTTATTCATTAATCATTATTTTATCTTATTTTTGTGGTGATTATGGAGGAAAACACATAGTGATCATGTGGGGGATGAATTCATGAGAAGTCCGTGGAAGACTATAGATAAAGCCTCATAGAGACTTAGTTTCTAGGGTTTTATTTTATCTTTATTATCTTTATTTTGATTTATTGCTATATTTTTATTTTATTAATTGTTTTATGAATTAATGTAATAACCCCAATAGTGGGAGTAATAAAATTATATGTGTGGTTGCATGTTTATTTTGACTAAATTGGTTAGTAAAAATTAGGTTTCAATTAGGTAATTATTTAAAATCAATGGAGGAAGTAGATTAATTTAGGTTGCATGTTAATAAAAATTAGGGTTTTAGTAAGGATTAATTAGATTATTTGTTTGATCTTATTTAATTATTTTTTTTTATGTTTTTACTTGTTTTTGGGTTTATTTATTATTTTTATGTGTTTTGGGCCTTAAGCCCACTTTAAGTCTTGATTTATTTATTTAAGTTTAGGTAATTCTTTTAGCCCATCTTATTGAGTAATTAATTAAGTTTAATTAACTAAAATATATTTTTAGGTCCATAATTAATTAATTAGAATATAAATATCCTTAAGCCCATTTAGTTAATTAGACATAGGCCTATCTAATTTAATTAAATTAATTTAGACTTAGCCCACTTAATTAAGGCTTCTTTTATAATTTGTACATTTAAGATCACTATTTAATTAAAACATGTAGAATTAGGCCCATTTATTTAAATACCTTCATAACATGTAGATTTAAGCTCATATTTAGAATTAAAATTAGTAGACGTAGGTTCATTTAATTAAAACCAAAAGGAATTAAGTCCTTTAGTTCACTTATAATTTAAAATATGTAGACTTTAACTCATTTATTTAAAATCCTTGTAGATTAGACTAACTTTGGCATTATGTGATTTATTGAATGCATTATTTACTTGTATATTTCATGACTAGTTTGCATTGGAGTTGATTGTTTTGGGTTTATATGAAATTGCATGTAAATAGAGAACAAGAAAATAATTCATAAAGTAATTCTAAATGAACACAAGATTGAAAGAAGTTGGTATTTCGTATCCAGAATCTCCTGGTTGTGGTGCTAGCTTTCTTTTAGGGAATCGAGTACCACCTTTTTTATTTGTCCCAGTTATTACCCTGGGTGGCAACTCCTCATCTCCACGCCATGTCTTTGTGACAGTGGTTAGTGTGTTCTCTAGAGCCCTGAGCTCAAACAATGTCGCGGTTGCTAAAATCTTGGACACGCACTAAACCCCGCCGTTTACACGATGATTCTACAAAATCTGAGGAGCACTCCATAAAATCATCCATAAGCATCATCTTCTCCTTATTTTATTTTATTTGATTTATTTGCTTTTTTTATTTTATTTTATTAATTTTTAATTTTTTTATTATTGTTATAATTTATTCATTAATCGTAATTTTTATTCTTTTTATGGTGATTATAAAGGAAAACACATGATAATCATATTTGGAGAATTAAATCCATATGAGGTATATGGGATGTCATGGATAAGACCTTGTAAAGATATAGTTTCTAAAGTTTTGTTATTATTATTTTATTTTATTGCTTTATTTTCTTTATTTATTTTTGAGGTTGTATTAATTATTTTATTATTATTTTCTATAGATTATTGTGATGGCCCCAATAGTGGGAATAGTGGAATTATGTGTGATTGCATGTTTATGTTAGTTAATTGGTTAGTAAATTTAGGGTTTCAATTGAGTAATTAATTAAAAGCAATGGTGGGAGTATATTAATTTAGGTTGCATGTTAATGAAAATTAGGGTTTTTAGAAGGAATTAATTTAATTAGTTGTTTGATCTTTTATTTAATTGTTTTAATATGTATTATTTGTTTTTGAGCTTGTTTATTTATTTTTATGTGTTTTGGGCTTTAAACCCATTTAGATTATAATCCACTCATTCAAATAAATTTAGGTTTTTAGGTTTAATTAATTAAAATGCATCATTAGGCCCATAATTAATTAGATTTTTAGGTTAGAGATAACTTATGTCCATTTAGTAAATTAGACATAGGCCCATTTAATTTAATTAATTAGACTTAGCCCACTTAATTAATGCTTTTTTCATAATTTAAATTTAATCTCACCTTATAATTAAAACAAGTAAATTTAGGCCCATTAATTTAAATACCTTCATAATTTGTAGATTTAGGCCCATTTTATAATTAAATAATAGACCTAGGTTCATTTAATTAAAATTAAAAGGAATTAGTTTTTAGATTGCTTGTAAATTAAAATATGTAGATTTAGCTCATTTAATTAAAATTAATGTAGATTAGACTAACTTAGAGATTATATGTTTGAATGAATGCATTATTTACTTGTATTTTCATTATTGGTTTGCCTTGGAGTTAATTGCTAGAATAAGTGTTTATATATTGCATGTAAATAGAGAATAAAATAGTAATTCATAAAGTAATTCTAAATGAATATGAGACTGAAAGAAGTTGGTATTCCGTATCCAGAATCTCCTGGTTATGGTGCTAGCTTTCTTTTAAGGAATCGAGTACCACCTTTTCGATCTGTCATAGTTATTACCCTAGGTGGCGGCTTCCTATCGCCACGCCATGTCTTTATGACAATGGTTAGTATGTTCTCGAGAACCCTAAGCTTAAATAGTATTGCAGTTGCTAAAATCTTGGACGTGCGCTAAACCCTACCATCTGTAGTGGCATCTCCATTGGGGATAAGAGATACTGATTCTACTTGTGTCTTTACAATTATTTTATTTTTGCATTCATTCTGCATGTCCCTATTAACCAATGGTGTTGGTTTATAATTCCACGATTCCACTAGCTTCATGGGATTGTAAATCGGCCAACCATCACTCTTAGCCTTAACTTAGTTTAAAAGAGATTATCAAGCTCATTTGACCAGAGTCTGTAACCCAAGTCCTTAAGGGGGGTAGTCTTCTCTTGAGTTTGCAAAGGATGTTGGGCCCCTCTGACCTTGGCCTATGACTCAAATCTTAAAGGAGGGCATCTTGCTTAGGAAGCTTGACCTTTTTACTGGACCTTAACCACATATAATGGCTTAGTTACTTCCCTTATGATTTACCCAAATTGCTTGTGAATGTTACCATGAGGTATTTCTATCTATAAAGGCCTAAGCCCATACTTTAAAAGTCCATTTGGACTAATAAAGATTGGGCAAATCTTTTATACCTAGAAATACTATTTCTATGTCTTACTGCTTTAAGAGATATTTGGCATGCACATCAGTCCCTAATATCCCCTATTGATATTAAGACCAAGACAAAAAATCCTAGGAAAAGAGACTTGCCATTGAATACGTGTGTGGGAGGAATAATGGTGGAAGGATGTATGTACATCTAACTTGATTTACTACTTGTTGCATAGCATGTGCATCATGCATACATGCATTACATGCATAATACTAACCATTTGTCTTACAGCCATCATAGATTCATCTGGGTCTTTTTGTGTCTAGAGTCGAAAGGGTGGTAAGCTAGTGAGAACTGATTTAAGTCCGTAATTAATTATGAAAGAGATCCTTAGCAGACTGGAAAAGAGTCCCATCAATCCACTTTACCTAAAATTTGCACAACCAAAATGAGCTTAATAAATGGAACAACATGAAGGAGGAAAATGGACCTAGAAGATGTCAAAGGAGCATTAATGGATGACATAAGGGTGATGATGCAAAATGAGTTAAGACAAGCTTTGGTTGATTGATGCCACCACCTGCTGCTGCTACACCTCCTATTGTGACCAATCCACTTGTTGTGGGTACACCACTTACTAATAATGACAATGCTGAGGAAATGAAACTCAAGGATATTAAGTGTTATATGCTTGAAAAGGTGAAAAGGGAATCAATTGAACAAGTTCAATAGCTGGAATCCAAACAGATGAAAGCACTGACTTAGAAAATGTCCAAGATGGAGGAATTAATGAGAGGACAGGGCATTGGATATTCATTTGATTTTGATGATATGATACAATTTGGGGAGGACAAATTGCCTGACAAATTCAAGATGCCACAGCTGCAGAAGTTTGATGGTACTAGGGACCTAGGGATTCACCTTAGTCAATATACAACTACCATGACCACCACCAAGGCTCCTTTGTTTGTGGTTACCAAGCTATTTGTACTGTCATTAGAGGGCATGGCTGTTAATTGGTATCATGGGTTAGAGAAGTATATCAGTGCAGACTGGAGAGAACTGTGCACTGCTTTCCTAAGCAATACGACCACAACATTAGGCTTGAAGTGTTTATCAGGTATCTAGAACTGACCAAGTAAAAGCCCAATGAGTCATTCTCGGATTTTCTAACTAGGTTCATGAATAAGGCAAGACTAATAAAGAACAAACTAACTGAGAAGGATCAGGTTAGGATGATAGTCCAAAATATGCTACCTAATCTAGTTGAGAGGCTACAAATGATGAATCCTAAGACATTTATAGATTTTTACGATGATGTGTTGCAAGCTGAAGAGATTAAAAATGAGAAAAAGAAGGTCACTAGGAACACTGGAGTGAGAAATTATCCAACTGGGGGCACATAGCAAGGAAATACTATCTGGGTTATAGGAGTTCATGCTATCCTATAACCCAAGAGATTCTCAAACTTCAACCAACCCTTGTCCAAAGTCCTAGACTATCTCACCCAAAAAGGCCTTCTTAGACCTTTAACCTCCTCTAGATTACCAAACCCAGATCTCCCTGGCTTTGACCCAAATAGTTGCTATAAGTTTCATCAAGTTGCTGGTCATCTAACCGATTCTTACGTGCGCCTCAAACACAAAAACCAAAACCTTATAGATTCTAGAAAAATCATAGACCTTGAAAAATCAAATCCAAACCTAAACACGTAAAATAATCCTTTCCCAAATTACCAAAACATGCCACCTCCAACAACCATGATGATCAACTTAGAAGTAAGCGAGGAAGAAGTGTTAAACTCTTTTGAGGATTTAAACCTTAAAGCCGATGAGAAATCTCTTAGTGCCTCTAAAGATGTGGAAAGAGTAGAAGACTTGCTAGGTCAGCCCTCAGGGAAGTTTGATTATAAGGTGTTTTATTCTAAACCACCTTCTTTTGACATACCCATTGATACGATCAAGCCTACAAGATGGGGTGATGAGTTCGATGATGAAAAGCTACTAGTCAAAAAGGAGAAATGCATTGTTGATGTATGGAAAGATGGAAAGATGGACTAGACTGTTGGGGCTATTGATATTTGGTACAAATCTAATAAGGAAGGCACTGAAAGATGTAATGTATGGCTTGATAATCCCGAAGTCAGTCATGTCACTAGAAGTGGGAAGGGTTATAAACCAGCAGAGAAAACTACAAACAGAGAAGAAGCTGTTGAAGGAGAAGACTCAGATGAACATGGCGATGACCTAATTCTTGAACAACTCAAGAAAGAAAAAACCATTTGGGAGCTCCTGATGCACTTAAGTAGCCACAGAAAAGCTCTAATTAAGGCTCTAGCTAAAATAAACATCAAAACTACTGCTACTCCTGAAGCAATAGTGGCCAAGGTTATGGAGAAAAAGCATGAGGTTATTACTTTCTCTTATGAGGATCTACCTATGGAAGGAAGGAAGGAATCATAATAAGATCCTGTTCATTCCAGCTAAAGTTAGAGGAAAAGGACCAATTATATAATGGTGGATAATGGGTCCACAATCAATGTTTGCTCGCTACGGATCCTACCCAATCTAGGAGTAAAGGTGGAGGATTTGGCAAAATCAAACCTTGTAATTAGGGCTTATAATGATAGCACAAGGAATGTAGAGGGAACATTTATGGCCCCTGTAAAGACTGGGTCTATAGAAGAAATGGTTAAATTCACTATGTTAGACATTCTTGTCACCTGTGCCTTGTTGTTAAGTAGGCCTTAGTATCATGTTTTGGGAGGAGTGCCTTCCACTGTGCATCAAAATGTGAAATTCCTACATAAAGAGGAGGTTGTAACTTTAGATGCGATATGGATAAGACTGTGTCTGCAGTTATGGATAGTTAAAAGTAGGTAGTTACTCCTCCTAGTTTCCAAATAGCCATGATCTCGAAGGGAATTATGATAGATCTAAAGGTTATGAGCATGATTAAGAAGATGAATTATCGACCTAGGCAAGGACTGGGAAAAGATGAGCAAGGTATCCTAGAATTGCCAGACTTTAAAACCCAAGATGATTCAAGAGGGTTGGGCTATACTCGGGTTGGATTTGGCAGCAAAATGGCAAGGAGAAGGTTTTTCAATGAGAATGACCTCCTAAGGAACATGGTACTTCTGAAGGATAACTTTGTCAAATAAAAGAAGGAGAAGTTCTATCTGGGTGAAAAGGAGTCTGTTCAAGTAGCTAGTGTGGATATCCTTAGGTTCGAGATCTTCAAAAAGCAAATAGTTGAGAGGTTGGTATAAGAAAATAAAGACGAGGTAATGAAGACAGTTACTGAAAAGATGAAAGCTGAGGACATTGAAGAATTGCTTTATCTGCCACCTAATGAAGAACCACCACAGGATTTAGCTAGCATTATTAATAATAGTTTTAGTGATGTTTTTTATGAAGAAAATGATGTAATAATGTTCACCTTGTTTGAGGATGAAAACTCTATTTTTCTTATGGTCAATGATATGAATTATGGTTTGGCTTACTTGTGTGATGTTGATTTTGATGGTTTTGTGCATTTTAATAATGATCGTTCATGCATGTTTGACATTAATTCTATTCAATTAGATTTATTAAACATGGGCACAAATGAGCAACCAAAACACATTTCTATATCACATGATTTAACTCCTAAAAAGAGAGAAAAATTTGAGAGAATATTAATAAAAAGAAAGGTAGTATTTGCTTGGTCCTACAAGGATATGCCAAGGTTAGATAGTCAAATCACAAAGCATCACATTCCAATATATCCAGATGCTAAACTTGTTAAGCAAAAACTTTATAGATTGAGGCTAGAGTGGACAGAAAAGATAAGGGAGGAGATCACTAAGCAGATCCAGGCTAATTTTTTAGAAGTAATGGAATACCCTCAATAGTTGGCAAACATAGTACTAGTTCCCAAGAAAGATCGAAAGGTTCAAATGTGCATAGACTTTAGAGATCTGAATAAGGCATGTCCAAAAGATGACTTTCCTTTACCCCATATTGATGTGATTGTCAATAGTGCAGCATCTAGTGCAATGTACTCCTTTATGGATGGGTTCTCAGGTTATAATCAAATAATGATAGCAATTATGGACAAGATCAAAACTGCTTTTATCATGAAATAAGGGACGTATTGCTACAAGGTGATGCCCTTCAGATTGAAGAATGCAAGAGCAACTTATCAAAGAGCAACCACTACCTTATTTCATGATATGATGCATAAGGAAGTGGAAGTTTATGTCGACAATATGATGGTTAAGTCAGAAACAATAGAGGGACACTTTGAGGCTTTGTACATGTTCCTAGTAAGAATATAAAGATATAACCTAAGGCTTAATCCAAAGAAATGCATCTTTGGGGGTAACTTCTAGAAAGTTATTAGGGCACATAATCAACAACAGATGAATATAAGTTGATATAGACAAGATCAAAGTCATCAAGGAGATGCCAACACCAAGGACAGAGAAGAAAGTACAACTAGTTTATTGGAAAATTACAGTACATCAGCAGGTTTATTGCGAGACTTACCATAGTCTATGATCCGATCTTCAAGCTCTTGAGGAAGAATCAACTAGTGGAATGGAATGAAGAATGTCAAAAAGCCTTTAATAAGATTAAGGAATACCTTACTAACCTGCCTATGTTAAGACCATCGAGGCAAGGTAAACCTTTAATCTTGTATTTGGCTTTAGAAGAAAAGACAATGAGGGCAATGCTGGTGAAAGAAGGACCAAAAGGGGTGGAGTACGCAGTATATTATCTCAATAAAAAGTTCCTGCCATATGAAGAAAATACAATCTGATGGAGAAGACATGTTTGATAATGATCTGGGCTACAAAAAAGCTAAGGCATTATTTCCAGTCTTACAAAGTACAAACTGTCTCAAAGATAGATCCTTTGAGGTACTTGTTTCAAGCACCAGCTTTGACTGGAAAGATGTCTTAATGGTTGGTACTCTTAACTGAGTTTGATATAGAGTACATCACTACTAAGATCATCAAAGGAAGAGCAGTAGTAGAATTTCTAGCCCAGAATGCAGTCGAAGGGAATGAGCAGTGGAATCTAGAGTTTCCAAATGAGAACTTAGCAGTAATAGAACAACATGAATGGAAGCTTTATTTTTATGGAGTTGCGAATAATAGAGGAGCAGAGCTAAGAGTAATTCTTATTACACTAAGAAGAGAAACCATCCCAATGGCCAAGAAATTAGACTTCAGGGTCACAAATGACATGGCTAAGTACGAGGCATGCATCTACGGCATGGAAGCAATGCTAGCAGTTGGAGCTAAAGACTTGATGGTTTATGGAGATTCCATGCTTGTCATTAGTTAGGCTAATGAGGAGTGGGAAGTGAAAGAGGAGAGGTTGAAACCTTACATCTACTACTTGAAAAAACTAATGAGGAATTTCACTAAATGTCTCTTCATGCATATACCAAGAGATAAGAATCAAATGGTGAATGCCTTGGCAACACTTTCTTCAATGTGAGATAAATCGATGAATGATGAAGCCTTTAGTAATAATGAAAACGAAAGCCATCACGATCCAAACTGAGAGTCATGACCGGCACTAGGGAATGGGAATTCTTTCGAATCTAGAACCCGTAGCAAGCCTTAAAAGAATATAAACATGCAATAAATAAATAAAATAAACTATAATTAAATCTCTTAATCAATATAAAAATAAATACTTAATATCATTATACATAATAAAAATATCTCATACAACATTCGGATACAAAAATCTCTGATACAACACTTAACTACTACAATAATATTACTATTGCAGTTTCTAGATTACAAATCAGAATTTAAATATACATTTTTTATAAAATAGTCGGGGGGGGGGGGGGGAGGGGGGATATCACTGACAAAGAGCTCTACTACTAAGGTTTGACAATATACGATATCCTTAAAAAAAAGGGGGTCAGACCTCACTGAGTGAATTATTATATTATATATACATGCATCTTCTAATGTCATATATAGTCAAGAATCAATATTTAATATATGTATACAGGTAATTCATACAGATGCTAAAATTTCTTTTTAATAATAATAAATGCATAAAACATTTTACTTTTAGTTAAAGGATCAGAGCAAAACCATAACAGTTCGCAACCTCGATCACAATTTCTCACTGTCCATACAAGCTCACTTAATTCCAATATATATATCTCTTATCCATTTGGATAGTATACTAGCCCCGAGACACTAAGTCAACCGAGCTCCAGTAGTCTCATTGTCAGTGTGATTGGCCCCGAGACACTAGGTCCACCAATCTCTAGCAATCACACTACTCTCACCATAATATCACAATGATCAATATCAATCAAATCTCTCATCAATAATCTCATGATATCACTCCTAACATTCTAACGTACTAGTGCACATACAGTCCTAGTGGAGCCCACTAGGCAGCATGTTATACTGCTATCCATCAAATAAACTTAATAATTATTAAAATAATAAAAATGCATAATTTTAATGTAATAGCAACCATTCATAGCAAAATATATACATCATATACAGAAATTATACAAAAAATATCTCAAATGTATAAGCCATAAATAGACCATAAATATACTAGAAATATACCGATCACATGTTAGAAATATATCAAATATATACACGTTGCATGTATATTAACATATGCCGAATAAAAACCAAGAATATACCAAAAACATTTTAAGTATATATTGAAAATACCAAAAATATACTGAAAATATACCTAAAATATATTTTACATTTAAAGAAAGATTTATATTCAATTTCATTATAAAATTCATGGATGCTAATTTTTTTTATGCATTCTACATGCAAGGTATATATAAGATAATAACTCACAGGTTTGTGCTTCTCGAGACTAGCTCAACCGGCCCAGTCCGATAGGCCTCGGTCTCAGTGCCACTAGAAAATAAATAATAAATATAATAAGGAAGACTCGATCTAAGACATGTTTCAATCAAAATTTCAAAACTAGATTCAAACTGATTGTTACGTTTTACGAGAAATTTACCAAAAATTCATCATAGTCTCCTTTGTAAAATGGACGTCTCCCTACAAAAGTAGGGTTGATCCTACACAAAAAATATACTTTTAAAAACACAATAGCACAACACTTGGAGTTAAGACCCGAACTACAAAAATTCTCAACCAAGGTTTACAATATACAAACCAACAATATCAATGATAAAATAATAAAAATCATCAAAAATCCAAAAAAAATATTAAAAATCTTTATCTTTCAACTAAATCATAATATTCTAGTTTTTTTTTAAAAAAAAATATTTGCTAATAAAATTCATAAATGGAATAAAATTCTCATTTTACAATTAATTTAACATAAATTGCAAATAATTATTAAAATCACAATTAAATATCATAAAAATAATAAAATACCCATTTAAGCTTAAAATAATAAATAAATTTATGATTTACATAGTATTCCAAAATTATCACAAATTAACTAATAAAATCTCAAATATTATATAATATTAATAAAAATTCAATTTTACAATTATTCACTATAAAATAGTAAAAATTCACTTTTATATATTCAAATAGCTTAAATAGTTTAAATATGTAATAAAAATAATTAATAATCCATTTAATCACCAAATTAGTAAATAATATATTATTTGAATATAATTTTTAAGAATTAGTATTAATTAGTTAAAAATAGTAAATAATTTATAAAAATTATTTTAATATCAATTATTATTTCAAAATCATTTAAAACATGTAATTTAACCATAATTTCAACAAATACACATAATTAACCTATAAATCCAATATTTACATAATACAAAATATTATCCAAAAATTAACCAAAATTACTAAAAAAAATTTGTGAAAACCCATTTTGTCAATTTCAAAGCTAATAATTTAAATTAATAACACAATTTATCATAATTTCTACACAAAATGTATAAATCATATAATACAGTATATATTCCCAAAAATTATATAAAATTTCTAAAAATTATTTTCTCACTACTATAATTAACAACTTAAATTAACAATACTAATTTAACCATATTTCCATTAAAAATAATTAATTAACATAATTAACAAAAATTACAATTTATATTATTAAAATATTCAAAAATACCCATAATAATTTAAAATCAACTAATTACATATAGATCAACTCAAAAATCAACCAAATATTAAAAATAAATTAAGCAAAAAAATTATATTAATTAACTAAAAATTAAAATAAACAAAATAGCTGATAACAAACAAACAACTAACAATCTACTAACAAACAACTAAGAGTTAACTAGTAAACAACAAATAAACAACCCAGAAAATCAACCTCACAACTCAACTAAATTAGCCTAAAACTCACCTAAAGTAGAAATCTAAGACAAGGATGGTTACTGCTGTCATTGATGTTGCTATCCTTGCTGTTATTGATGTTGTTCTTGTTACTGTTGTTATTGTGATTGATGTTATTGATGTTATTGATGCTGATGTTATTGTTGTTGCTATTGCTGTCATGGTTATTGTTGCCACAAGAAGAAAGAAACGAGTAGTGGTGCTGGAAATGAAGATTGACAGTAAGAGAAAGAAATGGGACAGCAAAAAAAAAGAAAGGGAGGCATGAGAAATGGGAAGACAAGAAAGAGGTGGGGTTGGTGTCTTACATTATATATATATTATTATCGTATGTGTGTGTGTGTGTGTGTGTATATATATATATACGCCCACTCAACACATATACAAAAATATATAATATAATAATAATAATAACTCTAGTTAAAAAATATAATGCTATGTAAATAATACTAATCAATAATGATAATGCTATGTAAATAAAAATGAGATGAAAATAATAAATATATTAATAGTTTCCAAATAGAATTTTAAATTTAGTAATTAAATATAACAAATTTTAATGCAATAATAATAACAACATACGATAAAAAAAATTATTAATAGCTTTGCAAACCTCGGTATTTAATTATATAAAAAAAAATTTTAAAAATTTGATTTTATTACAAAAGCTCCGTGTTATAGTGAGGAATAAGTCAGGAGTATCCAGATAGGGCCAAAAGAAAAGTCATGGTTTTATAACATCCAGAGATTTATTAAGGAAGGAAATACGAAGAGGAAACAACTTCCAAAGAAATATATGCTTTTCGTATTCTTACATGCCATTATGCAATTCATGATGGGATATTATACAGAAGGATGCCGAATGGAATACATCTAAGATGTCTCAAGAAGGATGAAGCAGAACAGGCAATGAGAGAGATTCATGTAGGAGTTTGTGGACCTCACATGAATGGGATGATCCTAGCAAAGAAAATGGTTTGGCAAGGGTATTACTGGATAAGCATGGAAAGAGACTATATTCAACTAATGAGAGAATGTCATCAGTGTCAAGTACACGGGAACCTCAATCATCTTTCCCCTACAGTGCTAAACAGTTTAACATCTCTGTGGCCTTTTGCAGCTTGAGGAATAGATATAATAGGGGAAGTAAAACCAACTACTTCAAACGGACACAAGTATATAGTAGTTGCAATTGACTACTTTAGATGGATGGAAGTAGAGTCCTTTGGTACCTTAAAGGCTAGATAAATGGCAAGGTTTATTGAGAAGAACCTCATTTACACATATGAGGTCCTGCATCATGTTGTGACAGACAATGGTGTTCAGTTTCAGGCAAAAATGACTGAATTATTACAGAGATACAAGATTGAACATCATAAGTCCTCATCTTATCAACCTCAAGCTAATGGCACAATTGAAGCAACTAATAAGAATATAAAAAACATCCTCTCCAAGATGGTGAAAATGCATAAAGATTAGTCTAAATATCTTCTTTTTGCTTTATGGGGATACGGAACTATAACACACACTGTTACAAAACAAACTTTGTTCTCGTTAGTATATAGTTGTGAAGCGGTTTTATCCATAGAGACAAATTAAATCCTTAAGAGTCATTATAGAATTAAAAATTCCTTAGAGTGAATGGATACAAAAGAGATTCGATCACCTCATTTCTCTAGATGAGAAAAGGATGGATGCTCTATTTCACACTCTAATTTATCAAAAGAGAATAGCGAGAGCCTTCAACAAAAGGGTTAAGTCAGGAAAGATAAAAGTTAGAGATATGGTATTCAAACAAGCAAGGGCAATGGTGTTTGATCCGAGAGGAAATTTCAGACCAAATTAGGAAGGACCATATTTAGTCAAGGTAATTTTGCCTAAAGGAGCTGTAAAGATAACCGATCTAGAAGGGAATGAGTTCACTAGGCCAAGCAATCTGGATTGTCTCAAGAAATACTATCTTAAAAAAAATGTCCACTGGATAAAAAACTTGAAAAGGTTAGTCAAGCAAAAGTTAGGACATTCGTGCTATTCAAAAAACCCACAAAGGGCTGGCATGCAAAATTAGGGATTAAGATGATCCCATTGATCAAAAAACCTGCAAAGGGCTAATCAAGCAGAATTTAGGGAAACAAAAGTGAGAAAAAAATGTTCAGTTAGAAAATCTGAAAGGACTGGCTGATAACAGGAGTTATGTCATATGATGTATTAAATGTAATCATTTTTTCCCTAATTAATGAAATAAATTGAAATGATATTTTTGTCAAATATTGTATATTCTATCTTTATTACAAAGCATAAAGGCTTGAAGGAAAAATAAAAAATAAGAAATCAGACTTATGAGACCACTATTTTCATTTCTATTTATTCTTTTATGACTCATCTAATAATACTTGAGTCCTTTTGTAGCTAATAAATTATGGTGGTTCTGTAGATTGCATAACAACCCAAGCTTTATAGTCATCGTTAGTAGTCATATCAACATTCAGGTGTATATGCCGCTCTAAAGCTCTACGGGGCCATAAGTTCTTCACTTTGTCTAAAAAGTCTTATCTTAGAGGGAAGCCTTCAAAGTTAGTTGTAACAGCCATAATGAATTGAGTACGACTGTACTGACAACAAAGGCGTGAGGGAGAAAGAAAGGTCGAAAAGTGCAACCCAGAAATAGGGATGTAGTAGTCATGCAGGTTGATGGTCATGAATTTTAATCTTCACTAAGGACAAATCTAAGTACTCTCAGTATCAACAAGGCCTTTCATCAGTCAATCCATTGACTTATATTGTGCTTGTCCCTTATCTTTAAAGGACAAGACTGTAAATGATAAGGTTGATAAACCAACGCATTAGGGGAGCATTAAGGAGACTCAACTTCTCCTGTAACAAAAAAAATGCTAAGTTGAAAACCTGAGAAGGCAGCTTAGCAAAAAAAAAAAAAGGTTACATACTTGAAGGAGAAGCAAACTGCCTAAAAGTCGATTTTGAACCTTGAAATTATCTAACCTAACTATGGTTTTAGTAAGAATGATAGGTATAGGATTATGTCCCGTTTCTATTTGTTCTAAGATACTGATAATTCTTACATCAGCATCTCCATGAGAAGACACTAGCAGAAACTAAGCATATAAGCAGAAAGTGACAATTTTGATCCAAGCAGCATTGTTCTTGTCCCTAGCTTCGCAAGAGGTAATAAAAAAAGGAAAACTAATAGTACCAGTATTATGTGCATGCATGTAGATGACATCTAGGGGCATATCAAAAAATGCCACTATTCTATTAGGAAATTCCATTTCAAGATCAGGGAGAGCAATTGTAGTAATTGAATCTAATGAACATCCACGAATAGTAGCAAATTCCTCAATTAATGGACATAAATCTTGTCCATTGAATCTAAATACATGATCTTTAGCATCCCATAATATAGCAGCAACATGTAAGAAATTATTGTCTATTTTCAGGTGTTGAAGGGACATTAGGGATTTGGCATGGAAAGGTAGCACTATGTTCCAATCATCTCTATTCATGATCTTGAGAAATTTCTTCATCAAACTAAGAGTAGCTTGTGTCATGATAAAGAGAAATAAAGAGAAGGATGCACATTAGTTTCATCTTTGACTCTTAAATAGCCTCAAAAATATTATGCTAATGGGATTAGGATTTTTATGGTTGTGTTTTTAGAAGACGAACAAGATTAGGATTTGTTTCAATAATTTTTGGACCAAACTCATGTTGGAATAGGAAAATACATAGAATAGAGTTGAATTCCCAATCAAAATTCTAGGAATCCGATCAGAATTTTAGATTTTTGATAAAAAAATCTAGGGTGCTAGTCAGGTTTCCAGCATTTTCGAAAGAAAAAAAAAGAGGGCTTAGTCCAATATAAAAGTTTGAAATTCATTCATAAAAGGAAACAATTTTGAAGCATCCAAAGCACAATCATGCTAACACAAGTCCTAAAGATAATCAATCATCTTGAGCTTTAGTATCTGGCCAAGGGCTCTATCCTCTAGCTGGATCATCACTTTGATCTGGGGGCATAGAAGTCCCAACATTGTGACTATCAAAATCAAAACCAACAAGCTATCATCGAAGCCTCTCATTTTAATGTCAAGATCCCCTACAAAACTCTATTGCATCTAGAATAGTTAGAATCATGCATATCATACATAACATGCATACATTTACATATTTGTTATAAATGCTAACCCTCTAAGTATCTATAATCTACATAGTAAATAATCTCTGGGAAGAGGCAAGATTGTACAGATACTCTGCCTGTGTCCTAGGGACCTGTAAAATGAAGTTTACTAATTTAGCAACAAGTGCTACTTTATGCAGGGTTGGAAATGTAAATCAAGCTCACATGTGAAGCATCAGGAGGAGAGAAACTAGGAATCTGAGCTGCATCAAAGTACATATGTCGCTCAATAAGAGTCTGCTCCATGGAGCCTAATAATGCATGGGCCTATCAAATGGGGGAACATCGCCTAAAATAGTACTCGAGGAAGTATCACCATGAGCAGCCTTACTATGATGAGCAGGGTCAACCTCCTGCTTAGTTTCCTCGGTGTCATGCTCAATCTCCCCCATAACAGTATCAAGGACTCCTTCAATGCAAGAAGAGAATGTTATATGTGTTAGAAATAAATTATGGTATTTAGACATAAATACATGTGTAGTAAGCATAAGTCTAAATAGAGTAAATTTTAAAATTTTACTCATTATAACCCTTTATAAAACAAAGAATTTCATTTTCCCAAGATTCAAATTACATTGAATACACAACCAAATAAATTAAGCAATATACAAAAAAATAATTAAATAATTATAAGTTGTAAACTTACTTATTGTAGAACTTAGCCTTCTTTTTGTTTAATTCCTTGAATCAAATGCTTAGCCCTCTAAATGTAAGGCCTCTAGTTTGAAACACCAAAGCCTTATCTATCATTTACTTGTGTTAATTAAACTTAGTAACTTGTACTAATTTAATTAAAAGCACAAGTATAGAGTATATGTTGTGTTTATTTTTGGTTTATGATCTCATCATAACCAAAACAACTTAGTGATATTTCTTAACTCTTTAAACAAAAACTCACTTAAGCATTATTTTGCTTCTTACTCTCTTACCAAGTCACTTCACTTCCCTTAGATATATAAAAAGATATATGTGTAGTAATTTTCCACTAAGGAAAAATATGCATTAATTAATTAAGTGATTATTAAGTGTGCCACCTTAGGCATACACCTAACCATCCAAATGATTAAAATGACACCTTAGGCATACTTTAGAAATATCCACTTAATTAATATGCCACCTTGGTTAATTCAATAATTGAGCTTGCCACCTACACATATTAATGTATAAATTTGTATGTAAAGAATACATCAAATGTATTATTTTACATATTAAATTATACATATACATACATTTGGAGTTTAATTAATCTTTGATCCAAAATAAATTTTTAGCCTATGTCCAAACCAATTTGGACCATTAATATAAGTCCATAAATAAATAACAACATATATATTTTTATTAATTTAATATATATTAATTAATATCCAATATTAATTAAATATTAATTAATAATTAATACTCTTATTTGAATTAGATTTCATGATATACTAAAATCATTGTTCAAAACATAAATCTAATTCTATTAATCTTGATTAATTGATTAAACTCTTTTAATCAATAATTAGATTAATACTATAGTGAATAAATAAAACTCTATTAAGTGTGACTTACTAGGTTCATGTCTAAATGACAATGAGAAAACATAATATTAACATTTAATATTATTTGAAACTCTTTTCAATTCTAAATGTGAAAGTCCCAATTATTCATATTTAGTTCTCATAAGTTGTGAGTGACCCTTAGTATCGATATCACAGCTACCCAATTAGAAATGAATACATATTATAATTTGCACGAACCTAATCATAATTATCTTGTACTAAATTCCTTTCATTAAAGATCTCGATATAGCCTAAAGTCAAGGTATTATCAAACTCTAATAGCTTTATTATATGACTTCATCTTAAGTTTTAATTCTTGATAAAATACAACAAATACTATAACTCTTTCTAGTACTGAAACTCTTTTTCAGACTGTGTTGTATTTATCATGGCTAGGAATTTATTCATCAAGAATAAACTTAGATAGCATAGGATCTATCTCGATTCACACCAGGTAATGAATCTCATCTTGGTTAAACATTCATCCCTACATTTAACTAATTAGAGCCATCACATGCCATATACCTATGTGATGATTAACACAAGTATGTAAGCGATAACAAACTCTAACCATCTAAATGTGGATGACTATGTCACCTCAAGTCTAAGGACTATATGCACCATTATAATCTAGATTGTGATTACTGATTATATGTGAATATCCTTGCAATCACAATTCTAATGTCACTGTTCGATTAACCCATCCAATGAGTATCCACATGTCTATTCTGATCACTCATATTAAGTAGCATGAGATTCACTACCTCCCACTATTAGTTTCTCACATTAATCAAGAAAAATAGATAGAGGTGATAGTCTAATTAATATTATTCAAATATTAATTAATCGACTACGAACAATTTATAATAAATGTACTGAATAAATTTGTAACTCATATTATCAACTCTTTGATAATAAATATATTCAACATAATACTAAAGGAAAAATACTCAAAAAATAACATTTTTATTTAAAAGAATATTTTATTGCCACAGGGATTATTTACAATGTCTAAATAATTACAAGAATGCCACTAGGGCATACTTATACTAACAATATGAAGGGATGAAATAGATGAAATAAGGAGGAAAATGTGAAACTAAGCAAAGTTAGAAAAGATAAGAGACATACGTGCAAGACATGCCAAAAACCGTGCATCATCATAGCTCTTTTGCAAACAGTATCCAATCTGTAGTAGAGATAAGCAAGCACTATAGATCCCCAATCTAAAGTAACGACCATAGTAAAATCCTAAAAGGGACCACGAAGAGCATTGCTAACCTTATGACCAATCTCACCTTCTGAAGAATCTAGTGAGGTGTAGTTATAGGTAGTCTCCTAAACCTTGAACGGATAGGGAAAAGAAGCAAATTTTTTTTATTCTTCCATGTCGGAACAAACCCGAGCAAGTCACAAACATAGCGACTCCTAGCATCCTCCTAAAGAGTGTAGTAATGGATATAAAAAAGGACAGGGGCACCTCTGAATGCAATCCCAGTAATAGCAGAGAAGCTCATAGGGGAAATAGTCAGCTCACCCACTTGTGTGTGAAAAGTATGGGTAGTGTCCATCCACCTCTCGATAAGAACAAAAAGAGAGTTGTGGTCAGACTTACATCGAGCAATCGGTAAAGCAACAATGAAATGTCAAAAACTAGATGCCCATATATGTTGTACTACCTCTCCAAACAAGTCATGGAATAGTTCTTGAGCCAAGTGAAAGCAACCCAAGAATTTCAGTGGTTTTTGAAAATTTAGAAAATCACAAGATTACAGTTTTCCTTTCCCAAATTTTTTTATTTTTGTTATTATTATGTCATTATCTAATACATATATATATATATATATATAGCAGCAATGAAATGTCAAAAACTAGATGCCCAGATATGTTATACTACCTCTCCAAACAAGTCATGGAATAGTTCTTGAGCCAAGAGAAAGCAACCCGAGAATTTCAATGGTTTCTGAAAATTTAGAAAATCACAAGATTACAGTTTTCCTTTCCCAATTTTTTTTATTTTTGTTATTATTATGTCATTATCTAATATATATATATATATATATATTGAAAAACTGGGTTTCCGATTGGAAATCCAAAATTCCAATCGAATTTCTGGACTTATGATCGAAAATCTAGATTTCCAATTGGATTTTTAGATTTTCGATCGAAAATTTGAGAAATCAGATTGGAAATCTGAGAATTCCAATATGGAATTCAGAATCCCAATGAGAAATTCAGTAAATTTGAACATATTTTTGAAATTTTAGTTCTAAATTATCAATTTTTCATAAATCATATCTAATTAGTCTAGCAAATATTCTATAATTGCATGCATGAACATACTAATTTTACATACTAAAATAAATTTGTTTAATGCATAATTGAAGACACAGATAGGAAATTTACCTCATCTCCAACTTGAGAGCATCTATGAAGGTGTAAATGAGTCAAAGGTAGCACATCTTCACCTTCACGGAATCCTAAATCATTTTGAGAAAAATGCAAATATGAAGTAATGGGATCTGATTTTCTGGAATTGCTCCAACATAGTCTACATTATGGGTGAACCATAGGATCAAACGAATTCAAAATTAGACTTCAGATTAAAGAATAATTGAAAGGAAAAAATTTGAAAATCAAGGGAAAATGAAAAGGAAGAGAAAAAGAAAAAAATGAAGAAGGATAGGAAGAAGAGAGAATGAATTGCTAAAAGAAGAAAAGTGTGTATACTAAAAGGGCAAATATCCACTTTAATCCTTTAGCTTTTAGTTTGCATTTAAGTCCATTCTTTTCCATGCAATTTAATCATGGATTGCAATGTCTCCTAATTTAATAATTTAATGAATTATTAAATATATCAATAATATAATTGGCATTATATGACTGAGTGTGGTGTTTCTTTTCAATTCAAACTATACGACCGAGTGTAGTCGGCATTGTACGATCGAGTACAACATATTTTTAACCAAGATTATACGACCGAGTATAATTGACATCATATGACTGTGTGTGGTGTTTCTTTTCAATTCAGACTATACGACCGAGTGTAGTCGGCATTGTACGGCCGAGTACAATGTATTTTCAATTAAGATTATATGATCGAGTATAATCGACATCATACGACCAAGTGTGGTGTTTCTTTTTAAAATTCAGACTATATGACTGAGTGTAATCGACATTGTATGACCGAGTACAATGTATTTTCAATCAAGACTATATGACCTAGTGTAGTCGATATTTTATGACCGAGTATAATGTATTTTCAATTAACATTATATGATCGAGTGTGGTGTATCCTTCCATTCAGACTATACATCCGAGTGTAATAAGCATTGTACGACTGAGTACAATATATTTTCAACCAAGATTATATGACTGAGTATAATTGACATCATATGACTAAGTATAATAGGCATCATACAACCGAATATATTCGGCATTGTATGATTGAGTATGACGTATTTTCAATCAATACTATACGACCGAGTGTAGTTAGCATTGTAAGACCGAGTATAATGTATTTTTAACCAAGATTATATGACTGAGTATAATCGGCATCATACGATTGAGTGTGGTGTTTCTTTTCAATTCAGACTATACGACCGAGTGTAGTCGGCATTATACAATCAAGTACAATGCATTTTCAGCATTATACGATCGAGTGTAATGTTCTTTTTCAATTCAAACTATATGACCGAGTGTAGTCGGCATTATACGATCGAGTACAATGCATTTTCAGCATCATACAATAGAGTGTGATGTTTATTTTCAATTCAGACTATACATCCGAGTATAGTCGACATTGTACGATCGAGTACAATGAGTCCCTTTCACCTAAGATTATACGACTGAGTATAGTCAATATTATACAACTGAGTATGATATGTCATTTTAAATCAATGTTGTACGTCCGATTATAGTAAGTTTATAAGCAAAAGCTTCATGAAGCACAGGTAAGTATCCTAACTTTCAATTAAGAAATTGGGTGCTGGTTTCCCTTTCCGTAATTTGTCAAGAAAATAACGACAAAGGGGGGCAACTATAGACGCCCAATTTCAAGATGATGAATTATGGATGCGACAAAAGACTCCAATGATGAAAATATCATGAATAAGTCTTCAATACTTGAACTTTGAAACTTCAGGGGTCTGATTGAATTTTGTCAAAGAATGAATTTAATATTTTCATGGACTAAATTGTAATGATTTTTAAGGATCTAATTGCAAAAAATAAATTCTGTAAAGGACCTTTTTGTAATTAGAAGTAAAAAAAGTGGTCAGAATTACATTAATTCTGATTGGAATTGTATAATTTCAATTGGAATTACACTAATTCCAATCAGAATTATGTAATTCTAATTGGAATTACACAATTTCGATCAGAATTATACCTCTTCCACCTGGGTTCTCGAATTTTCCAAGAAAAATTGAGTCCTAATTGGTATGAAATTCTCCTAAAATTATTTTGATAATGTTTTTAAGGAAATAGAAATCTTTTAGGAATCAATTTATAACTAGGGTTTGAAGACGTATCCCTATATAAGGAGTATTTTAGCTCTGAAAATAGGGGATGCAAAAAAATTAAAGAGAAGGTGCAGAAAGGGAGAGCAAAAGCAAAAAAAATTGAGAAAAAAACGAGAAGAAAAAAGATAGAGGGGAAGAAAAGAGAGAAAAAAATCTTATTCTCTACAAAAATTATTTTGTTTAATTGCTTAAATAAAAATCTTTGGAGAATTTTTAAAGAACAATATTAGAAGACCTATCAAGAATGGTGATTCTACAAAATCTGAGGAGCACTCCATTAAAATCATCCATAAGCATCATCTTCTCCTTATTTTATTTTATTTGATTTATTTACTTCTTTTTCTAATTTTATTGATTTTTAATTTTGTTTATTATTGTTATAACTTATTCACTAATCATAATTTTTATTCTTTTTTATGGTGATTATGGAGGAAAACACAAAATGATCATACTTGGAGAATCAAATCCATATGAGGTCCATGAGATGCTATGGATAAGACCTTGTAGAAAAATAGTTTCTAAGTTTTTTTATTATTATTTTATTTTAATGCTTTATTTTCTTTATTTATTTTTGGGGTTGTATTAATTATTTTATTATTATTTTCTATAGATTATTGTAATAGCCCAAATAGTGGGAATAGTGGAATTATGTGTGATTGCATGTTTATGTTAGTTAATTGGTTAGAAAAATTAGGGTTTTATTGGATAATTAATTAAAATCAATGGTGGGAGTATATTGATTTAGGTTGCATGTTAATAAAAATTAGGGTTTTTAGAAGGAATTAATTTAACTAGTTCTTTGATCTTTTATTTAATTGTTTTAATATGTTTTATTAGTTTTTTAGCTTGTTTATTTATTTTTATGCATTTTGGGCCTTAAGCCCATATTAGATTATAATCCACCCATTTAAATAAATTTAGGTTTTTAGGTTTAATTAATTAAAAGGCATCATTAAGCCCATAATTAATTAGATTTTTAGGTTAAAGATAACTTAGGCTCATTTAGTAAATTAGACATAGGCTCACCTAATTTAATTTAATTAATTAGACTTAGCCCACTTAATCAAAGTCTTTTTCATAATTTAAATTTAATGTCACCTTAGAATTAAAATATGTAGATTTAGGCCCATTAATTTAAATACCTTCATAATATGTAGATTTAGGCCCATTTTATAATTAAAATAAATAGACCTAGGTTTATTTAATTAAAATTAAAAGGAATTAGTTTTTAGATTGCTTGTAAATTAAAATATATAGATTTAGCTCATTTAATTAAAATTAATGTAGATTGGACTAACTTAGGGATTATATGTTTGAATGAATGCATTATTTACTAGTATTTTCATGACTGGTTTGCCTTAGAGTTAATTTCTAGAATAAGGGTTTATATGAAATTGCATGTAAATAGAGGATAAAATAGTAATTCATAAAGTAATTCTAAATGAACACAAGACTGAAAGAAGTTGGTATTTTGTATTTAGAATCTCCTGGTTGTGGTGCTAGTTTTCTTTTAGGGAATCGAGTACTACCTTTTCGATCTATCCCAGTTATTACCCTGGGTGGTGACTCCTCATCTCCACGTCATGTCTTTGTGACAGTAGTTAGTGTGTTCTCTAGAGCCTTGAGCTCAAATAGTGTCATGGTTGCTAAAATCTTAGATGCGCACTAAACTTCATCGTCTATAGAGCTCTTTTTCTATTGACCTCTCAAGCTTTCACACCTTGATCCTTCTAAAAGCTCTAAGTTTTGTATATAGCCAGGAACTTATCCATTAAGTAAAGACTTAGATAGTATAGGACCTTATCCCAATTCACTCTAGGTAAAGAATTCCATCTTGGTCGAACACTCATCCCTACATTTAACTAACTAGAGCCACCATACGTCATATACCCATGTATGAATAACACAAGTATGTAAATGATAACAAACTCTAACCACTCAAATGTGGATGATCGTGTCACCTCAAGTCAAAGGATTATATGCATCGTTATGACCTAGATTATGATCAATGAGAATAAGTCAATATCCATGCGATCATATATCTAGTGTCATTGTTCGATCCACCCACCATATGAGTATACGCATGTCTATTCTGATATCTCATATCAATTAGCATGAGACTCATTACCTCCCAATATTAGTATCATATACTAATCAAATAAAATAGATAGAAGTGATAGTCTAATTAATATTATCCAAATATTAATTATACGACTATAAACAATTTATAACATTCTATCATGGGGTCAAAGTTTAAGTATAGGGACAATCCCTATGCGGCACCCTAGGCCTCCCGCACGCCTAAGGGTAAGCCTTCATCTATCTTTGATGCTCACTGGTTTCGCCCTCCCATGGGCTCATCAAGGGAGCTATATTAATTATATGACTATAAAAAAATTTTAGCATATTGTCACGGGGTCAGAATTTAAGTACAAGGACAATCCTCGTGCGGTACCCTAGGCCTCTCGCATGCCTAAGGGTAAGCCTTCATCCATCTCTGATGCTTACTATTTTTGCCCTCCCATAGGCTCATCATGGGAGATGTCCTCACTCCCCTGATAAGCCCATACTCGGGCGAAACCATTGAGCATTGAAGATGGATAAAGGCTTACCCTTAGGAGTGCGGAAGGCTTAGGGTGCCGCACAGGGATTATCCCTATGCTTAAACTCTGACCCCGTGACAATATGTACTAAATAAGTTTGTAACTCTTATTATTAACTATTGATAATAAATTTATTTAACACAATGCTAAAGGGTAAATAATTAAATAAATAAATACTTTATTTAAATAAATATTATATTGCCATTTGGGATAATTTACAATGTCATTATACATTACAAGAATGGCACTAGGGCACATCTATGCTAACAATAAATACTTTTAATACTTTATTTTCCCAACTCACATCATTGGGATATAAAGTAGAGGCACATGAATGTACTGAACTTTTGTTTTAAGTCTGCCTAATTTGTATGATCAACTCATCATCAACCTGACAAATAATTGTCTCACATATTATCTAGTCTTTGATGAAATTGCAGCTATTGTCCTTGAGGAAGAAAGCAAGTGCAAAAATAAAGAAGACAAGATAGTGAATTCATAATAAGCAAAGGCTTTGGTGGTGATGAGAGAGAGATCAACAAAACCTAGCTCTAGTTGAAAGTAGAGACAAGGCAGATTAAGATCAAGAAGCAAAAAGAATTTTAAGTGCTACAACTGTGGTAAAAAGGATCACTTGAAGAAGGATTGTCAAAATCTAAAAGATTCCAAACTTCAAGGAAATGTTGCAAGTATATCAGATTATGACATCACTTTATGCAATGAAGCAGTGATGACTAGAATATACAAATTTTTTTTTATGTGTGGATTTTGGACACAGCAGCTACCTGGCATATGACCAGTCAAAGATATTAGTTTTCTCATTATGAACCTATATTAAAAGGATCAATGAACACAGTTGATGATTATCCTTTGAAGATCATCAGTATTGGAACCATCAAATTGAGGATGTATGATGGCATAACTTGCACAATTTAAAATGTATAACATGTGGAGGGCTCAAATAAAAATATACTATATTTAGGAGTAGTGAATAATCTTAGGTGCAAGGTTAAAATTGAAAAAATAATTATGAAAATAATTTATGGCATGCTCTTACTAATGAAGGCATAAAAGATAGCTACAAATTTATATATGTTGATGGGAGAGACTTTGCAAGATGTAGAAGCATGTGTTGCTTCAGATGATTCAAATGAAAAGTCTACAATGATGTGGCACTGCAAACTTGGCTATATGTTAGAACAAGAAATGAAAATTCTAGCTGAAAATAAGCTACTTCTTAGTCTCACAAAGGTATCCTTAGCTTTTTATAAGTATTTGTTTATAAGCAAGCAACACCGTGTAAAGTTCAACACATATAATTCTAGAAGAAAAAATATTCTAGAATTGGTTCACTCTGATGTGTGGGAAGCACCAATACCATCCCTAGGAGGAGCAAAGTACTTTATGTCCTTTATTAATGACTACTCTGGGAGATGTTGGGTGTATCCTATCAAGAGGAAAGCTTATGTGTTTGGAGTCTTCAAAGTATTCAAAGTGCAGGTGGAACTTGATTCTAGAAACAAGATCAAGTGTTTAAGAATAGAAAATAAAGGAGAATAATCCAGTGAAGAATTTGATAAATTTTGCAAGCAGGAAGGCATCAAAAGGCAGTTCACTACATCATACACTCCTCAATAGAATGGAGTGACAGAGTAGATAAACAGAATCTTGTTAAAAAGAACAAAGGCAATGTTAAGAGCTACAAGTTTGGAAAAGTCATTCTGGATAGAAGTAGTCAACATCGCTTGTTATGTGATAAATAGATCACTATCAACTGCAATTGAGTTAAAGACACTTATGGAGATGTGGACTGATAAGCTTGTTGATTATTCAAACCTCCATATATTTGAAAGCCCTATATTTATTAATGCCTAAGAAACTACAAAGTTAGATCCAAAATCCAAAAAATGCATATTCTTAGGTTATGCAGAAGGAGTTAAAGGGTATCGTTTATGGGATCCCACTGCCCATAAGGTCATCATCAGTAGAGATATGATGTTTGTAAAAGATAAGCTGTAAGAAAAATATAACAGTAGCATATTAAAAGACAATTTAAAGACTACAATGATACAGGTGGAACAAGAGGATTCTTCTGAAGTAGCACCAAAAAATGAAGAATAAGAATTAGTTGAATCCAAAGAAACCAGAGTTTGAAAGTTAACTTGTGGTAGAAAAGCACTAGCCTGGCATTTTAATTATATTATAGAGAGTAATATTTCATACTAGTTTCTAACAAAGGATGGAGAGCCATCAACTATTCAAAAAGCATTGGAAAGTCTAAAAGCATCTCAGTGGATGGCAGTAATGCAAAAAGAAATTGAAGCTTTACATAAGAATCAAACTTGGAAACTTATGCCATTATCACAATGAAGGAAGCCAATTGGTAACAAATGGGTCTACAAAATCAAGCATAACAATGATTATCAAATGAAACAATATATTGTAAGATTAGTGGTATGAGGGTATGCTAAAAAAAAGGCAAATGAAATTTTTTTCCTTACAGTCCATCTTACAACAGTTCGAGTGGTCCTAGCAATTTGTACTACATTTGATTTGCATCTAGAGAAATTAGATGTGAAAACTACTTTTTTTCATGGAATTCTTGAAGAAGAGATTTATATGCTCCAACTAGAAGGTTTTGAAGAACAAGGAAAAGAGAACTTGGTTTGCAAGTTGAACAAATCTCCATATGGCTTAAAATAAGCTTTGAGGTGTTAGTATAAGGGATTTGATTCCTTCATTATGAGCCTTGGATACAATAGACTTAATACAGATCATTGTGCATATTTCAAGAGGTTTGGTGATAATGAGTTCATCATTTTGCTATTGTATGATGATGACATGTTGGTAGCGAGCCCCAACAAAGATTATATTAAAGAATTAAAGGCATAATTGGCTAGGGAATTTGAGATGAAGGACTTAGGACCAACAAATAAGATTCTAGGGATGCAAATTCATTGAGATAGAAATAATAGGAAGATTTGGCTACTCCAAAAAAGCTACTTGAAGAAAGTCTTACAGCTATTAAATATGCAAGATTGTAAGCCAATTTTAACTCCACTTCCTACTAATTTCAAGTTATCCTCTACTATGAGTCCTAGCAGTAAAGCAAAGAGGATGGAAATGTCTCAAGTACTGTATGCATCAATAATGGGAAGGTTGATGTTCGCTATGATATGTACAAGACTAGACATTGCATATGCAATAAGAGTAGTTAGTTGGTACATGGTGAATCCTAGTGCAGAGCATTGGAATGCTGTGAAGAGGATCCTAAGATATATTAAAGGAACCTCAGATGTTGCATTATATTATAAAGGATAAGACTTTATTGTTAAATGATATGTCGACTCAGATTATGTAGGTGATTTGGATAAAAGTAAACAACGGGTTATATGTTTATACTTATTGACAATGCTATAAGTTGGGTATCAAAACTGTAATCAGTTGTGGCTATATCAACAATAGAAGTAGAATATATGGCAACTATGCAAGCCAGTAAATAAGCAGTTTGGTTGAAAATGAATATAGAAGAACTCAAGCATAAACAAAAGAAAGTTTCTTTATTTAGTGATAGTCAGAGTGCCTTGCATCTCACAAGAAATCCAGCCTTTCATTCAAAGTCAAAACACATTTGAGTTCAATATCACTTCATTCAAGAGAAAGTGGAAGAAGGAATTGTCGATTTGCAAAAAATTCATACCAAAGAAAATCTAGCAGATTTCTTGACAAAAACTATCAACAGTGATAAGTTTATTTGGTGTCGATCCTTATGCGGCCTAAAGGAAACGTAAGCAACATGAAAAGGCAAGATATAAAGAATAGTATAAAGATGTGATTCATCCTCAATCAAATCTTCAAGTGAGAGATTATTAAAATTAAAGTCAAACAGTACGGCCACATAAATTAAAAAAGGAGAAGTCAGCACCGAATTTAGTGATGACAAATGTTTAAAAGTGGGTTGAAAAAATAGCCATCATATGGCTATATAAAGGCTATTTTGCTCTGCCATTTTGGAAATCACAACACAAGCATAGCAATGGAAGAGCGTGTATTGTGTGAGCATTGTGTTAGTGAGTTAGTGAGAAATTGTGAGTAATCTCTTGTGAAGCAAAATATGTAGAAAGTGGATTATCTCATATATTAAGAGAGAATTTTATTGTATTCTCCCTGGAGTATATAGAGAAATATTTTGTAACTCCTATTATTTTTTATAGTAAAATTCTTTTAGTTTTGGCGGCGGTTCCCCGATTTGTTTGGGACTTTCCACGTAAAATTTATACGTTCTCTTTCTTATTGCTATTATCAGGTTTAGTTTTCACAAATTATTATGCTATTAAATTACATATCCTGATAAAATTCTATCTAAGAGTGTGGTACTTAAGAGAAACATTGTAACCCATCATACTTTTTTGAAAATTTACCATGTGGTAATTTTTTAATACAATCGTTTAGTCTTCATTCACTTGTGCAATAATTTTCAAAATTGCGTTATATATTTTCTTTAATTTTACCATTTCAATTATTTTAATTACAATTTACTTTATTTTATTTAGTCTGATCATCAATTTTTACAACATTTATATTTGTTATATACGTTAATAGTCTAAATTAATTTTGTTAGGCAATATTTAATTTTGGTCGATTTTAATTTTAAATTTTTTTTCTAGTTAGATTTTAGTCAATTTTAATTTTAGTTAGTTAAAAAATTATATATTTATATTTCTAAATACAAAATTTGAAATGCACATAAAAAGAAAATAAAAAAAATTACTATTATTCTTGTGAAATATTTTCCAATCAATTTAATTTTAATAAAATATTCAAAAAATAAGGTTAACGAAAATAAAAATTTTATAACGTAAATCTACCCAGCACAAAAATTAACTTAAAAAAAAAAAAAAAAATCTGTTGAACCTTTTTTTTTCAAAGGCAATACTGGATTACCGGTTGAACATGAACATAGCTATTTGTGGCACGACTTAATTGCTGAAAACGTGAATCACGAACGATAAAATATTCGTACACTTCGAAAAGGTACCTTGCTTGCTCGATGCCGTAAAAACACCGGCAAAACCAGTGGAGAATATTGCTCGCAAGTAACTAGCGGTCGATAAGACATCTACCGATAATCCTTCTTAATAGAATACGAGGTTTGAACTTCCCTCGAAACGTGAAATGAATTTACATGTGTATTTAACTGTTCATTTAAGTTTTTACTATTAATTATCATGTTTTGTTTGTTTTGTTTTGCTTAATTTTTTGTAATTATCATGTGTTTTTAACTATTGATTTTTTAAATTTATTAAATTTTAATTAATTTGATTTAGTTGAAATAAAATCACCCAGAAAATAAAAATCTCATAATAATTAATTTAATACGATTGCATACATAACTCAAATTGAATACATCGCTTAAGCAAAACAGTTCATGTCAGTTTATCCCAACAATTCTTGGTTGTATTTTATTTATTTATTATTTTTTAATTTAATATCTCCAATCAGTAATTATAAAAATTCTTATTATTTCTTATTAGGCAAGTGTCTGTCTTCGTATATAATTTAATATTCACCCATAAAGGTTTATTTGTTGAGTTTTTTTTATAATGAATTTAAAAAATATTATTTTAAAATATATATATATTCTATTTTATGTAAAACGCTCTAATTTTATATCATCTTAAATATCACTCTTTCTTTTTCCATTAAAATTTATGTTTTTTATTCAAACTAAAACTTCATTTTTTTCAACTATTTTTTATTTTATTTATTCAACTATTATTATTAGTATATATATATGCACTTTTAACAAAAATAATAATAAAATAAAATTATTGTAATAACTCTTTAAATTTTCATTTTATATTTTATTAAATTGTAGTTTTAATTTATTAAAACTATTTAATCAATTATTTTAAAATATATAAATATTATTTACGTGAATTCTAAAATAATTTTAATTAAATAACCAACCATTACACTAATTGACAACCAGTTAACAATGAAACAGTTTGTATCAAGAGCGGATAAACAAACTAGATTCAATAAAATTTAAACTAATTAAAAGAACAACTTAATAAACACTTTTGACCGATGAGTACACAAATATCACAAAATTAAAATTTTAGATGTGAAAAAATCTGACATTAAAAATAAATTAAAATTAAAATTAAAAAAATAACTTAACTTAATTATATTATTTACGAACAACAATTTTTTAAGAAAACAAGACTAGAAGAGTTGCTTTATTAGAGATTTTTTGCAGATAGGGTGATGAGTGAAAGATTTGCTCTGAACATACGTATCATTTAATCAATTTAATAGAAAATGATGGGTCGATACACATCATATGATAATTAAAAAAACATGAACACATGCATATATAGTACGGTTCCTTACTCTTAATTTCAGGTTCATGTCTTTTTTTTTTTTTAAAAAAAAAAAAATCAGCTTCATGTCTGCATACAACTCGAGAGCCACACAGACTTACCACAGAGTAAAAGATACGAAGACTGAAGAGTGGGCATACCCAGTTGATCCTTCTGTCATATCTTGGCAATATATTGACAACTCGGAATATCTATTGCTAGTGGTGCATAAAAAATATTCAAAAATTAAATAAAAGGAAAATATAATAGGATTGTGAGTATGATACCACTTCTATGCATGCAATATATATCTACTACAGTGAATAAATAATTAATTGTATTTTTAATTATTTCACAATTAATGAACATATATTTTAATTGCTTCATATTATTTATTTAAAAAATACAAATAAACTTTTTTTTTCCTATTTTTGACTAGTATTGATGTTAGGATCAAATGCATTTTGGACTTTTTTTTGTTATTAAGGAATGGAATTAGTAATAGTTCAATGTGATTAAAATTATTGGAATAGAAAATGAATATATATTCTAAAATTTATTTGAAAAAAAATTGAGATTCAGTTAAATTTTAGAGATCCATATTTCGAGTGATTATAATTAGATAGAGGTCTATATCATTCACTAATTTAATGCAAAATCTACATAATTTATATTTTGTGCTATGAATAGGATACATTTAATTTCTTTCATTATCTAGTTGAAGTTTACGTGAAACCACGTTTTTTTGAATTGGAATTGTTTTACCAATGAATTCCGTGGTTCAAAATGCAAACGTTTTGCTGCTGATAGTTAGCATTGACATAGAATGCAATACGATTAAAAAAGTCTCCAGTTTAGCTCAATTATTGAGCATGCTTAATTATTACATTATTGATTAAAATGGATCGACTTCTCAGTGGAAAGAACATAAAAATCCTTCATTTTGTTTTTATATGACCACTTCGTCAGGTCATAAATAATTTAATTACCAATCAATGAAACTCCAACTATTCTACTGAGGTTGAACCCACGTCTAACTAAATTTGTGGGGAAGATCACATTTACCCACAAAAACACCACATAATATGATTTTATTTTAACGTGCAAGACACCAACAATGTACATATACTGTCAAAGCTTGTCAATATATCATATTTAGTGGCCTAAGTCGGCACATTTTTTCCATATGTGTACAATTACTTACTATGTTCAATAATTATAAGAATAAATTGATCCAAAAAATCATTATAATTAAGTGTTTTAATTTATTTTGATCAGTCGAATGAATTTCGTTAAAAGGCTTTCTTTTATTTTTTTTCAGTTTACAAACTCCTTATCATTTGTAGCAATAAAGATTGGTTACTGATATCGCTTATATATATTCATATTTAATTAAAGGGTTTTTATTTTCTGAATAGGGTTACCCGGACAGGAAAAGTAACAGAATCCGTTCATGAAAATGACTCTATTCCGAAGAGCATTTCTAAGCAAAGAGGGAATACTCTCATATTAGGATTAAGATTCTTATCCCACAAGGAATCTTACTTCTTTCAGGTTCAAGTATCATTATAAATAGGACATTATAACTCTTATTCTAGATCATGTCATTCTCTTATATTCTAATTGTTCCTTACTCTCTAGACAAACTCTCTTTCTGTTCTTTGACTTAGGCATCGAAGTGTTTGTAGGGACTCTGCCCACCTCTCACCTTGCCCTCTGTTCATTGATTGTAGGGTCTCAAGCTCAAGAGTTCCAGAAACAAGTTATCAAGTGGATCCGTTTGTGGGAACTCTTAGGAAAAACCATTCGTATACCTGCTAAGCTAAAGACATCCACACTATGACTTCCAGCCCACCACTAACTTCGACCCTTGAAACTAACACTAATCCTTTTATACCCATTCCTTTGACTGACCTCTCAAACCCTCTCCCAACAATAGTGCTTCTAGCCATTTTTCAATATGCCGAAACTTCATCCAGGCACACACATTCACTTCCTAACAACACCCAGAGATGCCCGGCTTCGAGCACAAACTTTCCACATTACGCTCCTTTACAACACTACCATCGTTCAATACCCTCCATACCTTTTTTGAGTTTAAAAAACACACCAGTAATAGCCACACGAAACTTAAACACTGTAAACCAAACACTCAACCTCAACCAAACCAACAAGTTATGATACAAAATATTCAAGCGCAGATAGCCTTAATGCAACAATAACTAAATGCTTTAATACAGAGTGCGCACTTTGAACCAGCTTAAATCGATAATAACATGATACCTCGACAGGCACTAGAGACAAGCAGGGGAAAGGGTAAAGCGTCAGAAGGGGAATGTAGTTTAATAATTTCGACCCTTGATAACTTAAAGTTAGCTCAAAAAGTTGAAGAGGTTATACACAAAGCCCGTACAAAACCAAGAAAGGAAGACGAATGCGTTATGGACAACAGAACTCCATTCATAAAAAGGATAATTCAAACAGAATCCCACTGCTTGATCAGTATGACGGGACAGGACACCCGGTCAACCACATATCAGCGTTTAGAATAAGGATGTTGTTCCAGAATGTGAATGATGGAATCATGTGTAAAGTCTTTCCAAGCACACTTACAAAGAATGCCCAAAAGTGGTTTCATCGACTCCCGAAAAATTCTGTCACTTCTTTTGAGGATCTGGCAAAGCAGTTTCATACCAGGTTCGTCACTAATATTCCCCCAACTAAAACATCAACGATCTTCGAATGTGCTGGTAAGAGGTCGATGAGTCTTTGTGAAGTTATCTTTATCGGTTTAACAAAACAGCTACGCAAATTGAAAGCCTCATTGATAAAGTTACCATAGAAGCTTTGAAAAATGGCATTAGACTCGGAAAGCTTAAAGACAAGATAATGACCAAGGAACTGAGCACCTTTACGGAAGCAATGGCAATGGTAGTCAGAATGATAAAAATGGATAAAGATAGAAGGATGCGAAAAGAGGAGGAAAAGCCACTAGCCAAAGATGAAAGACCAAAACCCAGACGAGCAAGCTTCCTAAAAATAAATTTCAGAAACCCAACAAAGAGATTTGACAGGGAAGTGGACAGATACACACCCCTGAACACCTCTCGATCCAAGATTCTCATGTGGATCAGGCAGAATGGCATTAGAATCACCCCAGCTAAGAGGATAAGCCCCAGCTGAATATCCACACTAGATAAGGGACAATACTGCCAGTATCATCAAGAATACGGGCACGACACTAAGGCTTGCAGAGAGTTGAAGCACACCATAGAAAGACTGGTGTAGAATGGTAAACTCAATAATTTCACGGACACATCGAGAAGGAGAAAAAACCTAAAAACTCAGCTGCATGACAAACCAGGAGCAAAGAAAGCTTGAAAGGAGCTAATTGGCATTATTAACATGATCATCGATGGAGAAAATAATGAGAAGAAATTAAAACGGAGTAGGGGAGAAAACCAGTCTTTAAGAAAAAAGATATCGTATTCAATTCGGAAGATGGTTCGCATGTTTGCCATCCCCACTGTGATGCCCTGGTGATAAATATGTACATAGACAATTACTTGGTAAAGAGGTTATTAGTGGACAACGGAAGCACTATCAATGCATTATCCTGGAATGCATGTAAAGTGATGGGAGGCTCTGTCACTAATCTGAAGACCATCCAGAACCCCATCATAAGCTTCTATGGAGTAACTATATGTCATAACCCAAAACAGGGGGCCATGACCGGTACTAAGGAATGGGAATTCTTTCAAATCCGGAACCAGTAGAAAGCCTTAAAGAAAATATAAAAGCATGCAATAATAATAAAATAAATAAAATATCTTACAACGGAAATTAAAATCTCATAAGTAATAATATAACTCATCCACTGATTTAATAACACAAATCCATCTCATATATATAAAATCTTTTAATACAAATTCTCGGTTCAAACTTTTAAAATTTAAATCTCAAACATATATAATACATACATCCCACAACTTAACTACTGCAGTGTCTAGAATACAAAATAGACTCAAGTAAGTAGTTTACACAATAAGGCCAGAGCGGAAGAAATTCGACGTAAAGATTTGCTACTGAGATCTAAGAACGAAGACTCTCCTGAAAAATAAATCAACGTTGGGGAGTCAGACCTCACTGAGTGAATTGTTATAATATATATACATGCATAACTAAATGACAATGCAAACACTCAATACAATATATATAATAAATATATATACAGGCAATACACACAGATGCAGCAAAAATCATTTTATATAATACTAAAAATAATAACCATTTATGAAGGATCAAATAGAACCCTAAATGATTGTAACCTCAAATAGTGTTAGACAACACTCTAGTCAAACAGGCTCACTTATTCCAATAAATTCACTTATTCCATTTGGACAATAGACTGGCCCTGAGACACTAAGTTAACCAAGCTCCAGCAATATGACTGTTAGTGTGATTGGCCCCGAGACACTTGGTCAACCGAGCTCCAGCAATCACACTCTCAAATCACATCACACATCAATCCAATCAATATCCACAATAAGTTAGTAATTTAACCTAAATTCTAGCGTCGTACCGGTACGTACTCCGTCCTAGTGCTGCCCACTAGGTAGCACGTTCTATTAATATCCTTCATTCAAAATAAATTCATACATTCATAAAATAAATGATGTATGACATTAATTAAAATGACAATATAAACCATATATATACTAGAAATATACCAAAAATAAACCAAGTATATTTTGAGTATATATATGTTAAACAAATTCAGTTTAATTACAAAATAAACCAGAAATAAACTATATATATACTTAAAACATTTTAGATATAATTCAATAATAAAACATGCATTTAATTTAAAATATACCAAAAATATACCAAAATATACTTAAGCAATTATTAAATTATTTATGCATATTTCATAACATTTAAACATACATTTCTAAAACAAGCATCCTAGTACACGTATATATAAAATAACAACTCATAGTTGTGCGCTCCTTGAGACGGGTCCGACGGGTTTGGTCCATTAGGCCTCGGTCTCGACGTAACTAAACAAACAAACGACAATACGAAATCAGAATAAATCTAATGTAATTCTAAAGACTCGATCTAAAATCCCGGACACATACTAGGAATAAGGATTTGATCGGATGTCACGTTTTACGAGAATTCTACCAAAAATTTTGCAGAACCTCCCTAGTAAAACGGACATCTCTCTACTCAGAAAGTAAAGCCGATTTTCTAAGAAAACACACTTCGAGTATATATAGTCACACAACCCCTCGGTCGAACTCCCAAACTACGATTCTACCAACAAAGGTTCACAATTCACGAGATATACACAGAATACATGAAAATTCCAAAAATACCCTTTATATATCAACATATAGCAATTTAGGTATTTAAACACTAAAAATAATTATTTTACCGATAATTACACAAAAACCCTAATTTTAATAAAATATTATTAAAAATCAATAATTCTCGATAAATTCATAAATATTAACCAAAATTCATTTTATAAATCCAAATTACATAATTAGCCCAAAAACATATTAAAAATCAATAAAAGCTCATTTATTTACAAAAATAGTATATTATATATAATTTAAAAATAATTTTTGAAAAATAGTTTTAATTAGTTAAAAATAGTAAATAATTTGTAAAAAATCATTTTTTATACCTCAAATAATTATTACAAACAATTTAACTAAATTTTCAACCAATTTATTACCAAATTACAAAAATACTCCTAATATATATAAATTCACATAATATACTATAATTATTCAAAAATTCACTAAAAATTATACAATTGCTCAAAAATTAATTTCTCAACATATAATTCAATAAAATCAATAATTATACTCAATTAACCCATTAATTTTAACAAAATACTTATTTATCCTAATTTTCCAAAATTCACCTAAACTAAATAAAATTATAACAACTATTCAAAACTCACAAAAATTACAAATTAAATTCTAAAATTAATTTCAACCTCCATAAACACCATAAATCACAATTTTATAATTTATTTAATTAATTTACGAAAATTAGAAAATATTAATAAAATAATAAAAATTCACAAAAATCAAAATAAATTCCAAAAATTCCACAAAAATTATAGGATGTAGATGGAGCTACTAGGAGAAACTTTTGTAAAGGAAGTAAGCTTGAATCATCAATATTGAAGTTCAAAAAAATTGAAAAGCAATAGTGGCCGAATTAGAAAAATTGCTCACCATCAAAATCTAGATCAAAACAAGTGAAACCAAGCTTAGAAATGCACTCACCGAAGCTCAAGAAAGAGAATGAGACCGACGGTGTCCAATTTGATGGCCGGAATCGAGGTGAATGACGGTGAGGTTGAATTTTGGCTTCTCAGCCAAAATCAAGCCAAACAACGTCAAAGAGGAAGGTGGTAGGCGGTTGAGCAAGCTGGAAATGGTGGTGGCACGCCGGGAAGCTCAGTGACAGTAGGTGGCTGGCATTGCACAGTAGGGAGAAAAGGGTGGACGCTGAGAAAGGGAGGAAGGAGGGAGTGGCATGAAATGTAAATTTGATAACTTATATATATATATATCACATGATAATTAAAATAAAAACTATATAATATATGCATAAATAAAATTAATAAACCCTAAAAATACTATATATATATATATATATATATATATATATATATATATATATATATATATATGCATGTATATGTATATATATTCATATGATAAATATAATCATGCATGGAATCATGCAATTTAATAAAACGGACTAACGTAAATAAATATATATTTATTTAGGTTTTATTTTTCCAAAAATAAAATTCTCGAAAAAATTTTACGTAGGAAACTTAAAATAATTAAAAATAACTTTAATCATTAACAAACTAATTAAATAGTCAAATATATTTATTAAAATTATTAACACTGCATATCTCAGTACAGTTTAAAAATATATAAAATCTCGAGATATTACACTATACAACCAATGGGAGTCGTGGAGTTGAACCTAGAATTTGGGAATCAAGACGATGAAGAAACGAAATTTATCTGAACAGTATTCAACATGGTGGACCTCCCACTGGCATATAATGGAATCATAGGACGGCCAACGCTCTATGAAGCAGATGCAATCACCAATATCTGACACTTAACTATGAAAATTTCAGTTGAGAACAAAACTATTATCATCTGGGGAGACCAGCATATGGCTAGACAGTGTTACCAGATGGCCATAAAGCCTCAGGCGGAAGCCTTCCCCCTAGAAACATAGGAAATAGAGAAGTAGGGTGCAGGTCCACAACCAGTTAAAGACATGGAAGCCCTATAAATTATGGATGGCAAAGTGGTGAAGATTGATAATGAACTCGACCGTGACATCAAATAAGAAATAAGGGAGGTCCTCACTAGACACATGGAAGACTTTGCTTCTGGAGCATCTGAGATCATTGATGTGGATGCATAGGTTGCTTTTCACAATTTAAACATCAGACCAGGAGCAAGCCAGTGGCCCAGAAAAAAAAAAGAACCTTTGCCTATAAGAGGCAGAGGATAATTATTGAGGAAACAAAGAAGTTGTTAGAAGCTGGATTCATCAAGGAAGTTACTCATCCAGAATGGGTAGCCAACGTGGTACTTGTCAAAAAAGTGAATGGAAAATATAGGATGTGCATGGACTATACTGACCTTAGTTGGGCATGTCCCAAAGACAGCTACCCATTGCCCACAATCAACTAGCTCGTAGGCTCCATTTTTTGCCACAGATTATATAGTTTTGTTGACATGGCACAAGGATATCACCAGATACTGATGAAGGAAGAAGATCAGGAGAAAACGTCCTTCATCACCCATGAAGGCCTATATTGCTACAAGGTGATGCCCTTTAGACTAAAGGACGTTGGAGCAATATATCAATGAATGATGAACCAGGCGCTCCATGACCAAATTGGCACAAACGTGGAAGTATATGTATATGACATCATGTTGACCATTTGAATGATCAAACTCCTAATTTTGGACTTTGAAAAATAATTTTTATACTAATAATTTCAATTAAGTATGTAGGGAATTATATACTAAACATATACTAAGCATATATATTTTTGGATGAATAGTGACTTTTCAGGCTGATTGAACCTCTGAGATTGAAGAAGACTTTTGACATATTTAGAGCTCTTAAATGAGAAAATGAGCTTCTTCACTTTTTAAGTAAACATCTTAAGATTTCCAAATTGTGCTTGCTTATCAAAATCCAAGTTCATTTAGGTATGCAAATCTTTAATCGAATTCAGCATATGCAGCTTGCATTTTAGTTTGTATAGCTCTTTGAATTTCAGCAATATCTTGAGCTAAAAATGTCTAAATGAGGTGATTCAAAGTTGTATGGAAATATAAGATAATTATCTATAACTTTTATGAAGAACATTTTGGCTGAATCGATTGTCTTCATTCCTGTTCATGAGCATCTTTTGAAGTGGTCATGAGTTGTCCTTCAATGGAGCCTTTGGAGCACGTTTTTGCCAAAAAAATGGCAACACCCCTAATGAGCGCTCCTCACAAGCTGTTTGCTTATGACCTTCTCGTGATAAAACCTCTGACAACATTCCAACAAGAATTTTTGAATGCAACGGATATATTTTCACCCCTCACGAGCACTGTTCACTCGTGAGCCGCCCATGAGCATCCCTTGAGCTGCCAAAAGTCTAAGAATTGATTTAAAATCAATTTTAAACGTTAGAGACATGATTGATACATCCAAAAACTACATTTTTAAGTGTTTTTCTATATAAACACAACTTAGAATTCAATTGAAAGGTTAAGAAAACTTATTTATCATTCATCTTTTTCTTAAATATTCACTTGAGCTCTTAAACTTTCTTTTAAAAAAATTATTTGTGTATAACTCTTGTAAGAGTTGGTGAGTGATTAGAATAGACATTCTTATTCTTTTATTTTATGGGTTTAGAAAACAGGAAGTGAGATTCTATTCTAAAGGAATTGGTTTAAGTGTTTAGCCATTAAAACACTTAGGAAATTGATTTTAGTGTGAGCCTTGAAAACACTTGTAATTTGGTTTTTAAGTGAGCCTTGAAAACTCAAGTTGTAAGGTTTTAAGAGTGAGCCATAAAAATCTTGTGTATTCTAAATCTTATGAATAAGATTGTGGGTGATTAAAAAATCCTAACTTGGGGATAAGTTTTATGGAGACGTAGGATTATTGTTGAATCCAAACTCCTTAAATTTTTGTGTTCTTCATTCTTCCTTCTCAACTCTTACTTAATTCTTGCAAAGAATTCCTTTAATTTCCTATTTTTGTTCGATAGTCCTATTCACCCCCCCCCTCTAGGACTCTTTCACATCATCATTAAGAGCAAGCATGCAGAACAATACCTAGCGGATTTGGATCAAGTTCTCTGATTATTGAGCAAGTCTAAGATCAAGCTAAATCCAAAAAAATGTGTGTTTAGAGTTAAATCTAGTAAATTCCTGGGATTCATGATATCCCACAGGGGTGTTGAGGCCAACCCGGAGAAAATGAAAGCCATACTTAACATGAAAGCCCTAAAAAATATCCAAGAAGTACAAAAACTAAACAGCAGAATCACAGCATTAGGGCATTTCATTTCATGCTCAGCCAGACGTTGTCTACCATTATTTCGAGCTCTAAAAAATTCTAAAAATTTTATTTGGTCTGCAGATTGCCAAGCAGCCTTCGAAGACATCAAGAAATTTTTATCCTTACCACCCTTACTCAGCAGCCCTGTCCCAGATGAAATATTGTATTTATATTTCTATGTAGGCCAAGAATGCATCGCTTCTATACTACTAAGAGAAGAGGGAAGCCAATAAAACCCAGTATATTACATCAGCAAAATGCTCTGAGGATCCGAAGTCCGATATCCCATGTTGGATAAGCTAGTTATAGCTATGGTTCATGCATCCTGGAAGCTCTGACATTACTTCCAAGCACATCCTATTATTTTCTGATCCTATTTTCCTTTGCGAAAAATCTTATAAAGACCGGAGACCTCGAGCAAGCTGGTTCAATGGTCGGTGTTACTTGGCGAATTCGACATTAATTACGAGCCCCGCCAACAAGTGAAAGCCCAAGCATTAGCATATTTCATATAAGAAATTGCTCCAAAAGACCTCACCATGATAAAATGGAAACTCTATGTTGGTAGAGCTTCCTCCACTCAAGGATCCGATGCCAGAGTGATTCTTAAAGGACTGCATAAAGTTCACATCCGGTATTAGTTCGGATAAAGTACAATGCAACCAATAATGCCGTAGAATATGAGGCACTCATCACAGGCCTGAAATTAGCTACCGAGGTTAGAGCCGAACACCTCACAATACACTTGGACTCCCAACTAGTAGTAAACCAATTTAACGACACATTATAGGTCAAGGACACCAGCATTGCCAAGTACGTGGACAAAGTCAGGCAACTCTTGAAACAGATTGAACAAGAAGGGGGCCGGTGGGAGATCATCCAGATACCCAAATAGGAGAACTTTGAGGCCGACCTCTTGGCCAAATCGACAACTGAAGATAGTCAAGCATTTAAGGATATGGAATTCATCGAGGCATTGATAAAACCAAGCACAAGTTTTGGAGATACGGGAAGTCTTAGAATGGATGCGTCTGATAGTCTAATACCTAGAACGTGGAACTCTCCTTGAAGATAAATTGAAAGCTCAGAAACTAAAAATGAGAGCAACCCACTATTCTATCCACTAAGGGGAGCTCTATAAAAAATCCCTGTCACACCCATGGTCTAAGTGCATCTCTCTGAAGGAAGGGAATTACATACTCAAGGAAATCTATAAAGGAATTTGTAGAGCGCATGAATCCCACTATGCACTAACTTGGAAAACACTACTCCAAGGATATTACTGGCCCACCATGTCTAATGATGCCCAAAAGCTAACTCAAACATGCCACAAGTGCCAACAATTCGCTTGACTCAATCATAGGCCTTCCCACCCCATGCATCCAATCGATAGCCCATGGCCCTTGGCCATATGGAGGATGGACATCCTGGGCCCCTTCCCAACTTCCACTTCATAAAAAAACTTCCTAATTATGGATATAGACCATTTCACTAAATGGGTAGAAATAGAGGCAATTCCAACCATTATAGAAGCTCGAATACAGCATTTCTTCTAGAAAGAGATCATCTGCAAATTTGGCATCCCTCACACTTTGATTACGGACAACGGCAAATAGTTTGATAATGAAAAGTTTAGAGGTTTCTATTTAGACCTCAGAATAAAGCTTCATTTCACCTCGGTAGCCCACCCACAAACAAATGGGCAAACGGAAGTCACTAATAAAATTATCATGTAGGGATTAAAGAAGAGACTTGAAGAGAAAACGGGAAATTAGGTTGAAGAGCTTAACAATATAATCTGGGCCTACAAAACCACTCCTAGATCATCCACCGAGGAGATACCATTCAAATTGACTTATGGCATGGATGCAGTAATATTGGTGGAGATTGGTTCACCAAGTTATAGAGCCAATCGCAGTCTTGATCACAACATCAACAACATTGATAGCTGGGTATATCTAGACCTGTTAGAGGAAAGGTGAGAGCGGGCAGCAGCTACGACTAAAGCACATCGGTAGAAAGTGGCACGATACTATCTCCAGCGGAGTCACCCAAGACAGTTTAAATTAAGAGAATAAGTACTTAGAAGGGCAGATATTGGCAAAGGCAACTCAAGAACTAGCAAGCTAGGTCCAAATTGGGAAGGCCCTTATCAAATCTCAGAATACACAACCAAAGGAGCATACAAACTAAGAGATAGAGGAGGTAAAGAGCTACCACAATTTTGGAACTTAGATTGCCTCAGAAAATACTATCAATAAACTGTACTCATAATGATATTCAATAAAGTATCTCTTCATTAAAGCAATAATGTTTTTATAATCGATAGATTACAAAAAAAAAATGAGAAATAAAAAATGAGAAAGGTTTCGATTCTACTACTTGTATATCCTCACCATCAGGCCTGGAGACGGAGGGGGAAACAACATCAGTAGTATTCGAAGGCACAGTAGGCTCAGCAGTAGTCATAGACTCAATATTATTCCTCGTACGTGAAGTACTTGCCTTTAGATGAGCATCCTCCTCAGCAGTAATCTTTGCAAGGTCTACCAGCGTTATTCGATCCAGCACTCCCAAGTCTAACTCGGGATTCTGGGAGAGTAGGATCCTCCTACATTCAGATCCGTAGGCCTTGAGAAATCCCTATACCATGTTTTGATAGGATCTTTTATCATTTTCTCAAGACTTCTCGACCTTAGATAGCCTTATCTCTAAATTTACAATTTAAAGATCCTACTCTTCAATCCTTCTTGTCAATTGACCTTAACTATGCTCTAGATCGGCGATTTTCTTTTGGCCCACCTCAACCTCAGATTTTGCCTCTACATATTTTGTCTGGCAGAGCTCTAGTGCTACTTTGGCGCCATCCAGCTTCTTCTCGAAGTCAATGGCTATTGTCCCAACCTCTATCTCCTTTAGATTGTACTAGCTTTTTAACTAGAAATATCGGTCCTTAGCCAGTAATAAGGCCTGGGTCATCTATGACAAGAGAAGTTCATGTTAAACATAAGTACAAGTGTAATTAAATAGTGCAAGCAACTACATTCACTTACTTCTAACGAATGGCCGATCATCGAATCAAGCAGCCCCTCCAGACCTTTCTCAGACCAACGCTGCATATCCGCTGGCAGCCTTAATGACTCGGTATACTAATCCCTTACTTGATTATTTGAGGTGCTCGAAGGCTTCATCTTATTCAGCATCCATCCCCTCATATTCGAACACACAGACAACCTCAGACATTGGATGTATATCTCTTCATTGAGCCCCTCAGCATCAGAGTCCTGCTCGATGAATCGCCTTTTTCACCGACCTCCCTTCCCAACACGGGATGATTCGACTACAACTTTGCCTTTAAGATCAATGGTCGTCTCTTCAGGGGCTGCAAGTGCTTCAGGTTACAGAGAAGGGGATGCTTGTACTTCCTCCGGAGCTATCGGCTTGTCAGCTAAAAGGGAAATTCTACCCGTAAAATTAAAAAAGTCAGCCATCTACAATTGAAAAAATAGAGCAAGTCAGAAGGATACCTTTAAGTAACATAAACATACTAGCAGAATAAACACGGTCCGGATAGACTCTCCACAGGTATCTCATGGATACATCCTCAGCCGATTGAGCTTCGGCAAGACCATCGAGATGCAGTCGCAAAACCATCTCCGCATCATGATTGGGAAGTCTCATAGGCCATTTTACCCTATGGCATTCATCAAACCACATTTGCTGGACATCCACGAAGTCCGACGGATGCTCAATGATAAAAAAAATTATTCCTCCACTTCTTATGGAGGTCTTGAAGTTTTACAAAAAAGGTATGGTTGGGAATGGCTGACAGGGAAAACATCAGTTCTCCCTTCTTCCTAGCCAAACTATACAAATGTCAAAAAATGTTTAAATCAGGTTCCTTCCCCTCTTCGTGCATTAGCTGGATGAATCCAGTTAGAATCCTATAGCTATTCAGATGGAGCTGACCAGGTGCCATATTATGCCTATTCATGAATCTCTTAATAAAGGGATCTAATAGAAACTTTAAACCCCCCCCCCCTTTAACTGGTTAAAATACACCACTAATCTACTAAACCCTAATATGGGAGTGTGAGCCCTAAACTTCCTATCTATTGTGTGGAGGGTGTAATCGACGAAAATACAAAACTGCCTCCGGTACCACCCTAGCAGTTCATCATCTATTTTTGACACAAACAGGTCAGAACTAACTTGTTCTCTTGGTGCCATAATGTTTTCTATGAAGAAGAAAAAATGCAAGAAAGACAAAATAAACATGAAAAATAAGGCAAAAGACAAAGATCACCTGGTTACAAAGTGCAAAGATAGCGGCAAACAAAAATGAAGCAGCAGTAGTAACACAAATGTGACAATGGCAAAACAAAAGGGCAAAATGCATCAATTGACGAGCATAAAGATATTTATAAAGTTACAGAAGGATCTGAAAATATGTCATTAATTGCTCTCATCATTACTTCACTTCTCCCTATATCATTAAGGGCAATTTGGAAAAAGTGAAACCCATTAATCGAGTGATCATTATGACGGCAGCAAAAACATCTCATTTACTGAGACACGAAAAGATGCATCGCTCACATGATTCAAATCCCTAAGAATCGAAGCGACATAGCCATGCCTCGGCCTAACCACATCTTTACCAAGCTCTTTTTTTATGTACTTAGAACAAGCATCCGAGTTATGCTTTTGGCACATTTCGTCTATCTGGCACTCAAGTCACACCTCTAGTGCACCAAGCATCTAAGTCCAGTGACTGAAGCTGGCACCCTCAAGTCGCTTCTATAGTACTGAGGTTCCGAGCATGTAAGCCTCACGTCCTTGCACTGAGCACCTAAGCCTTGAGCATCTAAGTCCAGTGACTGAAACTGGCACCCTCAAGTCACTACTATAGTACTGAGGTTCCGAGCATATAAGCCTCCTCGCATCCTTGCACCGAGCATCTAAGTCCAATAACTGAAGCTGGCACCCTTAGGTCGCTTATATAGTACTGAGGTTCTGAGCATGTAAGCCTCGTGTCCTTGCACCGAGCATCTAAGTCCAGTGGCTGAAGCTGGCACCCTCAGGTCGCTTCTATAATACTAAGGTTCCAAGCACGTAAAGCCTTGCGTCCTTGTACCGAGCATCAAAAATCCAATGATGACTAGTTCTGTCACGTCGTTTTTACACGGATGAGTTAATTTATTGCACTCGATCTCGCAAATTTAGTGAACTTTAAAGGTCCACATGACACCTCAGCAGCACGATGCTTTCAAGACTTGGTATCGAATTTTACTTTCTTCCTGTGACTAAGGTTGGCCACCTCAGCTCACCCTTCTATGTCATTGTGCAGTACCTAACTACTTTCTAAATGGAACCATAAGTGCTCTATTCTACTCAGATACGATGAACATAAATATCTGAATATATCCGAGGGGGGGACTCTTGATACCTCTTATATATATTCATGTTTAATTGAAGGATTTTTGTTTTTTGAATAGGGTTACCTAGACAAGGAAGGTAGCAGAATCCGTTCATGAAAAGAACTCTACCCCGAAAAGGAATCCTAAGCAAAGAGGGAATACTCTCCTATTAGGATTAAGATTCTTATTCCACAAGGAATCTTACTCTTTTTAGGTTCAAACATCACTATAAATAGGACTCTATACCTCTCATTCTATATCGTTTCATTCTCTTATATTCTAATTGTTTCTTGCTCTCTATATAAATTCTCTTTCTGTTATCTGACTTAAGTATCGAAGTGTTTGTAGGGGCTCTCCCCATCTCTCATTTTGCTCTCTGTTCGTTGATTGTAGGATTTCAAGTTTAAGAGTTTCGAAAATAAAATATCGGTTAGATAAGCATATTTTATCTCCATAATTTAATAAAAAAAACAAAGTGAAAGCTAACCATCTCGGTCGGAGGATTAATAATCTTGGAAAGGATTTCCCAAGCTTTGGCTGTAGCATGAGCTAGCTGCTATATATAGCAACCTACAAAAATGATGAAACATTAATATATATATATATATATTTCGCTTTTGTGCAGTTGAGGTGACATAGTCAAGACCAACGAAAATGTTTCTTATGATTTTGTGGATAAGAGGAATTCTTGATTTATTTTAAGAAAATAGGCCACAAACATATGTATGGTTATTGGCACATTGTCTTAATTATAGTTTTATGTATGCCATATACATTCTTGACTTTGGAACAATGGAAAATTCTTTGTCCAATGACCATGTGTACAATGAGATGTAAATGTCTAAATCAAGGAAAACCCACTAATAAAAGGAGACATTAAATGCTGATATTGACACAACTTTTAGGGTACTTTTCAGTCAGGAATTAGAAAAACAGTGTGTACACATATGTAATAGTTAATAACTTTATTTGGTAAGTCAAGATAATAAATAAATTGTTAACGTGAAATTATTTAAAAAAATGTTAATATAATTATATAAAATAACTAAAATTAATATAAATAAATAAATATATTATTAATTTTTATAAGAAATAAAAACTAATTTTAAAAATATTATTATGTATTGATTATTAATATATATTTTATAAAAATACCAAAAATATCATAAAAATATTAAATTGATTTTTATATATATTTTATAAATTTAATTTGTAATTTATTAATATAGAAAAATAGAAATAGAAACTAATTATAAGATCTATGATGAAATAATAGAAAAAATGAAAATTTTTAAATTTTTTCAATAAAGAATATTTTTCTACAGACCTTTAATCTACTTCAATCTCAATTAATAAAAATGTATTAAAATGAGATTAACTGTAAAAAAGAATCAACAGCTAAGAGTGTATATTTTAAAGTTACTAAAAAAATAATTAACCTCTTTTGTCACGATACAAACACCACTTTAGTGGATGCTTCCTTTTGCTATAATTGTGTTGATTTTTCCTTTTGGAATAGTTAATAGTTAGTGCTTGCACGTCCCGACTTAGTTTAGTAATAATACTGATCATCATCTTCATTAAACAATGCTAATCTTTAGGTTAAAACTTAAAAGAGTCAAACTTCTACAATGATAATTTAATCCGACAATCCCATTTGTCTATTTATATTTAAAAAATAACTAAATAAAAAAAATATATATTAATTTGTAATTCTTATGCAAGTTGACCTCTACTTCTAATTAAAGGCCAAAATCTGTGAATGAAATATAAACTAAATAAGTTAAGGCTTTTGAGATTTTAAGGTCCAAGATGGAAATCTACAGTGCTACTAAAATTAAATTTTAAATTATTATTGCTGGAGATTTAGATGTGTTGTATTAATTCTCATAAATAATAGAGTATGTTGAGTAAAAAATAAATAATAATAATAGAGTATGTTGTTCAAAAAAAAATAATAGAGTATATTTTTGGCAAAATCTATTTTCGGACTCTTAAACTTTGAAGTTTTATTGTATTAATCCTTTGAATTTTAATTGTGTTGTACAAAGCCCTCTTACTTTGATTTTTGCATACATTAAAGACTTACTTTAAATATTTGGACCCTACACTTATTACAAAAGACCAAATTACCGAAATTAAAAAAAAAATTGTTTAGATACAATTAAATAACAAATTATAATATATTGTATGATTTTCATTAAATAACCATTTAACAAATTAGATGAATTTAAAATTAATATTTTTTATTCTTATTTAAAAATATTAGTTTAAAGGTAATAATATCTCTTGCTTCAATTTAGTAAATTTTATTATTTTATTATTAATACGTAAATTTTTATTATTCATAATTATATTATTTAATTATTCATAATTATTATTTAATACAATATAATTTAAACACACTAAAAAATTTAACAAAAATGTTAACTTTTAAATATGAATATTTAAAAACATATTTTTTTATACCTTACTATATTTGATATGCTTAGTGATACCATCTAAAATGTTCCCGCCTAATTAGGAGCCCCTTACCCTCTATAAATAAGGGACACTTAGATTAGCAAGAAGGCATATCTGTCCAGAATGAGGACTACCCCAAAGTGGAGTCCTAAGCACAAAAGGAACACTCTCCTACCAAGATTATAATTCACTGTTTCACACGGAATCCGACTCCATCCAGGTTTGAGTATTACTATATATAGAGCCCTACATCCCTCACAATGGGACATCTCATTCTCACATATTCTATCTGTAATAACCCGAGTTTTTTAATTATTTTATTTTAAAATAGGATATGCAGTGTTAATAAATTTTAAAATCCTATTTGATTATTTTACTATTTTGTGAATAAATATTATTACCTTTATGTTTAATTAAAGTTTTCTACGTAAATGTATGTATTAAAGTCTATTATTTCGGGAAATATTATTTTAATAATAAGTAATTTGGTGCATAAATATTTTAATATTATTATTTTAATAAATCACATTATTTAAATGTATTTTATAAGGTAATATATATATATATATATATATATATATATATTAGGGTTTAATATATGTGTGTATATTGTTATTTCATTGTGTGTAAAATATATAATTGTGTGTATATATTGTGCATGTGTATATTTAAATGTGTGGTTTAGATATACACACATTATTTTATTATTATAAATTTATAAAATATAGTATATAATAATATATATACATATAATATGCAATATATATATATATATACAAAAATTATCAAAACCCTCATATTCTCTCTTCTCTCTCCCCAATCTCCACCCTCACCGTTTGTCTCTGTCGTTCACCGACTGTCAGAGTGCCGTCCGGCCATCCAACAGCTGCAGTCACCTTCCGCCGCCATTCCTTTCTTCTCCGGCATCGATAGCAGCTCCGAAAGCCGTGAGAAGCAGAGATTTGCTTCTCCTCTGTTCAAGGCGATTCCGGCCACCATTTCTCTTGATTTCGGTCTTGTTTTCTTCCTTTCTTGCTGGTGAGTGTGAATCCAAGCTCCTTTTAGCTTGAAAATGTGATTTGGTGAGGTGTTTTGCTTGTTTTTAAATTTGGCCATTTAGGGTTTTTGAATTTTTTTTTTTGCGAGTTAAAGGTTGATTCATGAAAAACTCCTTTACAAAAGTTGATTCCCCTAGCTCAAGCTTCATCCCTAAATTTTTGTATGATTTTTGGGAATTAATTTGATTTTTGTGATTTTTGATTATTTTATTAATATTTTCTAATTTTCATAAATTAATTAATTAAATTATGAAATTGTGATTTATGGTGTTTATAGGTATTAAAATGAATTTTAGAAATTTATTTATAATTTTTTTGATTTTTATATAATTACTATGAATTTATTTAGTTTATGTAATTTTTAGAAATTAGGTTAATTATGTATTTTATTGAAATTAATTGTTTAATTGAGTATATTTGTTGATATTATTGAATTATATGTTGAGAAATTAATTTTTGAGTAATTATACTATTTTTAGTGAATTTTTGAACAATTATAGTGAATTTATATATAGGAAGGGTATTTTGGTAATTTGGCACTATATTGGCTAAAAATATAATTAAACTAGTTTTAATAGTTATTTGAGGTATAAAAATGATTTCTACAAATTATTTAGTATTTTTAACTAATTAAAACTATTTTTCCTAAATTATTTTCAAATTATATATAATATACTATTTTACTAAAAAAATGAGTTTTTATCGATTTTTAATATGTTTTAAGGATAATTAAGTAATTTAAATTTATAAAATGTATTTTGGATAATATTTATAAATTTATTGAGAATTAGCGATTTTTAGTAATATTTTATTTAAATTAGGGTTTTTATGTAATTTTTGGTGAAATAATTATTTTCAGTATTTTAAATATCTGATTTGCTATATTTTGATTATTCAAGGGTATTTTTGGTATTTCTGGAATTTAAATGTGTTCTGTGTATATCTCGTGAATTGTGAACCTCGGTCGGTAGAATTGTAGTTCGGGAGTCCGATCGAGGGGTTGTGGTTGTGTATTTTCGAAGTGTGTTTTCCGCGCAGGATCGGCCCTACTTTTGTAAGGAGATGTCCGTTTTACAGCGGAGAGTCTGCCAAAATTTTAATAGATTTCTCGTAAAATGTGACAACCGGTCCGAGTCTAATTCTGAATTCTTAATTGAATGTGTCTATAGTAATCCTAGAAGTATAGAGTTAAAAGTTTATTCTGACGGTTATTATTATTTTATTTTTCTAGCTGCGCTGAGACCGAGGACTAACGGATCAGCCCCACCGAGTTTGTCTCGTGGAGCACTAACATGTGAGTTATTATACTGTATATATATGCGATGCATATAGGATGCATCACTTAGGGTTTCTCATTTCATTATATGTTTTTAAAGTGATTTAAATTATAATATTTTTGGTCTATCTAGGGTTGTATTTTTGTATATATATGCATGTTATTTTGATATATGCACATTAAACGATTAGGGTCATGTTTAATACATTTTAGTAATATATATACTTGTTTTAAATGTACATTTAGTCACAATTATTTTATTAAATGATTAGTATACTTTAGGTATAGTTTCAATATATTTTAGGTGTATTCTTAAATAATTGCATGCTATATTATAAACCTACACTTAAATTGTTTTAAAGTTTATTTTTGGTATATTTTTATATATTTCCAAATAAATGCGTGTTTTATTATTAATTTAAACCTAACACATTAGTGGTATTTTTAGGGTTTAATTGTGATATATGCATGCTAGAAAATTAGGTCATTTTGGTATATTGTGAATATATGTTAAACCTAAACACATATTCAAATGAATATTTATACATAATTGTTTTATTAAGTGATTTGTGCACTTAGGTATATTCTTTGTATATTTAGGTACATTTTAAGCAAATGTATGTTTAGGTACATTTTAAGCAAATGTATGTTGTATTATTAAAATGCACTTAATTGTTTTTAACTATATTAATGGTTTACCTTTAGTATATTTCATACTTTATTTGACATACATATATATATATATATACCCGAAATATACTAGGTATATTTTTGGTATATATATATATATATATATATATATATATATATATATATATATATATATATATATATATATATATATATATGTATGTATGTATGTATGTATGTATATATAGTTGATTTTACTATTATGAATATTGTTTTACATTAATTATTTTTAGAATGAATGATTTATATAAATGAAGGATATCAATAGAACGTGCTTTCTAGTGGGTAGCACTAGGACCGTGTACGTATCGGTGTGATAGATAAGGGTTGAGTGAGAATTAATTTTGGTGATTATACTTATTTTGATTGATTTGACTAAGATTAATGGTATGTTAGATAGTGTGATTGCGGGGCCAATCACACTGATTGTCAGACCGCTGGAGCTCGGTTGACTTAGTGTCTCGAGGCCAGTCTACTATCTATAGTGGAATGAATGATCTATTGGGTTAATTGAGATGTGAGGTGATAGATAGTGTGATTACTGGAGCTCGGTTGACTAAGTGTCTTGGGGCCAATCACACTGACAGTCAGACTGTTGGAGCTCGATCGACTTAGTGTCTCGGGGCCAGTCTGCTGTCCAGATTGGAATAAGTGTTCTATTTGGAATCAAGTGAGCCTGTATGGCTAGAGTGATGATGGGGTTGTTGAGGTTGTTATTATTAGGGTTCTATGGATCCTTCATGAATTTAATTAAACGTTTTCTACATTTAGTACATTTATAAAAACAGAGTTTGGAATTCGTGTGAATTGTGTGTATATACATATATATATAATAATGCCTGATTGTTATGTTTAGATTACATGTATATATAGTATAATAATTCACTCAGTGAGGTCAGACCCCCCTCAATTATTTTTTTCAAGAGGTCCTTTATAATAATTCACTCAGTGAGGTCAGACCTTAGTAGTAGAGTTCCTCGGCGATATTATTCAGTCCTGGCTATTTTATGCAAATGTATATTCTAAACTCTAATTTGTATTTTAGAAATTGCATTAGTAGTGTTATTGTATCAGAGATTATTATTTCGTTTTGATATTAAATACTTTAAGAAATTGTATTTGAACACTGTACTAATATGTATTCATTTATGAAAGGATTTAGAGTATTTATTTTATATATTGATTCAAAAAATTTTAATTCTGTCATACTTTTATTTATTTATTGCATGATTTTATTTTCTAAGGCTTGCTACGAGTTCCGAATTTGAAAGAATTCCCGTTCCCTAGCACTAGTCATGACTCCTAGTTTGGGTTGTGACACTAGCTATCTTGTATCCTCATTGCTTCTGTTATGTAACTTAGGCATTAAAGTGTTCGTGGGGATTCTCCCCACCTCTCACCTTGCCTTATATTTGTGGATTGCAGGACACCAAGCCCAAGAGTTCCGAAAACTAATTATCAAGTGGCGCCGTCTGTGGGGACTCCTTGGGAAAAGCCATTCATTTACTTGTTAAGCTAAAGACATCTTCACTATGACTTCTAGCCCACCACCAACCAAGACTCCTAAAGTCGGCACCAACCCTTTTGCACCTATCCTTTTGACTGACCTCTCAGACTCTCTCCCAGTAGTAATACTTCCACCCACCTTACAGTATGTTGGAGCCTCATTCGAACATAAACCTTCACTTCCAGACAACACTCCAAGATACCCATCCTTGGGCACATACCTCCCGTATTACACTCTGCTACAACACCATCGATCAATACCTTCTATACCTTTTCCAAGTCTACCAGAAACACTAACAATAACCACTCCAAATTTAAACACTGTGAACCAAACACACAGCCTTAATCAAACTAGCAGTGAAGCCATGATAAAAAATATTCAGGCACAAATAGCTTTGATGTAACAATAGCTAAATGGTATAATACAGAGTGGGCGCTCTGAGCCGGCTCAAAACGATGATAACACAACACCCCGGCAGGCCCTAGGGACAAGCATGGGGAAGGGTAAAGCACCATAAGGGGAGTGCAGTTCAACCATTTTGGCCCTTGATGATTCAAAATTACCTAAGAAGGTTGAAAAAGCAATATGCAAAGCCTGGACCAAACCTAGAAAGGAAGAGGAATGTGTTATGGATAGTAGAACTCCATTTGTCAGTAGAATAATTCAAACGGAGATTCCTAGTAAGTTTAGAATCCCGCAGCTTGATCAGTACGATGGGATAGGAGACCCAATCAGTCATATATCAGCATTCCGAATAAAGATGTTGCTCCAAAATGTAAATGATGGAATCATGTGCAAAGTCTTTCCAAGCACGCTCGTAAAGAATGCTCAAAAATGGTTTCATCAGCTCCCGAAAAATTTAGTCACTTCTTTTGAGGATTTGGCGGAGTAGTTTCGTATCAGATTAATCACCAATATTCCCCCAGCAAAAAACATTAACGACCTTCAGATGTGCCGGCAAGAAGTTGACGAATCTTTATGAAGTTACCTTGACCGTTTCAATAAAACAGCCATGCAGATTGAGCATCTTATTGATGAAGTCGCCATAGAAGCTTTGACAAATGGCACCAGACTCGAAAAGCTTAAAGACAAAATAATGACTAAAGAACTGAGTACCTTTGCAGAAGCAATAGTGATGGTGATCCAAATGATAAAAATGGACAAAGACAGAAGGATGCGTCGGGAATAAGACAGACCATCAATCAAGGATGAACGGTCGAAACAGAGACGAGCAAGCTTCCTAAAAATGAATTTTAAAAATCCAGCAGAGAGATTTGACAGGGAAGTAGATAGATATACACCCTTGAACACCTCTCGATCCAAAATCCTCATGTAGGTCAGGCAAAATGGAGTAAGGATCACCCCAGCCAAGAGAATTAGCCCAATCAGAGATTTACCCAGGACAGAGACCAGCACTACGAGTACCATCGAGAATACGGGCATGACACGGAGGGTTGTAGAGAGCTGAAGAATGCCATAGAAAGACTAGTGCAGCGAGGAAAGCTTGATAATTTCACAGACACATTGAGGAGAAGAGGAAACTCCGAACGCTAGGAACGGGACAGAGTCGAAGCAAAAAAAACTCAAAAGGAGCTGATTGGAATGATCAATATGATCATAGGGGGAGAAAACACCGAAAAGAGATTAAAGCGTAGTAGAGGAGAAAAATTGATACCTGGGAGAAGCGACATTATTTTCAATTCAGAAGATGATTCACATGTACACCACCCCCATTGTGATGCTCTGGTGATAACTTCATGCATAAATAAGTATCGGGTCAAAAGGCTACTGGTGGATAATAGGAGTGCTATCAATGTATTATCTTGGAATGCGTACAAAGCAATGGCCAGCTCCGTCACCAACCTGAAAGCCATCCAGAACCCCATCACGAGTTTTTATAGGGGAGCTGTGCAATCAATAAGGATTGTCGAGCTGAACCTAGAATTTGGAAACCAAGATGATGAGGAGACAAAAGTCGTCCGGACTTTATTCAACATGGTAGATATACCACTGGCCTATAATGGGATTATAAGACAATTGGCTCTTTATAAGGCAGATGCAGTCACCAGCATGCGGCATTTAACCATGAAAATTTCGGTCAAGAATAGGACCATTACTATATGGGGAGATAAGCATATGGCCAAACAGTGTTATCAGATGGCCATGAAGCCTTAAGTGGAGGCTTTTCCATTAGAGGCCTGGGAAGTTGAGAAGTAAGGCGTTGACCCACAACCAATGAAAGACACGGAGACATTACAAATCACGAAAGAAAAGACCGAGAAAATTGGCATCGCACTCAACCAAAACATCAGAGACAAAATAAGGGAAGTCCTTACTAGACACTCAAAGGATTTCACTTCACAAGCCTTCGTGATCGTCGGCATGGACCCACAGGTTGCCTGTCACTGCCTAAACATCAAATTGAGAGCCAAGCCTGTAGCATAGAAAAAAAGAACCTTTCCCTATGAAAGACAGAAGATCATTACTGACGAAACAATGAAGCTGTTAGCAGTTAGGTTCATTAAAGAGGTTACTTACTCAAAATGGGTAACCAATGTGGTACTCATCAGAAAAGTAAATGGGAAGTACAAAATGTATGTAGACTACACCGACCTCGACCGAGCATGCCCTAAGGACAGCTACCCATTGCCCACGATTGATCAGCTCATCGATTCCACTGTTGGTCATAGATTATACAGTTTCATCAACACGGCACAAGGTTATCACCATATTTTGATGAAGGAAGAGGATCAGGAGAAAACGTCCTTCATCACTCATAAAGGGTTGTACTGCTAGAAGGTGATGCCCTTCGGACTGAAAAATGTTAGGGCCATGTATTAAAGAATGATGAACCAAGTCCTCCAAGACCAGATTGGAACAAGTGTAGAAGAATATGTGGACGACATCATCATCAAGAGCAAACATCCGGTGCAGTACCCAGTAGATGTGGATCAGGTTCTCCAGCTACTGAGTAAATCCAGGATTAAGTTGAATCCTGAGAAATGAGTCTTCAGAGTCCAAGCAAGCAAGTTCTTAGGGTTCATGATTTCTCACCGTGGCATTGAAGCCAATCCAAAAAAGATGGAAGCCATACTCAACATAGAGGCACCGAAGAACATCCATGAGGTACAAAAGTTAAATGGTAAAATCACCGCATTAGGGCATTTCATTTCTTACTTGACTAGGCAGTATCTCCTATTGTTTCGAGCTCTCAAAAATTCTAGGAAGTTTCAGTGGTCCGCTAATTGCCAGGCGGCATTCGAAGACATTAAAAGATTCTTATCTTCACCAACCCTACTTAGCCGGTCGGTTCCAGATGAGACCTTGTATTTGTACCTTTCTATTGGCAAAAAATGCATCACTTCAGTACTAGTAAGAGAAGAAGGAAGCCAACAAAGCCCTGTCTATTATGTCAATAAGATGCTCTGAGGACCTAAAATTCAGTATCCCATGCTGGACAAGTTAGCCATGGTCGTGGTCCACACCTCTCGAAAGCTTCGACATTACTTCCAAGCTCACCATATCGTGGTCCGATCCCGCTTCCTGCTGAGGAAAATCTTACAGAGACTGGAGACTTCAGGTAGGCTAGTGCAATGGTCGGTCTTACTCAGTGAATTTGATATTGACTATGAGCGCCGGTAGCAAATGAAAGCCCAGGCATTAGCAGATTTTGTGCAAGAAATGGCTCCGAAAGACATAGCCTTGACCAAAGCACTGGAATGGAAGCTCTATGTTGATGGAGCATCCTTAGCTTAAGGTTTTGATGCCGGAATAATCCTCAGAGGGCCTCACAAGGTTCACATCTGGTACACAATCCGTATCAAGTATAACACCACCAATAATACAATCTAGTACGAAGCACTCATTACAGGTTTGAAGTTGGCCACTGAAGTCAGGGCTGAACACCTCATCATATACTTTGATTCCCAACAAGTAGTTAACCAAGTCAGCAGAGCATTTCAAGTCAAAGGCACCTGCATTGCCAAGTACGTAGATAAGGCCAAGCAGCTTTTATAATACATCGAACGGGATGGAAGCCAATGGAAGATCATCCAGATTCCCAAGAAAGAAAATAATGAGGTTGACTGCCTTTCCAAATCCAGAGCCAAAAATAGTCAAGCATTCTAGGATATGAATTCCATTGAGTCGCTAACCAGTCCCAGCACAGAAGACACCGAAGTTTTGAAAACACAAGTAGTCTCAGAATGGATGTGACCCATAATCTAATATTTGGAGCATGGAACACTCCCAGAAGACAAGTTATAGGCTCGAAAGCTCAAGACCATAGTAGCCCACTATTCCATCCATCAAGGGGAGCTCTACCGAAAATCCCTCTCACACCCATTGTCGAAGTGCGTTTCCCTGGAGGAAGGAAATTACATACTCTGATAAATCTACGAAGGAATTTGTGGAGCATATGAATCCCACTATTCACTCACTAGAAAGGCACTACTCCAAGGGTATTACTGGCCCACCATGTCCAAAGATGCCCAGCAACTAATGAAAGAATGTCCCCAGTGCTAGCACTATGCCCGACTCAGTCATAAATCTTCTCGACCCCCGCATCCCATCGGCAGCCCTTGGCCATTCGCCATATGGGGGATGGACATCCTTAGACCTTTCCCTCCCTTTACCTCATAAAAAAAGTTTTTAATTATGGCCATTGACCATTTCACCAAGTGGGTAAAGGTAGAAGCGGTCATAACCATTACAGAAGCTCGGATACAGCACTTTTTCTGGAAGGAGATCATTTGCAGGTTTGGCATCCCCCACACTTTAATTATAGACAATGGCAAATAGTTTGACAATAATAAATTTAGAGGTTTCTGCTCAGACCTTGGCATAAAGCTGTGCTTCACCTTAGTAGCTCACCCGCAGACAAACAAACAAACGGAAGTCACAAATAAAATTCTCATGCAAGGATTGAAGAAGAGACTTGATGAGAACAAGGGGAATTGGGTCGAAGAACTCAACAACGTAATCTGGGCCTACAAAACCACACCCCGATCATCCACTAGCGAGACACCATTCAGACTGACTTATGGCATGGACGCGGTAATTCTCGTGGAAGTTGGGTCACTAAGTTTCTGGGTAAGCCAGGATCTCGATCACACCATCAACAACGCTGATGCCTGGATATGCCTAGACCTACTAAAGGAATAGAGAGAACAAGCTGCAGCCCAAGCTGAGGCACATCGGCAAAGAGTAACACGGTACCATTGTCAATGACATCAAATAAAATAATTCAAGTTGGGAGACTGGGTACTCAAGAGAGCAGATATTGGCAAAGGCACCTCAAGAACTGATAAGTTAGGTCCAAATTGGGAAGTTTCGTACCAAATCTTAGCATGCACAATGAAGGAAGCATTCAGACTAAGAGAGGGAGGAGGCAAAGAACTACCACAATTTTAGAACTCGGACTCTCTCAGAAAATACTATCAGTAAAACTATATTTAATATATGATTCAATAAAGTCTCTCTTCATTAATAAAAATGTCTTTACATGTGATTAGTTATAAAAAAAAGAAAAGGAACCTATACATATCTACTCCACTATATGTACACTCGGACCCCCAGGCCCGGAAACAGAGGGGGAAACCTCATCAGCAGTCTCTGGATGCTCTACGGACCCAGCAGTACCAGCAGCCTCTGCAAACTCCCTCATAAGAACATAACTAGCCTTTTGATGAGTGTCCTCCTCTACAGTAAGTTTGGCAAGGACTGTTGGAGTTATCCGGTCCAACACCCCCAGATCTAGTCTTGAGTCTTGAGAGAGCAGGATCCTCTTACACTCAGCCCAATAGGCTTTGAGAAACCCCCCTACCATGCCTTGGTACACCTTCTTATCATTTGCTCAGGATTTCTCAAGGTCCACCAGCCTCCCCTGGAGCTCAGCAATTTGAAGATCCTACTCCTCGATCCTCCTCGTCAGTTAGGCTTGGCTATGTTTCAGCTCAAAAACTTTCTTTTGATTCGCCTCAGCATCAGACTTGGCCTCAATATATCTTATCTGGCAATGCTCCAGGGCTGCCTTCGTGCCATCCAGCTTCTTTTCAAAATCGATGGCTATGGTCCCCACCTCCTTTTCCTTTAAGCTGTACTGGCTCTTCAAGTAGAAGTATTGATCCTTCGCCAGCAGCAAAGCCTGAGTCATCTAACAAAAAACCAACAGTTAGCTTCAACAAGAAACACGTACGATAACTACATCAGTGGCAGAAGCTAGCTTACCTCTAGTGACTAGCCAATCATGGAGTCTAACAACCCATCCGGGCCCTCCTCGGACCAATGTTGCATATCATCGGGCAGCCTCAACAACTCTGCATACTAATTCTGCACTTGGTTGTTAAATATACTCAGGGGCTTCATCCGCTTTAATATCCAGCCCCTCATATCCAAACACCTGGATAATCGTGGGTGTTGAACATAAATATCTTCATCCAGCCCCTCCGCATCAAACCCCAGATCAATCAACCACCTCTTTCTTTTACCAACCCGCTCCGGCCATTCACTTTCCCCTGACATTTTGCCCTTGGGGTCGATGGGAACCGCTTTAAGGGCCACAAGAGCTTTAGGTTCCAGGGAAGGAGAGACCCGCACCTCCTCCATAGCAGTCGGCTCATCAACTAAGGAAATTCTACCCGTAAAATCAAAAAAGTCAGCCATCTACAGTTGGATAAATAGAGCAAGTCAAAAAAATAGCTCAAAGTAAAACAAATGTACTAAGGGAGTGATCATGACTTGGACAGACTCTCCACAGGTACCTCCGGGATGCATCTTTTGCTGATCGAGCTTTGGCAAGCCCATCAAGATGTAGCCATAAAACCAGCTCCGTATCATTATCGAAAAGTTTCGCTGGACGGGTCACCTTATGACACTCGTCCGACCACATCCTCCGGATGTCTAAGAAGTCTGACTAATGCTCCACAATAAAAAAATGGTGTCTCCACTTCTTGTGGAGATCCGAAAGCTTTACAAAAAGGGTATGATTGGGTACAGCTGACAGGGAGAACATCAGCTCCCCCTTCCTTCTAGTCAGCCTGTACAGATATTGGAAGACATCTAGATTAGGTTCCCTCCTCTCTGCATACATTAGTTGGACGAACGCAGTCAGTATCCTATAGTTATTCGTATGAAGCTGACCAAGCGCTATGTTATTCATATTTAGAAATTCTTTTACGAAGGGATCTAGAGGAAATTTCAAAACCCCCTTCTAACTGGTCAAAATACACTACTAATTTACTTAGCCCTAATGAGGGGGTATAGGGCCTAAACCTCCTATCTACGGTGTGAAGGGCGTAATCAATGGGGACACAGAACCACCTCTAATACCACCCTAGTAACTCACTATCTACATTAAAGACAAAAAGGTCAGAACTAACTTCTTCCCTTGGGGTCGTAGTGGAGAAGGGAAACACACAATAGCATAAAGGAGCAAAAAGAGGAAGAAGAAAGATGAAAGAATCACCTGGTCACCATAAGCAAGAATTACGGTAGGAAGAAATGGAAACAATGGAGGCGATATCAACACAGCGAAGGTGAAAGCAACAGAAAAGCAAAATAAGCAAAATATGCTAGTTAACAAGTGTAGCAGTATTTATAAAGACACGAAAGGATTTGGAAGCACACCATTAACTGCCCTTATTATTGTTGCATTCCTCCCTAGGCCACCAGGGGCCTTTTGGAATAAAAAAAGCCCATTAGATGAGGAGTCGCTATAATGGCGGCATGAACGCTTTGTTTACCGACATACGAAATAATGCATCACTCATGGGATTTCAATTATGAATCCCTAAGAGTTAAAGCGATGCCACCATGTGTTGACCCACCCATATTTTGACTAGGCTGCTTAATCAAGCGACTCGGAAGGCATTTTAAACATTATTTTCAGCTCATTCCGAGTATCCGAGCATCTAAGTCTCGCACATCTAAGTCTAATGACTGAAGCTGGCACCCTCAAGTCACTTATGTAGTACTGAGGTTCTGAGCATGTAAGCCTCGCATCCCTGAACCGAGCATCTAAGCCTCGCACATCTAAGTCTAGTGACTGAAGCTAGCACCCTCATGTCACTTCCATAGTACTGAGGATCCAAGCTCGAAAAGACTCGTGTCCATGAACCGAGCATTAAAAATCCAATGACGAATGATGTCATTTCTAAACGGATGAGTTAATCTATTATTGTGCTCATACGCACTTGGCGGATATCCCAGCTCTACAGATTATGATTCAATGATGACCATCCAGATACTCGACACCGAGCTCTACTCATTGTGACTGAGGATGGCCACCTCAGCTCACTGGCCTCTATTACCATATTATATCCCTTATGAGAGCACCAGCATCCTACCCAAATGTGATAGACATAAATATCTGAATACCTCAGGGGGGGGACTCTTGATACCATCTAGAATGTTCCCGCCTAATTAGGGGCCCCTTACCCCCTAAATAAAGGACTACCCTTGGATTAGAAAGAAGGAAAATCCGTCCGGAATGGGGACTACCCCAAAGTGGAGTCCTAAGCACAAAAGGAACACTCTCCTACCAAGATTATGAATCACTATCCCACATGGAATCCGACTCCATCCAGGTTTGAGTATTACTATATATAGAGCCCTACATCCCTCACAAGAGGACATCTCATTCTCACATATTCTAGCTATCTTGTATCCTCTTTGCTTATGTTCTCTAACTTAGGCATTGGAGTGTTTGTGGGGATTCTCCCCACCTCTCAACTTGCCTTCTGTTCATGGATTGCAGGACACCAAGCCCAAGAGTTCTAGAAACCAATTATCACTTAGTAAAGTTGATAAAGTATAGTAAATCCTAATTAAATATAAAATGTTCAATATAATGGTAGAATTTTACTATACGGAGTGGAAATCTTGAGTTTAATACTTTCATCTCGATTCTTAAGGATTGAATATAAACTTTTTGATGTTCATTAGTGGGAGTTTGCAAAAAAATAAATATGATTATCGATAGTACTGAATAGTAATATTCAATGCTAATAATTTTACATCACAATAAAAAAAATACTAACAAGTATAAAAGTAATTGAAAAATCAAATTTGGCTCACAAGTAACTAATTTTTAGAGCATACTAGATATAAAAAATATAAAAAAAAATTAGTATTATTTTTAAAATTTTTAATTTTGATGTTTTAAATAAATTTTTAAACAAAAAGTATACTTTTATTAATTTCAATTATTATTAAAAATATTCTTTAACGTAAAAATAAATTAAAGTTTTTATTAATTGGAAATAAATAAATAAATATATATATATATATATATTTAGTGTAAATGCACTAAAAGAATAAGATATTAATTTTTAATAAAAATTATAAAATACCTTTTGAATTCATAATTAATTAGATTAAATTGACAAAAAAAAACTTTGAATGTAGCAATTTGACCTATGAACACAAATTAAGGGATGAAAATTTTTTAAAAGGTCCTTAACGTGTACAAATATAAAAATAAGAGGGTTCAATGTAATACAATTAAAATTTAAGGGCTCAATACAATAAAACGTGAAAGTTTAAAGGTTTGAAAATGAGTTTTGCCCATATTTTTTTCATTGATATTAACAATTGCAGTTGTAATTTATATTCATTCTTTAGTGCAAATGTTTATATATACACAAACAAAAGTAATAACCATTAGATCAATTGTTATTTAATCATAACCATTTATGTAGAAAACCTGTTACCTAATAAATCAATCACTTAATTTAGGCTCTTACTACTGTACAAGCATTTGTATCTATACAAATGAAATTAAAACTGTTAGATTAATTTTTATTTAGTTACAAACATTAATTATCCTTGTCAATACTCATAGTAATGTATCAAATAAATAAGTATGAATCTAATGGTTATAATTTCATTTGTATTGATACACATATTTGTACTAAAGAATGACTCATTAATTTAAATTTATCAACTGATGATTGGTAATTCCTATTTATGTTCATTTTCAAAATATCTAATTCCTTTGAGACAGAACATAATATGCCCAAAAGAACTCTCTATGATATAAAATCGCCATTTTTGAATAATAATTGTAGACGACGGGATTTAATGCGCATCCAAGATTTTAGCAACCACGACACTGTTTAGGCTCAGGGCCTTAGAGAACATACTAACCACTGTCACAAAGACATGGCATGGAGATGAGGAGTCGCCACCTAGGGTAATAACTAGCACAAATCGAAAAAGTGATACTCGATTTCCTAAAAGAAGGCTAGTACCATAACCAGGAGATTATGGATATGTAATACTAACTTCTCTTAGTCTCGTGTTCATTTAGAATAATTTTATAAATGATTCTCTTATCCTCTAATTACATGAAATTTTATTAAACCCTATTTGACATCCATCTAACCCTAGGCATCTAGTCAATAAAACTACACATAAAAAATGCACTCAAGATCGTATTGTCCCTAAGTCTAAACTATGTTAATTTTATTAAAAAGTTATGGCGAGATTTACATTTTATTTACAAGTGAGAAAAAGACTAAAGGTGGGCCTACATTTTTTATTAATTAGTGAGCTTAGATCTATTTATTTTACTTTGTCTAAAAATGGGCTTAAGTCTATTCAATTTTAAAGGAAAATTAAATTAATGGGCCTAATTCTAACTTGGTTTTATTTTAAGTAAAATGTGAGTCTATGTCTATTTATTTTAAAAGAAACAAATTTAAGTGGGTTGAGCTAAGTCTAAACAAGTTTTAATTAATTAAGTAGGCCTAAAATCTAATTAACCTAATGGGCCTAAATTGATTTTAATTATTTAAAGTCCTAAACCATTTTTAAGCCTATTTATTAAGTGAGTTAGGCCTAAACGTGGGTTTGGGGCCCAAAACCAAATAAAAAAGCCCAAAAACATAAAAAAAAATAACAAAATCAAATTAAAACACATTCACATATGATTTCTAAAAAAACGTAATTTAATTACATATAAACCATAAATTAAGCTACTGCCACCATTGATTTTAATTTGATTTTTACCCAATCAAACCTAATTACTAATTGATTTTAAAATGTAGAAAATTAAATCTTTCACTATTCCCACTACTGGTGCTATTACAAACTACTTACAAAATTAAAATTAAACAATTATACACCCATGAATTAAAATACCTACACAGAACACCAAAATGCAAAATAAAAATTAAAATGCTAATATCTACTGGAATACAACACAAGTTCTTCCATGGCATTCCATGGACCTTCTGTTCATTTGAACACATGCAGTATCCTCCTCAATCCACAATCGAACATTAAAAACAAACAAAAAACACAAAAAAAAATTAGATTAGTGAAATTAAATACTCAAATCAATAATAAAAATAAAATAAAATAATCACTAAGGAAGAAAAGAATAAAGAAAAGAACACTGTGATGATCCTAAATGTTGTGCAAATGCCCTTTTTAGCCCCTCAAATTGGATTTTCACCATTGAAATTAAATTATTGTTGATTCTAGACTAGGATTTGATTGCTTTTGAAAACATTGACAGTATCTAAAATTAGGGGGTTTTTTGCGCTCGCAGTCTCTCTATTTTTTTTCATTCATCTTTTTTCTCAATGTGTGTCTCCTCATCTCTCTATGAGTCTCCCCCCAAAATCCCCTCTCACGCACGCATGCAGACTCTGCTTTTAAATGCAGAGTCTACATGCGTACTGTCTTCCTCCTTTAGAGGAACAGACTCACCCGATGATAGCGTTTGTTTTTTATTTCAAAAACTTATGCCTTTAAAAACCATATCAGATAGTAATAAATATCAAATTGAATTTTCAACCGATCAAAACACTAAAAAAATCAATAAAAAATACGTAAAAAAATGAAAAAATGGGATTTTACAAGTCAAAATTGTGCAATGCTAATCGAAAATCCATAATTTTGATTTCCAATTTTTTTATAATTACCAAAAGACCCCTGAAAAATTGACTTATTTGCAATCAATCAAATCCTAAAAAACATTGCAATTTTAGTCCCTAAAGTCCAGGAAATTGACAACTAAGTTCAATTTTTGAATGAATTTCATCATAGGGGCTTATGTCGTAATTGTGCATAATTGCATCCCAAAATTGGGTGCTTACAGTTGCCCCCCTTTGTCATTGTTTGCTTGACAAATTGCGGCAAAGCAATAGAAGCACACAATTTCGAAAGAAAGAAATTAGGACACTTGATTGTATCCTAAGTGATAGATTAATGCTCAAATTGCTGAGCAAAGTATGATATTTGGCAATTCTCACTATATTTCTTGCTAAATGTCTAGTGGCCTTTGTGCTACTGAGTTTCACTCTATTCCCTATGGGACGTTTAACGATGATAAATTGAAAACTTGCTATAGTTCCTGTGGAACGTCTAGCAATGATGAATTTTGTTATATTCCCTATGGGATGTCTAACGATGCACACTATATTCCCTATGGGACGTCTAGTGGTGATAAATTGAAAACTTGCTATAGTGCATGTGGAATGTCTAGCAATGATGAATTTCATTATATTCCCTATGGGAAGTCTAACGATGCACACTATATTCCCTGTGGGACGTCTAGTGTTGATAAATCAAAAACTTGCTATAGTTCCTCTAGAACATCTAGTAATGATGAATTTCATTATATTCCCTGTGGGACGTCTAATAATGCACACTATATTCCCTATGGGACATCTAGTGTAGTTGAATTGAAAATCTGCTATAGTTCCTGTGGAACGTCTAGCACTAGTGAATTTCATTATATTCCTTGTGGGACGTCTAACGATGCAAACTATATTCCCTGTGGGACGTTTAGTGTAGTTGAGTCAAAAACTTGCTATAGTTCCTGTGGAACATCTAGCACTGATAAATTTTGTTATATTCCCTATGGGATGTCTAACAATGCACACTATATTCCTTGTGGGACGTCTAATGATGATAAATGGAAAACTTGCTATAGTTCTTATAGAACGTCTAGCAATGATGAATTTGAAAGTTTATGCCATAACTGTTATGCAGTACATAACATAATGAAGGTTATGACTACTATGCAGCACATAACATAATCATTTGAAATTCATATCATAGCTATTGTGCAGCATATGAATCCTTTGATTGAAATGATGCATGTAAAATGCAAAAAATGAATTCTGTAATCTTGTTATGTATTCTGTACTTGATAGAAAATTCAAAATCACAGATTGATTATGCAGTTTTAATAATTCAATGAATTATTAATTTGATGAATGTCATGATTTAATTAGGAACATGTTCTTAATCCTAATGCAATTATGGACCAAATTGTAAGAAATAAAAGATGAATAAAAAGTAAATATATTAGAAGGATTAAAATGGATATTTTCTATTTTATATACCATTCCCATTCCTTTTGTCAATCACTTCCTTTCTCTTCCTATTCTTTTCCTTTTTTTTTTCTTTTCTTTCCAATTGATTCAAATTTTTCTTTTTTTTATTTCTTGACCATTTGTGGTCCGATTTTTCGTCTATCTGATTCAATGGCTCACCCACAACATGGGCCACGTGGGAGAGCAAACATACAAGTAGATCCAATTATTTTGAGTCCACATTTTCCATAGATTAAACTTAGACTATGAGAAGGTGATATCATTCTTCCTTTGACCCGTTTACATCTTCACAGGTCTTCACAGACTGGTAATGAGGTATTTTCTGTCCTTCTGCTTCATTCTGCAAGATTAATTCAAATAATTAGCTATAATGATTAATTTTTACAATATAAAAAATTTACATGCATGCTAACTAAATTAAATTTAAAAATTAACTAGGATATGAAAGAAAAAATTCAAATTAAACGTTGAAAAATAGTTAGGAGTCATCAAAATTGCGTGCATGACCAATAGATTTTCTAGACTGCTGACTGGAAAATTGGATTTCTGATCAGAAATCTAGATTTCCAATCAGAATTATGGATTTCCGATAGGAAATCCATAATTCCAATCAGCATTATGGATTTCCGATCAAAAATCCATAATTTCGATTTCCAAATTTTTTTTTAGATTATTATTTTTATTTTTTAATTTTATTTTACACATAAATAAAAAAATTAATTAAATAGATAAAAGCAATGTAGAGAATGATTTTTTGGTTTTTGAATTTTATTCAGAAACCATTGAAATTCGCGAGATGCTTCCATTTGGCATGAGAGTTGTTCCACAGTTTGCCAGAGAATGTGACACAGATCATCTGGGCCTCAGGCTTCAGACATTTCGTTGCTGCTCTTCCAACTGCTCAGGTTAAATCAGATCATTATTCCTTATTTGCACTGATTGAGAGGTGGATGGACACCACTCACACCTTCCATACCCCTATAGGCGAGTTGACGATAACACCTATGAGTTTCTCTGCTATTACTGGTATCGCATTTGGAGGGACTCCTGTACCCTTTGACATCAACCACTGCAATCTTCTAGAGCATAGACGGAGTCAGTACGTGCGAGATTTGATTGGGTTCACTCTAGCGTGGAAGAACTGTAAGAACGTAGTTCTTTCCTCTTTGGTTAAGGGCTTCAGACGTCTACCCATTACTACTCCTCACCAGATTGCTCAGAAGGCGAGATGTTTCCTCCTCATTTTGCTAGGCACTACACTTTTCTGTGAGACTGGTCATGAGGTGAGCATTGCTCTTCTAGGCCCCTTTCGTGATTTAAACCAGGTCGTTACTCTTGATTGGGGATCTGCAGTACTTGCTTATCTCTACTATAGATTCAATACTATTTGAAAAAGCATAGTGACCATGTGGGGTTTTTGGCATGCATTACATGTATGTTCTTATTTGCCTTTAATTTTGCATATTTCCTAATCCCTCTTCTGATTTTACTAACTCCTTTTCTTTCTCAGATCTGGAGTATTGAGCTTGGGCTAGTTTAAGATTGTGGTGTTGTTAGCCTGGACAAGAGCCTGCCTTTAATGCAGAGATGGGATTCATCCCGCCTTGCCAATATTAGGAACACACTTCAGATGTACCATGACCATCTGAACACTCTAGAATGGAACCTAGTAAGAAAAATAATAAAGTCATTAGTATTAGTTAGTCAAACTTAATTTAGCTAATGAAAATGAAAATCTATAGGTTGATCCTAGTTGGCTGGAAGGTGCTGATGATTTCTAGCGATATGACTTCATGGTTAGTGCAACGAGGCTAGAGACACTAAGGTATCTACTTACTGGATATGGTTGCAAGATGTGGTATCTTGGAGAGCGAGTATATCGCTAGTTTGCAGGACCTACTAGGCAATGTGTCCCTTTTGGTATTCCTACTTCTATGCTATGGAGTTTTGATCTTGCTGGATCAGAGCTGAGGGAGCCACTGTAGGGGTATGATGCCTCAACTTTGTTTGAGCTATCCCGCCATTATCGACAATATATCCAGGAGAACCTTTTAGAGTAGATTCTCATTGGTGATGTTGAGGTATCTCCTAATGATTTCAATTATCTTTATGGAATATGTGAATAACTCCTTTTTTTTAGTTTAAGGAGGTCCACTCTCCTGTTATTAAAGTGGATGATTTAGAGACTAAGACTGTTTAAGAGACTGAGACTATTCCTGATCCTGAGACCGGCCCTGAGACTAGGAGGTTTGAGTTCAGGTCCAATCCATATCATATTGGGACTAGTCGTGATGGGGCCTTTATCGATGCTACGCTTGGTGATGTCTTTCTTCCAAACAAGTCTATGTTCTACTGGGCTCCCACTGTTCAAGCTCCAGTTGAGTAGCAGATGCAGTTTGGTGATGCTTAACTTCCTAGCTTTTGTCCACCAGATGCTTCTCATGTGAGTCTGTTTAACTTATTTCTTATATGGATTTGTACACTTGACATTGATGTTAGTAAAAATTGTACAAAACAGGTTCCCCGGACAAAGGCAAAGTATCTATATAGATTTGCCTCGTCTCAGAGATTATTCACGATGTAGGTTATGGATAGTTGGCAGGTAAGTGCTTACAATGAGAAAATGCAAATGTATGCATGCTATGCATGTGATGCATATGACATGATGTTTTCTATATATGCAGAGCTATTCCAGTGGTATAGAGTGGGAGAACGAGATGCTTTGTTAGTAGCTTGCAGACTTGGGCTTTGATCCTTATAACACTGGGACTTCATCTACCAAAACTCCAGACACTTATCATCATGATAACCCTACCAAAGGATGGAGCCTATGGCCTGATACCAGGGCTCGGGATGAGTGATTTAGAGTTTCTGTATTCCTGACTTTCTACATGTCTGTATTTGACTATTCTCTATTGTACTACTATTTTTTATTCCTGCACTGTCTCAAACACTGTTAGATATTACTGAAATAGTGTTTGCATCTTAACGAATTTTTTTTAATTTTTTTTTTCTTTTTTTTTTTACCTAAGCCACCCTCTCGGGTTTTCAGTTTAGCAAGCTTGCCCTAACTTTTGCCTAAGTCGCCTTTTCAAGTTTTCAACTTAGCGAGCTTGCCCTAACTTTTGCCTAAGCCACCCTTTTGGGTTTTTAACTTAGCAGGCTTTTATTTTATTATTCTTATCCCTTTTTTTTAGATTTGGTTATAGGAAAAGCTATGCTTGCTTAACGTACCCCTCAATCCTTTGACTTATCAACCTTATCAGCTACAATCTCATCCTTTGAAAATAAAGGACAAACGTTCTATGGACCAATGGGTTGACTGGTTAAAGAAGATTTCAGGTACTGAGATCACATGGGTCTACCCTTTGTGGAGATTGAAGTTCATGACTATTGAGCTATATGATCACTGTGTATTATAGGGCTGCACTTCTCTACCTTTTTTACCCCTTTACACCTTTGCCATCAATATGGTCACCCTCAGTTCATTGTTACTGTTCTGGTTGATTTTGAAGTTTTCCCTCTAAGATAAGGTTCTCTGGATAAGATTAGGAGCTTATGGGCTTGCAGAGCTTTTGAAAGGAACATACACCTAGATGCTGATGTGACTACTAATGATGATTTCAAAACTTGGATTGTTATCCAAAAGATAGAACCACTAGGACTTGCTAGGTACAAGAGGACTCAAGCTTTGTATGATAAGTCGCAAAGGAAGAAACAAAGACATCACTAGAATGGTCTCATAGAGCTAGTCTTTGGTTTTCTTATGTTTTGTTTTCCCTTCAAGTACTTATGCTTTATAATAAAGAAGGACATACAAAGTTTAACAAAACTTCAATTTCCATTTCATTCATTAATTAGGGCCAAAATGAGTACATTTAATACATCACATGACATAACTCCTGTTATCAGCTAATCCTCATAGATTTTCTAACTAAATATTTTTCACTCCCATTTTATTTCCCTAATTTTTGCCTGACTAGCCCTTTACGAGTTTTCTAATCAGCAGGACTATTCTCTTTTTATTTATTTCCCTAACTTTTGCCTTTCAGCCCTTTGCGGATTTTCTATACATTGGGAATGTCCTAATTTTTGCTTGACTAGCCTTTTCAGGTTTTCTATTTAACAGACTTTATTTTCTTTATTCTACTTTTATTCATATTTTTTTACAGGTAGTACTTCTTGAGGCGATCCTGATTAACAGGTTCAATGAACTCATTCCTTTCAAGATCTGATATCTTAGCAACTCCTTTAGGTAAGACCAATTTGACTAAGTATGATCCTTCCTAATTCGGTATAAATTTACCTCTCAGATCAAACACCACAACTCTAGATTGTTTCAGTACCATATCTCCAGCTTTGATCTTCCCAGGCTTAAGCTTCTTATTGAACGCCCTTACTATCCTTCTTTGATATATCTGAGTATGGAATAAAGCATTCATCCTTTTCTCATCTAGAGATACAAGATGATCATATCTCTTCTCCGCCCATTCATTCTCAGTTATTTTAGCTTCCATGACTACTCTCAAGGACTTAATCTCAATTTCTATGGGCAAAACTGCCTCACAACCATATACCAATGAGAACGATGTTTGGCCTATGACAGTTCTAGCTGTAGTCCTATATCCCCACAAGGCAAAAGGAAGATATTCAGACAAATCCTTGTAAGTTTTAACTATCTTAGAAAGGATTTTCTTAACATTTTCATTAGCCTCTTCCACTGCTCCATTAGCTTGAGGGTGATAAGGTGAAGATTTATGGTGTTCAATCCCATACTTTTGTAATAACTTTATTGTTTCTACTTGAAATTGAACCCTGTTATCTGTCACAATATAATGTGGAACCCTATATCTGTAGATAATGCTCCTCTCAATGAACCATGCCATCTATTTTGCTTTCAGAGTGTTGAAAGATTCTGCCTCTACCCATCTCAAAAAGTAATTGATTGCCACCACTATGTATTTATGCCCATTTGATGCTGTCGGTCTTATATCTCCTATAATATCAATTCCCCATGCTGCAAAAGGCCAAGGGAATGATAAACTATTCAGCACTGTTGGAGGCATATGACTAAGATTCACTTGGATCTGACATTGATGGCATTGTCTTACTATCCTAATACAATCCATTTCCATAGTCATCCAGTAATACCCTTGTCTGAGTATCTTCTTAGCTATAATTATCCCGTTCATATGAGAACTGCAAGCCCTTGTATGAATCTCTTGCATCACCTCTTTAGCTTCATCCTATTTGAGACACCTAAGTTGCATCCCGTTCGGCATTCTTTTGTATAGTACTCCGTTATGACTTGCATAGTTACGTGCAAGAACACGAAGAGTATATCTTTCCTTTGAGGTTGCTTCATCTGGATAAATTCCTTCTTTGATGAATCTCTGGACATCATAAAACCAAGGCTTTTCTTTAGGTCCTATTTAAACATTCATAATCTGCTCATCGCTATAACACGGTGCTCTAGACTTTATGATCACTAAAGGTTTTATGGCCAACCCAGTTGCACTATCCCATATTGAAGTGAGTGTTACCAGTGCGTCTACCATCTGATTATCATCTCTGGATAGATGGATAAAGAGACATTTGGTGAAATTCTTCATTAAGGCTTTCAAATAGCAGATATAAGGCTTTAGCTTTTCCTCTTTTACTTTTCACTCTTTATTAGCCTGACTAATGACTAACATTAAATCCCTATAAACCAACAAATCTTTTGCTCCAGCTGCCACAGCCGCCTCAATCCCATAGATACATGCTTCATTCTCGGCCATATTATTTGTGACCTTAAAATCCAGTTTCTTTTCCATTGGTATGGTTTCTCCTTCCGGTGTAACAAGAATCACTCCCAATCCAACTCCTTTGTTATTTACAGCTCCATCGAAGTAAAGTTTTCACTCCTGATGCTCTATAACTATTAAGTTCTCATCTGGAAACTCTAAATTCCACTACTCTTCACCTTCGATCACATTATGAGCTAAGAATTATGCTACTGCTCTTCCCTTGATTACCTTTGTAGTAATGTACTCTATATTAAATTCATTTAAGAGTACCAACCATCGAGATATTTTTCCAGTTATAGTTGATGCTTGAAATAGATACCTTAGAGGGTTTATTCTTAAAATAGCTTGAACCTTATAAGATTGAAAATAATGCCTCAATTTCCTCGTAGCTCAAATCATAATCAAACATATCTTTTCTACTAAATCATATTTTTCCTTGTACGGCAGAAACTTCTTGCTTGGGTAGTACACTGCATGCTCTATTCCATCTGACCCTTCTTGTGCTAACATTGCCCCCATTGAATGCTCTTCTAAAGCCAAGTACAAAACTAATGGCTTACCCTGTCTAAGTGGTTTCAAAGCACGTCGATTATCAAGATACTCCTTGATCTTATCAAAAGCTTTTTGACAATCATCATTCCACTTAACCGGCTGATCTTTCCTTAAGAGCTTAAAGATAGGGTCATAAATATTAGTGAGTTTTATGATAAACCTACAAATATACTGTAATATGCCAAGGAATCCTCTTGCTTCTTTCTTTGTCTTTGGTATCGGCATTTCCTGGATGCTTTCACTTTATCCGGATCCACTTCAATTCCTTGGTTGCTCACTATATGCCCTAATAACTTCCTTGAAGTAACCCCAAAAATGCACTTCTTCAGGTTAAGTCTCATGTTGTACCTTTCAATTCGGGCCAAGAACTTGTCTAAGGCTTCAAAGTATCCTCCTCTTGTCTCTGATTTGACCATCATGTCATCCACATACACTTCAACCTCCTTATGCATCATATCATGGAAAAGTGCAGTAGCAGGTCTTTGATAAGTTGCACCTACATTTTTCAGTCCAAAAGGCATCACCTTGTAACAATAGGTTCCTCATTCTATGATGAAAGCTATCTTAATCTTGTCCATGACTGCCATATTATCTGATTGCACCCAAAAAATCCATCCATAAAAGAATACATTGCACTTGTTGTGGTGCTATCCACTATTACATTAATGTAAGGTAACGAGAAGTCATCTTTTAGATAGGCTTTGTTTAAATCCCTAAAATCTACACACATCTATACTTTGCCATCTTTCTTGGGAACAGGTACTATATTTGCTAGCCATTAAGGGTAGTCTACTACTTCTACGAAGTTAGCCTGTATTTTCTTGGCAATTTCCTCTCTTATCTTTTTTGTCCATTCTAGTCTTAATCTACGCAATTTCTGTTTAACCGGCTTGGTTTCTGGACGAGTTGGAATATGATGCTCTGCTATTTCCCTATCCAAACCTGGCATGTCTTTATAAGTCCAAGCACATACTACCTTTCTTTTTGTTAATATTCTCTCAAAAATTTTCCTCTCTTCAGGAGTTACATCATGTGATATAGAAATATTTTTTGGATTATCATTTGTGCCCATGTTAAATGAATCAAATTGAATCAAATTAATGTCAAACATGCATGATCGATCAAAATTATAATGCACAAAACTATCAAGATGCACATCATACAAATTAGCAAAACCAGCGTTCATATCATTGACCATAAGAAAAATAACATCCTTATTCGTATAAAGACCGGATGTTATTACATCAGTTTCTTTATAACAAAACATCAATAAAACTATCACTAATGGCAGTAGCTAAGTCCTAGGGTGGTTCCTCCTCAAGTGGCAGACATAGCAGCTCCTCAACAGTATCATCACCCATCCTTTCAGTTACTTGCTTCATGACTTCCTCTTTGTTGTTGGCTACTAGGTTTTCCAAAATCTACTCCTTGAAGATCTCAAACCCAGGGACATCCTCTCTAGCCACGTTAACAAATTCTTTGGTGGCCAGATAATACTTGCCCTCCCCTACCTTAATGAAGTTCTCGCTTAGTGGTCCAATCCTTCCCAAGGGCTTATTTCTTTTTTCTTTCTCCTTGTTCTTTGCTCTTCTACTAGCTGGTCCTACCTCAATATATCCCAAACCCTTCATATGGTCCTGGGTCTTAATGTTCGGGGGCCTAGGACTTCCTTGTTCATTCTTCCCAAACCCCTATCCAGGTCGATAATTCATGCTTTCCATCATTTTTACAACCCTAGGATCCGTCCCATCAAATATTCTAATAACTTGGAAACTAAGTGGAATACACACTTACTTCTATTTATCAAGTATAGCTGCTACAACTATATTAGTTCCAGCTTCTATTGTCACTATATCTCCTTCATGAGGGAATTTTATTTTCTAATGCCCAGTTGAAGGTACTCCTCCCAAGACATGAAACCATGGCCTTCCCAATAGCAGGGCATAGGTAATAGGGATGTCCAGTATAGTAAATTCAACAGTTAACTCTACGGTCCCTATTTTGACCAAAGCCTGAAATGTTCCCTCCACATTCCTAGTACTGTCATCATAAGCTCTGATTATAAGGTTTAAAACTATCAAGTCATCTACTTTCAGACCCAGATTAGGCAGGATCTTTAGTGGGCATACATTTATAGCTAAACCATCATCTACCATTATAAAGATGGTTCTCTTCCCTTTTACTTCAGTTGGGATAAATAATTCCTTGTTATGGTTTCTTCCCTCCAAAGGCAAGTCATCGTCTGAAAATGTTATCAGCCCATATTTCTTTTCTATCACCTTAGATACCATAGCCTCAAGCGTAGCTACCGTTTCAATGCTCATATTCGATGAAGCTTTAACCAGAGCCCTTCTGTGACTACCCGAATGCATTAGTAATTCCCAGATGCTCACACCCACTTTAGCCTTTTTGAGATGTTCCAGGATCATATCTTCTTTTTTTCCTTCCTTTACTTCTGCATCTTTTATTTCTTCCCTTTCTACAACCCTTTTATTTTACTTTTCTGCTACCCGGTAATTCCTCCCGCTTCTAGTAACATGATTCACATTTGGAGTATCACTCCATACATCAACTCTAGTAATTTTTTCTTCATCAGAATCATACCAGATGTCCACGACCCCAATGATCCGTTCCCTTTTCCCATTTTTCCAAACTTCCACTGTGCATGTTTCTTTTCCTTTCAACTCCCTCAGCTTGTCCATATGTTGGCTTAGCAGCTCTTCAACCCCTTCTTGGGACAGTTCTAGGGCTAAGAATTCAACTTCTTCAAACTCATCACCCCATCCTATCGGCATGATCTCTTCTATAGGTATGTCAACAGAAGTAGGTTTAGAATAGAATACTCTGTAATTGAACTTGCCTTAAGGTTGTCCCAATAGATCTTTAACTCCTCTTAGTGATTGCTCAGGAATTTAAGGCTCTTCTTTTATCGGCTTATCATCAAACTCATCTCCCCAACCTGAGGGCTTAATTGATTCAATAGGGATATCAGCAGAGGGTGGTTTTGAGTAAAATACTCTATAATCAAACTTGCTTGAGGGTTGGCCTAGTAATCTTCTACTCCTCTCTATGTTTGTCCAAAAGGTTCTTCATTGGGTATAAGGTTGAAGTCCTCGAAGGAGCTTAGCACTTCTTCTTCGTTAACCCCTGAGTTGATCATCATGGTGGCTAGTGGTGGAACATTTTGATAGTCTAGGAAAGGGTTGTTTCTGTTGTTTGGGTTAGAATTGGATTTCTCAGGGTCAGTGATTTTTTTAGAGTCTATCAGGTTTTGGATTTTGTATTTTAGGCAAATGCAGGTATCTGTGGAATGGCTAGCTACTTAATGAAACTTGTAGTAACTGTTTGGATCATAGCAAGGGAGATTTGGGTTTGGTGGCTTAGAAAAGGTTAAGGGTCGGAGTAGGCCTTTTTGGATTAGCCTCTTTAGGGGACTTTGGAGAGTGGTTGGTTGAAGTTAGAGAACCTTCGGGGTTATTGAACTACGTGCACCTTTACAGCTATACTAGTACTTCCTTGTTGTATGCCCTCAGTTGGGTAGTTTTGGGTTCTTGTGCCTCTAGTGATTTTCTTTTTCTCATTCTCAATTCCTCAGCTTGTAACCCATCATCATACAGGTTTACAAAGGTTTTGGGATTCATCATTTGTAGCCTCTTAACCAAATTAGGTGACACATTATGAATTATCATTCTAACTTGATCCTTCTCAGCAAGCTTATTTTTCATCATCCCTACTTTATTCATGAAATAAGTTAAGAAATCAGAAAAAGACTCATTTAATTTCTATTTAGTCAACTCCATATCCCTGATGGATACCTCCAACCTGGTATTGTAATCATATTGTTTTAAAAAAGCATTATAAAGTTCTTTCCAATCAGCTCTAATAGACTTTTCCAACCCATGGTACTAGTTCACAACCATTCCTTCTAGGGACAGCACAAACAACGTAGTGACTACCACTAGAGGTGCTTTTGTAGTGTTCATAGTTGTAGTGTATTGACTCAAGTGAATTCTAGGATCTCCTCTCCCATCAAATTTCTGTAGTTGAGGCATTTTGAATTTTTCAGGCAGCTTGTCACCCTCCATTTGCAGCATATCATCAAAGTCAAAAGAATATCCCATTCCTTGTCCTCTAATCATCTTTTTCGTCTTGGACATTTTTTGAGTCAGTGCTTGCATCTTCTTGGACTCATGATCATGGACCAATTCAAGTGACTCTCTCTTTGCCTTTTCTACCATATAGTTTTTAACATCTTCCAGTCTCATATCAGTGGCAGGCACATTTCTAGTAGCAGGTTGCCCCCCAGCATTATTAGCAATAGGTGGAGGAGCTACAGCAATAGGTGGAGCTCCTACAACAGGTGGCTATTCAACAGTAGCAACTGGTGGCTATTCAATAACAGGTTGCACTAGTCCGACTAAAGCATGTCTCAGTCCATATTGCATCATAGCTCTCATGTCATCCATCAAAGCTCCCTTAATGTCCTCCAAGGTCCACATCTCTGGTTATTGTTCCATTTCAGTTTGTTCAGTCTGAACTGGTTCAGTTTTTAGGAATAGTGGATTGATTGGACTCCCCTCTAGTCTCTCCAATCTGTGAAGAATGCTTTAAGTTATGGACTCTGGACTTAAATCAACTCTAGTCAATTTGCCACCTCTTTGTCCCCAGACACGAGAAGACCCATATGAATCTATGATGGCTGTAAAATAAGGTATTAGTATAATGCTTGGACTGTATATATGTATGTAAGCATGATGCACGTGCTATGCAACAAGTAGCAAGCAAGCACTTAGCATGTAGCAAGTAACAAGAAGCAATCAATAGGCAACATACAATCATAAGCCTTCTAACCTTAATCCTCCCACACGCGTGTTCAACGGTGAATCTCTTTACCTAAGATTTTTTATCTTGGCCTTCATATCAACAAAGGATATTACGAGCCAATGCGTACGCCAAATCTCTCTTTAAAATAAAAGCATAGAAACAATATTTATAAATATAAAGGTCTAACATAATCCTTATTAGCCTGAATGGGCTTCAAAGATATAGGCCTTGGCTTTTATAAATAGAAACACCTCATGGAAATTTAAATAAAAAAACACTTTGGATAAAGATCCTAGGGGAAATAACTAGGCTATTATATGTGGTCAGGGTCTGTTGAAAAGTTAAGGTTCCCTTAGCAAAATGCTCTCCATTATGAACTTTGAGTTACAGGCCAAGGTCAAAGGGGCCTAGCATCCTTTACCAACTCAAGAGAAGATTACCCCCCTTAAGGACTTGGGTTACAGACTCTGGTCAGATGAGCCTACTAATCTCTCTTGAATCGAGTTAAGGCTAAGAGTGATGGTTAGCCAATCTATAACTCTATAAAGCTAGTGGAATCATGGAATCATAAACCAATGCCATCGGTTTAGTAGGGACATGCAGAATGAATGCAAGAATGAAATAATAATCGATAAAATAATTCTAAACAACACAAGTAGAATCAGTATCTCTTATCCCCAGTGGAGTCACCACTGTAGACGGTGGGGTTTAGCGCGCGTCCATGATTTTAGCAACCATGACACTGTTTAGGCTCAGGGCCTTAAAGAATACACTAACCAATGTCACAAAGACATGGTATGGAGATGAGGAGTCGCCACCCGGGTTAATAACTAGGAAAAATCAAAAAGGTGGTACTTGATTCCCTAAAACAAGGTTAGTACCACAACTAGAAAATTCTGGATACGGAATACTAACTTCTCTTAGTCTCGTATTCATTTAGAATAATTTTATAAATGATTATCTCATCCTCTAATTACATGCAATTTTATTAAACCCTATTTGACATCCATCTAACTCTAGGCATCTAGTCAATAAAATTACACAATAAAAAATGCACTCAAGATCATGTTGTCCCTAAGTCTAAACTATGTTAATTTTATTAAAAAGTTATTGCGAGATTTACATTTTATTTATAAGTGAGAAAGAGACTAAAGGTGGGACTACATTTTTTATTAATTAGTGAGCCTAAATCTATTTATTTTACTTTGCCTAAAAATGTTCTTAAGTCTATTCAATTTTAAAGAAAAATTAAATTAATGGGCCTAAGTCTAACTTGGTTTTATTTTAAATGAAATATGGGCCTATGTTTATTTATTTTAAGTGGGCTGAGCTAAGTCTAAACAAGTTTTAATTAATTAAGTGGGCCTAAAATCTAATTAACCTAATGGGCCTAAATTAATTTTAATTATTTAAAGTCCTAAACCATTTTTAAGCCTATTTATTAAGTGAGTTAGACCTAAACGTTGGCTTGGGGCCTAAAACCAAATAAAAAAGCCCAAAAACATTAAAAAATAACAAAATCAAATCAAAACACATTCATATATGATTTCTAAAAAAACCTAATTTAATTACATATAAACCCTAAATTAAGCTACTATCACCATTGATTTTAATTTGATTTTTACCTAATCGAACCTAATTACTAATTGATTTTAAAATGTAGAAAATTAAATCTTTCATTATTCCCACTACTGGGGCTATTACAAACTACGTACAAAATTAAAATTAAACAATTATACACCCATGAATTAAAATACCTACACAGAACACCAAAATGCAGAATAAAAATTAAAATCCTAATATCTACTGGAAGACAACATAGGTTCTTCCATGGCATTCCATGGACCTTTTATTCATTTGAACACAGACAGAATCTTCCTCAATCCACAATCGAACATCAAAAACAAACAAAAAAACACAAAAAAAAAATTAGATTAGTGAAATTAAATACTCAAATCAATAACAAAAATAAAATAAACAAATCATTAAGGAAGAAAAGAATAAAGAAAAGAACACTGTGATGATCTTAGATGTTGTATAAATGCCCTTTTTAGCCCCTCAGATTAGATTTTCACTATTGAAATTGAAGTATTGTTGATTCTGGATTGGGATTTGATTGCTTTTGAAAACACTGACAATATCCAAAATTAGGGTTTTTTTTGCGCTCACAATCTCTCTGGTTTTTTTCATTCGTCTTTTTTCTCAGTGTGTGTCTCCTCGTCTCCCCCTAAAATCCCCTCTCACGCACGCATGCAGACTCTGCTTTTAAATGCAGAGTCTACCTGCATACTGACTTCCTCCTTTAGAGGAACAGACTCACCTGATGATAGTGTTTGTTTTTTATTTCTGCTATGACCCTTTTTTTTTTAAAATTATTTTATTTTAAAATGAGACATGCAGTGTTAATAAAATTTGGAGATTTTATTAATTTATTTTCATTATTTGTGTTTTATTTCTGTTATTTTATATTTAATTAAATTTTCTACGTAAAAATATTATTTTTGGTCGTTTAATTTGCGTGGATATTTTAACATTATTATTTCTATTATCGTTTTATTAAATGTCACTATTTATTTTGTTAATAAATTATTTTATTAATTGGATTGTTATTTTATGTATTATATATATATTAACTTGGGTTATGTATTTGTGCATATGTGTAATTTGCATGTGTGTGTATATGTATTATTATTATATGTGAGAAAATATATATATATATATATATATATATATATATATATATATATATATGTATTAATTGTGTGGTGGACATTTTTACATAAAGTTGATCACATTATTTTAATAATACTTTATTATGTAATATTATATATATATATATATACACACATGCATGCATTAAACACCAACACACACACACAACATAAAAAAGAAGAAAAGAAAGACGTGAAGAACTTAGAAGAAAAAAAAACTCACAGTAGCTCTCATTGCACCATCCAATTCTTCCCCTGTCACTGTGCCTCCATCACTTCCGGTCACCATTTTCTTCGATTCTAGTGTCTTTCTCTTCCTTTTGCACTGGTGAGTACTAATCCAAGTTTAGTTTAAGCTTTAATCTCCATTTGATTGAGTTTTTATTTATGGAGTTCTAGGGTTTCAAACTTTTTTTAGCCTGATCTAGCTTGAATCTTGCAAACTCCCTTTACAAATGTGATTCTTGATAGCTTAATCTACCTCTATGAATTTTTGTATCATTTTTGAAATTTATTTTGAATTTTGTGAATTTTTGAATATTTTATTATTATTTTATTAATTTTCGTAAATTAATTATTAAAATTATAAATTCGGTATTTTTCGTGTTATTATGAGTTAATATTAATTTTAGAATAAAGAAAATAATTTTTAGGGATATTATATAATTTCTCTGAATTTTTAGAGTTTATGTGAAAATTAAATAATTAGGTTAGAATTGGATTTTTATTGGAATATTGGTCTAAATATGTTTTTTAATTAGTATTAATAATATATATGTTGAGAAAATAATTTTAGGTATTTTTATAATTTTTAGGGAATTTTTGAATAATAATAGTATATTATGTAAGTTTTTGTATTATAGGGGTAGAAACGTAATTTTTTGTTAATTATAGTTAAATAATAAATTGTGGTTAGTTTTAATAATAATTAAGGAATTTAAAAGGATTTTTACAAATTATTTACTATTTAGACTAATTAACACTAGTTCTCGAAAATTAATTTTTTAATAATATATTAGGTATTATTTTGAATATTATGTGTATTTTTATTATTATATGGATAAATATGTAACTTTATGCTTATTATAGTTAAGTATATATTTTAATTAGTTTTATTAATATTTAGGAGGTTTAGAGGATTTTTATAAATTTATAGGTATTTTTAATTAGGTAATATTAATTTTGAATATTATTTTCAAATATTATATATGTGTGTGTGTGTGTGTGTGTGTGTGTGTGTGTGTGTGTGTGTTTGTGAAATTTTGTTTTTAAGTTTTAATGAGAGATGATTTTATAAGCTATGGATATTTTGATGTAATAAGTATTTTTGGAAAATAAATGACTTAATTTTGTGATGTTTTGTTGAGTTGTGAGTTCAATCGGGTTAATACTGTATTGGAGAGCCGACTTGAGTGTAGACTGTGTGTGAAAATTTTAGAAGTGTATTTTCTGTGCAGGAATAGCTCTACCTATGGTAGAGAGATGTTCGTTTTACAGAGGAGACTCTACCAAAATTTTGGTAGATTTTCTCATAAAATGTGACATCTTTCGTAAATTTCTAGCATTAATTAAGGTTTTTTCTTATCTATCGAGTCTTATCCGGTCTTCCTCGAGTCAGTCTAGAATTTCGCTATTTCTGTTGATTTTCGATTTTAATTTCATAGACGTATTTTTAAAATAGGTCTGTTAATTTCTTTTCTAGAGAATATCGGAGTGGAAGCTGTTGGATCGAGGCAGACGCGTGGTCGTCAGCCTTCTCGCTCGTCTTGTAAGTTGATAAATTGATTTGTTCGTGTGTTTTATTTAAAGATGTGTGCGCTCATATTTTAGTATTCATTATATGATTTATTTAATTTAAATGCTACCATTTAATATTTAAATGCATTTTATATATTTAAACTTCATTTTTGAGAAATTTTGGTAGAACGGGCTACCTGGTGGGTTTTACCAGAATCGTGTACACATGGTAGAGATTGAGAGATGGATCCAATATATATATATGACTTGTGGATATGAATTGGGACGAGTGTCTTGGTGGAAGCCTTTGCTCTTGCGGATTGCCAATGATTGAAAAGTTAATAATGGACTGGGATGGGTGCCTCAGTGGACACCTTAGCTCTCGAGAACTGTCAGTGCCATGTATTTAGAGTAAGTGGATGACTGTGCCTTGGTGCCTCAGTTGATGCCTTTACTCTCGAAGACCGGCAATCTATGTGGATTAAGTGGGCCCAGTGGCCATTTAGAAATTTGGGTTTAGGGTTCTACCGAGATTTTTCAAAAGCTATATATATATATATATATATATATATATACGTTATAAATTATTTTCATTATATCTATATGATTTTCAAAAAGGGTTTTCAAACCGTACAGCTCTTTTTATTAACTTACTCAATGAGGTCTGAATCCCCTCAATCTATTTTTTTTAGGAGCTTAGGAGTTCGACCTCAGACCGCCTCTACGCCGAATTTCTTCATCACCGGCTATATTATATAGGTCACTGTAAGTTGTACTGTAGTAATGACTCTAGCATACTGCAGTAGTGCGTGTACTATGAGATTGTATAACTTAAATTTACTTATGCATTAGAGTTTTAATGAATCACGTTTATGTATAATGTTTAAGATTGATTTATGATATTGATGATGAAGAATATTTTATTATGCGCACGATCTTGTTTATTTTTTAGAAAAATCAGTTTGATAATGTGTTCTGATATAGAATAAAGTTTTAAATTTGAAGGTTTTATTTTTCTTTGCTTTAAGGCTTACTACGGGTTTCGAGGGCCTTATGCCTACCCATTCCCTAATGTTGTTCACGTGCCCTCGGGTTCGGGTTGTAACAATTTCAAAAAATTACGCCTTTAAAAACCTTATCAGATAATAATAAAGATCAAATTGAATTTTCAACCAATCAAAAAACTAAAAAAATCACTAAAAAATACGTAAAAATTTGAAAAAATGGGATTTTATGAGTTAGAATTATGCAATGCCGATCGAAAATCCATAATTCCAATCGACATTATGGATTTTCGATTGGAAATCCATAATTTCGATTTTCAATTTTTTTTACTTTTAATTACCAAAAGACCCCTGAAAAATTGACTTATTTGCAATCAAATCCTAAAAAACGTTGCAATTTTAATCCCTAAAGTCTAGAAAATCAACAACCAAGTTCAATTTTTAAATGAATTTCATTAAAGGGGCTTACATTGCAATTGTGCACAATTGCATCCCAAAATTGGGTGCTTACAATAATAATAATAACAATAGTTTTAGTAATCGAATCCATAGGTGTTCAAAAGCCAGAGGTTGTTACTCATCTTCGAGAAGGTATCATATTGCTTCTTTTTGGATGGAATGGTCTACTAAAGAGAGTAGGACCCTAACCATAGGAACTTTATGTAAGAAGCAATACTGCTAAATATGGGGTTATGTATATGACTACTTAAGAGAATGGGACCCTTATTAGATTACTATAAAGGTTAGGCTTAATAGCTTCCCATTTTCATTACAGTGGTGAATTCTTAGTGTTCAACACTCCTTTTATGGCTTTGGGGCTGCTTAGATTAGTGTTTGATTTGGAATTTTGGTATTATGATGGACTACATGTGTTCAAAGCTCTCTATCTATTGTTGGAGTTACAAGATTAATGGATCAGTTCTTAAGGGCCAAAATGAAAGTGAATAGAATTTGTAGTTTTTGGTTTTATTTGTCTGAGGGCATGATTTTAATCTTCAATTGGTTGTTCTTGGTAGAAAATAAGGAGAATGATAAAGTTGATGATTTGGCTACATTTCATGAATTCTACATTGAAATACTCAAGATGGCAACATTTAGGTTTGTTGTGGAGAACATAGTTTCTTAACATAGAGAAAAGGCCCCTAATATAGTGTATAAGGGTAAGCTTGAGAATCAAATTAGGATTGCTGTAAAATGATTTAATAAATCTACTTGGGCTTATGATAGACAATTTTTGTTAAACGAAGCACGTGTTCTTGTCTCTTTCTCTAATATATTTGCTAGCTTTAGAAGTTATTTCATCATAAGTGCACTGTTACATGGCTAGTAATATGGCAATCTTCAAGTTCTTGCTTTATGATCACTACATTCCTGTCTTTTATAATTTAATTTTTTAAAATTGTAGGCTGTTGGCCAGCTTCGAAACTATAGCCTAGCAAATTTACTTGTCTGTTATTGTGAAGGCAAGGAAAGGCTACTTATTATAGAATGGAAAAAATCATTTTTAAGCCCCTGAACTATAACGGTTTTTTCTATTGAGCCCTTATGTTTTTATTGCATTGCATTAAGCCCCTATATTTTTAGTTATGAAGCTGTTGAGCCCCAGTTTGTCCCAATTTGATAGACAAATTACAATTGTTTGTCACGCTCTATTAAGTAGCGAGTGACAATTCATGTCCTATGCTAAATGGTTAAATGTTAACTGACTAGACTTAGTAATATTGATTATTCAGCAGTCAACAATAGTTAAAATTACTAAGTCTAGTCACCCAATATTTAACCCATTTAGCATAGGACACGAATTGTCACTCTCTACTTAATAGGGCATGACAAACAACTACAGTTTGTCTATCAAATTAGGACAAACTAAGGCTCAATAGCTACATAAATAAAAGTATAGGGGGCTCAATGCAATACAATAAAAGCATAGGGGCTCAATAGAAAAAATCGTTATACTTCAAGGGCTTAAAAATGTATTTTGCCTTGTAGAATTTATGCATAATGATACATTAGCAAAACATTTATTTCATTGTAAGATTGTTTGTTTAATCATAAGATCAATGTCCTTTGCTTTTTTTTCTATTGTGTGAGATTTTTATTAGTTTGATCAAAGTTTAATGATTAAGGAATTGCAATACTTTTTTTTAGGTGTAGATCTAATAGGAAGGATAAAGAGAAGAAATAAGATTGTCAAGTTGCCCATAGTGTTGAAAGGAGTGATTAAAGAAAGGGTTGGCTTTCTTAAAATAGGATTTTTTTTATCAACAACAGAGCAAAAGGCTTGAAGTTTCCTAATCTTTTGATATTTCAAAATAAAATATTGATCATTTATATAGTCAACCTATATGCTATGTCTTTTAAATAAAAGTTGCTTGGTTTAGCCTAAGGTCACCAGAGTGTAAACGTCATAAATACTAACATGACCCAATTATGCCTCTATTTACATCCATGAATTTCACCCTATCATATCATATATCCAAATCTCTAGTACTTGATTTTTGCTAAGCTCTATCATTGCAAAACTGAATAGATCCACAGTATAAGAAGATTATTAGGTGCACAAAATCAATTTTCTTAATAAATGATATTCTTTTTAAACAACTAAAGTATTTAATTTTGTCTTTAACGAGAAGTACATCAAATTTTGCTAGGAGATGCATGATTCAAATTTTGCTAGGAAATAAAGGATTTTATTTGAATTATAGGATTTGCTGAGAGATTCTAATTGAAACTATTTCACCTCATTGTCAGGTCCAGCTCTCATTATATAGTACTTGGTGAGGAGTCCTACATCCTACCCAGAAAAAAATATGAGTAGGAAAGTTAGAAGTAAGTGGATAACAAGAAGTTAAAATAAACTACATTGATTCACAGTTAAGTCTAGAATTAGATATTTACCCATCCTGCGTAAGAACCAACTAATGCAGGTGCAATTGGTGACGATAATTTTCAGTAATAGTATGAGTTTATCTGTGTTAATGTTTATACAACTTGGGGTTTTTACCTTCGTTGACTTATGAAAAGGCCTTAAAAGGGGGTGAATAAAGCAATTGAATAATAAACAGAAATTAAGAGATTTGAGCAAGAATTTAGAGGAATGTTGAGAAGGAAGAATGATAACCGCAAGAATTTAAAGAGTTTGGATTCTTAATAATCCTACATATTCACCTAACTTATCCCTAAGTTAGAGTTTTCAATTTCCTATTATCTTATTTATAAAATTGAGATTATATAAAAGTTTTATGGCTCGCTCTTCAACCTTACAATTTAAGTATTCAAGGATACTCAAAAACCAATTCATAAGTGTTTTTAAGGCTCATACTAAAACCAATTTTCTAAGTGTTTTAATGGCTAAACACTTAAAACAATTCCTTTAAAATAGAATCTCACTTCCCATTTTCTCACTCACCAACTTTCTCAAAAGTTATATAAAAATAAAATGAATTTTGAAAGAGTTTAGAGAGATTAATTGAATGCTTGAAAGTATATAATGAATAAACAAGTTTATTAACCTCAAAATAATCTTTAGAGGTTATATTTAAGCTTGAGCAATTCAATTATAGCTGTTGGAAGCAATAAGTTTGTTTCCAACTAAATCAAAGTTCATTTGAATGTAATTTGGACTTTTGAGCTGCAATTTGTTAAGTACCAAATAGGATTACATTAGTCCTGGTTGGGACACTTCAAAAGTAGCCATTTATAGCCATTTCATGTTTGTATATCTTTGATCCCAGGCATGACCCCGTCGACATATAAATCGAGATTAGTTCTGCCTAAAAATCAAAATTTTACAGAATTAGGTCCCGGTCAGGACTACCTAGTCCTAGGTAACATCCCGGTCAGGACATTAACTGAGATCAACACTATCCAAAAATCCATTTTAAGCATATTTTAGCTCTTCAGTCCTGGGCTTGGTCCTAGTCAAGACTAAGCTCTAAATAGGTTCTAAAATTTCCAAAATTGTGCAATTTGATTCATGTCTTAAGTCCGATCGAGATAGTACTTGTGATGTCTTTTTGAGATAATTTTTCTTTGATAATTCATCATTATTTTGATTTCAAACTTATACACACTTGAAACAAATACATTAGTTGCTCAAAATTAAGTTTGTTAAGATCAAAATTAAGATTTATAACTTACTAAGTTCAACAACTTGTAAATTGGTGTTGATTGCAACCGAATGGTAAGTGATCATACCCCTTGGTTGAAAATTAGTGGATTCTCCTGTCCATAAATTGAGATTAAAGACATCTTGATGTAGTGAAAGCTTTAAATAAAAAAATAAAATAAAATAAGAAAACAAATGGAAGAAATATTGTAGTCCATGAATTTGCACACATAACAAAAAACAACAAAGGATAAATATTGAAGTATGTTAATTCGCGCACAAATGCCAGAAATCAATCTTCTATAACCTATTGATTTGTGCACAAATACCAAAATATAGGCATTAATATTCATTGATCCACACAAAAGAATACCGAAAATTGGGAAAATAGAAATCTATCTCACATAGCCCTAAGGCTTACATATTTAGAGGGTAACACAAACCTACCAACCTTAACCCTAATTTTAATTAGGAAATAAAATAAAGATAATTTTATTTAAGGTATGAAATCAAATCCCTAACAACATAGGAAAGTCAAATTCTAAGAATAAAAATCAAATAATAATAATAATAATAATAATAATAATAATAATAATAATAATAATGAATTATATATGTTGTCCCTTGTTTTACAAACTCATTCAAAGGCTTGTTGTTTCGCATCATTCCCTTTAAGGTAGAGAAAATTCATCCTCGAATTTTACCCAAATATTGAGAAATAAATTTTCTATAGAACATCATGAATTTATCTTCAACTTGTAATTCATTCAAAATAGAAATTAAAGGAATATAAGAATAAAGAAATTTATTAATGCCAATAAAATTAATATATTCAACATCGTCGTCATCCTCTTCATCAAGTTTTGGCTCATCTCCAATAAATACATTTTCATCATCACCGTCATCAGTATCATAGAAAAGGCTCTCTTCATAATACTCTATTGGCATGATTTATAAGAATCAGTGCGACTCTGATACCAACTAATGTAGCGGAAGCTTTAAAGAAATAAAAATAAAATAAAATAAGAGAACAAATGGGATAAATATTTTAATCCGTTGATTTGCACACAAATACCAAAAAACGAACAAAGGATAAATATTAGAGTCTGTTGATTCGAGCACGAATGCTAGAAATTAATCTTCTGCAACCTATTGATTTGTGCATAAATACCAGGATATAAGTATCAATATTCGTTGATTCACACAAAAGAATACCAAAAATTAGGAAAATAGAAATCTGATTATCAATTTAACAAAAATTATCTCACATAGCACTAAGGCTTACATATTTATAAGGTGACACAAACCTACCAAACCTAACCCTAATTTTAATTAAAAAATAAAATAAAGACAATTTTATTTAAGGTAGGAAATCAAATCCCTAACAATATAGGAAAGTCAAATTCTAAGAATAAAAATCAAATAATAATAATAATAATGAATTATACATGTTTTCCCTTGTTCTGTAAATTCATTCAAAGGTTTGTTGCTCCGCATCATTCCCTTTAGGGTATAGAAAATTCATCTTCAAATTTTTCCCAAATATTGAGAAATTAATTTGCTATAGAACACCATAAATTTATCTTCAACTTGTAATTCTTTCAAAATAAAAATTAAAGGAATATAAGAATAAAGAAATTTATCAATGCCAACAAAATCAATATATTCAACATTGTCCTCATCATCTTCATCAAATTTTTGGCTCATCTCTAATAAATACATTTTCATCATCACCATCATCAGTATCATAGAATAAGCTCTCTTCATAATACTCTATCGGCATGATTAATAAGGATCAGTTCGGCTCTGATACAAACTGATGTATTGGAAGCTTTAAAGAAATAAAAATAAAATAAAATAAGATAATAAATGGGATAAATTTTGTAGTCTGTTGATTTGAGCACAAATACCAAAAAATAACAAAAGATAAATATTGAAGTATGTTGATTCACGCACGAATGCTAGAAATCAATCTTCTGCAACATGTTGATTTGCACACAAATACCAGGATATAGGCATCGATATTCATTAATTCACATAAAAGAATACCGAAAATTAGGAAAATAGAAATTTGATTATCAATTCAACAAAAACTGTCTCACACAGCTCTAAGGCTTACATATTTATAAGGTGACACAAACCTACCAACCCTAACCCTAATTTTAATTTAAAAATAAAATAAAGACAATTTTATTTAAGATAGGAAATCAAATCCCTAACAATATAAGAAAGTCAAATTCCAAGAATAATAATAATAATAATAATGAATTATATATGTTGTCCCTTATTCTACAAACTCATTTAAAGGCTTGTTGCTCCGCATCATTCCCTCTAAGGTGGAGAAAATTCGTCCTTGAATTTGCCTAAATATTGAGAAATAAATTTTCTATAGAACATCATAAATTTATCTTCAACTTGTAATTTCTTTAAAATAGAAATTAAAGGAATATAAGAATAAAGAAATTTATCAATGCCAATAAAATCAATATATTCAACATCGTCCTTATCCTCTTCATCAAATTTTGGCTCATCTCCAATAAATACATTTTCATCATCACCGTCATCAGTATCATAGAATAAGTTCAATTCATAATACTCTATCGGCATGATTAATAAGGGTCAGTTCGACTCTGATACCAACTGATGTAGAGGAAGCTTTAAAGAAATAAAAATAAAATAAAATAAGAGAACAAATGGGATAAATATTGTAGTCCGTTAATTTGCGCACAAATACTAAAAAACAACAAAGGATAAATATTGAAGTCTGTTGATTTACGTACGAATGCCAAAAATCAATCTTCTACAACCTATTGATTTGCACACAAATACCAGGATATAGGCATCAATATTCATTGATTCACACAAAAGAATGCCGAAAATTGGAAAAATAGAAATTTAATTATTAATTCAACAAAAATTGTCTCACATAGCGCTAAGACTTACATTTTTATAGGGTGGCACAAACCTACCAACCCTAATCTTAATTTTAATTAGGAAATAAAAAAAAAAAGACAATTTTATTTAAGGTAAGAAATCAAATCCCTAAAAATATAGGAAAGTCAAATTCTAAGAATAAAAATCAAATAATAATAATAATAACAATAATAATAATAATTAATTATATATGTTGTCCCTTGTTCTGCAAACTCATTCAAAGGCTTGTTGCTCCACATCAATTTTGATTGATGCCACCACACAGTAGCCCTACCCCTTAATCTCGTGGCAACTAAAGGAACACGTTTGTCTTCCAGCACCCCTTTAAATTCTAGAATCTCCTTGACCGTCGACAGCCAATCCAAAAATTTTTCAGCTTGAAGGCTGCCATGAAATTTTGGAATCTTAGTTCGCATGCCCATTTCCCAGCGCCTATTATTATCATCTGCGATAGATCAATTATGTCTGTGAGGATCCTCATCTTTATACTCGTTCCTCACCTCCTCATCATCACCAAATTGTTTTAGACGATTATTTCCTTGGGCTCTATTCTGATTACCCAATATCGTGGCCAATCTATCTGTCAACTGATCCACCACTAGATTCATTCGCTCGTCAATTATCTCCTGGACCCTCTGCTTCATGTCTCATTCATACACCTCCAGCACTCATCTCCTAGGCAACATGTCGTCAGGATTAATGCTCTAATACCACCTGATATAGCAAAAGCCTTTAAGGAGAATTGAATTCGTTGATTTAAATAATACCCGAAAACAATAAACCAAAACCCTGTTGATTTCAAGAATACTAGAAGAATTAGAAGAATTACGTTTGTAATTTATTTTTAATTAATAAAAAAATGTCTCTAAACAACTCAAAGAGGCAAATAAATAGTGCCTAAGGAAAAATCCCAAAACAAAAAAAGAAAAAGCAAAAAATTCCAAAAAAAAACATAAATTTTAATATCAAATTTAAGGGTCTAAATAAAGAAATTTGAGTCCGATGATGGATTGTTGCAAACAAAGTGTATAGCATCCGTTATAACTCTCTGAGTCAGCTTCGATTTGATATATTATGGGCCCTATAAGTTAATCGGTATCGCCATGACTATTCATTTGAAATCCAAGTGCACACGTCCACTCTATCAAATTCATCTATAAACTTCATTATTGTCTCATCCACATCATATCTGCCAATTATTTGGTTTATAAGACCACATCATCATCTAGTTACAAAATCAGTTATTCATTTTGAAAATATATATATCTTTTACAGTATCTAACATTCAGCTTGCAATTTTCATTGTTTTTTCAGTGTTATGATAGTAGTTAGTAAAATACTTGCATGGTTAAAGGAAAATGATAAAACAGCTTAACTGATTGCTTAGTGAACTCGGCCTTATGCTAACCAAATGCCTATAATATAAATAATATATTCCAACAATAATTACTGGACATTACAATTACCACTTTTAACATTTCACTTTCTTTTACATGAGTTGGCGAGCTCCTCAAAATATGTAGGGACATCCCACCTAGTGGACATAGACAAACATAAAAATCCTATGAAAATTACTAATACCATGAACTTCAGGCATGCCTCATTAGTGAATAGTTCCAAAGAAAGAAAATGATATAAAATCAGCGCACATCAAATATGTTCTGATATTCTAGGTTGCTAATTAGAGCCCATATCAAATACACATAATATCTGCCAAATGGATTCTAAAGGAATTACATAAATTCAAATCTTGTGCCCAGCCAGTGAAGTGGCACTTTGCTCACCATCACATTTTTCTAGTTCACAAACAGGGCATCGAACAAGCTGAAGATTTGAAAGCACAGACAATGTTGCATCACCAAATTATTTTAATCTAATAGCACTGTTTAAATCTTTTAGAATATTACAAGAAACATGTTAGGGCAGTTGCAGCATTGTAAGTCAATTACTGCAATTCAAATTCCCATTTTGATGTCTTTTAGCACAGAAGCCCCATAAGACTCCAACAGCTTCTCCGTAGCATTTCATTTTCTCGTTTTCACCAGCAAGCTGAGTCTTTCAGTGAGGAGTGCTACCTTGGAGTCAGAGAAAAATGCACCAATTCTCATCCAATCTGATTGTCCTAAGAAAATCGGCATGGGGGAAGAAAACTGCATTTTTGCTAAAATACTTGCTATATATGCAGTTATTTTCTATGCACTATAAAACATGTTCATAAAGTCCAAAAAACACGTTCAGCAAATCAATTCTAGATAGGCTTGATATTCTTCAAGAAAGAGGCCAGTGACAATCACACATACACTTTGCATGAATATATTGCAGCATTATTTTTTAAGCTTAGGCTTAGACAAGCAGGAGTTAACATGCTTTTTACCTGTAGCATTTATCTGTGATTCTTTCAGCTTTTATTTCCATAATAATATTAAATAAGAGTAAATGCACCATAGCAGGTGCTCAGATAAGTTACTAATCTTTAAGAGACATGGTTCAGAAATGTAATGCAAGTATCTCACATGAGGAAAAGACAAGCAAAATTCAATGGGAACTCACCCAGATGCTTCTCTTTCTCACGAAATTTGTAAGAGCGACTGCCATCTGAGAAGGAAAAAAAAAAACAAAACAAAAATCTCTAAGTCAAATTTACTATAATAAATTTAACAATATTCCAGGGGTTCTAAACTAAACTGATGCTCCAGAAGTAAACCATAAAGTAAAATGAATTAAAAGTTCATTAAATAAACAGTTGTACAAGCATAGAGTTTGGTCCACTTGAATGCCCCATGGCCAGGATTGGGAACCTGAAGATCATGATTGATTCGTACAGACGTTCACTCAGTTCATTGCATTAATACTTTATAGATTCCCTTTATCAAGTTAGCTCAACTAAATTATGAGAGCTATACAAATCTAAAACGGTGAATAGCCGCAAAAATCCAAGTCAACCTCTACCAAATCGCCATTTGATAATTGAAAATTACAATTTTTTCTGTAATTGATCGTCAAAGAAGAATAATAAAAGCAGTCAAAACAAAAGAATTTACATTTTATCAAAATTACACAATTACACAGCTATAAGAGCCAATACCCAAAGAAAAAAAAAATTACTCGATGTTGATTTTCTTTTTCTTCAAAAAATCAAAGATAAGGAGAGTCAGAAGATGTATTGATTGCTCTGCTTTCGTAGGATACAACAACAGGGTCCTAATTCATGAACTTTCGACAGTTGGGAGCTCTACATATACAAGGACTTTCAGGTCATCACGCTAATCCATATCAAACAAGTAATCATACTTCTGAAGCATAAATTAAATAGGCTTAGTCCTCAACAAAACCCAAATAAATAAATACCTCAGTGAATAGAAAATTCAATGGATAAAGTTAGTCCAGTTGCACAAACAGAAACAGAGGGGATCTAAATCATATGTTAGCACATCGCCAGCAGAGACATTGGCTTTAGTGAAGTTCTGTACTCGCATTTTGAGGTTTAGAAATGTGATAACTCAGCGAGAGCTTGCTTTTGAGAGGCGGTGAGCTGAGTTTGTGAGATTTTGGCGAGTATTGACAACCTTATAAACTAATGGGTACCATTAACTTGCTGTAGGCAGTCAGTAACCTTGTACTGATACAAACATTTGCATTGCAGCAACATGGGCATTAACAAACAATACAGTAAAAAACAAAAAAAGGCAAAAGGTTCCCAAAAAACCCTCGAACTTTTATAAAAAAAAGCATTTAACACCATAAACTAAAAAAAAGTATAAAAAACCCTTAAACTTTTAAAAATGGTTCAAATAGAACCCTTTTCAAAATTAAAATATTTATTAATTAACATTTTATTTTAAAAATTAATTTTAGAGTATAAAATTATTTTTAAAAATTAATTTATTCTTAAAAATTATTTATTTTGAAGCACATGTCACTTATTTTCTTAAAAAATAAATTTATATTGAAATTGATAAAATTTTATTGAAAAATGTAAGAAATATTATTAAAAATTATTAAACTATATATGTTTCTTCTTATAAAATAATTATTATTTAACAATATTTTTATTTTTAAGAATAACTAAAGTTGACAAAATAATTTATATCAATAACTTTTAATGATATTTTAATAATTAATATTTAATTATTGATTAAGCGTATAAAATATCATTAAAAATTTATTGATTTAAATTTTTTTAAACTATTTATTTTTATTCTTAAAAGACAATAATTTTTAATAATATGTTTCTTTTGAAGAATAAAAATATTTTTATTTATGAAAATTATTATGAAATGGACTGTTTTTATGAATAAAAATATTTTTATTCATGAAAATTATTACAAAATAGTATATTTTTATGAATAAAAAATAATTTTATGCTTAAAAATAAAAATATTCTTAAATAATAATTATTTTGTAAGAAGAAAAATATATAGTTTAATAATTTTTAATGATATTTCTTACACTTTTGAATAAATTTTGTCAATTTTAATGTAAATTTATACTTCAAAATAAATAATTTTTAAAAATAATTTTGTACTCTAAAATAAATTTTTAAATAAAATGTTAATTAATAAATATTTTAAATTTAAAAAGAGTCTATTTGAACCATTTTTAAAAGTTGAAATTTTTTTTTTATATTTTTATTTAATTTATGGTAATAAATGCTCTTTTTATAAAAGTTTAAAGATTTTTTTGTACTTTTTGCTAAAAACAAAAAAAAAAAAAATTCTTTTTTTAACCCCTAACACATGGATCATCTATCTGAGAGGATACGTGTTGTGGCTGCCCACAACATTTACCAAAATATAAAGCCAAAACCCTTACACTATTACGAAAATATAAATTTGGCCTACCAATTTTTGGAAAGAAAGAGTCAATGTCCAACTCAATCAACTTGATGTGTAACCAACAAAGAAGGCAACGCAAGGACTTTGGCAAGGAAAATATATATATATATATATATATATATACAAACATAAGCACTGTCTTCAAAGTATGTCGCCTTCACATTCTTTAACTTTTCAATTTTCTCAAATAAAATAAAAATTCTCAAAATAAAAAATTGTCATTACCCCCAAAAACAATAATTCACAAGAGAAAATGTATGTACACAAAACTCTTCAATTGGTCAAATCCCACCCACGTTACAAAGCCGCCACCACCACCATCACCACCACCAAGCCCCCTAAACTTGACTTTCCCACGATGCATCATCACCCCTTAGCCGATCACTCGACCGTTCACCTACATCATCCTTTTTAGTACTCTTGCTTCTGACCACATCACCGCCACCTACCCCCTTTACAGAACCGGTTCTAGAAATAAAAGGTGGTATCAATGTTAAACCAGAACGGTCAGGTCGTGGTTCTTGGTCGAACCGCTCATAATAAAAAAAATTTCTGCTACGCCAACTGCTTCCGCTCCTACTTCTGTAGCCTTTTTTTGAACTCGAAGCTCTAGGGAATGCCACGCAACTCTTTGTACGGTTCAAGTGAGTGTTCATCAACTGGTTCCTTACTTCCTCTGGCAATCTTAATGTAAACCGATCGAAATTTTCACCCGGTTGAACCAATGAATGTCCGGTCGAGTGTGACCTTGAAAATAACCTACTGAGCCGCCACCCCGTTGACCACGATCGAGGTGGCCGATTCTGATTAGCTGTGTTTGGTAAGATCACCTCAGGAGATTGTTGATTTCGATCATGTTCTTCCAAAACGTGAATTAAAACGTCGTTTTGTGTCTGGTCATTAGTATCAATGGACCGCTGGAGCTGGCCTGGCTCAACCGAGTTGTTGTTGTTCGGTCCAAAAAAACTAACCGAATCGAAAGCCACGTCACCTGGTTTAGGAACCAAGTTAGCGCGGCAAACAGGACAAGTAGTGTGAGAAGCGAGCCATGCATCGATACAATCAGGATGAAAGACATGGCTGCACCTAGGGATTAAACGCAGCATTTGATCATCTTCGAACTCATTTAAACACACAGCACACTCCAGTGATTCCTTGCCGATTTTATGGCCTTTGACCGTCGAGTAAAGAAACGTGGGAAATGCATCGATAACCTCCCGTTCAAGGCCCGGAAGCCTTCTCCGAGACCAGCGACCGCCGCCTCCAATAAGCACGCTAGAAGGGTTGAAGTTACTTCCTCGGCTATACCTCCGGTGAGTGCATTGGCGGATATAAACGGAGAAAAAACCCATTACAAAGAAAGCACTGATGATAATTACCATAAGCACAGCTAAAGAAGGGCTGAAACTGGGCGCTGGAGGAAGCGTGTTAATCGGGGGCGACCCTTGCTGGGCTGCTGTAAACGGAGCAGTGAAAAAGAAAAAGAATAGTAGTACTTTAATGGGTAGCAACAAGCAGCCATGATTGAGCCGGAATATGGTTTGAGTGGAGATATTAGTCATAGTTTATTGTGAGAAGAAGTGATGATTCTCATGAGTAAATGGACCAGTTGGTTGGATTTGTAATAGTAACGTAATGGGTTTTTAATGATTCTTAATAATAATGGTTGCTAAAAGGAGAAGCAACAGCGATAAAGAGAAAGAAACATGCACATTACTGGTACAGAGATCTGGTCCTGGAGAGGAGGCGTGGAGCTGGTTGGGCCAAACGGAGGGATTATTTTTATCAGTGTTGGGGTGCTTGACTTCGAGTTTGTAGGGGCCCAACATAAACCAATTAACAAAACAAGGTAGGTGATGTCGTTAGCAAAGAAATTGGCATTAAATATAGAACTATGTTAGAGGCTAATTGCATTACATTATCTTTTATATTTAAGTATATGTATAATGTATTTATGACCAATGGAGTAAATAATTGCAATATATTCAATATATGACACTATTATTTTCTATAATTCACATAAATACATAAAAATATATATTTAATTATGTTAATTGATATGCCAATGAAATTACCATGTAGTGAAAGATTCGGCATTGAGTCGGCCCTTCCCTCATAGCTCCCCAGTTATAATTGGTCAAAAATAATAATTATTTTATTTTTCAAATTTTTTAGAAAATTGACAATAACAGAAGCTGCTAACTTGCACTTATCGATTTATCCAATGGCAAATCAAACATCTAGAAGCTTGGAGCTTTTATTTTTCTTGTAATGTTAATCTTTTGTTGACCAGTTCCATTTCTCTGAACCATCCAGCCAAGGGGTGGCTGGCGGCTTTTGTTTATTGAGAAAAACAGAAATAGAAATGTTTCATAGTTTTTACTGCGCTCCTGCAAGCAGGAGAAGGTGTTTCTGTTAGATTGGCATTTTCTAACTCTCCAAGTTTATTTTGCTTTTTGCTTAGAAGGGTTGGTAATAAGTATTAAAATTTTAAGAGCTATTGTATACTTTTATCTATTTTAATTTTCGCAGATTAAAAACATATAACTGAATTAATCAACTGTTTTCATTTCATTTATCTCTAATTTCATTCAATTTTATTAAAAAATTAATTTCATTTATAAATAAATTTTAAATATAATTTATTTACAAATCAATTTTAAATTTATTTAAACTAAACACATTTCATCAATAAATTTAGTATTAAAAAATTAAAATTGAAAATTAATTTTACAAATTTTTTATTTAACACACTCATTTAAATTTTCAAATAAATTCCATAAAATTTTGTGAAATTCATTTGAACAAAACATACTCTTAAACATATTTTGAGTTCGAATTTCAATAACTATAATGGCATTAAATTATTTGTTAAAAAATTTTTACTATCTGTATAATCCTACCAAATTAAATTAAATTAATTAGTTAAAAATCAATAAACGATGAATAACAATAGTGTGTGTGCATGTGTGTATATATATATATGTTGCACTCTAAAATAATTAAGTCTAAACTTTAAAGTTATTAAATCCAAAATCTAACAAACTTTAATCTTAATATTTGAGTATTGAGCCCCTAAAAACTCATGTATAACACTATTGAAATTTTTATTTTTAAACAATTAAAAATAAACTATTTATGTAATTTTTTAATATTATTTTTTAACTAAAACACTATTATACATATCTCAAAAACTATTCAAATTCTAAAAATATTTATATACTATATATATTTTTTACCTTAAATCACTCAAATATTTTTCTTAAACTATTAAAAATTATATTCTTAAAAAAATTTTAAAAATTACAGATAATTATTCAATATTATTTTTTTATCTTATTATTCATACTCCAATAATAAATCCCAAAAATAATCCCATTATAGTTTTCTAAATGAAAGAGCCAGATGACCTAGAACATGGACAGTTTAAAATAAAACTAAAAATTTCTTTTCAAGGCTATACTCTACACCCTTTCTCACTTAATTAACTAATTTCCAGTCATTTTCAGTCCTTTTTTTTTTTTTTTGTATATGATCCTTGGAAAATTCAAAAGAAATAAAATTATAATAGATAATCAATAGTCAATAGCGTAACTTCGTGGTAATTTACATATAAAATTTTGACGTGGCTTAGTAAAATCAATTAATGCCGATAAAATCAAGTAAAATCATATTACCAATCGCTAAATACAAAGTCATAATTAACTAGTGATTACTTTCATGCTACGGCTAATGACATCGTTTGATTCCCAGTGATGAGACATTAATCCTTAGTAATTAGGCCAACTTGACAAGAAAAGAGACGCACCAAACACAACACCAATTAATTAATTATATAAGCACTAACACACGAATATATTTTATATATTTGAACTCAAAGACCTAAAGCTTAATAAAATATTTTCTAATGACTATGCTTTTAATTTTTAAATCTTTTAATAATATTATCATTATTATTTGCAGTCTGTTTGATCAAAGATTTTTAATCTTTTTAATCAAGTTAAGATAAGATATGATGTTTTATTTATTAGTATATGGATAAGTTCATACATTAATAATTGACTTTATATCAAAAACTAGCCTGCTCAATCAGATGGATTTTAAGAGATATGTTAATCAACAGCTGCAATGAAATGGGTTATCCAAAAAGCAATCATATCTAAAGTTTGATAGCTCTTCTTATAAAATTGAATTTAGTACCAAACATATTCAACTAATCAAGCAAAGACTGCCAGTAATGTTAGTAGCTGTGGATAGTCATAGAATGTGAGTTTCAAAAATACATCAATTAGATGGATTTTAATGCTGAAATATTTCCATGCTTAGGGTTTGTAAACCTAAAGTTTAGATACACTGAAAATCTTCTCAAATACTAATCATTGTTTCTTAAGTCAATTACTGACGGCATTATCAGGCATTCAAAAATTCCAAATGAACAATAACAATATTCTATAGGTGGCTGTGCCTGTCACATAGTCAAGAAAGTAATATGATGGTGATGGATTTGATATAAAAATAAAAATAAAAGTTAATCAATTGAATATGGACAACGCCAAAAACCTTTCATAATATTTGAAAGACGAAGTGTAATTTAAAGAAAAATATATTTTTATTTCAAGAGTGAAAACATTGGCTCTATGTTTTTTCATTTACTTGGAAAAATAGGTGAATAGAAGATTCAAAGTTGGACGTATTCTTGATTAAGCTCAAGGTGTCATCATCCATGGGAATTTCCTCCACGTTATTTTCACCTCAATCTCAACAAAGTTCAAATATATACGAAAAAAAAAAAAGTTTAATGGCTGCTTAATGGATCCTTCAACCTAAAAAGGGTTAGTGTTATTTTGCAAGTCAAATATTTACTAATTAACATTCATTTATGCATAAATTTAATTTAAGATATAACAGCACAACATTCGATATGCCAAAAAAAACAAAAACAACACAACATTCGATCATAAACAACTCCGATCATATTTTGGAGAATTCGATAAAGCAATTTTGTGTGAATAACCAATGATAGTCTGGAGGAACGTAACTAGCAAGTGAAGTCATAACATCAACTTGCTTAGAGTTGGCTTCTCAAAACACATGCATCACCTTTTTGTTGCAACAAATAATAGACGTCAGATTCATTTTTGAAATGAAATTTGTTTAGGACAGTCTCAAATTTTATCCTGTAAATCTATCCACGATGAAATATAGACTAGAATTCTATTACACATGTAAGTCTCCTTCTCTTCTTTTTAACGTACTTTTTCTTCTTTTTCTTAGCACTATCCTTCCCCTTTTCTTTTTCCTTTTTTCCGGTCATAATCCTTCTTCTCTTCCTATTCCCTTTCTCCTGTCATGATCCATTCCCTCTTTTCTGTACTTTATTTTTTTAGATCAGTGGCTACTTCTTTTTCTTCGAAGTTTCTCTCAAATATTTCAAAACTTGAAATTATAACTTGAACTAGAGAGAGTAGATTTGCAAAAAATATATATATATTCAACAATTCCTTCTTCTTCTTCTTCAATTTTGTATTTTTTTAAATTGAATTTTCATTGATTTTGTTGTATTGTTTAGTTTGTATATATAAATTTATTAGTTGTAATGTAGAGATTCAAATGTTATTAATTGAAAGTTCATATGTTATTAAATAAAAATTAAATTGAATGTCAATGTCAATGAATTTACAGGTAAAATTCAATAAAAATACAGATGAAAATCAATGAATCTACTACAAATTTATTGACCTACATGTTCATTAAACTTGCAGGCAAAAGTCAGTGAATCAGCAGCAGACTCATTGATTTTGACATGTAAATTTATTGATTTTCAAAAACTTACAAGTAAAAATTAATAAAACTCATAGTTTTGATCAATTAATTTATTAATTTTTACAACGACAAATTAAATAATTAAACAAAGTTTAACATAAAAAAATGTTTGACATAAAAAAAATAGAAAGAAACACATGTTTTTTTTTTATTTACACATAATAAACTCGTAGTCCATATTTTAATATGAATAGGTTCATGGTATAACAACCCATATTATATAACTTTACTAAATAATGGACCTTAGGGCTGAATTGCACCCTCGTCTTTGAGCTTTTCCTGCAAAATGTTTGAACAATGAGCCTCATTGGTGTGTTGTGTCTTACCAAGCCCAAGAATCAATTGTAATAATTCAGCCACGATAATTAATTAATTAATAAATAAATGTAATGTCATAGTCGTACGTATAAATTTCATTAATATCAATAGAATTTATTTAGTTCTACATTAAATATTTATAAAATTTATGTATATTTCTTTTGTATAACACATATCTAAAAAGTTGATTAAATACAATTACAATTTTTATTAAATTTTCAATAAATAAAAATAAAAATTTCATCCAGTTATATGAGAAAAACTTACATGTCTGAAAAAATCTAAAATCACAGAAATGAACAAAAATATAATTTTAAAATGAATTTCAAGTGATTTAACTCTTCATAAGAAGAGAGGTGAAAAGAGGAACAAGAGTTTAAATCATATCTATTGACATTAAGACCCTGTTTATTTGTGGAAAAATATTCTTCTGATTTTTTTTTTCAATGTTTAAATTACTAAAAAAATGTTAAAGTAAAATAAATTATTAGTCAATAACAAAAAACTTAAAAATAAAGGCAAATAACTTTAAGTATCCAATGTTTGGATTATCGAATAAATAAATTAAAAAAAATTGTTAGTCAACAAAAATAACTTAAAAGTAAAGAAAAATAATTTTCCGTCCATGGAATGGAAAACTATTTCCCATTACTTAATAATAAGAAGAATTTACTTAAAATGCCTATCTTTTTTATTTCTTACTTTAATTTGTCGTTTTTTTTCTTATTTTTTTCCTCCTCTTATTTATGTTTTTATATTTATTTTATCCTTAATTTTCTTCTTCTCTCCTTTTTTCCTATTTTTTATTTTAATTTTCTTTTTATTTTTTTCTCTCATTTTTTTCTTTTTCTCTATTTTCATTTTTATTTTCTCCTTATTTTTTTATCTTCTCTCCTTTTCTCCTTTCCCTTTTTTGTTTTTATTTTTTCATTTTTTCTTCTTATTTCTTTCTTTTTTTCTTCCATTCATTATATAGGTAAAAAATAATTTGTATAAAAATATACATTACATTCATTATAAAGAAATAATTTAAATAATAAAAAAAATTAATGTCACATAAAATAATATTGTAGGCGGCAGGATTTAGCGCGTCCAAGTGTTTAACGACCACGGCACTGTGTGGGCTCGAGGCCCACTAGGAAATACGATATAGGTCTTGAGCCTGTTCGAAGATGGAGTCGCCACCCGGATAAAAGTCAGGACACACTATACAGCAACTGAATCCCACGGAAGTTCCCAGAAGCCGTCATCAGAGAACAGGTTCGAAAACTAGATATGAGTATTTGAATACTCACCTAACCTTGCAATTGGCCTTCGTTTGTGTTTTGTGTTGTATTAACATTTAATTATTTAATTATTTCCTCAATTACATTCAAAGTTGCACTTGCCTTCATTTATTTTTCAAGTTTTATAGTTATGTCCAAGTTTGAACATTAATCCAATTTTATGCATTTAAATCCCAACGATCAACAAAAATAAAATAAATAATAATTTACAATCATACATTCAAAATTAAATGGGGGAAGGGATTAGGGATTACAACGCTTTTAGGCAAAATAAAAGACAAATATATAGAAAATAAACTAAACATAAACCGAAAGTAAACCGACGAATAACATAAATGCAATGATATAAAAGGGATAACTAACAAAGGCGACTACTTAATGATGAAAATCATCAAGTAATTCCTGTAATAAACACACAGTTAGTTCCTTCTAAACCATAAAATCATATGTGATAATGCTTACAAAGATATGTTCTAAAGAAAAAGGGATTCATGTTACGAACTAAGGAAATCATCAAATAATCAAGATAATCACCATCATGCAATGAAATAGCCATGCATAAGGTCAAAAGACACATATCAAGTGGACATCACAGTAAGCATCAATAGAAAAAGTAAAGCTAGAGGCAGGCCATCTTGTTAATGTGGCGATCACCTAATTGACAAGAGGCGTAGGCGTCGCCTCATCAACAAAAGCCCCTGATGTATTTAAGGCAAAAGAATCATACAAAGCGTATAAACAAAGAAGAAAAACTCCTTGGAGGCATGTCAATGTGGCGATCGCCTCATTGACAAAAGGTGTCGCCTGATCTACAGGCTGATTTGACTCTCAAAATGATTAGACTACTACTTTAAGCAAACGAAACACGCATAAACACATTCAACAAGCACCAAATTACAATTACATGCGAAAGTCTTCAAGGATCACATCAATGAAATGAGGTATCAAGCAAAGTAAACTAAAAATATACCTAGAATATATTAATAACTTAGTTAGCATAAGCAAGAAGACATAAAATGATGAACGTGTTGAGTTTAAGCGCAAGTTTTTACCAAAAATGAGAGGCCCTCAGAGATGTATCCTTGATTATAATCTTCACTAAGATGTGATTTCTACCTTGACACGAGCTTCCTTCTTTTTTCTCCTAGGAATGTGGACTTTCTTTAGCTTGAATCTACCTTTCTTTCAGGATGTTTTTTTCTTTCCTCCCCTCCTTTTCAAAGCTCCCTTCCCTCTCTTTTTTATCTCAATCATGCTCTCCTTTCTTTTTCTCTCTCCTTTTCTTTTATTCCCTAGCTTCCCCATGCCCCTAAGCCCTCTAGCTCATCATGAGCCTCCATAGCCTTTTTCTTTTCCCCAAAAAACTCTTCCTCACGTAAACTCAGGTCTAGGGTATGGGGCCCACACCACTTGGCCACCATAATTGCAATTGCAAGTGGTCAACTATAGAGGCGGCGCATCTTCAATGAGGCAATAGCCTTATTGACAACTGCCAAAGAGGTAATCACCTCATTACACTGAGGCGACGCCTCATTGCACTTTGGCCCAGGTATGCATTAGGCCATGCGAGCTTAGGCTGACTCTAGACAATTGGGTTAAATTTTAGGCTTTTTAGGCTTTAGGTTTTTAAGTCCACTTTCCAATAGATATTCAGGTTTCATTCTCATGTCCAAGTTTCACATTCTCATCATTGGGCTTGACAACGGGCTAGTCAAACCGAGCGCCTCTAATTTGTCCCCTAACACGAGTAGACTGAATCGGGTGTCTATAGTTTACCCCCTGATTTTTTTAAAAATCAAATGCATGCAATGACCATTTTTTAAAAAATCACATGCACAACAACAAACTAACTAAAAGATGAACAACATACCTGATTCTCGGGTCTCACTCGAGAGATGAATCCTTCATTCTGAAACGTGACTGTGATCCTTGGGTTTTCCTAACCTAATCAGTCACTCATTAATATTTGATAAAGGTATTTGAAGACTGTTAACCTCGGGTTTTATTAGCCCGATTACTTTCTTGCTGGGGATATAGTTTATGGGTTTTCCTGGCCCAACCATCAATCACTTGAAACATGATTCTCGGGTTTTCCTGACCTTATCATCACCACACCTAAAACATGATTCACGAGTTTTCTTGGCTCGATTATCACAACATCGAAACTCGATTCTCGGGTTTTTCTGGCCCGATCATCACTTAACATTAACTTTGGTTCTCGAGTTTTCCTAGCTTGATCACCATTAGGGATGTGGTTTTTGAATTTTCCTGGTCCAATTATCACTCCTCCAGGGATGTAGACTTTTAAGTTTTCCTAGCTCATCCGTCGTTTACTTTTGACTTCGGGAATACTACCCGAACAGTCATCTCAATCTTTAAGCTTTGGGGATTTAAACTTGAATAGCCCTTTCTTTGAGCTTCGAGGATTCAAACCCAAATAACCCTATCTTCGAGCTTCATGGATTCAAACCCAAACAGCCCTTTCTTTGAGCTACAGGGATTCAAACCCAAATAGCCCTTTCTTCGAGCCTCAGGGATTCAAACCCGAACAGCCCTGTCTTCGAGCTTCGGGGATTCAAACCTAAACAGCCCTGTCTTTGAGTTTCGGGGATTCAAACTCAAACAGCCCTTTCCTTGAGCTTTAGGGATTTAAACCCAAACAGCCCTTTCCTTGAGCTTCGGGGATTCAAACCCAAACAGCAGTGTCTTTCTACGGCATGGGTTTTCCTGGCCCACTCTTCTTAAAAGTTCATTTAGACAACCTCTATCCCTGAATTTCGTCTTCTTAGCATATGATAATAACCCTCCGCTTTTTTTTTTTTTAAAAACCCTAATCTTCTGCCCACTATAAAAAGTAATCTCTCTCTTTTATCTTCCTCCCCTTTCTTCTTTTCACAGATAATGAAGAACGAGTGAACTGTCATAACCCAAACTAAGGTGTCACAACCTAAACCAGGGACCATGATCGGCGCTAGGAAATGAGAATTCTTTCGAATCCGGAAGCCGTAGCAAGCCTAAAATAAAATAAAACATGCAATAATAATAACATAAATAAAGTATTATGCAGCGGAAATAATATCATAAATAATTAAATAATAATCCATCACGGGATTTAAATCAACAACTCATCTCATATATATAAATAAACTTTTAATACAATCCAGTTCAAATCCTTAAAATACATAACTCACACAAATATAATACAACACCCTTTAATAATTTTATAACTACTGCAGTGTCTGGATCATAAAATAAAACTTAGACAAGCAGTTTACATAATGAAGCCGGGGCATAAAAAATTCGGCGTATGGGTCTACTACTGAGGTCTGAAGACGATGACTCTCCTGAAAAATAGTCAACGAAGGGGAGTCAGACCTCACTGAGTGAATTGTTATAATATATATACATGCATACTATATGACAATGCACACAGTCAATAGTATATATAATAAATATATATACAAACAAATACACACAGATGTAGTAAAATCATTTATTTATATATTTTCTGAAAATCGTTGTTTATGAATGATCAAATAAAACCCTAGAAAATCGCAACCTCAAAATAATGTTAGACAACACTCTAGCCATACAGGCTCACTTATTCCAAATATATTCACTTGTTCCATTTGGACAATAGACTGACCCTGAGACACTAAGTCAACCGAGCTCCAGCAGTCTGACTGTCAGTGTGATTGCCTCCGAGACACTTGGTCAACCAAGCTCCAGCAATCACACTCCCAAATCACATCTCATATCAAATAAATCAATCCAATCAATATCCACTAATAGGTTAGTGATATAGCCTAAATGCTATCAGCGTACTGGTACGTACTCGGTCCTAGTGCTGCCCACTAGGTAGCATGTTCTATTGATATCCTTCATTTTAAATATAAAACATACATTCATAAAAATAAATGATGCATGAATTTAAAATAAACAACAACATAAACCATATATATACTAGAAATATACCAAAATTAAACCAGGTATATTTTGAGTATATATACTTCAAATAAATCCAATTAAATTACAATATAAACTAGAAATATATTCAAAAATATTTTAAGCATAATTCATTAATAAAACATGCATATAGTTTAAAATATACCGAAATATACCAAAAGTAAACCTAAGTAATACTTAAATCATTTATGCATATTTTATCAAAATAAACCATTCATTTCTAAAACATGCACTTAAAACACATATATATAAAATAGAAACTCACTATTTATTGTGCTCCTCGAGACGGATCTGACGGGCCTGGTCCATTAGGCATCGGTCTCGGCACAACTAAATAAATAAACGACCACAGAATATCAAAATAAATCTATCAGAATTCCAAAGACTCAATCTAGAATCTTAGACACGAAATCAAAATTAAAATAGGAATTCGACCGGATATCACGCTTTACGAGAATTCTACCAAAAATTCGGCAGAACCTCCCTTGTAAAACGGATATCTCTTTACTCAAAGAGTAGAGCCGGTCCTGCAAAGAAATACACTTCAAGCATAAACACAGAATTCACAACCAAAACCCCTCGGTCGGACTCCAAATTACATTTCACCGACTGACGTCCACAATTCACAGAATATTACAGAAATACCAAAAATGCCCTTATATAATAAAAATACATTTTATAAATTTAAATTATGTAATTAACCCTAAAACACATCAAAAATCGATAAAAACTCATTTATTAGAAAAATCGTATATTATATATATAATTTGAAAATAATTTACAAAAAATAGTTTTAATTAGTTAAAAATACTAAATAATTTGTAGAAATCATTTTTATAGCCTAAATAACTATTAAAACCAATTTAATTACATTTTTAGCCAATTTAGTGTAAAATTACCAAAATACCCCTATATATATATATTTACTAAAATTACTCAAAAATTCACCAAAAATAATATAATTGCACAAAATTAATTTTCTCAACATATATTTCAATAATATCAATAAATAAACTTAATTAACCAATTTATTTCAATTAAACACATAATTAACCCTATTTTTCAAAATTACATAAACTTAATAAATTCCAAATAAATATATAAAAATTCACAAAAATTACAAATAAATTTCTATAATTAATTTCAACACCTATAATCACTATAAAACACAATTTCATAATTTAATTAATTAATTTTCGAAAATTAGAAAATAATAAAAAATTCACAAAAATCAAAATAAATTCCAAAAATTCTAAAAAAATTCAAGAATGTAGATTAAGAATCCAAGAACAAAGTTTGTGAAGGAAGTTTTCATTAATAAATCAAATTTAAGTTAAAAAAATTCAAAAATCCTAATAGGCTAAAATGAAGAAATTGAAACCTAAGCAATTCTAGACCAAATCAAGTGAAACAAACCAAATCAAGTGAAACAAAGCTTGAAATCACACTCATCAGAGCTCAAGGAGAAGATAGAGACTAGTGGCATAGAATTTGGTGGCCGAAAATGGCTTGATCAGAGATAAGATGAAATTCAACCTCCACTTGATTTTTCGGCCAAAACACACCGGAAATTGGTGCTTCAGGCATCGGGAATGGCTGGCAAGGGAGGAGGAAGGCTGAGGGGTACAGTAAAAGCAAAGAAATCAACTGGAAATGGCCAGAAATGGTGGAAACCGATAGGGAAAAAAAATGAAGAAGACAATGGCATTTTGATAAATAATGCAAAATTTATAATTTTGATAATAAATTATGTATATGTGTATATATATATATCCACACTTATATTACAATAATATATATTCTCACACAATTAATTCTCACCACACAAATATTTTATTATATTTAATAATTTATACACTTAAAATTAATTAATTAATATTAAAGCTAAATAATAAAATTAAGGAAATTAATTAAGCTCTAATTAATTTAAATAAATACGCATATAAACATTTTATTTAGCACTTAAAAATTATATATGAGTTCATGCAAATTCGTAAAACTAGTCAATAATTAATATTAAATTATTTATGTATCAATTTCCCCGAAAATAAAATTCTCAGGAAAATTTTACGTAAAGTACTTAAAATAATTAAAATTAGCTTTAAACAAACAACAAACTCATAAAATATCATAAATATATACAAAAATTATTAACACTACATATCCCGATGCAGTATAAAAATATTTAAAAACTCCGGATATTACACAGGGGCTATGACTGGTGCTAAGGAATGAGAATTCTTTCGAAGTCGGAACCCGTAGCAAGCCTTAGAAAAATAAAACATGCAATAAATAAATACAATTGAATTAAAATTTTTCTCAAAATTGTTATATAAAATAGATATTTCAAATCCTTTCATAAATGAATATATTCATACAATATTCAAATACAACCTTTAAAGTACAAGGTATCAAAACAAAGCAATACTCTTATGATACAATGACACTACTACTGCAGTTTCTAAAATACAAATCAGAGTTTAAAATATACATCTACATAAAATAGTTGGGACAGAAGAACGCCTACGAAGACTCTACTACTATGGTCTAACGATATAGGATCTCCTGAAAAAAAAATAATTGAGGGGGGTCAGACCTCACTGAGTGAATTATTATACTATATATACATGCAATCTAAACCATATCCAATCAAGCATTCTTTTATATATATATATATATATATATATATATATATATATATATATATATATATATATATGCATATACATGCATTTCACACAAATGTCAAACTTTACTTTTATAAACATAATAAATGTAGAAAATATTTATTTCAAATAGAACCCTATTAATCGCAACCTCAATCAATCGTATTATCACTCTAGCCATACAGGCTCACTTAAATCCAAATAAATCACTTATTCCATTCTAGATAGTAGACTGACCCTGAGACACTAAGTCAACCGAGCTCCAACAGTCTGACTATCAATGTGATTGGCCCCGAGACACTTGGTCAACTGAGCTCCAACAATCATACTATCAATCACACCATTCAAATCATTATCAATCAAATTGTAATCACCACAATTAATTCCTCACTCAAACCTAAATCTATCGTACCGGTACGTATACGGTCCTAGTGCTGCCCACTAGGAAGCACGTTCTATCGATATCCTTCATTTAAAATAAAGCATTCATATGGACAAACAAATATTGCAGAATAATAATCATAATGATAAAATAAACCATATATATACTAGAAATATACCTAAAATAAACTAACTATATTTCGAGTATATATATGTCAAATAAAGTCAAATCAAATATGAAATATACCAAAGATAAACCAATGATATACTTAAAAATAATTAAATATGAATTGATAATATAACATGCATTTATTTATAAGTATATTAAAAATATACCAAGAATATACTTAAAAACAATTTAAGTATAAATCAATAATATGACATGCAATTAATTAGGAATATACCTAAAACATACTAAAAATATACCTAAAGTGTACTAATCATTTAATAAAATAATTATGAATAAATATACATTTAAAACATGTATATATATACTAAAATATACTAAAAATAAACCTAATTGTCTAGCATGCATATATCAAAAATAAACCCTAAATATATCAAAGATATCGTAAATGTATATAGAAAATATGCAGACATATACATCAAAATATACTAAAAATAAACTCAAATTATACCAAATTATATTATAATTTAAATCACTTTTAAAAGCATATAATGAAAATGAAAAATCCTAAGTCATGCATTTTATATGCAATACATATATATACAGTATAATAACTCATTGATTAGCGCTCCACGAGACAAACTCGGCGGGCCTAGTCCATTAGGCCTCAGTCTCGACGTAGCTATAAAAATAAAATAACAATAACCATCAGAACAAATTTTTAACTCTACGCTTCTAGGATTACTATAGAAAGACTCAATAAAAAATTCAAAACTAGACTAGGACCGGTTGTCATGTTTTACGAGAGATCTACAGAAATTTTGACAGAATCTTCTCTGTAAAATGAACATCTCCTTACAAAAGTAGGGTCGATCCTGCACAGAAAACACACTTCTAAAATCTCAAACACAACACCTCAGGTTGGGACTCCAAACTTCACAAATCCCCAATCGAAGTTCACTATTCACAAATCCACAATATTAACAGTAAAATAATAAAAATCATAAAAAATCCATAAAAATATTTAAAAAACTTTATTTTCCATCTAAAACATAAAAGTCTAATTTAAATGGTATTTGATAATAACATTTTTTAAATGGAATAAAAGTCCTATTTTACAATTAAATTAACATAGATTGTAAATAATATTTAAAATTAGAATATAACATCACAAAAAAAATAAAATACGCTTTTAGCCTCAAAATAATAAATACACTTATTATTTACATAATATCTTAAAATTATCATAATTAACTAATAAAATCTCTAACATTATATAATATTAAAAAAAAATTAAATTTTACAATTATTCAACATAACATAATAAAATTCACATTTAATTGCATAAATAGTTTAATTATATAATAAAATTAGTATAAAACCCATTTAATTACCAAAACAATATTTATAATATATATTTGAAAATAATTTTTGAAAAATAGTATTAATTAGTTAAAAATAATAATTAATTTGTAAAAATCATTTTATTACCTTAAATAATTATAAAATCAACTAAAATATAATATTTAGCTATAATTAACACAAAATTACACATTTACCCCTAATGTCAAATATCCAACATACTAAATAATTTCCTCAAAAATTTATAGAAAATTATTAAAATTATTTAATCACCATATAATATACTAATATCAACCAAAACACATATTTAACCAATAATTTCAACAAAAATACTTATTTAACTTAATAATTCAAAATACGCATAAATTATATAAAATTCCATAAAAATTATATAAATTCATAAAAATTATTTGTTTTAACAAATAATATTCCAATATCAACTAAAACATACAATTAACCTCCAATTTCAATCAAAATACACATTTAATTCAATATTTCAAAATCTACTTAAACTAAAAATATTTATAAAAATTATATAATAATCCCAAAAATTAATTTCTAAACACCACAATTAATAACAATATATAACAACAATAATTTAACCACATTTATGGTTAATCATAATTAATTAACCTAATTAACAAAATTCAATATTTTAATAATAAAATAATAAAAAATACCCATAAATAAAATAAATTCAGAAAAATTAACAAAAAATATAATTGAAAAGCTTCAATTCCATACATCATTATTTCAAAAAGAAATCAACACAAAACATACTCATTCAAGCCTTAAAAAATTAAAAATGAAAATAAGTCACAAACAAAATATCAAACAAAACTAACCCTTAAATGAATTTGAGCTCGAATCATGCTTAGAATCATCATCTTTGGAGCTCAAGGAATTGAACAAGCTAAGGAACACAAGCTCTCGCCGTCTAGAAGTCACCAGCGATGTCGAAGCTTGCTGCTGCTCCAGCGGTTCTTGTTGGTTCTAGCGGTTTCTGCAGCTCTTCCATGGTGGTGACGACGAGAAGAAAAGATGAACAAATGCTGGTGATGATGATCGAAGCCATGGCAGCTCTGGCATGAGGATGGAAGAAGCGCAGTAACAGGGGAGGGTCGAGACATACGAGAGGAAGGAAAAAAATGGGTTCTGACATTTGTTTTATATATATATATATATATATATATTAAACTATAACTTTAAAATATAATATAATAAACTTTAATTTAGTTTGATCCCTACCACAAATAATACTCATATATATATATATATATATACACACACACATATAATCTCACACACTCATAATCACACACATATAATCTCACACACTCATAATCACACACACATAAAAATAAACACATTAAATATCATTTAAAAATAACAATAATAAAAACCATAATTATTAAATAATTAATAATACAAATAACGTATATTTAATAAAATAATAACAATACCATAGAAATAATAATGCACATAAAGTAGTGTTATTAAAATGATAATAATAATAATAATAATAATAATAATAATAATAATAATAATAATAATAATAATAATAATAATAATAATAATAATAAAAACCATCGTAATGATAACACAGTACAATTGCTATTAAACAAATAATATTTATGAAATAATTTAATTATGCAATAATATAAATCAGTAAAAATAAAATAATAATGATGTTCTCAATATATTAATAATACTTGAAGCATGTAAATTAATAAAATAAGGTTAGTACTTAAAAAGAATATTAAAATAATCATGCACTAAGTTAACGTTATTAAAATAATAGTATTCAAAAATAATAATCATACCTAATGGAATTTAGACATCCAAAATAATAAATTCTAAATTACTATATTTACGTAGAAAATTCAATTAAATATAAAATAATGATAATAAATCACAAAATAATTAAATATAACTTTTAAATTTTATTAACAATGCATATCTCATTATTTAATAAAATAATTTAAAAATTAGGGTTATTACAAGAACACCTCCTGCGGCTGAGTGGGATCACATCCCACCTTTTGTTAATGCTTCTAGGAGTCTGGGATTGACACAAAGGGGCTCGATTCCCCTCCTGGCGGATTTAGGGTCCCATTTTTGTTCATCTGCATCTGGAGAGGTTAGTACCCTAAATTTTCCTGCAAAATCGTATTAGGTCAATGATTATTCTTGCGTATTTATCATTCTAAAGCATTATTTGATTAAACAATCATTAAATTTGCCATTTTAATTGCCAAAAATTGAGAACCAATATTGTCTGCATTTTGCAGGGGCGATCGCCTCTTCGATGAGGCGATCATCTCATCAATGAGGCGATCGTCTCATCAATGAGGCGATCGTCTCATCAATGAGGCGATCGCCTCATCAATGAGACGATGGGATTCCTGTAAAGAGGCGATAGCCATTCTTGCTAATTGAAAGGCTATCGTCTTTTCAAAGAGTCGATCACTTCTGTTATGAGTTGATCGCCTCTATGATGGGGCAATAACTTCATCAACTGGGTGACCTACGTTATTTACGTGCTTATTTATTCCAAACTTTTTTTATAACAACAAGATGCATAAATTTCACTTCCCTATTTCTTTGCTTGTAGCATGACGCTCAAATAATTAAGGGTGTTGGGAATTTCCATGGAGCTCGAGTTTTCTATGGGAGTTGACTAGTGACCAGAGGGATCGAATTCAAGATACTGGATTTGAGGACTTTGTACTCTCACTTCCTTCTGAGCAGGGACACACAAATTATTAGCCACTACACACTTTGATAGAGAGGTGGTTCGACAAGACTCATACTTTCCATCTCTCATTCAGTGAGCTTACTCTAGACCCAGTGTCATTCACCGCTATCACAGGGATTGCTTATGCTGGAGACCCTGTCCCTTTTGACGTGAGCCTACATCAGTTGTCTCTAGAAAAGGCTGCGTATATTGAGCGACTTTTGGGCATGACTCTCGACATGAAGGGGACACATACCTTTAAGTTGGACTCAATCAGGAGCTTTTACACCCGAGAGCGAGCTATGGCGATGATCACTCCTCGCGAGGTTGATCAGGTAGTGAGGGCCTTCTTGCTCTATTTGCTTGGCACCACCTTCTTTGCTGACACCGCCAGCTTTATCGACTCGATGTTCATGCCAACTCTTCAAGACCTCGATTAGGTACCTACATTTGACTGGGGTAGCCATGCTCTGGCGTATTTATATCGGAGAATGGACGAGGTGGTTCAAGGGGCCAGGAGATTTTGCGGCTTCTGGCACACTATTTTGGTAAGTTGCGATCCTTCATTTCCTTATCTTATTCTAACCTCTGCTTATTTATATTAGTTTCTCAGCTTCTCCTGTTTCCTTTTCGTTAGGTCTGGGTTCTAGAACTAGAGCTGCTTGTGGGCGTGACATGAGTAGGGGATCACTATCCAGCCCTCGACATATGGGGTGCCAGTCGCATCATAAAGAGGCATCTCGCACGAGTTCATATCCACAAACAGCACTTGAACTCTCTGACACAAAATGCAGTACCTATAAAACACAACCTTTCTTATTAGTAAATTATGCATATTCAATTTACTTACCTATTGACATCTCCACTTTTGCAGATCCGGAATGACTTATGAGGGCCTAAGGATAGATGGACTATTGAGATGACTCGCTCCAGGCCCCTAGCCCATAAGAGAGTAATTCTCTGTAGTCCTAGATATTAATCTTGGTATTTAGGTGAGCGGGTCTTGAATTGGAGGGTAGGTGTTAGAGCAAAGCAGGTTCCTAGGTCTCCTCTTAACAGCATGCTTTGGGCTCACGAGCTGAAGGGCGATAACCTTGCCCAGGCTGTTATAGGCTCACTAGCTGTAGATCCTATGGTTCGTGTAAAAAGCCAATATATAGAGTTTGTTTGAACCCTCCTTCTGCTAACAGTTCCTTTCCATGCCACTTTTATCTCTCAGGTATATCCCTGTCAGTTTTCCTCACTTTGAGAATTGATTGCGTTCTCATATGTTTCTCCTGTCTTGCGTTCAGGCTACACCCGCTAGGCCTATGGCCCCTATTAGGTCTCGAGTGTGAGAGAGAGAGCCACTGAGGTGACGACTAGACCCTGGGGGTGCTACTTAGGTAACCTTTCTTCCTTACCTGCTTTCATTATGATTCTTAAACCAATCATTAGTTTTAACATTCATTTCAATAATGCAGATTCCTTTAGAGCAAGACCTATATATGTGCCATATGATAGAGGCCCATTGAGACTACATGCTAGAGATCATCCAACAATAGAGGGTAAGAATCTCTTTATTTCTTATATGTATGCATGCTTGCAAGGTTTACTAACCTGCGATTTGTCTGAACAGGATCGGGATGAAGCTAGCAGGGTGACGATTGCCACTCTCGAGCATCATATTAATGTGTTTTAGATCAACGAGGATGACAAGGATAAAGACAGGAGTGGTAGCGGCGCTGGAGAAGGGGATGACCCTGAGGGTACCAGATCAGATGCTTGATGTATCGGGGTCAACACTCAAGCAATCTTTGAATAATGAACACATATATATATCTTTTTTTATTATTGATTTGTTGACGAATTGTTACATAACTCATCATTCTCCTCAACTAAAATATTTTTATTTCTTACATGCGAACTAGTTTCAATGATTACATATGTGTCTACCCCGCTACATTCTGATTTGCACCTGTTGAGATTTCATAATTCGAAGAAACATAACAACCAACACTAAAGATGAGGTGATCGCCTCATTAACCTCTGATGAAGAGGCAATCACCCCATGCTGCTGAGGTGGCACCTCATCGATGAGGTGATCGCCTCAGCAGTAAGCAGCCCTGCCCCTTTAAAAATCCACATCCTTCTATTAAACCTACTTCTTGAGTTCCCTTCGTCCCTAACCTCCTGTTTCTCTCTCTAAGCACCTTTAAAAAGCTATAATTATGATAAAATGGAATCTGAGGCCACTACAATTGATCTTAAAAGGTTTAGACAATAAATCTTGGACTAGGTTAGAGCCTTTTCACCTTTTAATCTTCAAATCACTCCATACTAGGAGGATCAATTTCCCTTTCCTCCATGCCATGGTTCAATTTTGGGATCCCCATAAACATATTTTTTGGTTCAACATAGTAGAAATATATCCTCTGCCAAAGGAATTCAAAGTAATTATCGATCATCACACAGATTCTACTTGCTGACTTGTGGTTCCTGACCTTGAAAACCCAAATCCTCACTTCATTTAGCACTAGATGGCGTGTATGTTCAATCTTCGACCCCAGTCCTTTTTTTACTGCATCCTCAATTTAGAAATCATACTAGAGTCCTTCCTCGAGGTCACTATGGGTGTAGAAAAAGAAGAAACTTATTGGCTTAGCATGATGGCTCTCTGCTTGTATGCTCAATTTCTGCTAGTTTCTCCCTCTAGACACTGTGATTCGAATGTCCTTTCCATTCTCGATCAAGTGGAAATAAGGTACAATCCCTTCCCTCTCATCTTAGCAGAAACTATCATTAGATTGGATGACTTCGCAAAAACACGACGATTCTCAAGAAGCCCATTCTTGTTGGAGGTAACCTCCCCGTTGCCCATCCTTAACTTCCAACTGCCCTATTATTTGCATCTGATCATTTGCAAACCTGTAGATATGGTTTTATAAAAAGTTGGGTTTACTCGAACCTCCTTAAGACATCAGACGTTACAAAGCCAAGCATTATCGAACAAGGAAGCTACATCTCATTCCTACAGATATCCACAGTTGGCTATCAACACTCCTTAATACTCTGATTAGCTAGACGTATCCCTGGTGGGGATTGTAACATATGACCATTCGGTCCTTCACATATTACGTCCCGATTGCTGAACTTTATTTTGCCATATTTTATAATCCAGCCTGCCTCTGCTGCCAATACGGTTATAAATAACTGATCGTGGAGCAAGTTCATGAGTTCAAACCAGGGCCCCTTTCTCAAAACTTCCTGGACCACTTAATGGAAACTTGGCCTTGAAGAGTCATCGAAAGAAATTTAAGCTGCGATGGAGATCAGACTACCGATGATCATTATAAAGCATGGGTTTGTTTGCAACACCAAAAGAATAAGGGAGTTATAAATGTTGAGCCTTCAGGGTAAGCAACAAAAGAGAAGGAAACAAAATTAGCTCATGAAATTAAGTCGCCATTTCCCTTTTTTTTAGATGTAATTTTTCCTTTTTATTAGTTAAATGGCTTGTAATAGACAGATCATGCAATATTTAACAATAATTGAAGTAATCTATTTCATTTAATTTAAGCACAAAATGTATATACATTTCGCTTCTTATACATCTCATGTTATTAGTTGGCTTGCCCTTGTAAGTTTTCCAACTAAGCATTTTGTATCTCTCTCTCTCTTCTTTTACATGTCCTTAATTTTTGCCTAAACCACCTCTTTCAAGGTTTTCAATCCAACAGGACCTTTTCTTTTTTTTAGTCTCTACCTTTTGCCTAGACAGCCTCTTTACGAGGTTTTCTCCCTAGTGAGACTTTTCATAGAAAGTATTTCTTGAGTTTATCTAAGTTGATGGGCTCTTGAACTTGTTTCCCTTCATATAAGATAAAATGGTAGCGCCTTTTGAAAATAACTTCTTTCCCAGATACGGTCCCTCCCAATTAGGCTTAAATTTCCCCCAAGGGTTGGTCATGATTGATTTTGTAAGTTTCAACACCAAGTCCCCTTCTCGAATCTTTCCCGGCTTGATCTTCTTATTATAGGCAGGAGCTATTCTTTTCTAATATAGCTAAGAATGGTACATAGCCTTCATCCTCTTTTCATCTAGTAATGTCAACTAAGTGAATCGACTTTCCACCCACTGATACTCAGGGAGTTTAGATTCTATAAGGACTCTCAATGACCTTATCTTAACCTTCACCAATAAAACGGCCTCACACCCATTAACTAAAGAGTATGGAGTGACCCCTATCGAAGTTCTAGCAGTGGTTCGGTACCCCCCACAATGAAAATTGTAAGTATTCTACTCAATTTTAGTAATTTTCTAGCATCTTTGCCAGGATCCTTTTCACATTCTTATTGGCTGCTTCCACTGCCTCATTTGCCTACGGCCTATACGAAGATGACATGTGGTGCTCAATCTTATAATTTTTCAGTAGCATGGTCATTTCCGCTCGAAATTGAATGTCATTGTCTATAATTATGTGGTACGGCAAACCATATCTATAGATTATATTTTTCTCGATAAACCTCATCATTTGTTTTGACCCGATAGTAGCATAAGATTTAGCCTCAACCCACTTGGAGAAATAGTCGATAGCCACAATAATATACCGATGACTGTTAGTCACTCTTGACCTTAACTCTCTTATGGTGTCAATCCCCCATACAGCAAACGGCCAAAGAGAATTCATTCCCTGAAGCTCCATAAATGGTAAGTGGCTAACATCACCATAAGTTTGGCAATTGTGACATTTCTTCATAAATCTAACATAATTTGCCTCTATGGTAAGCCAAAAGTACCCATGACGAGCTATTTTCTTTGCCAAGACTGTCTCATTCATGTGTGGCCCACATAACCTTCATGAATCACTTTCATAAGCTTTCGAGATTCATCTTTATCAACACACCTGAGGTGTACCCCGACTGACATTCTTTTATATAACATCCTATTGTGACTTATGAACTGTCGAGACAACATTTACAGGGATATCCTTTCTTTCCTATTAGCGTCATCCAAAAACTGCTCGATTTCTAGATACCTTTATCAATCATAGAACCAAGGTTTCTCAGTAGCATCAACTGGCATCACCCTTACCTCCTTGTAATAGGGGACTCGAGATTTTGTAAGAATTAAGGGCCTGGCTTCTGGCTGTTTCCCATTTTTCCATATGGAGGCCAGTGTGGCTAAGGCATCTGCTACCTGGTTTCCTTCCCTCAGTAAGTGGACAAACTTACACTGAGTAAATAAGCATAAGATAGTGGCCAAGTACTCCCAGTACAGATGCAATCTGTCTTCATTTATCTCCCATTCTCTAGTGGCTTATTTTATGACTAATATGGAATCCCCATAGATAGTAACATTCTCTTCCCATATGCTGTGCAATGCCTCTAGACCAAAAATGCAAGCTTCGTATTCTGCTTGGTTATTTGTTGCTTTAAACTCAAGTCTTTTTTCCATCGAGATCATTTCTCCCTCTGACGTAACCAAAATCACCCCTATTCCGACCCCTTTGTTGTTGACAGCTCCATCAAAGTACATTTCCTAACCTTGTATCTCTATCACCCCTAGATGTTCATTAGGAAACTCCAACTTCCATTCTTGGTCGTCATCCACTGGGCTTTATGCCAAGAAGTCTGCTACTACTCTTCCTTTCACCGCCTTTTTGGCTATATACTCTATGTCAAACTCTATGAGTAGAACGAGCCACCTAGCTAGTTTTCCTGTAAGAGACGGGGTCTGTTGAAGATACCTGAGGGGATCATGTTTAGAAACTGCCTACACTTTGTAAGATTGGAAATAGTGTCAGAGTTTTTTTGTTGCCCAAATCACTGCTAAGCACGTTTTCTCCACTAGGCTATAAGTAGTTTCATAAGGCATATGCTTCTTACTCAAGTAATACACAATATGCTATACTTTCTTTTTGCCTTCCTGTGCCAACATTACCCCTATTGCATCTTTCTAATTGCCAGATACAGGATAAAGGCTTTACTCGGTCTCGGTGGTTGTAAAACAAGATGATTTATCAGATAATCTTGATAGCTTCGAAGGCTTATTGACACCTTTCATCCCACACAACGGATTGATCTTTCTTTAAAAGTCTAAAGATGGGATTGCAGATGACTGTCAATTTGGCTATAAATCTATTGATATACTGTAAATGCCCCAAAAACCCTCGGACCTCTTTTTCATTCTTTGGTGTAGGTATATCCCTGATTGCCCTAATCTTATCTGGATCTACCTCTATTCCCTTCTGGCTGACAATGTATTCTAAAAATTTCCCAGATGTAACCCCAAAAACACACTTCTTTGGGTTTAGTCTAAGATTATACTTTTTTGCCCTTGCCAGAAACTTATATAGTGCCTAGAAATGCCCTTCCCTGGTTACAAACTTCACCATCACATCATCCATATATACTTCTACCTCCTTATGGCTCATGTTGTGCAGCAAGGCAATCACTATCCTCTAATAAGTGGCTCCTATATTCTTTAACCCGAAAGGCATCACTTGGTAATAATACACACCCCATTCAATGATGAAGGATGTCTTCAACTTATCTGTTACTACCATCATGATTTAGTTGTACCCTGAAAATCCATCCATAAAATAGTACATTACGTTGAAAGCTGCACTATCAATTAATGTATCAATATGTGGTAGTGGAAAGTCATCCTTGGGGTAAACTTTATTTAAATCTTGGTAGTCCACACACACTCTGACCCTTCCATCCTTCTTAGGAACAGGAACTATATTTGCCAACCATTGGGTGTCCTCTACCACTTTTAAAAACCTTGCCTTCAACTATTTTTCAACCTCTTCCTTAACTAAGAGAGCCCGTTCCGACCTCAACCTCCTTTACTTTTACTTTATTGGTGCTATGTAGGGATCCTGTGTTCTGAGATCTCCCTGTCAATTTTGGGCATGTCTTCATAACTCCAAGTAAATACTTTTTATCTTTTTTTTAAGATTTCTTTCATTTTTTCTCTCTCATCATGAGTTAAACCAGAAGCAAGCAATATATTTTTAGGATTATCATATGTTCCTAAATTAAATGACTTAGTTTGTGTGGAATTAATATCAAACATATGCCTGAAATGATCATCACAAATAGAATAACCATTAAGAAACACATCACACAAATAAGTAAATTAGGATTTTATTGAATTCACTTTTGAAAAGAAAAGATCATCAGTCTCAAACAAAGAAGTAAAAGAAACATCATAGTCATTATAAAAGGTATCTATGATAGAGTTGAGAATGTAGGTTTCAAAATTAAGTTCTTTGCTTTAATCATCAATGCCTTTCTGCTCTGAGGTAGCTTAATCCTCTTTAAACTCCTCTTTAGCCAGTACCAGCTCCTTAGTAAGGGCTTCTTTAACAGTAACACCCTTGGCTTTATTCATAAATTCAGCAAAGATTTTAAACCCTGGGATAACTTCCCCAGCCATTACGAGAGGTTCTGGAGTCCTGCTGTAAGAGTACCTGATGCCTTCTTTTATAAAGATCTCCTATAAAGTTTTCTTTTCATGCATGGCTTCCTTTTCCTTTTCTTTAGACTAACCCCAAACACCTATCTCTTTCTCAGCTCTATCAGCCTTTTTGAACCCTAACCCATGCTTCAAAATAGGCACCTTATTTTCCACAAACTCTGAAGTTCCGCTCTAATTTTTCCCCAACCCCATGTCAGGTAGAAGATTCATGTTGCGCGTCATTTTCAAAACCTTTTCATCCATCTCATCCTCATAAATTACACAGACCTTAAAACTGGGACTAAGGGAGATCTCCTTAGGATTAACTTTAGTGCAGCTACAGCGACTTCAGTTTCTACTGAGATGGTGACAACCCTTCCTTCATAAGGGAATTTAATTTTTTAATGGATAGTGGATGGGATGTCGCCTAAAGGGAAAAACCATGGCCTTTCTAATAAAATGGCAAATGTCATAGGGATATCAATTACGTGCAAGTCAACCCAGACTTCTATAGGTCCCGTTTTAACTAGTGCCCTAAATGTTCCTTCCACATACCTTTTGATGTCATCATAAGCTTTGATAACTACCTTAGAAGGCTTTAAGTCGGCCACCGTCAACCCTAACTTTGGTAGAATCTTCAATGGACACACATTAATGGCAGAACCATTGTCGACCATTACGCAGCAGGTCATTTTTCCTTTTACCTCAGCCTTGATAAACAGAGCTTTATGGAGATCCCTCCCCTTTAGAAGCAGATCATCATTAGAAAATGTTATCATCCCTTGAGGGGTTTCCATTAGTGACTGGACCATTTTCTCCTAAGTAGACTTAGTAAAAATCTTTTTCTGATCTAACGCTAGAACCAGGGCCTCCCTGTGATCCCTAGAATGCATAAGTATTTCCCATACAGTGGTAATAGTCCCGTTGCTTTGCTCTATTTCCTTCCCTTTTTCTAAACTTCCTACCTTTTTGGGCTCAGACTTGGTGGCCTCGGGTTCCTCTTTCTTTTCTTCAACCTTTCCCATAAACTAACTTGGTTCACTTCCCTTATTGTTCCACAGGTCAACTTATTCTTTGCCTTCATCATCGAAACTCCATATGTCCAAGACGTGCACTTGCAATTCCATGGGTTTTCTACTTGGTTTTAAGTTCTTAGGTTTGATTTTTAGGGTATTGTGGGAGACATCAATGAAAGAGTTTAGGACTTGCTCTTTTGTTATACCAGAGTTGACCATCAATACGGGTGCATTTGGTGGTGGTACATTTTGGTAATTGGGTAAGGGGTTGGTTTGTGTGTTTGGTTTTTTGGTTTCTAGGTCGATAATTTTGCCTGAGTCTATTAGGTCTTAGATTCATGCTTTAGCCAGGCACAACTGTCTATATCATGTTCGATGGTCTAATGAAATTTAAAGAAAAGCTTTGGGTTGGCACTAGGTAAGGGTTGTTGTGAAGGTAAAGACCGTAGCAAATTATTTTCAATGAGCTTGTCAAGGACCTTGGATATGGAATGTCCCAGATTTGAAAATCTCTGAGGCTGTCTAACTACATTGACCTACACATTGTTGCTTGGTGGTCGAATGGCATGAATCTAAATGTTACTACTTGAACTGGCTCCCTCTTTGCCCTTAGATCGTCTTCTGAAGAATTTCTTCTCTTGAGCCAAATATGACTCTTTTTGGACCCAAATCTGTATAATTCTTCAAAGTTTCTAATTCCCAGATCCATCAACTTCCTAAATAGCGCTAGGACACACCCTTCTATTGCCAGGACTAACTAATCTGACTCAGCAATCCTATGCCTCATTAAAGATAACTTTCCTCTCCAACGAGTCAGGTAATTAGCAAAAGACTCATTAAAGTTCTGCTTGGTATTCTACAGATCTCTCAAGGACACCTTTAATTGAACATTGAATCGTATTGCTTAATAAAATCACCACATAATTCATTCCAATTCTATTGAACATGTGATTTCAAGGTACAATACCAAATGGATTCGCGCTCCCTCCAATGAAATAAGGAATTGCTTAATGATTTGGCTCTTAGTTAGCTCGGTAGCCTTCATGTGAGTCATATACTACTTCAAATGCAAATAGGGGTCCTCAAAACTAATGTATTTCTTCATATTAGGGAATTTAAACTTACGAGGCAATGGTTCTTCTTCCTTTTCCAGATTCAGATCATAATCTAGAGGAGCGACAATACCTTTCTACTTCATTATCATCTACATCTGGTTCATCGCCATGGTCATGTTCTTAGCCCACTCGGTTTGATCCACATCTTCAGCTAGATTCACATTTCTTCAATTTGTCAGATTGGCCAACACTGTCACATCATCTTCTTCTCTGCCTCTAATTAGGATTTCCTCATCGAGATCCACCGGATTGATTGGTGGTGCATTAGATGGCTACACCGGCTGGTTCTCCTTGATGATCTTAGTAATTTCTCCTATCATTTCTCTCATCATAGACCAAGTTTCTGCCATTACTTCATCTTTTAACTGTGCCCTAAATGCTTATAGATTGAACCCTCCTGCCATTCTTATTTCTGAATTTCTGACCAAACGACCTAAACTAGTTCGGACCCACCCTACTAAGCTTGAAGGATCTATAGTGTTGTAAAACTGTTGGTTAGAAAGATGCATGATGTGTATGCTTGATATGCAAGTCCATTTTATTTTATGAAAATTTAAGGAATAAATAATCACACAAAAAAGATACACAAACCAAAACATGAAGCTTAGACGTGTAAACTTTCACCCTTATTTCTCCCACACGCGTATTCAATGGCGAGTATCTTGTCCTAAGATTTTTGGCCTGGGTTTTAATTATCAGCAGGGGATAACAAAATTGATGTATGTAAGATAACCCTTAAAATGATTCAGACAAGTAATAAGTCCTTTAAATAAAGCCTGAGTCCATTTTCTATAAGCCAAGACCCTTAGTACCATAAACTAACTTATCAAGGCCCACTTGAAATGGGTCATGAATAGGCATGAGGCCCTTATTGACTAGTTCATTTATAATGGGCTTTGCTTGGACATGAGGGCCCATTTTACCTTGGATTGCTTATTGATGGGCTCAAGATTTATTTTAAGGGTTCATTTTATAGCATAATACACATGCATGCGAGAAAATTCTTAAGGATAGTTGCTAGGTCATTACATTGGCTTGAGTCTTAGATAAAAAGGCTTCGGCTCCCACAACAATATATATCCATATACGTCTCCCCACTCAAGGGTCAAACAACGCGGATTAGTACGTGTCGTGAGTGACAATAATCAAATATTCCACCACTAGGTTTGAGTGAAATGTAGGTAGTGAAGTACTGACTATTGTCAGGTTTATTTAGGACTGAAGTGCTCATTGTGTGCAAAATGTGTAGTGAATGCATAAATGCAGGAAGAAATAAGAAAATAATTAAAGATGATAAAATGTAGAACACTGGAATCAATTTCTCTATCTTCAGTGGAGTCGCCACTGTAGGCAGCGGGGTTTAGTGCGTGCCTAAGTGTTTAGTGACCACGACACTATATGGGATTGAGGCCCACTAGGAAATATGATATAGGTCTTGGGCCTATTCGGAGATGGAGTTGCCACACGGATAAAAGCCAAGACACACTGTACATCAACTGGATCCCACGAAAGTTCCCAGAAGCCGTCATCAAAGATTGGGTTTGAAAACTGGGTATGAGCGTCTGAATGCTCACCCAACCTTGTGGTTGGCCTTCATTTGTGTTTTGCATTTTATTACAATTTAATTATTTAATTATTTCCTCCTTTACAGTCAAAGTTGCACTTGCCTTCATTTATTTTCCAAGTTTTATAGTTATGTTCAGGTTTGCACATTAATCCAATTTCATGCTTTGAGTCCCAACGATTGACAGAAATAAAATAAATAATAATTTATAACCATACATTCGAAATTAAATAGGGGAAGAGATTAGGGATTACAACACTTTTAGGCAAAATAAAAGAATAATATACAAAAAATAAACTAAACATAAACCGAAAGTAAACCAACTAATAACAAAAATGCAATGATATAAAAGGGATAGCTAACAAAGGCGACTACTCAATGATGAAAATCATCAAGTAATTCCTGCAAAAAATACACAGTTAATTCTTTTTAAAACATAAAATCATATATGACAATGCTTACAAAGATATGTTCTAAAGAAAAGTGGATTCATGTTACGAACTAAGGAAATCATCAAATAATTAAGATAATCACCATCATGCAATGAAATAGCCATGCCTAAGGTCAAAAGACATATATTAAGTGGACATCACGACAAGCATCAATAGAAAAAGTAAAGCTAGAGGCGGGCCATCCTATCAATGTGGTGATCGCCTCATTGATGAGGCGATCACCTCATTAACAAGAGGCGACGCCTGTGTGATGAGGCTTCACCTCATCAACAGAGGCCCCTGATGTATTTAAGGCAAAAGAATCATACAAAGCGTATAAACAAAGAAGACAAACTCCTTGAAGGTCTGTCAATATGGCAATCGTCTCATTGACAAGAGGTGTCGCCTCTATGAAGAGGTGTCACCTGATCAACAGGCTAATTTTACTCTCAAAACAATTAGACTCCTACTTTAAGTAAACGAAACATGCATAAATACATTCAACAAGCACCAAATTAAAATTACATGTGAAAATCTTCGAGGATCACATCAATGAAATGAGGTATCAAGCAAAGTAAACTAAAAATATACCTAGAATATACTAATGACTTAGTTAGCATAAGCAAGAAGACACAAAATGATGAACATGCTGAGTTTAAGTGTAAGTTTTTACCAAAAATGAGAGGCTCTCAGAGATGTATCATTGATTATAATCTTCATTAAGATGTGATTTCTACCTTGACACAAGCTTCCTTCCTTTTTCTCCTAGGAATATGGACTTTCTTTAGCTTAAATCTACATTTTCTTTCAGGACGTTTTTTTCTTTCCTCCCCTCCTTTTCAGAGTTCCCTTCCCTCTCATTTTCTATCTTAATCATGCTCTCCTTTCTTTTTCTCTCTCATTTTCTTTTATTTTCTAGCTTCCCCATGCCCTTAAGCCCTCTAGCTCATCATGAGCCTCCATAGCATTTTTCCCTTCCCCAAAAAACTCTTCCTCACGTAAACTCAAGTCTGGGGTGTGGGGCCCACACCACTTGACCACCATAATTATAGTTGTATTAAATGCAACTGCAAGTGGTCAATCATAGAGGCGACGCCTCTTCGATGAGGCGATCACCTTATTGACAGTTGCCAAAGAGGCGATCGCCTTATTACACTGAAGCGACGCCTCTTTGACCCATGCGTGCGTTGAGTCAGGTGGGCTTAGGCTGACTCTAGACAATTGGGCTAATTTTTGGACTTTTTAGGATTTATGTTTTTAAGTCCACTTTCCAATAAAAATTTAGGTTTTATTTTTATGTTCAAATTTCACATTCTCATCATTGGGCTTAACAACAAACTGGTCAAATTGAACGTCCCTAATTCGTCCCTTAACACATGCCGATCGAATCTAGTATTTACAAATATTTTCTAATTATTTTTTAATATTACCATTAAATATTAAAAAATATTTTTTTTTTAAAAATAATTCTCTGCAAACGAAAAAATATATTTTATAATTTTATTTACTTATAAGCCTAAAAAACAACGGAAAAGTAAAAAGCCCATGGTATTAGGAGGTAGTATCGGTACCGCCAGTTTCGCTGCGCAGCGATTCGATGATCCTGATGTATGGATACGTGTACGGCTATTAATTGCCAACTTTGTTCATTGTCTACTCGTATTGGATCCAATCACCACGTGAATGTCATAGTATACGAACGTATTTTGCCGACGGTTGTTGTTGCCATGCAAAACTAAACATGGTATACTTTTGGTACTCTTTTCATATATTTTTTCCAAAACAAAAAAATAAAAAACCAGTAACTTTTTCATCTAAAGTTAATGTTGGATGGTTTCCTCGAGCCACAATGTTTGAAGGATTTTTCTTTTTCTTTCTTTTTTTTTTCATTATCCAAAATTAGTTATATATTTTATTTATTATATGTTTTTTATGTATATATACAATTTATATCAGTTTGATTGATGTATTTTTCACTTAATGTATTATTTATTTAGGTTAAAGTGTCGGAATGCAAATAACATTGATATGATATGTTCATGTGAGTATTTATTTTTTATTATAAAAAATAAGTTGATAATGTTTAAAAAAAAGCAAAAACACAATATTTTCTATGTATTTTTCATTCAATAATTATCTATTTTAGATTATTCAAAATTGTATTTGTAAATTAAGATAAATTGTCAAGAATTTAATTAAGATTGTTTTTTTATTGTTCAATCTATTGTGTTTTTTTTTTTTTTTTTTTTTTTTTTTTTTTTTGAAATGAGAAGAGAAAATAACGATGAGACATTTTATGTATAAATATCTTGAAAGGAGTTATAACATCAATCTTTTCAAATTTTATTGTGGCTAGAGAAATTTAGAGATAATCACCGAAAGTTTGGGGTTGGGATCCTCACCCGAAGCTAAGTGATGCTCAGCCGATTAGGACGAAGAGCACCTAGCAAGTGCAAGCAAAGCTACTGTTTTTCAGATTTTTCAAAGAGAACGAGGGCAAGTCGTAGATCTTCTTCTGTGTATGGCTTCGGTGATGACTTCGTTCCCCTCCTATTTTTGGGATACGAGGAAGGAAGTTTGGGGAATATACTCTCTCACTCTAGAAATCAAAACACTCTACTAAGGGCTAGAAGTATGGTAAATTATATAGAACATTCAAAGAGCCCACCACTTTCAGTAAAGCCAACCTTTTTCTTCTTTTCATCAGTGCTGACGGAGCGCATGTACATAAAAAAAAAACAAAAACGTTTCGAGTCATGAGGGAAGAGCATTGACTTTTTCTAGATAGAGAAAAATTACTGACTTAATATCGTGTAGAAGGAATTTAGATATATAGATATTAAAAATTTTTTATTGTTGAATTTCTGATTTTGAAATATCCATTAAGTATTTCGATGAACTAATATGCAACTTTAATTGATTTTTTTTAAATCCTCTATAGAATACATGGAGAAAATTCCCTTCCTTCACAAATTAAACAACAACTAATAATTGTAAAATGATAAATTATTAAACACTAAATATAATGGAACAAAATCAAGTTTTATTTGAATGCTTTAAGCCTTAAAACTAAACAAATAAATGCGACAAAAACAATTAAATTAATTTGTCCTGTAGAAGAAATCATCTAAAAAAAAAAGGGGTTATTGAGGTGCCACTTTCAAAAATTTAATATCTGACCATCGCAATGCCTTTTAAGAGGCAGAAAATGAAGACCCGTAAGAGTAATGGTCCAGTTCAATGAAACTGCTATTAAAATCCAAGCGGTACGCAGAGCTATCTACACTAGAAACATCGATCATATATTAATTATATGTAATTAGACATGCATGTTGCTTATATATATAATACGTACAAAGCCAGCAACTGACGTCGAATTTTGAAATCGTTTTCTTCTATATGTCTTTATATAGCTTGTTTTTTATACTGATCCATAGCGGTCAGAGATGATTGCATTAATTTCCTGCATGTATTCTGAGTGTAACATTTGCATTATATGTGACGTAGTTTACAGTTTTTTTTTTTTTTTTTTTTGTTGGAATGTATATTGCAATCTGTTGGCTGCCTACCATAAATCTCTCAAATCTCCTACAGAACTAAGAACATTCACATTATCAATTTGATCCATTTTTGTTAAACGACTCCTTCACATATTTATTCGTAGTTCCATTCAAATCATTGCATTAAATAGTTACTGTAAGTCGTTTATAGTTGTACTAAATCAAACTAAATTAATTGGAAGTTATATACTTTAGTTATTTTTAGAATATTATAGTTTTATATCAATAATTAGATTGATTAGAAATTACATATTTTAGTCGTTTTCAAAATTATAAAATCATCATATGTTCAATAATTTCTTTCCATAAAGATATACCACAATGTAGAGTATCATTTGTAAAATTAATTTGGAGGAGTTCTTTATGAGAGTAACTAATATTTTTTTAAGAATTAAGCTTTAATTAAGTTTAAAAGAAAAATTATGCAATTTTTGGAATTGAATATGTTGGTATAATAATTGAGTATGGCACCACTGGCCAGCAGATATTGAGTTAAAATTTAATGTCAATGTCTTAGTTGCATGCCAAAAGGGGTAAAAATATATAGGTCCATTGTCCCACTCTTATTCTCTGCATGGTCGAAGCATTATTGTATAACACATTGATTCAGGTTTTTGTTTTATAGTTATATATTTATTTATTTATTTATGTCATAAGATTCAGATATAATCTAGCTACAGCATCCGCACATGGGTTTCGAATGCCGACCTTAAACATCCAGATTCAATGCCTTATAATTAATTATCATAATTAATCATATTCATGCCCACTTGAAGAAGTCTTGAAACAAAAAGGATCTTAATTTGTTTTCGTCTTAGAAACCCGAAACAACACACCTGTGACTTAGTGTTTTTTTGGTTCTGATTCTTGGCTTTTCTTGAAGAAGGTGATTTTAGTACTGCAATTTTTTTTTTTTTCCTGGAGTGATATTAAAAAAATTATATTTATATATACTTCACTGTCTTAACACATACGAAATTAAATTATTCAGGTAAATTATGAATGCGTCCAATATTATTTCTTAGCATATTTAACAGAGAAAGCCAGAGATGCGGTGGCAATATGCCTCGTATATATTTATTTAAATATTTAAAGGAAAACATTGTTCTTGCTCATATTCAAACAATAACTCTTCTCTAATTTTTATTACTATAATTTTATATTAAAAAATTATTTTTACATCTTATTATAAATAAAATAATATTATCTTGAAATTTTTAAAAATTAAGTAACATGTATCCGGGGAGAAAATAATTAAATAATAATTTTTTTCTAATGATATCATAAAATGCAAGATTTATTTTCTATTTATCAATTTAAAAAAAATGACTGACGCTTATTATATAATATATCAACTTAAAATATCACCTTTATGCATACTTGGGCCCAAACTAACCTGTCACTCCACCCAAACTCTAGTTTAAGAATTAGTCCATCACTATTAAAGTGAAACCCATTAGGAACCAGATGACAGTTATAGCATTTATGCTCTAAGCTTATCTACTTTAAGGGTATGAGAATGATTTTGCCTCCATCAAATGTATAGTACTTAATTATTATTATTATTTTTTATATAACTACTTTCATTATTCATTAATTATGAAAGTTTATATTAATTCAATTTAAATCAAATAAATTTAGTAAAAAAAATTCTTTTAAAATTATTTTTCATACTCAAAATTTAAATTTTCTATCACTCTGTACTAAAGTTTTATTATTATATTTTTTTCTTTTAATATTTTCTTTACTGAAAACGATCAATTATTTATTTATTAATTTAATAAAGAGATATATAAATAAAAATATAATAAAAAAATAGCAAAAAAAATCTCATCATCATAAATCATTCAATTGCGTTGATAGAAGAGCGTTTGACAAAAATTTTAACTATAAGATAATGACAGCAATTTTTTATACTGGAAAAAATATTTCAATAATTGCAAATATTAATACTCAGTTTCCAGAATTTGAGCTTTCTCTCCCTAAACGCGTTTGCTTGACCAAGTTAACAAGAAATAAAGTTCAATTTAATTCATTTAATTTGACTAAAATTTCTGATCGAAATCACCAGTTTGCCTAATTTTGTACCATTCCACATGCGTTTAAAGGCATAGAATTTGAGGTGGCGTACTTTGCGGTTGAACCACATGCTATGGTTATATGTACACTAGATTAATGATAATTTATTAATGGATTAATTATATATATAGCTAGGTTAGTATCATTGGTGTATTTATTGGTGATGAGTTGTGATTATTTTTTTGGTCATTATGAGTTGTGATAATTATGGACTCTTTCTGGATGCAACTTTTAATCAGATGTGACAAGCATTCATAGGAGAAAGTAGCCTAAGACTAGACATCAAAAGTTTTGTGGTTTAATGTTGCCATTTTCGTGGACAATACCTTAAATTATACCCTTTTTATTTGTTCATCTACATGTCTATGCCTTGTGCTTGATTAATGTAGGTGTTTATAGATTGAAGGCTTTTAGCATTTAATTTTTTTTGTTTTTCATTCTATTAATGTATTGATTTCCATATTTCAAGGCAAAGAAAAAGCATCATCAAAGAGAATTTTTAGTTACTTTGTTTTGAATGAATTATTAAAATTAATATTTTTCATACCAGATATATACTGATTTTTTTTTTCTAATCCTGGGTTGCTAGGATTTGAACTGGGGACAAATTAATAGCCGTAACTTTATACGAGTATTAACATGCGAAACCTATTAAATAACAAAATATATTGTTTTTTTTTTCATGAAAAAATACATACAAAAGTAATTGATAACTGCTTCTTTTTTCTTTTCTTTTTAAGTTTATTCATTAAATACTTTTATTTTTAACTTCCGCCAATCATCTTTTCAATTTGGTGGTGATTTTTTATTTTTTATTTTCTTTTAATAAATATTGATATTTTAATCTATTTATTTTATTTTTTTATTCTTCATTTGTGAAGGTATTAATTCCTTTATGAGGTTTTGATAGTTATGCTCTATGCAACATAAAGTTTTCTCTATTATAAAATTTTTGTTAGAATTTTTACAATTGAACCCAATTAAATACTATAGAGTCAATTTATGACTAATAAACGTAATGGAGTAGAGTATAAAAATTATTAAATAAATTGTTAGAGTTGTAAATCAAAATAACTCTGTTAACGCGATTAAATAATAGCAACGAATAATTTTCATATTTTTAGTAAAAAAAAATTTTGATATTTTTTGATTATACTTTATTTATAATATATGTTTATTAAGATGTATTATTAATGTTGTTGAATGTTTTTCTCAAAAAAAAAAAAACGTTTGGTAAACTTTAATCTAATGGTTAAGGAGCTCCTAAATACATATCAAAAACTCAAGTTCAAGTTTTCGTTTTCATTTCAGTAGTGTTGAATTGTACCGTGTTTAATAATAATAATAATAATATGAGAGTACGATGAGACATGATTTTATGGGTTGATCTTTTGTCCTTATTATTATTTTTTTGAACTGATTTGTCCTTATTATTTGAATTATGATTTCAAGTAGCTCAACATGAATTACTAAACAAGGAATAGGTTGTGAATATGCTATATTGTAGCGTAAGATGGTGCTCAATATAGTAGGTTGATAAGTGACATTTGTTTAATATAAGACAAAATAAATGGTTTAATACTCATAAATCAACAACTCGATATTTTTCAAACAGAAAAAAATCTTGCGGACGATTAAAAGGAAAAATAATAGCCAAATTGTTGAGTTATTAAGAGCTTAATGGGTCAAGAAACCCCATAAACAACAATAATTAAAGATACATTCAAAGGAATGCCAGTTGGGTCTGGATTTTTCTTCTTTTTTATTCTCTTTAAATTGATTCTCTTCATGAATAATATTAGATCAAAAAAAAAAAAAAATCAAAGAGTTGCAGAATGGTACTATCAGTGCATAGAATAGAATGGCTCTATTCCTACAACAACCATACAAAATAACATTATTATTATTATTATTATTATTATTATTATGGTGCAAGTGTAAATTATACTATATTCCACTTGAATTAGAATTTAGAACCCAAGAAAGAAGGGGGGAAGCCCCAGAGAATGTCTTATTGACTCGGGTTAATGTTAATTAACATTAATATATTATTATTATTATTATTATTATTGAACATCAAATACTGTATAGTTAATGTCACTTACGTACTATAGGAAAATGTGATGACCATAGATTAAATAAAAGAAACAACAAGAGTACATGAGGGTACATTGGGAAAGGAAGATAAATCACGAAGTAGTAGTATAGTCTAGATAATAGATGATTACAGAGTGTGCATAGTCACATGGATTCCTCTGAAACTCTCCAGACCCCAAGAACTAGGCTTAGCAAATTTTTTTTTTCCCTTTTTTTTTACATGTCTTTTTTCTATAGATCTTGATCAGAATCTCTGGATAATTATCAGCTTTTCGTCATCTTTCTCTTTTTCATGTCCAAGTGTCCGACCATATAATGACCAAATGAAACTTAATAATCATGTCTAATTAGACATTAAAAGATTTTAAGAAATATATAAAATTATTGAAGCAGATCCCATCCCATCTAAAAGGACCAAGCTAGCCACTATCTAATCACAAAACAACAGCAGTTCAAAGGAGACGACTGTCCATGTCTTATATAAGGACATGTTATTGGACCCATTTCAATTTTTTTTTTCTTGTTTAAGTATAATATTAATGTTGGGTATTACAGTTTTAATTTAATTATGTTGTCTAATAGTAAATTTAGAGGAAATTAACTCAATTATTTACAATCTCTAGCTATAAGTGCAAAAGAGAATCTGTCATCACACACACTCTCTCCCTCTCTCTCTCTCTCTCCCTCTCCTCTCCCTCTCCCTCAGACTATGTGTCTGGTGTCTATAGTGACTGGTCTACGATGCAATCTCACGTGCAACACGCTGTAGCTACGTATGATCATTGTAGGGTTTTGATTAAACGTCTTTAAAGTCTCATGGCTTTTGTTTCTCTTCTCTTCATGGGGAGAAGATAAAAAGCAAAACAGACTGTGTTCTTTTGGTGTCTAGCACTTGGGGGCTTATGCTTACTTTCTTTGGGTTTCTTTGAAGGAAACACTATTTTTCTTGATTCTTCTCTTCTCATAAACTTCAGCTATAAGTATAACCAAACTCTCCCTTTCTTGTAGCTGCCTGCTTCTTCTTGTACTCTTGCTTGTGGGTCTATGTAACGATGCCCCTAATCTTCCTCTCTTCTTCTTTGTTCATCTCTGTCTTTCTTATGTGAGGATAAGAGGAAAAAAAAGATATTGGATTAGATTACGAAAATCAAGTGTTCGTTGTGTTTTCTTGTGTTTGGGAGATATGGCACTTGATGCTGCAGTGTATCCACAAGACCCGTTTAGTTGTTATGGCTATAAAGATTGTTATGGAGGAGGAGGAGGAGGAGCTTGGGCCTATGATTTTGCTTTGCAAGAAGATGATAAAGCTTTTCTTGAAATTCTTGAAAACAACAACAAAAATATAGAGCAAAAACAAGCTGCTGGCCTCCAATCGAATTGGGATTCCTCATCTCCATCTGCTATGCAACATGCAGATCATAAATGGGACTATCCTAATTCTTCACCTGAAACTTGTACTGTTGATCATCATCAACCACTCTCTGCCGGTGGATTCCATCCAGCATTGGAGACACCACCGCCACCGCCTTCTAACACCCCAAGCAGGCGGAAGCGAAGACGCACAAAGAGCACCAAGAACAAGGAGGAGATAGAGAATCAAAGGATGACTCACATTGCTGTCGAACGCAACCGCAGGAAACAGATGAATGAATATCTTGCTGTGCTTAGGTCTCTAATGCCTCCTTCTTATGTTCAGAGGGTAAGCTATTGTCTGGTTCAAGTGGACAGATGTTTTTGCCTCTTTTTATCAAATCCTTAATTTTGACAAGTTTTGTAGTAAATGATACAATCTGTTTGTTATGTCCTTTGTCAACCTTCTGATCTTGTTTTAGACTTTTTGTGTCAAAAAGATCCAAGAATTATATACCCCACTTACTGAAATTGAATCACCTGTTTGACCTGTGTACCTGAACTCAAATTGTTGATGGATTCTAGTTATTATTTGTTAATTAATCAGCACTAATTTCGTAATTATCATATACCTGTAGGGTGACCAAGCATCCATAATTGGAGGAGCCATTGATTTTGTGAAGGAGCTAGAACAACTCTTGCAAACAATGGAAGCCCACAAAAGGACCAAGCAGCAGCAATCTGATAGCAATGGTCTCTCGTCACCATTCGCTGATTTCTTCACCTTCCCACAATACTCAACAAGAACTCTGGCCACCAGTACTGGCGGGGAGGAGTTATTGCCGGTGGTCGATCAGGGTCAGTGGGCCATGGCGGACATAGAAGTGACAATGGTAGAGAGCCATGCCAACCTTAAAATACTTTCGAAGAAAAGACCACGACAGCTCTTGAAAATGGTGGCAGGCTTGCAAGGCCTAAGACTCAGTGTTCTACACCTCAATATCACAACCGTTGATCAATTGGTTCTATATTCAGTTAGTGTTAAGGTAAGTGGATACAGTCAAATCAGTCAATTTTGATTTGTATTATTATAATGATTATTGACTCAGTGGCACGTAATTTTCCTCTAATCATTTGTATTTCCTGATTAACTTTTTATCTAATTATTATACAGATTGAAGAAGGGTGCCACCTGAACACAGTGGATGGTATAGCAGCTGCTGTTAACCAAATGCTACACACAATTCATGAAGAGGAAGCAGCTGTTTTTAGCTAAAATTTTTAGTTTGCAAAAACCCTAATTTGTTTCTGTAATTGGGGTTGTTTAATTACCTTTGATAATGAATTCCAAGTTCTTTATTTAAATATTTCTTGTTCCTTTTGGGAATATTTTTGTTTGCAATTTTTTTTTTTTACCTGTCTAAGAGGGTACATTGTCTGCTCAAGGGTGTGGTCTAATCAAAGTTTTTTATATTGCTATGTAATACACAATAAGAACATAAAAGACAAAGACAACAAGTTCATTTTAATTATAAGATGGTACTAAAATAATATTATTATGTTGTTGATTATAAAGTTGATGACTAACACGTACGTCAAGGAATCTCTTTTAAGCCCATATGAAATTCTTGATGTCTTGAAACGAGTGCAGAATGTCCATTTGTGTATGGAGCATCTGTCCATGTTTGATATCATCATTAATTAATCCAATTAATCATAATACATATCAAAATTTTAGTGATTTGTAGGTTTGATTTATTGATAAGTTAGCTTCTAATTCGAATGACCTGGAGCATCCCTGTCCACCAACATTTTTTCACGTTATTCTTCTTATTATTTTTTAAAAATAATATTTTAATTCCATGTATAATACAAAAACTGTCTGTAGGCAAGATCGATATATATATATATATATATATGGAAAAAAAAATGCAAATTAAGTACAACAATTGATATATCTTTTCTTTTGTACGTATTTTTACTGTGCATGCTCCTTTGAGTTTATTTTCCCAACCAAAAAAAATATTGTTCAATTAGACATGATAATTTAATCTTTTAAGAAAATATATCGATATGCCTTATAAAAGATTAATCATTTTTTTCATATTGTCAAAAGTAAAATAACAAAATAAATCTAGCAATGATGTTCTATTATATAAAGATATTTTAGAAATGAATGTAAATTTAAATCTAAATAAATATAAAATTTTATATTATTCAAAAAATTAAAAAAAAATCTGAAATGTCGATTGTTTAAATTAAAACAATTTTATATGAGGTGATTTCAATAGTTATTGTAATATCCCGAGTTTTTTAAATATTTTTATACTGCATATCTCGATGCAGTGTTAATAATTTTTATATATATTTATGACATTTTTAAGAGTTGTTATTTGTTTAAAGCTAATTTTAATTAGTTTATATTATTTTAAGTACTTTACGTAAAAAATTTTTAAAAATTGTATTTTTGAAAAAATTGACACGTGAATAATTTAATATTTATTTTGAGACTCAGTATTTTAGATAATTTATTTACGCTATTCATATTTATTACTTTGAATGATATTATTTTAATAGTATTTAACTTAGTGTATTTTATTTTAATATTTTTTATTTTATTAAACTACATTATCTGCATGATTGATATATGTGCTACATATATATACACACATATATCAGGGTTGTATTATTTTATTTATGTGTGTGAATATATATATGTGTGTATATATATATTAATATATATGTGTGTGGAGATATATATATATATATATATATATATATATATATATATATATATATATATATATATATATATATATATATATATATATATATATATATATATATATATATATATATATATTGTATTATTATAATATAAAGTATTATATGTATATATATGTACATTAAACATAAAACACACACACACAAACCCATCTCCCTCGAAACCCACCCAAACCACCATCCACAATCGCCTGTCACCGTTGATCCCCTATCGTCGGTGTGCCGTCCGGCCTTCCAGCAGCTCCAGTCGCCTTCCGCCGTCTTCTACCTTCTTCTCCGGCGTCGACAAGCGGCTGTGGCAGTAAGGAACCGAAACTCGAGCTCACCGTAATTTCCAAGCGATTCTGGTCACCATTTTTCGTGATTCTAGTGTCCTTGAGCTCCTCAAGCTCCGATGAACTCAATCCAAGCTTTGGTTTGGGCTCTAAACCCTCCATTTTTGCTGTTTTTTCGATTTCTTTATTTCGGCCATTTTTGGATTTTTATTTTTTTTCGGGAATTTTTGGTGGATTCATGGAAAATACCTTAACAAAAGTTGATCCCCCAAGATTAATCTACATCCCAGAATTTTTGTGTGATTTTTGGGAATTATTTTGATTTTTTTGAATTTTTAATTATTTTATTATTATTTTCTAATTTTCAAAAATTAATTAATTAAATTATGAAATTGTGTTTTATGGTGATTATAGGAGTTGAAATGAATTATAGAAATTTATTTGTAATTTTTGTGAATTTTTATGTATTTATTTGGAATTTATTAAGTTTATGTAATTTTGAAAAATAGGGTTAATTATGTGTTTAATTGAAATAAATTGGTAAATTGAGTATATTTATTGATATTATTGAATTAAATGTTAGAAATTAATTTTTGAGTAATTATATAATTTTTGGTGAATTTTTGAACATTTATAGTGAATATATATATATAGGGGTATTTTGGTAATTTTATTGGCTAAAAATATAATTAAATTGGTTTTAATAATTATTTGAGCTATAAAAATGATTTCTACAAATTATTTAGTATTTTTAACTAATTAAAACTATTTTTCGTAAATTATTTTTAAATTATATATATAATATACGATTTTTCTAAATAAATGAGTTTTTATCGGTTTTTAACGTGTTCTAGGGTTAATTACGTAATTTGGGTTTATAAAATGTATTTTTATTATATAAGGACATTTTCGATATTTTATAAATATTCTGTGAATTGTGAACCTCGATTGATAAATTATAGTTTGGAGTCCGACCGAGGGATTTTAGTTGTAATTATGTGTTTACTCCGAAGCATATTTCTTTGCACGACCGGCTCTACTCTTTGAGTAGAGAGATGTCCGTTTTACAGGGGAGGTTCTGTCGAATTTTTGGTAGAATTCTCGTAAAACGTGATATCCGGTCAAATTCCTATTCTAATTCTGTGTTTAAAATTCTAGATCGAGTCTTTAGAATTTTCGTTAAATTTATTCTGATTTCATGTTGTCATTTGTTTGTCTAACTGCACTGAGACCGAGGCCTAACGAATCAGGCCCGCCGAGTTTATCTCGTGGAGCGCTAATATATGAGTTATTATACTGTATATATATGCACTGCATATAGGGTGCATTATTTAGAATCTTTCATTTTCATTGTATGTTTTAAAAGTGATTTAAATTATAATATTTTTGGTATATCTAGGGTTGTATTTTTATATATACGCATATTAAATAATTATGCATGTTAGTTCGATATATGCACATTAAACAATTAGGTTTAGGTTTAATACATTGAGTAATATACACATGTTTTAAAATGTACACTTAGACATAATTATTTTATTAAATGATTAGTATACTTTAGGTATAGTTTTAGGAGATTTTAGGTTTATTCTTAAATAATTGCATGTTAAATTATAAACCTATACTTAAATTATTTTTAAGTTTATTTTTTGGTATATTTTTTATTTATTTCCAAATAAATAAATGTTTTATTATTAAATTAAACCTAGCACATTAGTGGTATATTTAGGGTTTATTTTTGATATATGCATGCTAGATAACTAGGTTTATTTTTAGTATATTTGTGAATATATGTTAAACACAAACACGTATTTAAATGAATATTTATACATAAATGTTTTATTAAATGATTTGTGTACTTAGAGTATATCTTTTGTATATTTAAATATATTTTTAAGATAATGCATGTTATATTATTGTTACTCATTTAAATTGTTTTTAACTATATTAATGATTTATTTTTAGTTTATTTCATATTTTATTTGACATATATATATATATATATATATATATATATATATATATATATATATATATATATATATATATATATATATACTGGGTATATTTTAGGTATATTTTTGGTATATATATATATGGTTGGTTTTACTATTATGAATATTGCTCTACATTAATTATTTTTCGAATGAATGATTTATTCGAAGTGAAGGATATCAATAGAACGTGCTACCTAGTGGGCAGTACTAGGACCGTGTACGTACCGGTACAATAGATAAGAATTGAGTGAGAGTTAAAATTGGGTGATTATAATTGATTTAATTGATTTGACTAAAATTAATGGTATGTTAAATAGTGTGATTACGGGGCCAATCACATTGACAGTCAGACTGCTGAAGTTCGGTTGACTTAGTGTCTCGGGGCCAGTCTACTGTCCATAAGTGGATTGAATGATCTATTGGGTTGATTGAGATGTGAGGTGATAGATAGTGTGATTGCTAGAGCTCGGTTGACCAAGTGTCTCGGGGCCTATCACACTGACAGTCAGACTGCTGGAGCTCGGTCCACTTAGTGTCTCGGGGCCAGTCTGCTGTCCAGATTGGAATAAGTGTTCTATTTGGAATCAAGTGAGCCTGCATGGCTAGAGTGATGATAGGGTTGTTGAGGTTGTTATTATTAGGGTTCTATGGATCCTTCATGAATTTAATCAAACGTTTTCTACATGTAGTATATTTATAAAATCAGAGTTTGGCATTCGTGTGAAATGTGTGTATATACATATATATATAAGAATGCCTGATTGTTATGGTTTAGTTTGCATGTATATATAGTATAATAATTCATTCAGTGAGGTTTGAGCCCCCTCAATTATTTTTTTCAGGAGATCCCATATCGTCAGACCTTAGTTGTAGAGTTTCTCGCCGGTGTTCTTCAATCTCGGCTATTTTATGCAAATGTATATTCTGAACTTTGAATTGTATTCTAGAAACTGCAGTAGTAGTGTTATAATTTTTGGAAGTGTATTATTTTGTTTGGATATTAAATACTCTGAGAATTTGTATTTGAACATTGTACGAATATGTATTCATTTATAAAAGGATTTGGAGCATTTATTTTATATTGATTCAGAAAAATTTTAATTCGGTCGTACTTTTATTTATTTATTGTATGATTTTATTTTCATAGGCTTGCTACGGGTTCCGGATTTGAAAGAATTCCCGTTCCCTAGCGCCGGTCATGACCCCTAGTTTGGGTCATGACAGTTATTAAGAGTTTAATGAAGAATAAAATTCAGAGAAAATTTAAGAAAAATATTTTTTCATAATATTTAAAGAAGGGGTACACCCCTTATATATATATAGGAATCCTAATCACAATATAATTAGGAATAGAATAACATCTTAAATAGAATAAAGACTTTATTTCTAATTGTATACAAATATATACTTTCTAATATATACAATGAAAATATTTACTTCCTCAACACTCCCCCTCAAGTTAGTGAATGTATGTCAATCATTCCCAACTTGCCAAGTGAGTTGTAGAACATTTTTTCGGATACAGCATTTGTGAGGATGTCAGCTAGTTGAGTCTGAGAAAAAATAAATGAAAGATCAATTGTTCCTTAGTTCATATGATCTTTTATGAAATGTCTGTCAACCTTCACATGCTTAGTCCGATCATGTTAAACCAAATTATTTACAGTTGTTATGGCTACCTTGTTATCACAATGTAACAACATAAGCTTCAGATGTTTTAATTTTAGATCCTGAACAATTCGCCTTACCCAGAGCAACTCACATACTCTATGAGTCATTCCTCTAAACTCAGCTTCAGCACTTTACCTTACTATAACTTTCTGTTTCTTGCTTCTCCAAGTGACTAAATTCTTTCCAAAAAACATAAAGTACCAAGATGTTTAATTTTTACCAATTCGATCTCCAACCCAATCAGCATCAATATAGCCAGTAATTTCATAATTCTTATTCCTCCCAAAGAATAACCTTTGCCTGGAGAAGACTTTAGATATCTTAATACTGGTATACTGCATCGATATGTTCTTTACTCAGAGAATGCATGAACTGACTTACAACACTTACTGCATAAGCAATGTCTGGCTGAGTATGAGATAGGTAAATCAACCTTCCCACCAACCTTTGATACCGATCTTTATCAATTGAAACTTGATCTCCTAGGATTGAAAGTCCATGGTTGACTTCAATTGGAGTCTCGACTAGCTTACATTCAAGCATGCCTGTCTTTGTCAGTAAGTCCATTACATACTTTCATTGGTAGAGGAAAATTCCTTAAGCTGATATTGTAACTTTAATTCCTAAAAAATACTTCAAGTTATCCAAATCCTTAAGTTCAAACTCAGATGCTAACTATCTTTGCAAGATTGTTGTCTCACTCGGATCATTTCCAATGACCACTATATCATCAACATATACAATCAGCGCGGTGACTTTACCTAACTTCTATTTGATGAATAATGTGTGATCAGCATCACTTTGCTTATATCCGAGCTTTCTCATGAAAGTTAAGAGTTGTCCAAACCATGCTCGAGGCGATTGCTTAAATCCATACAATGCCCTTTTTAGTTTGCATACTCAATCAGTACATTTAGTTTTGGGTAGCAGATCCATATACATTTCTTCATTTATGGTTCCATTCAAAAATGCATTCTTCACATCAAATTATCGCAGTGGCCAGTTCAAGTTGGCAGCTAAGGAAATAAAAACTCGGATGGTGTTCATTTTTGCTACTAGGGTAAATGTATCTTCATAGTTAACTCTATACTTCTGAGTATACCCCTTTGCTACCAATTGAGCTTTATATCGATTTATGTTTCCATTTGAATTGAGTTTAACAGTGAATATCCACCTGCACCCCACTATTTTCTTTCCTTCAGGAAGAGGAACAAGATCCCATGTCTGATTCTTCTGCAATGCCTCCATTTCATCATTCATACCTTTCTTCCAATTCGGATCATTTAAGGCTTCATGCACATTACTCAGAATAAATACAGTAGATAATTGATTTACAGTAAGTGCATGTCAGTTAAACAAACGATTAGTTGATATGAAGTTGTTGATAAGGTATTTAGTTTTGGTATGAAGGTCTGGATCATATTATTTTTTTGGAACCCCTCTATTGATTTTAGAAGGATAACGAGGCTCAGTATTTGGAGTTACTAAAGGAGATGAGTTTACCTTATTGTGCACACTTACATCCAGAGTTTCTTTAGCTTTTAGTATAGGTTGGGAAGATGTACTATCTTGATTACTTATATTTTTTTTAATTATCTGTCCAGGTGAGATGCTCAGACTCGGAACATCAGATGTCTATGAGATGCTCGAAACATTTTAAAGACTCAAAATCGGAACACTTAGAATGCTATCTTTAACATTCGGGCCACTTGGAATGCTATCTTTAAATTCAAAAAGATTTGGATTTTTCTCCCCCTGAAGAGAGCACTCAGAGAAGGAGAAGAAAGGAGAATTTTCATGAAATTGAACATCCCGAGTGACATACATCTTTGTATTCGGACTATAATATCGATATCCCTTTTGTAGATCCGCATAGCCAATAAAGATACACCGGATAGCTCGAGGATCTAATTTTTTAAGTGTCTGATGAACATATGACTAGCATCCAAAAACTCGGGGCTTGAGATTATTGAGGGTGGAGATATGACAAGTTCCTGAAATTTTTGAAGGGGCATTTTAAAATTGAGTACTCTTGATGGTGTCTGGTTTATGAGGTATGCAACGGATCGAACAGCCTCTTCCCAGTATTCTCACAGAACATTCATGTCAAATAATAATGCTCGGACAACTTCTAATAACTGTCGGTTCTTCCGTTCGGCTATGCCATTCTGTTGAGGAGTACTGACATAGGATGTTTGGTGGCGAATGCCCTGCTCACGGCATAAATCATTTAGAATTGAGTTAACATACTCCCCACCTGTAATAACCCTAGTTTTTAAAATTATTTTAATATTTAGCACGATATGTAATATTAATAAAATTGAAAACTAAATTTAATTATTATATTATTTTGTGATTAATATTCATTATTTTGTGTTTAATCAAACCTTCTACATAAATATTTATTTTAAAGCTTATTATTTTAGAGATTTATTTACATAAATTTATTATTTTAAGAATTATTTTAATAATCCTATTTAGGTACTAAGGTTATTTTTAACGATGATATTGTTTATTATTATTATTATTATTATTATAATGCATTATTGTATGATTATAATGCGTGTTATTATATATATATATATATATATATACATACATTACGGTTATTATACTATATTATTGTGCATATAATGCATGGATGTGTGTGTATATATATATTGATAAACGTGTGTACACTAGTGTATACATATACATATATATATCTATATATATATATATACACACACATTATGTTAAAAAAAAAAAAAGCTTTCTTCTTCTTCTTCCTCCCTGTGACCCCCACCCCCTCACCGTCACTATCATGCCGATCAACCATCGTTAGAGTGCCTCACCATCGTCCAGCCACCTCCTGCCATCCTACCCATCTCCTTCTTCCTTTCCAGCAAGCAACAGACTGGCGGTTACTGAGAGAAGCTGAAACTCGAGCTCACCTGCGTTCTAGGCAATTCCGACCGTCATTCTTCGCTTTTTCGATGCCATTCGACTCCTAGAGCTCCAGTGAACTCGATTCCAGCCTTGGTTTGAGCTCTAACTCCTCCATTTTTGCTGTTTCTCAATTTTTTTAATTCAGCCATTTTAGAGTTTTGATATTTTTGGGGAGTTTTTGGTTGATTCATGGAAAATTCCTTCACAAAAGTTGTTCCCCCTAGCTTAAGCTACATCCCTGAATTTTTGTGTGATTTTTGGGAATTATTTTGATTTTTTTGAATTTTTGAATATTTTATTATTATTTTATTAATTTTCGTAAATTAATTATATAAATTATGAAATTATGATTTTTGGTGTTATTAGTGGTTATTATTAATTTTAGAGTTGAGTTTATAATTTTTATGATTTTTATGTAATTTTTATAATTATTTTTAGTTTATGTCAATTTTGAAAATATAGGTTAAATATATACTTTGTTAGAAATAGTTGGTTAATTATATGTATTTGTTGATATTAATGAGAAATATGTTGAGAAAATAATTTTTGTGTATTTATATAATTTTTATTGAATTTTTTAGTATTATTAGTATTTTATGTGTATTTTGAAATATTAGGGTTCATTTGGCAATTTGGTGGTAATTTTAGTTGAATATTATGTTTAATTTATTTCTATAATATTTGAGGTATAAAAATGATTTTTATAAATTATTTACTAATTTTAACTAATTAATACTAATTTTCAAAAATTATTTTCAAATAATATATAGTATACTATTTTTGTAATAAAATGGATTTTTAGTAATTTTTAATTTTTATTTAGACTAATTAGGCTATTTGGATTAGTAAAGTGACTTGTTAATAAATTATATTGAATTATCGAGAAAAATGGATTTTTAATAATATTATATTATTATTTAGGGTTTTTAAGTAATTATTAGAAAAATAATTATTTTTGGTGTTTTAATGTAAAATATGTTATATTTTGATATTTGGAGGGCATTTATGGTATTTATTGATTTTTAATATATTTTATTGTATTATTGAATATTTGGTGAATTGTGAACCTTGGTTGGGAAAGTTTTGTAGTTCGGGATCCCAACTGAGGGTTGTATGAATTATGGAATTAGAAGTGTATTTTTCTTGTAGGACCGACTCTACATTTTAGTAGAGAGATGTTCATTTTACAGAGGAGGTTCTATCGAATTTTTGATAGAATTCTCGTAAAACGTGACATCGAATCTAATTCTAATTCTATGTCTGTTTGTGTTTATAATTCTAGAGTGAGTCTTTAGAAGTCTAAGTTAGATTAATTCTGATTTCGTGATCATTTTTATTGTTTAGTTGTGCCGAGACCGAGGCCTAGCGGACCAGTCTCATGGAGCACATCCTCGTGAGTTATTATTATATATATACATTGCTTTAGGTTGCATGTTTTAGAATTATATGTTTTAAATGTAAAATTTTGCATAATTGTTTTATTAAATGCTTAAGTATATTTTAGGTATATTTTTAGTATATTTTGAAATGAATGCATGTTTTTCCTTTTGATTTATATTCAAATTATTTTTAAGTATATTATTGGTTTATTTTGGGTATATATTTCATGATTTGTTTGAATTGATTTTACGTATATATACTTGAAATATACTTAGTTTATTTTAGGTATATTTCTGGTATATATATGGTTTACTTGATCATTTTGAATGCCATTTTACATTATTTATTTTCAAATGTATGTTTTATTTTTAAATGAAGGATATCAATAGAACGTGTTTCCTAGTGGGCAGCACTAGGACCAAGTACGTACTGGTGCAATAGGTTGTAGGTTGAATTACTAACTTATTTGTGGAAATTATGACTTGATTGATTTGATTGATGTGAGATGTGATTGATGGTGTGATTGCTGGAGCTCGGTTGACCAAGTGTCTTGGGGCCAATCACACTGACAATCAGACTGTTGGAGCTCGATTGACTTAGTGTCTTAGGGCCAGTCTACTGTCCAGTTAGATTAAGTGAATTTACTTGGAATTAAGTGAGCCAGTATGGCTAGAGTGCTTTCTACTACTAATTGAGGTTGCGATCACTTAGGGTTCTATTTGATCCTTCATAAACTGATGTTTTTCAGTATTAAATATAAAGTGATTTTTAGTATCTGTGTGTACATGCCTGTATATATACTTATTATACATATTTATGATTGTCTGCATTTGACATTTAGTCATGCATGTATATATATTATAATAATTCACTCAGTGAGGTCTGACTCCCCTCAATTGATGATTTTACAAGAGAATCTTCTTCTTCAGACCTCAGCAGTAGACCTGTCTGCCAGATTTCTTCCACCTCGACTTTATTATGTAAATTATCTACTTAATTATTTATTATTGTATTCTAGAAAACTGTAGTAGTTGTATATATATTAGTCGAAAGTTGTACTTTGTATTATGTATGTTGATTTTAAATTTAGAAAGGCATGTCTCTGAATGTTGTACTAAAATAATTTATTTTATAATATATGGAGATTATTTTTATTATAATTATTGAGTTTTAAATTATGATGTATTTTTAATGGTTTTATTTCATTTATTTTATGTTATTATTATTTCAAGGCTTGCTACAGGTTCCGAATTCGAAAGAATTCCCATTTCCTAGCCCCGATCATAGCCCCCGATTTTGGATTGTGACAAAGTTAGTATCAAAGCAGAGTTTTGTATCAAGGCCTTAGCTGTTGAGTTGTGGCCCTAGTTTTCAGTGTTGTGTTTTCTTTTGAAACTACTGCAGTTAATTAGGTTTGAGTATGTCTTGATACATATTCCTTGATTTAGTTTTCTATGTTACCATTAATTGTCCATTTTTTCTGAATTCTTTTGTTTGTCTTTTCAGAATTAGGAGGCGAGCGTGTGTCACTCCATTGGTCATTGAGGCCGAGAATGATAAGTCCTTCTAGGATGAGGTTTTACCTCTTGAGCCGCTAGCTAGGCGTAGAGGTCATGGCAGAGGTAGACCTCGAGGAGTGGCAGGTCGCCGTAGACAGAAAGAGCTACAGGATGATGAACCTATAGAGCTAGAGTATAAGGATATTCCAGCACCTCCTATTGCACTGCCTGTGCAGCCTGCCTATCAGCAGGGTATGTTTGACCTTAAGGCAGCCATGTTCTATGCTTGAGTCAGCAGGATCACCTTCGATGGGACTTTTGACCCTTTAAATTTTATGCATGCGATCGAGACGAGGACTCGAATTGCTTATACTGAGTACCAGCGAATCATGATAATTGAGCTGTCAGTAGAAGGACCAGCCCTGGACTAATTTATTCAGATGATTCAGCCTTATATAATGATGACCTAGGCACAGTTCAGAGAGCGATTCATGAGGAGATTCTACCCATAGCCACTCCGTATAAGCTACAGACTCTGACTAACTAGCATTACCCAAGGTGACAGATCTGTTAAGGACTATACCAGAGAGTTCCTTCGACTTGGCAGATATGTAGAGGACCTGATACGAGATCAATACTTGGCAGTCACCACTTATGTCACTGGTTTGGGTTCTGCATTTACTGGTATGCCTATAACGGACCTTACTCTAGAGTCAGTGATAGAGTTGGCTAAGGAGATTGAGCTAAGGCTAGTAAGGTAAGGAGCTATACCTTATTATTACCAATTGGGAGTTTAGTCAGGTGGATTCCAGACTACTTTGTACTTGAGTTTTTAGATTGGTTCGAGTAGTCAACAGAGGGGTCCAGCCCAGCAAAGTCAAAGACAGTAGTAGAGGGTATATAGGAGTAGTAAACATGGTCGTGGAGGTCAGCGTAGATCGTTTAGACTTAGGTTAGGTGCTTTAAGCAGCAACAGTGGTTGTAGTTCTAGGTCAGCTACTAGTGTTTGTCAGACATATGGCAGAGTCCATCAAGGACCGTATTACATAACACCACTGACATGTTTTTTATGCAGCCAGATGGGACATTTTGCCAGATTATGTCCCTATTCTAGTTATCAGCAGCCGCAGATTCTATGATTCCCTCAGCAGTCGATTACTAGTGCAGCACCCATTCCATTTCAGTTGCCTCCAACTCAGCACCAGAGTTCTACTCAAATTGTTCCTTAGCAGGGTCATGGTATAGGTACCAGGGGAGGTGCCAGAGGTGTTGGCTAGGCTTCTACCATCCAACAGGGAGGTCAAGGTCAAACCAGAGTCTTTCATCTTACTCAGCAGGATGCTCAGGCATCTAATGCAGTCGTGGCAGGTATTATTTCTATCTATTACTTAGATGCATGGGTTCTATTTGATCCGGGGTGCCGTGCGTTCGTTCGTTTCTCCTATTTTTGCTTTCAATTCTTATTGGAAACCTTCGAGGATGGTTTTTCCTTTGTCCATTGCCACTCCTCTAAGTGACTCTTTGAACACCGATATTGTTCTTTCTGGTTGTCCAGTTCTTGTCGGGGATAGAGACTTATCTGCTGATTTGATTTTATTGAATGTGATGGAATTTGATATTATTTTGGGTATGGATTGGTTATCTCAGCACTATGGCATAGTGGATTGTCAGAGTAAAAAGTGACTTTCAAAATTCCTGGTGAAGAAGAATTTAAGTTTGTGGGTGATAAAAGTTCTGCACCTCAGAATCTCATTTTCGCTATTATGGCTAGGAAGTTATTGAGGAAGGGTTGTCAGGGTTATTTGGCATTAGTTAGGGATACTTCAGTGGAGAAGTTGTCACTCACAGATGTTCCTGTTACCTGTGAGTTTCCTGATATTTTTCCTGTGGAGTTGCCAGGATTACCACCTCATAGAGAGATTGAGTTTTATATAGATGTGGTTTCAGGGACTACCCCTATTTCTATACCACCCTATAGAATGGCTCCTGCATAGTTGAAAGAGTTGAAGGAGCAGTTGCAAGAGTTGCTAGATAAGGGTTTTATTAGACCCAGTGTTTCTCCTTAAAGTGCACCAGTCCTGTTTGTGAGGAAGAAGGATGGTACCTTAAGACATATAGTGACTACAGAGAGCTGAACAAGGTGACAGTGAAGAACAAGTATCCTCTCCCGAGGATAGATGACTTGTTTGATCAGCTACAGGGTGCACAGTTCTTTTCTAAAATTGATTTGAGGTCGGGTTATCATCAGTTACAGATCAATGAAGCCGATGTTCCTAAAACGGCATTTCGCACTCGATATGGCCATTATGAGTTTTTGGTAATGTCTTTTGGCTTGACTAACATACCAAAAAATTTTATGGACCTGATGAACAGGGTATTTAGACCATTTGTGGATCAGTTTGTGGTAGTCTTCATTGATGATATACTGGTATATTCAAGGAGTATGGAAGAATATGTATATCACTTAAGGACTGTACTACAGACATTGAGAGAACATCAACTTTATGCTAAATTCTTGAAGTGTGATTTCTGGATAAAGAGTGTTACATTTCTTGGACACGTGGTGTCAAAAGAGGGTATCCAGGTTGATCTATAGAAGATTGAGGCAGTGTCTGAGTAGCCTAGACCGACTTCAGTTACTAAGATTCGGAGTTTTTTAGGTTTAGCTGGGTACTATAGGAGGTTTGTATAGGATTTTCTAGAATTACAGCTCCTATGACTTGCTTGACTCAGAAGAATGTAAGGTTTGAGTGGTCAGAAGCTTGTGAAAAAAGTTTCCAGTTGCTGAAGGAGAAGTTGACCACAACTCCAATTTTGGCTTTGCCTAATGAAGAAGATAAGTTCATAGTATATTGTGATGCCTCTAGGGTTGGCCTAGGTTATGTGTTGATACAGAATGGTAGGGTGATAGTTTATGCTTTGAGGCAGTTGTAGAAGCATGAACAGAACTATCCTACCCATGACCTAGAGATGGCTGCAGTGATCTTTGCTCTCAAGATCTGGAGTCATTATCTGTACGGGGTGACTTGTAAGATTTTTACTGATCACAAGAGCCTTAAGTACATTTTCCAGCAGAGAGATCTGAATTTAAGGCAAAGGAGATGGTTAGAACTATTGAAAGATTATGACTATGAAATCCTTTATCACCCAGGCAAGGCTAATGTGATAGCAGATGCCTTGAGTAGGAAGTCCTCAGGCAGTCTTGCTCACATTAGTGTAGAGAGGAGGTCGTTGATCTAAGAGTTGCATCAGTTAGTGGATCAAGGTCTGATGATAAAAGTGAGTAGATTAGGTAGACTGCTAGCTCAGTTTAAGGTGCAATATGTGCTGAGAGATAGGATTAAGGCAGCTCAGAGCTGAGATCCTATTCTGGAAGAGCTTGCAGAGAATGTTCGAGCAGGGAAGTTCACTGATTTCACACTTGATGATAATGGTGTTTTGTGGATCAGTGGTAGATTGTGTATTCATGATGTGGATAATTTGAGAGAAGAGATCCTTGAGGAAGCACATTTTACAGCTTACAGCATACATCTAGGTGTCACTAAGATGTACCACAGTATCAGAGACTTGTATTGGTGGGATGGACTGAAGAAGGATGTCGTTGATTATGTTGTTAAGTGTTTGACGTGTCAGCAGGTGAAAGCTAAGCATCAGAAACCTTCTGGGAAGCTTCAGTCTCTTCCTATTCTTGAGTAGAAGTGGGAAAAGATTGTTATGGATTTTGTGGTTGATTTACCTCGTTCCAAGGATGGATATGATTCCATTTGGGCAATTCTGGACAGGTTGACCAAGTCTGCACATTTCTTACCTGTGAAAGCCACTTATTCTGTAGCTAGATTGGTGAAGCTGTATGTGAAGCATATTGTGTGCCTTCATGGAGTACTTGTGTCTATTGTGTCAGATAGAGGTTTAGTGTTTACCTCTCATTTTTAGCAAAAGTTATAGGAAGCGATGGGCACTAGATTAGATTTCAGTATTATTTTTCATCCTCAGACAGATGGTCAGTCTGAGAGGACGATCCAGACACTGGACGATATGTTGAGAATGTGTGTTTTGGATTTAGGAGGTAGCTGGGATGATCATTTTCCACTCATTGAGTTTGCATATAATAATAGCTATTATAGTAGCATTGGAGTGGCACCATACGAGGCTTTGTACAAAAGGAAGTGTAGATCCCCTTTGAGTTGGGATGAGATTGAAGAGAGAGTTTTGACTGGACCTGAGATGGTTTAGGATGCTGTAAAGAAAGTTACTGTGGTCAAGAGCATATTAGAGACCGCAGTTAGCAGATAGAAGAGCTATGCGGATCCTAGATGCAGAGATGTGGAGTTCCAAGTAGGAGACTATATTTTTCTAAAGGTATCTCCGATGAAGAGTGTTATGAGATTTGGCATGAAGGGTAAGCTAGCACCAAGATATATAGGACCGTTCGAGATTCTAGAGAGACTTGGCACTGTTGCATATCGGTTGGCTTTGCCTCCGAGTATGTCTCAAGTGCATCCGGTGTTTCATATCTCGATGCTGAGGAAGTATGTTTCAGACCCTTCATATGTGTTACAGCCTGATAGTGTTGAAATGAATGAAGACCTGACGTTCATAAAAGAACCTGTTGCGATCATAGACTATCAAGTTTAATAGTTGCGTTCGAAGCAGATTCTAATGGTCAAGGTGTTGTGGCGCAGCAATAAAGTAGAAGAGCATACCTGGGAAACTGAAGCTAAGATGCAAGCTTCTTACCCATATCACTTTCCTCTCTGATTCTTGTTTATTCTTTTCTTGAAATTCGGGGACGAATTCATATAAGGAAGGAAGACTGTAATAACCCTAGTTTTTTAAATTATTTTAATATTTAGCAGGATATGCAGTGTTAATAAAATTTAAAACTAAATTTGAATATTATATTATTTTGTGATTAATATTCATTATTTCATGTTTAATCAAATTTTTTATGTAAATATTTATTTTAAAGCTTATTATTTTAGAGATTTATTTACGTAAATTTATTATTTTAAGAATTATTTTAATAATCCTATTTAGGTACTAAGGGATGATATTGTTTATTATTATTATTATTATTATTATTATTATTATGCATTATTGCATGATTATAATGCGTGTTATTATATATATATATATATATACATGCATTAGGGTTATTATACTATATTATTGTGCGTATAATGCATGTATGTGTGTGTATATATATATTGATAAACATGTACACATTAGTGTATACATATATATATATATATATATATATATATATATATATATATATATATAATATAAATAGTATTATGTATATATATACATTATGTAAAAAAAAAAAAAAGCTTTCTTCTTCTTCTTCTTCCCCGCAACCCCCACCCCCTCACTGTCACTGTCACTCTGATCAACCATCATCGAAGTGCCTCACCGTCATCCAACCACCTCCTGTCGTCCTCCCTGTCTCCTCCTTCATTTTCGACAAGCAACAGACCGACGGTGACTGAGAGAAGCCAAAACTCGAGCTCATTGGTGTTCCAAGCGATTCCGACTGCCGTTCTTCGTGTTTCTGGTGTCGTTCAACTCCTAGAGCTCTAGTGAACTCGATTTCAGCTTTGGTTTGAGCTCTAACTCCTCCATTTTTATTATTTCTCGATTTCTTTAATTCGGCCATTTTAAGGTTTCAATTTTTTTTTTTTGGAGTTTTTGGTTGATTCATGGAAAATTTCTTCATAAAAGTTGTTCCCCCTAGCTTAAGCTACAAACTTGAATTTTTGTGTAATTTTTGGGAATTATTTTGATTTTTGTGAATTTTTGAATATTTTATTAATTTTTGTAAATTAATTATATAAATTATGAAATTGTGATTTTTGGTGTTATTAGTGGTTATTATTAATTTTAGAGTTGATTTTATAATTTTTGTATTTTTTTTGTAATTTTTATAATTATTTTTAGTTTATGTCAATTTTGAAAATATAGGTTAAATATATATTTTGTTAGAAATAGTTGGTTAATTATATGTATTTGTTGATATTAATGAGAAATATATAGAGAAAATAATTTTTGTGTATTTATATAATTTTTATTGAATTTTTTAGTATTATTAGTATTTTATGTGTATTTTTAAACATTAAGGTGAATTTGGTAATTTGATCGTAATTTTAGTTGAATATTATGTTTAATTGATTTTTATAATATTTGAGGAATAAAAATGATTTTTATAAATTATTTACTAATTTTAACTAATTAATACTAATTTTCAAAAATTATTTTCAAATAATATATAATATACTATTTTTGTAATAAAATGGATTTTTAGTAATTTTTAATTTGTATTTAGACTAATTAGGCTATTTGGATTAGTAAAGTGACTTTTTATTAAATTATATTGAATTATCGAGAAAAATGGATTTTTAATAATATTATATTATTATTTAGGGTTTTTAAGTAATTATTAGAAAAATAATTATTTTTAGTGTTTTATTGTAAAATATGTTATATTTTGATATTTGGAGGGCATTTATGATATTTATTGATTTTTAATATATTTTATTGTATTATTGAATATTTGGAGAATTGTGGACCTTAGTTGGGAAATTTTTATAGTTCGGGATCCCAACTGAGGGTTGTTTGAATTCTGGAATTAGAAGTGTATTTTTCTTGCAGGACTCGCTCTACTTTTTCGTAGAGAGATGTCCGTTTTACAAAGGAAGTTCTGCTGAATTTTTGGTTGAATTCTCGTAAAACGTGACATCGGGTCTAATTCTAATTCTATGTCTGTTTGTGTTTAGAATTCTAGATCGAGTCTCTAAAAGTCTAAGTTAGATTAATTCTGATTTCGTGATCATTTTTGTTGTTTAGTTGTGACGAGACCGAGGCCTAGCGGACTAGACTTGTCGGACCAGTCTCGTGGAGCGCATCCTTGTGAGTTATTATTATATATATACATTGCTTTAGGTTGCATGTTTTAGAATTATATGTTTTAAATGTAAAATTTTGCATAATTATTTTATTAAATGCTTAAGTATGTTTTATGTATATTTTTAGTATATTCTTAGTATGTTTTGAAATGAATGCATGTTTTTCCTTTTGATTTATATTCAAATTATTTTTAAGTATATTATTGGTTTATTTTGGGTATATAATTCATGATTTGTTTGAATTGATTTTATGTATATATACTTGAAATATACTTAGTTTATTTTAGGTATATTTTTGATATATATATGGTTTATTTGATCATTTTGAATGCCATTTTACATTATTTATTTTCGAATGTATGTTTTATTTTTAAATGAAGGATATCAATAGAACGTGCTTCCTAGTGGGCAGCACTAGGACCAAGTACGTACCGGTGCGATAGGTAATAGGCTGAATTACTAACTTATTTGTGGAAATTATGACTTGATTAATATGTGATGTGATTGATGGTGTGATTGCCGGAGCTCAGTTGACTTAGTGTCTCGGGGTCAGTCTACTATCCAGTTAGATTAAGTGAATTTACTTGGAATTAAGTGAGCTAGTATGGCTAGAGTGCTTTCTACTACTAATTGAGGTTGCAATTACTTAGGGTTCTATTTGATTCTTCATAAACTGATATTTTTTAGTATTAAATATAAAGTGATTTTTAGTATTTATGTGTACATGCCTGTATATATACTTATTATATATATATATGATTGTCTACATTTGACATTTAGTAATGCATGTATATATATTATAATAATTCACTCAGTGAGGTTTGACTCCCCTTCGTTGATCATTTTACAAGAGAATCTTCTTCTTCAGACCTCAACAGTAAACTTGTTCGCCAGATTTCTTCCGCTTCGGCTTTATTATGTAAATTATCTACTTAATTATTTATTATTGTATTCTAGAAAACTGCAGTAATTGTATATATATTAGTTGGAAGTTGTACTTTGTATTATGTATGTTGATTTTAAATTCAGAGAGGCATGTCTCTGAATATTGTACTAAAATAATTTATTTTCTAATATATGGAGATTATTTTTATCATAATTATTGAGTTTTAAATTTTGATGTATTTTTAATGGTTTTATTTCATTTATTTTATGTTATTATTATTTCAAGGCTTGCTACGGGTTCCAGATTCGAAAGAATTCTCATTCCCTAATATCGGTTATGGCCCCCGATTTTGGGTCGTGACACCACCATTGTCATACTGCAAGACTCAGATTTTACTCTGGTATTTCGTAGCCACCATTTTGTTCAGGTCCCAGAACTTGGAGTACACATTTCCCTTATTTGAAAGTAGCGATACCCAGGTCATCCGAGTACATTCATCAATAAAAGTTATAAAATATTGAGCACCAAATAGAATAGGAATTCGAGCAAGTCCCCATACGTCAAAATGAATGGTCATAAATGGAACTGAATTTTTATTATGACTTGGTACATAAGAGATTCGATAGCCTTTTGCCAATTCATAAATATCACACTTGAATTCCGAATCTATGGTATTCAAAAATAATTTTGATTTTATTTGTTTAAGATAATGAAAAGAAAGATGACTAAGAGGATGATGCCACAAGATTATTTGGTCTTTAGCCGAGCAACTTCCATTAACCTTATTGACTTGACTTGACTTTTGACTTGAATCACCATGCAACTCAAGATAGTACAACTTTCCACGTTTAACACCAGAGCCAATAATTTGGTGTATTGTAATGTCCTAAAATACACAATAATTAGGTCAAAATTTGACAATGCAATTCAAGATTTCAATGATTTGGCCAACAGATAGTAGATTACAAGAAAGAGATGAAACAACAAGAATAATATCTAGATTAAGAGAGTCGAAGCTAAATACTGATCCTTTATGAGTGACTGGTGCTATGCCTCCATTAGCAGTCAGAATATTTTGTTAGGTTGATGGGCAGATGGATGTAAGATGGTGAGTGGAGTTTATCATATAATCAGTAGCACTTGTATTAATAATCCATGTATTATTTCAAGTAAGATTTATCATACCTGATGTTGCATCAAGATCACCACTTGGTTTAGCACCATTAGAGGTGGTAATTGCAGCCTTTCTGAGCTTCTTACAAGGCTTTCTATTAAAATCCCACCATTTTAGATATCCCACAATCTCATAACACCGTTCCTTAGAGTGTCCAACTTCACCACAATGAGTACAGGTGTATGTGATGGATTTACTCGGTATTTTCTCTTTGAACTGGGGACGAGTCTGAGCTGCTACAAGTACATAATGGTCCGGCAGTATCTTTGACTCTTTCATCATATGTCGCTGGTTGTGATCCCTTCGTACATATGCATAACTAGACTCGAGATCAAGAGGTGGATCCTTCTGGAGTATTTCACTCCAAGCATTATTAAATTTTGAATCAAGCCCAGCTAGTAAAATATGTGTTCAAAGCCGAGTAATATATTTGTGGAGTGATACTACTCCATTAACATCCTCCCCTTGTGCACACATCCAGACATTGATTTCCTGAAATATTTCAATTAGTTCATTAGAGTATGCAGGTAATGGCTTATCATTTTGACGTGTTATGAATGATGTCTGGTTCAATTCAAATAACTAAGTTTCATCAGATCTATTATAGAAGGTTTTTGAGACAACATCTCATATCTCCTTTGTTGTTAGAAGACGGATGAATCTCTGCATCAATGTCGAACTCATGGAGTCAATCAGCCAACTTTTGACTAGATTATTATCAAGAAGTCAAGTTTCCAATACTTTATCTCCTGTTGGTGGCTTTGGCATAGAGCCAATAAGAAAGCCAAAAATTTTTCTGGCTCCAATTCGCATCTCCATGATTTGTGACCATAGAGTATAGTTTGTATCATTAAGAATAATTCATGTGAGAAAAGAAGAATTATCTTGAAGGGTTTGAATAAAATTGGGTGTTCCATGGGATACGATAAATGTATTTTTGGTAGTCATGATTTTGAAGATTCAAATAATTCAAAGGAAGAAAGAAAAAATACGATTTTAAGAATTCAATAAAAAATTCTATTTCAATGAGTATACTCTAATACCATGAAAAATAAAATTTAGAAAAAAAAAAAAAATTCAAGAAAAATATTTTTTCATAATATTCAAAAAATGGTTATACCCCTTATATATACATATAAAAATCATAATTACAACATAATTAGAAATAAAATAATATTTTAAATAGAATAAAAATTTTATTTTTAATTATACACAAATATTTATTTCTTAATATATAATAAAAATATTTACTTTTTCAACATTTAATACTTGTCATTCTAGTAATTATATATTGGACTTGAACTTTTTCAAGTAAGTTGTACTAAATTCAAGGTCATGAACCGCCAGACCTACAATGTCGAAAAATAAAGAATATGATGTGTATTTAATTAAGCTGCGGTCCAAATTAACCAATTATTGGCTCACTTTATTTTCCTTTTACTGCACAATAATAGGCTTAAGGATTGACTAGAGCTGATCCAGACTGCTCTCTTTTTTGAAATGCTCCTTCCTGGAAGATTCAAACACCAACGTATTTTGTTTCTTTTTAGGATAATTAAAGTTAACTTTGTTTTATATATTTATATACTGCCGCATCTATCTTATCAATTTTTGCGCTATCAATTTCATGTAGTAGCAATTTCCCTTTTCATTTGATGATTGCCCACCACCACCACTGCCCAATATACATATTATATTCCCTTTTAGTTTTCTTCTACTTTTTCCTCTTTGTCTCCGTCGTAATCAAATTCTCACATGCTAACAATATGCAGGAAATATGCTTTCCTTGTCCTCTTGAAAAAAAATTTTGATCATCACATCACTTTTCCTCAAGTCATATTTGAATTTATTTGTGTGTAAAATGAAAAAAAAAAAAAAGAACTGTTTTCAACTGCATGAATCAATAGAATTAATAATAGTGCATATGGATGCTAAATTTATCACTTAAATTTCTTTATTTTCTTTTTTTATTAGTTATATACATATATATTTAATAAAAACTCCTCCTGTATTAGTTAAATATATACGATTGATTATAACCAATAATAACTCTTATAATCACATGACATAAAACAATTCTCATTTAAATAATGTTTCAAATTTGAGTTATAATAATGTTAAATTAGTTGGTAAAAAATTTTATTGACAATATTATAAAAAAATTTAAATATTATACAAATATAATCTATGGTATGTACTAAAAAACGCACTGAAAAATTTAGAAGTTCAATTTATTAACAATCCCTTTAATTGAATCGAATCTTAATGATGTTGTTGGTTACAATTCCATGTTCTTCAACATGGTCCATTGAGAAAGGTGACAGAACAATCTCTAGTCGTATTAATAAACTTATGAAGAAACAGGCTGTCCAAACACACATCGTCTGATCACTCAGGCAGCAGAAGCATTTTCTCGTCAAATTATGGAATGATGAACTTGAGGAACTTACTCGAAGAAGGCTTCTGCATCAAAAAATTGACATAACATGTAAGCAGAAACATGGGTTTCAACTTATGCATGATACATACACAGTCAGTCTTTTAACTTATATTCTATTCACATCCGTACGGTAAAGATCCCTCAGATTTGTGTTCTCACTTTAGGGAAAAAAGAGGGAAGCTAGAGAGGCCAGCTAACTTTATAAGAGAAGAGTGTAGGTAGTGCTCTAGTAGTTGCTATATTCAAAAGAGAAAAAAGAAAAAAACAAGCTTTAGTAAGAAGGGCAAAACATTTTTATGCATTGATTGATGCTTTTTTTTTTTTTTTTTTAGCTTTAAGCATGCAATATTATAATAATTCTCGCTCAAGTAGACACAATATATATCTATATAATTTTATTATTAATCTAATTAAAATTTATTAACGAGAGACTAATTAAATAATTACTTTTCTTGAAGACTTTTTTAAAATATAAGGTACTTATATAATTTTGTTTCAACCTGATTTAAAAAGAAAAAATTGTTCTTTATTGTATAATTCTTCAACATTTAAGTCATGTAACCTCCTTATTAATGAAGAAAAAAGAAATACAATTAAACATATCAACCTTAAATTGTTAAATATGAAAATAATTTTACAAAAAATTCTAATTCAATAAATTGCCAAAATTATCTACGGTTTTATAAGATTTCGAGTTTTAGTTTCATTATAGACCCATTGAAAATTTTAAAAATGTGACAGCTCTTGGCAAAGTAGAGACAATTTTTTTTTTCTGGGTCCTGCATGCAAATGGTAATTACTAGATTCACAAAATATGTAGAGTATAGGGTGTAGTTTTGGAGGAGATGGTTAACATTTAGCAAAGGGTAGGTTCATGGAAAGAAGGGTTTGTCGAATGACATGATAAGAAAGTGGGAGTTTTCGTGCGGATCGAAGAAGTTTCGTAAATGAAATGATCGAGAATCAAATTAATCATTGTGGACATGAATGCAACACTAACCGCACGAAGGGTACTATATTCTTAATTATTACGTCTACTGCACTAATTCTACTTTTCATTTGTTTTATTATGGAATAGTCTTATTACTGATTAGTAATGGAATTGAGGTGCCACTGCCACATACAATTTTCTAAACTTTTGATGAATGAAAAATGGGGGCAATTTAAATTTCAAAATTTAACTTTGGATTTGTTTGCTCAACTTTGGAAATTATAATAGATAAAAGCCAGTAAATTAATAAGCACAAAATTTTGTGCATGGATGTGATATTAAAAAAAAGCAGTCAAGTAATCAATTTTTTTTTTTAAATATCCAATGAATTTATGAAATTTATTTTCACTTAATTAAAAAGAAAAAACGATGTTTATTAATACTTGCATTATATAAAATTTCTATTAATAAAAAAAATCTTTCAATTTAAAATAAAGGAATTGTGAAATGAAATTAATACAGAAAAATATCATAATCTTTCGATTTCAATCATAATACATACCAAAAAAAATCTCTTGCTAAACTTTGTTTTTTTCCTTTTTTAATTAAAAAAAATAGAATAAAAACGAAGCTCTTGTACTGGCTAAATCATAAAAAGAAAAATTGAGGAAGATGAAATACTTCTGATTTTCTAATCACTTGGTGTTGGATTTGAAACAAGAAAAAGTATATTCCAAGTAATCGTTGAAGTGCCCCATTAAATTTATGAACACTCTACAAACAAATCAATAATTGATTCGTCAAATTTAATATTTATATACGTTCCTCCAAGTTGTTAGATATTGTTAAGATTAGTCAATTTGATTCCATAAGATTTGGTAGCTATGAACGGTGGAAATGTAGCATCTTCAAACAGTTGTATTATGAGAGTTGACTATGTGACTTCACTGGCTTGCCTCATGAAGAAGGACTCAACTCATGTGAACCCAAATCTAATAAATTGGATTATATCACTTAAACAATCATAATTAATAAGTTTTTATTGCTGATGAAGATGTCTTCTTCACGACTATTGATTGGCACAGGTTGCTAACTTGCTGGAGACCCTGTAGTGTGCCCAGCTGGGAAATTTTTATATGAAGGAGAATATATGTATAAAGTTAGATAGTTGACTAGCTACAAGCAAATTTTCTTCGTAGCAACAGTGGTCTAAATCGTATCTTGGCATATGAATATGTGATCAAGATTATGCAATTTGAACCTTTTTTTCTCTCTTTAACTTTTACTAAAATATCATAAGTCTGGATTGCCAAATATCAAATTAATTTGATTTTCTTTACTCAATACTTAAATGTCTACCTTATATTATAATATAAATACAAATAATTTGTCTTAAATCCTAAGAATGTTAACTTTTTTGTTTTCATTTCTTTCAAAAACGATCACAATCAACAACAGTCCCAATCAATAACAGTTCGTATCAGCTGATAAGTTTGACATTTCGAATTTGAATATGATATATATAATTATGTTAAATTAGTTATTTGAAACTTTTATTGTGTTTATATATTTAAGATTATCAAAATAAAATGATGATCAAAATAAAATAAAATAAAATGATTTATAATATTGTAATAATAAAAAAAAATATTTATAATAAAAATTAAAAATAAAATAATAAAAAAATATTAAATATTATAATAAAAATAATAATATTATCTATTTAATTTATCTATTGATATTAATATTTATTTATATATTAAATTTATAATATTAAATCGAATTAGTTAAAGTTTGGTAAGTTTTAAATTCTGATTTTTTTTTTTTCAAAAAGACCCACTTATAATGGAGAATAATTGAGCATGGGCTCCATATGACTAAGATCCTACAAGGGAAGTTGAAGAAGAACTGAGCCATAATAGATGGAGCGTTGAATGTAGGGGCCAGGGGCCAATATTAGTTGTTGAATTTGCAGCCCATCATGTTTCACTAAAGATGATCTGTCGTAATTACTTGGCCCATATCCAAATTTAGCACTCGCATATAATCATCATCATCATCATCGTACTTTGTTCCACAGCCTCTCTGTTACACACACCTGCTCGAGAACATGGTTCCAATGGAAAATGTATGCATGGTTTAATAGTTAAATGGTAAAAATTTATTAACAGATTGTAAGTTTAATTTCCAATCGATCACCAGAATCAAACTACTCTTCTAAGTTCAAAAATAAAAGGGTATACAATTTTTAAAGTTAATGTTATTTAATTACATCAATCTGTCAAATAATTAAGAATTCACGAATTTCATTTATTAACTTATTGTATTTACATATAAATTTTGGAGTACTAGACAGGCGGATCCAATCAAACTAGCCTCCTTTGATATTGCCATTATAATTTTTTTTTCTAAATCACCAATATTTAAAATCTATTGATTTTTTATTTATTTAATTATATTAAAATAAAATTATAGAAACAATGAAATCTTTTAATAATTAATTTAGTATTATTTCATATATTTTCTAAATGTTATTTAAGTTTTAATGACCGTAACAACTGATTTCAATTGTTATTACGTAAATTAATTGTTAACTAATAGAAGCTAAGTTTCCAGAAGGCTATAAGGAAAAATTGTTGCAAAATGCAAGTTATCCTCATTGGTGATATGCATGAAAACTGGCAACTGAAGTAATGTGTTTTACTTTTTTTTTGTTTCGTCGTAATAAGGGAAACTTTGTGGTAGGTGAAATAGTTGAACGAATTATCTCAATAATTTATCTGTTGGTGCTGAAATTAAAAGCATTTTGCATAAGGTTACGTAAAATGGTTGTCTGCTATATGCTTGTTTGAATCAACATGAAGAAAATGTTTGAAATTAGCTCTATTGGTATAATATATATATATATATTTATAACATTTTATAAATTTATTTTAATGTTTAAAATTAGTAATGTAATTTGTGCTTTCATCAAAATTAAAAAATAGATGTAATCATTATTTTTTGAAATAGATGTAATTTTTTTTTTTGTAATTTTTTTTCAAAAAAGAAAAAAAATGTAATCATTATTAAAAAATGTCAACCTCAGATGATATGTACCTTAAAAATATAGAAACGTTTCATTTGCCACAATATAATTTGGTCAACATCATCATCATCTGTCATCATTTAACTCTTGGATTTCATGTTTAGCAAATCTTTAGTCTTAATGCTGATCATTTCACCCTGTATAAAGCCAATTACTTTGTACAAAAACACCTCCTTAATATCACCTTTCTGATCATTGCCTGCTTTTTTCCTTCTCTGTTTCAGCATAACACTCTCTATATTCAAGAATTATTATCAAGAAAGCTATCAGCAGCATGATTTGGTACATGTAGGCCTGCCTAAAAATTCGGGTTCAAGAAAAGCTGATCACGTTTAACTTTAAATAAACAAGTTATATCTTCTACCAATAATTTTTAGAATTGGCTGGTAGAAACTAGTTTTACTTAAATATATCTCTAGTTTAAGCCCCTAGTCTAGTGATGATATTGGTGGTTTAAACTAAAAAAATATCTTCTTGGCTCTGACAAAAGAATTGAAATTAGAACCAAGCAAATCAAACTGCAATTCTTCTGAATAAGTACTCGAACCATTAACAAATTTAAATTAAAAAAAAAAGTAATTCATTGTTATAGACCAAGTTAATGGTTCAAATCTGCAGAAACATCGTTCACACATCAAAACAACAAGGGCAGATTGCTCTTGGTAGATATAGTACACATCTTCCTTCAAGGCGTCAGCTAAATTACAGTTTTGCGATACAGAAACTTATTATTCGGTCGTCTTGAAGCAGATCTCTTCAATTTAGTTCTCTCTTTATGCTCATGATTTTCTCCATGCTTCTTCAACAACCAACGACCCAACTTGTGTGTTAAGCCCCGGCTTATTCAAAGGGCACGAGAAATCTCCAAGTTCCTGATATCTCATAAAAAAACTATATAGCATTCCAAAAAGAGTGAAGTCTTTACAAGGGTAGAATTGAATTCACGTTTCTGTTCTGTCTTGATGAGAAAAATCTCGCACTGCATGAAAATGATCTTTTCATAGGAACCGGACTTTTATGCAGATGTTGTGAAATGGAAGAGCTGCCCATCTGTTTAAACGAACTCGAATTGCTGCCATCTTGATTCAAATAAATTTCTGAATTGAGCTGCTCAGGATTTTCAATATGGTCAGCAGAAGAACTCTCCTCCAATTCACCTGGAATTGTAGTCCTCAGGCTAAGGCTCATAGTTTGTGCTGTCAACGAATCCATTGAAACAGATCTTCTTTTGGCCTGTATATCATCACTCCCGGAAACCTGATGCTGATTGCCAGAGTCACAAATGATCTCAAGAGTGTCATTGTTAGCAGAATTTACATCCTCCTTTGAAGTTCTTTCATTTCCAATAAGTACTATTTCACCTCCTCCATCAGCTGCAGACCTGTTTTCATTTCTTTCTTGAGAAATACCCAAGTCACCATCAATCTCAGAATTCTCCATCTGGGCGCTGGTAACTGTATTCGTATTATCAGGATTCTGATTAATCGAAACCAAGGGAGGGGTTGCGGGATCATCGATTATATAAGCTCGACATAGAGGGCAATTGGTGTGAGACCTTAACCAAGTATCAATACAAGAAATGTGAAAGGCATGGTTACACTTGGGCAATAATCTGAGAGTCTCATCTTGTTGAAACTCGCCCAAGCAAACTGAGCACTCAGTTCCTTCAATCAACCCTTCACCTTTCTTGTACCTACAGACTGTAATTGAATTAATAATTGACTGTTGCAAACCTGCAGTAGTGATGAACCAAATCGGGTGATCAACCTGATTTTCATCAAGAAATTCCTCGTCTGTGTTTCCTGCTTCACTTTGTGGTTGCCTACTATTTCTTGAACTGCACCAACCAGGACAGGACTTAGCTACGATGACATAATAGCTAACAACAAGGAAGAGACTGGCCAGCACAGAAACCAGGATTATCACATAAGGTGATAAGTGATGCTCTTGGGGTAAGAGAGGAGGAGCAGGTGGAGGTGGTGGATTCAAGTAGTAGTAATCTCCATAAGGATAGCAGTTATAAGGGCAAGCCGGATCGCAGAAATCCGCGCAGTCTCCAGTTTGGTTTGTTTCACTGAGAGCAGGGAAGAGTTTTCTGTGCTTCATTGCTATTAAAATGACTTTGAAGAGAGCAACAAAATTGAAGAATGATCATTAATTAGCTGCTGCAGCTATGTGTCTGTTTGATTGGAGTTAGCGATGAATTGTAATTTTGTTTCAATTGGAAGAGAAGAAATCAATAAGGCTAAGCAATATGTCCTTTTCAAGTTCTAGTAAAGAGTGAAGGCTTATGTGTTTGGTACGTTAGGCTCTATATCTAGAAGTAACCCAAAACAAAAGCTCTCATCTCCTTCAAACTGTATGGTACAGTTTTAAGTAGCATGCATAATAAAATCGTTTGCTGTAATGAATAAAAATACCCTACTGATGTTGAGTTTAAATATATATATATATATATATATATATATATATATATATATATATATATATATATATATGTTAAAATAAAAAAATATAATTAAATTTCAACCGATGGGATAAAACTGTTTTTATTTAAACGACAATTGGAGTTTGAATTATGATATATGGAGTCGTATTAGTTGTTAAATAATTGTTATTATCTTTATAATTTTATTTGAATTGAACTGAATTAATAAAAATATTAAATAACAATTGTTTAAATAAAAAAAATATAATCAGATAAAAATTATATATAATTTTGATTAATGTCCAAGCTGATTAACCCATAAATATTTTTTTTTCGTTTGAATTAAAAAAGAATGATCTTATTCGTATGCTTATATAGGTTTAACTATATTCTATGTGCATCCATTTTTTTATTTAAAAAAAAAAAACAAATTCAGCTTCTTCATTCCTGAATATAATCCCAAGTACAACTGAAACTAATAATAAATTTAGCATTCTGTGAGAACAGACATAAAAGACAATGTTACAGGTATAAATATGGCGCCTGGACACAAAACAGATAAAACCTAAAGCTTCTCATTTGTATATATAATAATGTTGTCGTTTCAGGTGGGCAACGACAATAGTGTTAGAGCCATTGGCCTGTATATATATTTTTTTCTTCTGGTAACAAGTCATTTTCAGATTAATATATCTTTAAGGAAGTGCAATTAAAATTTTCTATAAGAAGACTTGTCTGTAGAAGTCACAGTCGGGGTAGTGTAAGCCTATGAGGTAAAATTGACCTTACATCTGCTATATTTAATCTTACATATGAAAATTGATGTGGGGCCAATATTGAGGTGGGTAAGCCTAATTGCCAGAATGCCAATACACCTACTTCCCTTGATTTATTAGTTTCAATGAGATTTTTCAGCTCTATGTCTCTGTCACTAGTTGGAAACTCAACATTCAGATTCAAGCCAAGGTAATTTCAGACTTGAAATTTGACAGGGAAGTGACCCCTATACTATGAATTTTAAATGAACAATATATACGTATAATTAGATGTGATAATTAGACATTATATTAGTTCCTATTTTGTGAATTTGACTTGATTATCACATATACGAGATTTTAGTTTAACGACTTAATATCTTATGACAATTTATAAATATTTTTTTCGAAAAATACTTGTGATAAACAATAGAGCTTTTTAACTATATATTTATAGTTTCATTTGTCTCTATTATATATAAAAATATGAATAGAGAGAAAAATTTTTTGGACAAAAATAGATATATATTTTTTATATATTCACAAAAATAGTTTTAATTTGATTTTTAAAATTTTTATAATTGATAAAAATAGTTTTAGTTTTCATTTTAAAATTTCAAATTTTATATCTAAAAATGGTATAGATTTAAATAAAAATAGAATAATTATATTGTAGTTATTATCAAATTTAAATAAATACATAATAATGCCCCATATATATATTCCTATTTTATTAAGGGTTTATTTTCCTATGCAGCGGTAATTTGCAAATAAAAAATGTCCAAATCTGATAGGAAAAGGAATCCTAATTAAGAAAACACTCGAACAAGAAGAAATATTTTTCAAATAGACACAAGATTTATATCAAAGAGGAATCTTATTCCTCCTAAGTTTGAGTATCACTATCCCTATAAATAGAATTTTATATCCCTTATTCTCATTCATTCTTTTCTTTGATACTTTTTATCTCTCTAAACTCTCTCTCTTTACATTCTCTGACTTAGGCATCAGAGGGTTTGTGGAGATTCTCTCCACCTCACACTTTATCCCTTTGTTGATTCCTGGCAAGACTTAAACTTAGAGGTTCCGAAAGCAAGTTATTAAGTGACACCGTCTGTGGGGACCCTCTCGAGTTAAAAGCCATTAGTCATCTATCAAATACGACATTACATCATGACTTCTAGTCCAACACTAACCTCAACTCTAGATACGCAAATTAATCCATCAGCCCCCATTCCTCCAATTAATCCATCAACCATCATTCCTCAAATTAACCTGTTAGTACCCATTCAACCAATAATTCTATCAACACCTTTTTAGCATATTGGGCCCTTATCATAAGCTCTACGTGGAGTATATACTCTAACTGGTAATACCTAGGGATGGCCAACACCAGACAATGAATTTCTTTATTATGCTCCCTTATAGTATTACAATTGATTTGTACCCTCTATACCTTTCCTAAGTTTGCCAGAAACTCCTGCCATAAACACACTAAACCTAAACATAATAACCCAAACACTAAACCTACCTCCATCAAGTATAGAAGCAATGATTCAAAACATCCAAACCCAGATGCTCCTGATGCAATAACAGTTGAATGCCTTGATTTAAGTTAGTAATCCCATAATAGCTCATTCGAAGAATAATGTAACAACACTAATAACAGCTCTGAATGTGCTTGGTGGAAGTAGGGAAGGTCATAAAGCTCTAGAATGGGAATCTAGCACAATAATCTCAGCCCTAGATGACTCAAAGATAGCTTAGAAAGTTAAAGAGGTTATTAATAAAGCTCGTACTGGACCTAAGAAGGAAAATGAGTGCATTTTGGAAGGAAAGACACCCTTTATGAGTAGAATAAACAGGACGGAGATCCCAACCAAGTTCAAAATGCCTCAGTTAGACTAGTTTAATGGAACCGGGGATTCGATCAACAACATATCCTTGTTCAAGACTAGGGTGCTACTTTAGAATGTAAATAACGAAATCATATATAGAGTATTTCTTAGTACACCCACCAAGAATGCTTAGAAATGGTTTCACCGACTTTCTAAGAATTCTATTTCATCCTTTGAGGAATTAGCAAAAAAATTTCAATCAGTTTATCACCAATGTTCGTCTTGCCAAAAACATTAATGATCTTTAGATGTGCATACAAGAGGCTATAGAATCATTAAGAAGTTACTTGGATAGATTTAATAAAGTAGCTATGCAAATCGAGAATTTAATTGATGAAGTAGCTATAGAAGCCTTAAAGAATGGGACTCAACTGGGGAAAGTCAAAGATAAGATCATGACCAAAGAACTTAACACCTTCGCTGAGATAATGGCTATGACGATAAAGATGATAAAAATGGACAAATATAGAAGGATATGCTGGGATAATGAAAAACCACTTATTAGAAAAGATGAAAGGTCAGAATTAAAAAGGCCTAGATTTCAGAAAATGACCTTTGAAAACTCGATAAAAGGATTCAAAAGGGAGGTAGAGAGGTACACACCACTAAAAATTTCCAAATCTAAAATCCTTATATGGAGAAGACAGAGTGGGTTAGACATAACACCAGCTAGAAGACTGAGTCCAATCAGGAAAGCCATGCAAGATAGGAGGTTTTACTACCAATACCATCGAGACTATGGGTATGAGACTGAGGCATGCTAAGACTTGAAGAATGCTATAGAAAAGTTAATATAGAATGGGAAACTTGACAACTTCACTGACACAACTAGAAGAGATCGAGAGCCAGATGATCAAGACATAGATAAGCTAGAGCAAAAGAAAGCTTGGAATGAAGTAGTTGGAGTAATTAGCATGATTGTCGGAGGATAAACGATAGAAAGAAAGCTTAATAGAACTCAGAAGGAAGAAGGCCTTACCATTAAAAGGAAACAAACCATCACATTTATTTTAAAAGACTGGAAACATGTTCAGTATCCTCATAATGATGCCTTATTGGTAAGTGCTTTCATCAATAACTACTTAGTAAAAAGATTGCTAATTGATGATGGAAGTGCTATTAATGCACTCTCTTGGAATGCTTATAAGGCAATGAGAGGTTCTGTCACTAATTTGAAAGCTATCTAGAATCCCATTACAAGATTTTATGGTGGAACCACATAACCAATAGGACTAGTGGAGCTAATGTTAGAATTTAGCAATCAAGATACTAGGGATATGAAAGCTGTCAAAGCTTTATTCAATGTAGTAGATCTTCCTCTCACGTACAATAGAAATTGACGTGGCCATGACCATCAAGCATTTGAATATGAAGATTCCTTTAGAAAGCTGGGTCATAACAATTCATGGGGCTCATCATATGGCCAGAAAATGCTATTAGTTGGCTGTCATACTCCATATAGAAACATTCCCCCTAGAATTCTTAGAAATTAAGAAATAAAGAGTCAATCTTGAGCTAGTTGATCAGGTCTAAACTTTTTAAATTGCTAAAGGAAAGATAGTTAGAATTGGCAATGATCTTAATGATGAACTCAAAAGTGGAATAAGTAAGGTCCTTATCAAATATTCAGGAAACTTTGCCTCTAAAGCGTCTGAGATCATTGGGGTAGACCCTAGGATTACCTCGTATAGTCTAAATATCAAACTAGGAGTTAAACCTGTTATATAGAAAAAAGGAAACTTCGTATATAAGAGGCAAAAGGTGATCACTGAGGAAATAAAGAAATTACTAGAAGCCAAATTCATCAGAGAAGTAACATATCCAGAATGGGTAGCTAATGTGGTGCTAGTAAAAAAGCCAAATGGGAAATACAACATGTGTGTAGACTATACTGATCTCAACAAAGCATGCCCAAATGATAGTTATCCGTTACTAACAATAGATCAACTAGTAGACTAGACTTCTTATCATAACTTGTATAGCTTTATGGATGCTACTCAAGGGTATCATCAGATCCTAAAGAAGAAGGAAGATTAGGAGAAAACCTCATTTATCACTCATGAAGGCTTTTATTGCTACAAGATTATGCCCTTTAAACTAAAGAATGCTAGAGAAACATACCAAAGACTGATGAACCATGTGTTCCAAGATTAAATTGGGAAAAATATAGAAGTATATATGAATGACATCATTGTCAAGAGCCAACATATAGAGCAACACTTTGAGGATCTTAATTAAATCTTTTGAATACTATATCAATACTAGATCAAGCTTAATCCAGAGAAGTGTGTCTTTGGGGTAAAGGAAGGTAAATTCTTAGGATTTTTGATATCCCATAAAGGAATTAAAGCTAATCCAGAAAAGATATAGGCCATACTTAAAATGGAAAATCTAACATCATTAAATAAGCTCCAAAAGTTAAATGGCAAAATAACAGCTCTGGGGCATTTCATCTTTTACTCAACCAAATGGTGTTTACTATTATTCCTAGCCTTAAAATACTCTAAGAAGTTTGTATGGAATGAAGAATGTCAGGCTGCCTTCAAAGACATAAAAAAGTTCCTATCTTCACCACCTCTGCTTAATAGGCCAATCCCCAAAGAGGTTTTGTACCTATATTTGTCTATCTATTAGGATCAACTGCATCAGTAATAGTTAAAGAGGAAGGAAACAAGCAGAATTTGGTGTACTACATTAGTAAAATACTTAGAGGTTCAGAAGTTTGGTATCCTAAACTGGATAAATTAGCTATGACCATCGTACATATATTCTAGAAGTTCAGGCATTATTTTTTAGCTCACTCAATCATTGTAAGATCCAGCTTTTCATTCAAGAAAATCTTATAAGGACTTGAAACATTTAGTAGATTGGTCCAATGGTCGATATTGCTTAGAGAATTTAACGTCAGTTATGAACCTCGACATTAAATTAAAGATCAAACCTTAGTAGATTTTGGAGCCTTATTCATCTGGGGATCTAGTGTTGGAATCATTCTCAAAGGGCCAAACAAAGTCATAATCATATATGCAGTTCAAATAAAGTATAAAGCCACTAATAAATGCAGTTGAGTATGAGGCACTTATCATAGGATTAAAGCTAGCTACAAAAGTCAGAGTTGAGCATTTTAAAATATACTCCAATTCATAACTGGTGGTATACCAAATTAAAGGAACATACAAGATCAAGGAGCCAAGCACCGTCAAGTACTTAGAGAAAGTCAGACAACTCTTAAAGAAGCTCGAGCAGGATAGGGGATAATGAGAAATCATCTAAATTACCAGAAGTGAAAACTCATACGCAAAATTACTAGCCAAATCAGTATTAAAAGGCAGTCAAACATTTAAAAAGCTTGAGCTTACTGAGGTGTTGAAAAAGTTAAGTACCGAGTAGGTAGAGACCATGGATATCTAAAAAGTAGCAAAATGGATAAAACTAATTATTCATTATCTCAAATATGGGGTACTCCTACAATATAAGTTGAAGGCTCAAAAAATAAAGATAAAAGTTGCACATTACTCCATGCACAATGGGGATCTCTATAAAAGATCCTTATCATATCTATAGTCTAAGTACATATCATTAGAGGAAGGAAATTATGTGCTTAAAGAAATTCATGAAGGGATTTATAAAGTTCATGAGTCTTATCATTTACTGATAAAAAAAGTATTGCTCCAGGGTTACTATTGCCCCACCATGTCCCGAGATGCTTAGAAACTAGTTTAAGAATGCCACAAGTGTCAATAGTTTACTTGCCTTAACCACAAGCCTTCTAAAATTTAGCATCCAATTGGGAGTCCTTGGCCTTTTGCAATATGGGAAATGGATATCTTAGGTCCATTTCCTGTTTTAACTTCTCAAAAGAAGTTTTTGATTATATCTATATATCATTTCACTAAGTGGATAGAGGTTGAAGCTATCCCAACCATCATTAAAGCTCGGATTCAACACTTTTTCTAGAAGGAAGTTATTTGCAGATTTAGTATACTTCACACCTTGATAATAGATAATGGGAAGCAATTTGACAATAAGAAATTTAGAAGGTTTTATTATGATCTTAATATAAAGCTCCGATTTACTTTAGTAGCTCATCCACAAATGAATGGCCAAACAGAAGTCACCAATAGGATCATTATACAAGGTTTAAAGAAGAGATTAAAATAAAAGAAGGGAAACTAGGTTAAAGAACTCAATAATATCATTTACGTGTATAGAACAACACTTAAAGCCTCCAAAAGAGAATTGCCTTTAAGATTGACTTACGGGATGGATATTGTAATCCCAGTGAAAAATAGGTCATTAAATTACTGGGTAATTGGAGATCTAGATTAGAGTTTAACAACATCAATGCTCGGATATACCTAGATCTATTTGAAAAAAAGGAGAGAATGAGCATCAATTATAGCACAACCTCAGAAGCAAAAGATCATGGAGTATCATAACACATATATCCGGCTAAGGCAGTTTGAAGTCAGAGATTGGGTACTCAAAAGGGCTAACATTGGCATAGACTACTTTATAACAGGCAAGCTCAAACCTAATTGGGAAGACCCTTACCAAATCATTAAAAAAATGACTAAGGGTGCATGCAAGATCAAGGATAAATAAAGAAAAGAGCTACCTTGATACTAGAACTCATATAGTCTTTGGAAATATTATCAATAAATGTACTTAGAGTTTTGAGAAATAAATACTTTATTTATGATTAAAAATATTATATTACCAAAAAAGAAAGAGAACTTTTGACTAAGTAATTTATAAATTTACCTCAGTATTGAGAGGCTCAATCCTCTTAGCGGGAGCAAGATTCACATTCTTAGAATTTTGAGACTCAGACATTAGGGTTAATTTAAAATTATAAGTAATAACACTAAAAGGAGATTTCTCTCCAGCAGACCTTAGATCTTCTGATTGCTCAAAAGATGATTTTTCATTAGTGGACTTCTTTGTAGTTGCTTTTGGATTCTTTAATCGTTTGGAAGAAGACTTACTCCGAGCATCTTCTTCAGCAGTTATTTTAGCCAGATCAGTGGGCATAATCTTTTCAAGGTAATAGAAGTCCTTATTAGGATATTGAGCAAGCAGAATCCTTTGACACTCAGACTTTTAAGCCTTGAGAAACCTTGCAACCATCTTTTGATAATTTTTCTTATCACCTTTGTGAGATTTCTCTACTTCTGTGAGTTTTTTTCTCTAAAGCCATAAGTTGGGAGTCCTGCCCCTCAATCTTTAAAGTAAGCTAGGCTTAATAATGTTTCAGCTCTTCAACCCTCTTCTGGCTCACCTCAATCTCAGATCTGGCCTCAATATACTTTGTTTGGCAAAGTTCCAGTGCCTTTTTTGTTGTCTCCACCTTCTTTTCATAATCAATGGCTATCATGCCAACCTCTGTCTACTTTAAATTGTATAAACTCTTGAGAAAGTAGTAGTTATCCTTAGCTAGCAGAAAGGCTTCAGTCATTTTCAAGAAAGGAAAAAAGATCATAACCAATAATACTAGTATACATAAGCACAAGCAAATAAAATAAAAGATAATTACCTCTAGAGAATGTCCGATCATAGAGTTGAACAACTCCTCCTTATCCACATCCACCCATTGTTAGATGCCTTTAAGGAGTTGCAGAGACTCAACATATTGATCCATAACTTGAGAATTAAGGATACTTAAAGGCTTTGTCTTCTTTAAGATCCATTTTCTCATATCTAGGCATTTGAAAATTTTCTAGCATTTAATTAACACTTAATTGCTCAGCTCCTCCTCCTTAGTATCCAAGTCTTCATTCTAAGATCACTTTTTATGATTCTCTGATATTTCCTTATGAGAAGGATCAACCCAATTTTTTTTATCATCGAGTCTAATATCAATTAGTACCTCTAACACATTTAGTTCATGAGAAATTAGAGTCATTTGCATATCCTCTTGGGTCTTCAGATCTTTATCTAAAAAGCTTTCATCCACAAAGAAGAAGAACAAAAGTCAGAATATACCTTCAAAATCTCATAACTTACCATTAACATCTATATTCTTAGGGCAGACTCTGCGGAGGTATCTCAAAGATAGATTTTTAACAAATGTGCCATCGGCTATACTCTGAATATTCAATCTCAGCACTAATTTAATATATTTTTTGGGTAACCTCGAAGGATGCTTCACCTTATGGCAATCGTCAATCCACATCTGCCGAATATTAATAAAATTCAATGGATGCTCAATTATAAAAAATCTATGCATCCATTTCTTATAAAGGTCTGGAAGTTTAACAAAAATGTTATGGTTTAGAACAACTGATAAAAAAATATCAGCTCTCCCTTTTTCTTATTCAAACTATACATGTACTGGAGAATGTCCAGATCCGACTCTTTACCTTTCTTATATATAAACTCTATATACTCGGTCAAGATCCGGTAATTATTAGGGTGAAGTTGGCCAAGGACTATGTTGTATCTATTCAAGAAACTCCTAATAATAGGATCTAGGGAAAATTTCAACCCCTTTCTAATTGATTAAAGTACATGATCAATTTTTGCCAATCTAAAAGAGGGGTGTGTGCCTTGAAATTTTGTCTACAACATGCAAGATGTATTCTTGAGGAATGCTAAAGCGTCTCCTATACCATTTAAGCATATTATCATTAATCCTAGATGCAAAAAGATCTGAACTAACTTGCTCTCGCGGAGCCATAAAAGCCTATGAAGAAGAAATAAAAGCAACTAGAAAGGGAAAATCTTCATCTCGACAAATCGGGATTTTCTTCCAAAAGTTTTGAGATTGTAGCAGTAGAAAGGCATTGACAAGTAGGAAAGCAGATGAAAAATTAGCAAATAAGAAGAACACAAGAAAAGCCAAAGTGTGAAATAAGTAGGGATATATTGTTATGACCTGATTTTTTTATAAATTATAAAATTAAATTATGAGATATGCATTGTTAATAAATATTTTTATTAATGAGAATTTTAATATTTTTGACGTTATTATAACTTTATTTATTTATTTTATTAAATTGTGATGTTTGGTTATTATAAAATTAAATTTTATTTTGAGAGTTATTGTTTATTATATTATTTCAAGAATTATTATTTATTATATTATTATTTGGCATTGTTGCTAGATTAAAAATTAAAGTTAAATTTTATTGTTATTTATTATTTAATATTATTAATATTAAATTAGAGATTAATTAGTGTTAATTAAGATTTGATTATTCAATTATTATTATTATCTGTGGTGTACTTTTCTTAAATCTAAATTAATTGTTGTATATATATGTGTGTATTGTGTGGTGGAAAATAATTGAGAAGATATTTTATTTTTAAATTATATTATAGTTGTACTATTTGTACCCTATAAAAGAATAATAATATATATATTTTGATATTTTATGGTGTTAAATAAATATATGTGTATATATATAAAATAAGTTAAAATATATATATATATATTAATTAAAAAAATGACAACATTTTTTTTTTATCAAGTAGTAGCCATTTTCTCTCTTCTTCTTTTTCTTATCACGCCATAGCCAAACAGAACCACCACCTCAGCTTACTGGACCACCACCATCAGTAACATCGACAGTAGTGGAGGACAACACTATGTGAACAGTGTAGTTCGGTCGCCAGCTAGGAAATTAGTCGAGCTTAGACTCATTTTAAAGCTTACACTATGAGTTTCGACAATACGTGATTCGATTCGTAAGAATTATGAAAATTTAATTTTATATTTTGATTAATATGTTTAACTTGATTTTTTTTATTTAATTTAATTTTATTTGGAGATGTAGTAGTTAGATAAATTGATTTTTGAGCTAAGATCTACCTAAATATTATTTTTGTTTATTTTTTTGAAATTATTTAAAAATACAAATTTTCGGGCTCAGTTACTATTTACACAGTGCTAGGTCTGAAAATTTTCTTTTTTTTTTATTGAATTCTATATATTATTTAGAGCAAGTTTTGTAAAGGAAGTTTAATTAAATTACGTACTGAATTTTTATTACGAATTTTTGAATGTTTATATAAAGGAATAGAATTTTTGGAGAAATTAATATAAAGGAGTAAATTTTATATTTATTTTGAAATTATTAGTAATTATTCTGTTTTAGATAATTTTTGAATAATAATTGGTATTAAAATAATTTTTATAAATTAATTACTATTTTTAGCTAATTAATATTAATTTCTAGAATTATATCCGAATAATAATTTTAATTATTAATTTTGAACTTAAATGAGTTTTAATTTTTTAAATTAGATAATTTAATAATTTAATTGATTATCGGTAATTAAATGCTATTTAATTTAGAATATTTAAAAGAATGGGTTTAATTAATATTATTTACTTATATTTGAAATTTTATTATTTAATTCAGAAAATAAATATTTTTGATGCTTTTATTATATTAATAAGTTGATTTTGATATTTAAATGAGATTTTGATAATTTTGGATGAATTAATGGTATTTATTATTAGTTTATTTATTGTGGTATTTGATTAAATTTTGATAGTTTATATCTACATATGTATTTTTGGAAGTTAGTAAATTATTTGATTTTAATTGAAATTGTTGTTAATTATTTTGTTTTAAACTATTTATAGATTAATAAAAGTATGAAAAGTAATTTTTAATACTATTTCCCATTTATTAGTTAATTTATGATAAATTTGGAATAATATGTGAATAATAAATTTATTTATTATTTTTTAGATTAAATGGGTATTTTATTATTTTTATGATGTTAAATAGTGATTTTTATAATTATTTCCAATTTATGCTAATTTAATTGTAAAATGGAAATTTTATTTCATTTATAAATCTTATTAGCAAATATTATTTAAAAGCTAGAATTTTATTATTTAATTGGAAAATAAAATGTTTTTAATATTTTTATGAGACATTTTGGTGATTTGAAAAGTTATTATATTTTTTATATAGATTTTTATGATTTTTGGCTGAATTATTATTATTCTTATTCTTATATATTTGTGAATTGTTGAGGCTCGATTGGGCATTATGAGTAGTTTGGAGCCCAACCCGAGCAGTTGAACTTATGTGTTATAGAAGTGCATTTTCTGTATAGGATCAACTTTATTTTTGTAGGGAGACATCTATTTTACAGAGGAGACTCTACTGAATTTTCGATGGATTTCTCGTAAAATGTGACAACAAGTCCGAGTCTTGTTTTAAAATTTTGGTCAAGTCGTATTTATATCGAGTCATTCTTAGAAATTCTAGAGTTATTAAATTAGGAATTTTATTCTAATAATAATAATATATTTTTTTTAATTGTGCTGCGATTTAGACCAACCGAATTAGGCCAGTCGAACTGAAACAGTGGAGCGCAGTAGTACAGTGAATTATCATTATATATATGCATTGCACATATAATAAATATTTTGTGAGCATCCATGATTTAAATAATGTGAATTTAAATATGAATTATTTATTTAAATGCTTATATTTATATTTTGTATATATTTGGTATATAAACGGTATATTGTTTGATGAATATATGCTACCATGCTTTTAATTATACATTTCATTATTTTTAACAATTATAAGTATGATTTGGAAGATAGTTGTAGAACATGTCACCTAGTGGGCTACGCTAAGATTGTTGCATGACAATACGGTAGATTTTAGGTTGAGAATCTGATTATTTGATTATGAAATTTAATATTGAAATTAATGGTTATTGGAAAGAATGGTTATTGGAAAGGGAGGTTGTGAATCTTTGGTTGACTTAGTGTACAAGGGGTTAGTCATGCCGGGTAGCGAGATTGCAGATCCTTAGTTGACCTAGTGTACTCAGAGCCAGTCTACTACCTTGAATTGGATAAATAAATATTTGGAGTTATGGATAAACTGGTTAGCTATTGGTTATGTGATCGAGGTTGTGAACTATTTAGGGTTCTGCTTCGATACTCCACCTAAAATTTTATTTATTAAAAGAAAAGTGATTTTTGACATGTGTATAAAATGCATGTATATTATATTATATAAAAATAAATATATTATTATACTGATATCTGTATATTTGCATGTATATATATAATAATAATTCACTCAATGAGGTTTGATCCCTTAATATTTTTCAAGATACTTTACTTTGTCAGATCTCAGCACTAGAACCTTCCGCCGGTCTTCTTCAGTCCTGACTAGATTATGTAATTTTTATATCTGAACTTTTATTCATATTCTAGAAGATGCAGTAGTAGTACTCGAGTGTTGTAGTGTTTAGTATTATTTTTTTATAACGGAGATTTATATTTGAAGGATATTGTATTGTTATCTTTTATTATATGATATGAAAATTTCTTTAATATGATTTAAAGTTTTTAATTCCTTGGTCTTTTTATATTGCGGTTTTCGCGAGTTTCTATTTTTTAAGGCTTGCTATAGGTTTCGAATTATAGTAATTTTCATTTCCTAGCACCGGTCATGACTTTCGGATTGGGTCGTGATAGATACACCACTTAAAAGGGACAAGAAGATTTTGGAATGACTGCTAATACTTTCATGGTTATTCACATCTCTCACCCATTATCAAGGGTATTTTTGGGTATAGAAAAGTCCATTAACCGAGTAGTTATCATTATGACAACTGAAACGTCTCATGTTCTGACACACGAACAGAGGTGATAATTACATAATTCAAAATTCAAAAGAATATCAAAAGGAATAACAATTGACAATACTGCTCATCCTATAACTAGCTGTCCTCATCTATTTATCGACACTTGGGTTGCGCTTCTAATTAACCGAGCATCTAAGTTCAGTGATTGAAGCTGACACCCTCATGTCACTTCGATAATACTAAGGTTCGGCACTCAGGCTGCGCTTCTAGTATCTAAGTCTAGTGACTGAAATTGACACCCTCAAGTCGCTTTAAAAGTATTAAGGCTCAGCACTCGGGCCGTGCTTCTAATGCATCGAGCATCTCAGTCTAGTGAGTGAAGCTGGCACCCTCAGGTCATTTCGATTGTAGTGAGGTTTGGCACTTGGGCTGCGCTTCTAATACACCAAGCATTTAAGTCCAGTGACTGAAGTTGGCACCTTTTGGTTGTTTCAATAGTACTGAGGTTTGGCACTCGGGCCGCTTCTAATGCACCAAGCATCAAAACTCCAGTGACGGTTGGTCTCATCAGGTCATTTCTATAATACTGATGGGTTAATCCCTTAGGACGTTTCATAAACACCAAGCATTTATAAGCCCAGTTGACATCTTCATGCTCTAATGTTCAGACACTGCAATCTTAAAACTCAGTACCGAGCATCATCCCTTTTTCATGATTGAGGCTAGCCACCTCAAATTATCCTTCTATATTAAATGCAATTACGCACGTGGTATCTCTTTCAATAGAAGAATCGCTGTTTTGAGTTATCCACCACCATGCATTTATCATATCAAGATACATCAGACATAAATTTCTGAACATACTTTCGGGGGGGACTCTTGATACCGTATATATATATTCCTATTCTACTAAGGGTTTATTTTCCTATGTAGGGTTAACTTGTAGATGAAAAATGTCCAAATCAGATAGGAGAAAGATTCCTAACTAAACACTCAGACAAGAAGACATATTGTCCAAATAGGCATAAGAACTACATTAAAAAGGAATCTTATTCCTCTCAGATTTGAGTATCACTATCCCTATAAATAAGACCTCATATTACTCATTCTTATTCATTCTATTCTTTTATACTCTTTGCTCTTTTTATCTCTCTAAACTCTCTCTCTCTACATTCTCTGACTTAGATATTAGAGGATTTGTGAAAATCCTCCCCACCTCTCATCTTACCATTTTGTTGATTCTGACAGGGCTTATACTCGGAGGTTCTAGAAGCAAGTTATCACATAAATTATTAAATCAGTATAAGCTTCATATTTATTTTAATTATATTATATATAAAAATAATATTACTCTTCCATATTAACTTTTTTATTCTATAAGTATATTATATTTTTTATTTTTCATGTATAATGTTTAAAACTATCATTATATGAACATTTTTAAACAATTATTTTTATGTTAGTATTTTTTTTTTTATAATAACTCTTAAAATGTAATATACAATTTATATGAATTATTATCAATAATATATATTATTTATTATTAACAATTTATTATCTTAATATTATAATAATCTTTATCTTTAATAAAAAAATTAACATAAATTATACATTTAATAACTTTTTTAACTACGTGCATTGCAAATGAAAAAAAAAAATTAGTTTTTATAAATGTATTTATGAAATAAATATATAATTATGTAATATATATATATATAACTAAATTGTGATTGATTTAAATTATTATTTGAATTTAAAATGTGGTTTAAGTGAGATTAGTTCTGATTTCCATGGTTGTTGTTAATTTATTTCACATATATCATTAGAAAAAATTTCAAAAACAGTTTTAACAAAATTGAAGAATTTTTACAGGGGAAAGGGCCTAACTGCACTTGCAGCGACACTGAAACATGACTACATGACCATGCATGACATAGACTATAACAATAAAGTACTAGGGAATATCCTGGTCAAGTCATTTTTTAATCTCATTGCCTTGCCTCCAACTCCTGCACTCTCCACTCCATGTGCTAAGGAAACAAGCTCTTACTGTTCTCCAAATCTCCTAAGCATCATGCATCAAAAAAATAAAAGAGTCGTTCATTGTTTTAAAACATAAACAGGGTAATAGCATAGTACGCAGCAGCAGCAGCAGCAAAGTCCAGTCTACATTAATTAAAGTTAACTGATTAAAACCTCCACCACCCATAGTTTTACGTATCTAACTACCATTTTAATTGAAGTTGAAATTTTGGGTCTTATCAAGCTTTTCTGCATTGGAAAATTAGTGTCACAGGTAGGAAGTACTTTAAAATGATACACGCAATGTAATACATATTTTCTTCATGGGGACAGTCGCCTATGGGGGATAATATTAGCCATTCATTTCTCATAAAATGAGGCACTTCTTTATGAAGCTTAATTGTTTAAAAGTTGATATAGAACATCTCTGATGTTGGCCTAAAAATGTGCCATGGGTTATTTGTTGAGGATTGAGTGCCAATTGCTATAATAAAAAGCACTTAAATGAGGAACTGCAAATGAATAATTGTTGATGTAATGTGTTTGTGTCAAGGAGTTATGAGGGGTGATGCCAACCAGTGTATTGTATATTTCCCTAGAAAAAAATTCTAATATAAATCGGTTGACATATGATACATAATTTTAAGTTTAAAATTTTGACAAAAAAGCTTAATATTGAAAGAACTTTATTCATATAAACTCTATTCGGCTCTATTTAAATTAATTGAATTTTTTTATAGTCACTGGATATGAATTTTTAATATTAAAAAAAAATTCACTATATTTACTTATAAGAATTTGTTTGCGCCCATGAAAATTCTCTTTCTTCTCTTCTTGTTATCTCGTTTCAATCATGACCACATAAGCACAATGGTCAATACGACACCTCGTTTGAATCTATCTGCAAGAAGGACTTGAGTTAACTCGGTTTACTTTTCAACAAATCAAAAAGATTAAAATAATAATAACAATAATACAAGAAGACAGAAGCTATCTAGGAATTTCATGGAAAGCTAGCATAGATTCAAAATCATTAAACAACGTGCAGAAAAGAGGGATTAACGTTGGCAATTCATAATATTAATTAATTTGATTCCTAACCCACTACAGGGGTGTCTCTAGCAAGTGGCAACATATAAAATATTTGGTTCAACCATTTCAATGCAGGCCATATATACATACATACATATATATATATATATATATATATATATATATATATATATATATATATATATATATATATATATATATATAAATGCCATCTCTGTTTTTCCATCTTCCCTTCCAAGCACATTCTATAACAAATTTATATCTCTTGAAAGAAACAACTTCCTATTGATTGTGAGAAATTTGTCAATTGCACTAGATTAACCGACCAAAAAATTTGCTTTACAAATAAAGATCAATATATATAGTAGCAATTATGTTGACGGCAAGATCAATTACTTGCTGTAGCTATTCTATCCTTTGTATCAATACTCATCGGAGATTTCAACCTTCTAGTCCCTATTCCAGGTTTCTGTTGGCAGCCTCACAACACAAGCACAATAAGTACCAGTTTCTTGGGAATCAGAGATTGGAGATTTTCAACACCAGCATGGAACTGCACCATGCGAGCAACAACAGGTAAATATATGTATGTATGTTTATTTCGATCAACTTTGTTGATCAACATATTGAGTAACAATTATGTTGACAGCAAAATCAATTACTTGCTGTAGCTATTCTATCCTTTGTATCAATACCCATCAGGGATTTCAACCTTCTAGTCCTTATTCCAGGTTTCTGTTGGCAGCCTCACAACACAAGCACAACAAGTACCAGTTTCTTGGGAATCAGAGATTGGACATTTTCAACACCAGCATGGAACTGCACCATGCGAGGAACAACAGGTAAATATATGTATGTATGCTTATTTCGATCAACTTTGTTGGATACGATTATTCTTGCAGCTAGCTGTATGTAGCTCTGAGTTCTTATGCTTATTTAATGGTGTAGGTGCATGACTGTCTACAATGGGGTTGATCCAGGACCTGTTCTTCCTTCTGATCCTGGTTCTCCTGGCTCTTGGTAACGAAGTTGACTTTTCTCATATAATACTATATCATATCAGTCCTACTGTTTTCTTTTTACCTAGATAGTGCGGTAAAATGTTACAGATATGTTGATGTACTAGCAGGAAACTGTGGATTGTTGGAATGATAATAACTGTGATTCTACCCTTTTGGGGAAACAAATGGTGGCCATTACTTAAGTTAAAAGGTAAAGATTAATTAAGCTCCTAATAATCTTTTGGTTGTGAATATTTATCAGTAAGTTGTTTGTGGTACTCTCAAGAATAGTTCAAGTGGTTGAGAGAGTCTGCTCCTCTCGGTAACTACTTGAATTCGATTTTTGAGACCCAGAAAAAATAAAATTTCCCTGAATGCACTAAGATGACGAGGACAAATTAAATTGGCTTTGAAATTTTGATATAAGCAGACAGAATTGAATCAGTTGTGGAAACGGCAGAAGAATTAACTGATGTCGTAGAAAAGGTAGCTGAGGAAGTGGAGAAGGTAGCAGAAGAGATAGCAGATCATTCGCCTGAAGGTGGGAAGCTCAAAAAAACTGCAATGTTTGTTGAAAATGTTGCTAAAGAAACAGCCAAGGATGCCCATATGGCTGGGGAAGTTCTTGACAAGGTTTTTACTTAGTTTCTACCTAATAACTTTATTTTTTATGATAATATTCTTAACCGATGGTCAAGCCATGAGCAAGTCATCTGCCAAGTCGCAGCCATCTTCGCTTAACTTTCTTTTAACTAATCTCACACGGGACGGGACCAGTTACCATCAGTTAGCTCAGAATTAACCTTTTCTTTAAATCCTGTTAAAATTATTATTATATTTGGTGATGGCATTGAATAGGATCCTAGTTGCTTCCTGATCTTGACCATGACCTTCATGGCACTAGCTAAATACCCTGATTCTCGACTCGCATTTTTTAACCAACTCAAAGCCTGACGTTGTCACATGCTTCATTAAGATAAACCAGTCCAGTTTTGTTCCAAGAATAAACATGCCCACTTGCTTTTTTTCTTAAATGTCTTTAATCAAGAACCAATTTCATTGTCTCACGAAGCATTAAGGCTGTTCTCATCTCTCTCGCCCTTTAGCAGTAAGATGATGAACTTTCAATTATTAGATCATACTATAAAGCTAATTTAATAACGGAAATATATATATATATATATATATATATAGCATGGAATGATTATTTTTATATGTTTAACATATATAAACATCTGAATATATGCAAAAATTCAGTTTATTTATTTATTAATTTTTTGTTTATATTGGGAAATTAGCGTATGGAGGAATGATTAATAATTTTATTTTGGTAAATATGAATTCTGATTTGAATAAGAAAATGCAGGTAGAAGAAGTTGGGAAAGATGCAGAGTCTTTGATTGAAACGGTCATTGATCAAGCTAACGAGATAACCAAAGAAGCAAAGGACCAACATTAGATAACTTGTGTATTAATGTGCTAATTTGACTTTGTAATTTATAACTATTTTGACTTTGTAATTCATCATCACCTAGATTAGAATAGTATTGGTCAATTATTATTTTTTAATCAATGTTTTGTTCCTCTAATATTCAAGACTTGCACGTTTTAAGCAATGACTAAAACGTATGAAAATATAAATTTTAAGCTACATGATTCAAATACATAGTCAATCTCATTAAAATTTTTAATAAGTAATACGAATTTTAATTTATTTAACAAATAAATATACCTTGTTGATATAGCAAGTTCATAAACTATACCTTAAAAAATATTAATTTATAATATTTTATTTTCTAATTCGGGATCCATATGACTCTAATTAATTTAAGGGTAAGTTACGATTACTTTTCTGAATTTTGGTCAAACTAATTATTTTATTCAATATTTATAAAAGTTAACTAAATACCCTCAGACATTTGACACCGTAAACTATTTGCCCAAAGTAATTTAAAAATATTTTGTTAGTTAAAAGAATAAACATTGATAAAAAATTTCAATAATTATAAAAAAAAATTCAAAATTACCCTTAATTGATTAAGAATTTAGATTTATTATATGTATATATAGTTTAGTGACTAAAATGCAAATTTGATTAAGAACAAAATATCATTTTAACCCCTTGAAAATTCATCACTTCTCATCCGTACCCTCTCCTCTCCTCTCCTCTCCTTCACCCACTCATCCAGACCGTAGACCACCACCATCACCACTCCTCTGCCACAAAGCAACACCATCACCACCACTCTCTAACAAAGCAACACCACTCTGCCACAAATCAATACCACCATTCTCTTCTCTTCTCTTCGCACCAACACCATAAATTAACACTATCGTTCTCTTCTTTGCACTATCACGAAAAAGAAGACATGCCTCTGCTTTGCACTATTTTCATATTATTAACACTAATAAAATATTTATCCAAAACCAAAACCAAAACTGAAGAAGAAGAAGAACAAATTGATAAACGATTGATAAACCAAAACCAAAATCACAAATCCACACCCAAAATCACATTGACTAACCAAAAACAAAATCACAAATCCAACACCAAAATCACAAACCTAGTACTAACCAAAATTAGAATTGATATTAACTAAACCCAAATATTTAGTGGAGGTTAAGGAAGTGGCGGCAGTTGCAGTTGCCATCGTCTTCTCTTTCTCATCTCTTCTTTTAGCGATTCTTTTTTTTTCTCCATCATGTCGTTGGCAAGGGAGAAAGCAACAACTTTGCTGCTTTATGACGCGACTAAAGAAGAGGACAGAGACATGATTGAAGAAGGGGAGCAGGTAGAGGCAAGTAAAGGGCCGGCAGGAGCTTTAACAGCTAGTGGAGATTCGGCTTCACGAGAAGAAACAGGTGAGGATTAGACAAATTGAGTAGAGGTGTCAGGCAACAGATTTTTGCAAGTGACAGTGATGGTGGTGAATGAGATGATGGTGATGGGGTGAATGAGATGCAATTTTTATTTTTTTCCTTTAAAATAAATAATTTTGATTTATGATTGAAATTCAACTTATATTAAGTATAACTAATTTTATTAATTATTGGTGTCTAAAAAATTTATTAATTAATTTTTTATTAATAAAATAAATAAAAATAAAAAATAATATGTAAAAAAAAAATTACTCTTGGACCTTGGTACAAAGTTAATAAAAAATTAAAAATTTTATTCATTAGTTTTTATTTAAAAGTAAATAAAAATATTAATATCAATAATATGTAAAAAAATAAAAAATATAAAAAAAATGGATGCCTTGATAAATAATAATTTTCACTTAAATTATTTATAATTATTTTAATTTATGATTTTAATTTTTAGTAAAATTAAATTTCACTTAAATTTGATAAATAATTTTAAATTTATTATTAATTAATTTTGTTAATAATATAATTAAAAATAAAAGTATTAAAAAAAATAAAATTAGATGTCTGGATAATGCAACTCAAATCATAAAAATAAAACAAATATTAAAATATGTAATGAAAAAATTAGTAATTTCAGCTAAACTTAACAGATTATAATGAAGAAATCTATTGAAGGGGGTAAATTGTTCACGGTGTCAAATGTTAAAAGATGTCTAATTGACTTTTACTAATGCTGAATGAAATAGTTAGTTTGGTAAAATTTCAGGGAATAATTATAATTTACCCTTAATTTAATTTGATTTAAACAAGAGTACAAATATGGTAAAATTCACTTAATAATTAATTTATTATACCTGCATATTAAAGGAGAATAATCTTTTGTGAATTGATTCCTGGTTTATTTTATTTTGGATGTATTTCACTTCAAATTCTTCAAACATTACACCTTTGAAATGGTATCGGGCCAGCGGGTCGGGTAGAAATACCGAGCACGGCGAGCAGCAGGTAATGGGGCGTTTTAATCTAACGCACCACGAGAACCACCTTGATTTTATGGAAACTACGATATTACCATGCAAGTAATCAGATTTTTTTTTTTCCAATAAAAAACGCCCCCTAACGGCTAGCTCTGTTCTTTCAATTTGAATAACCGAACCCCAAACATATCACAAATTGAAAAAGAGAAAGAAAGAAAAATTTTCAAAATTTTCCCGGCCAAAAACCCTAATCGCAAAATCACATTTCTCGAAATCAAATTAATAATCTTTCTTTAATTTCAATCCGCAGGTGGCAATTGATTTGGGTTGGGGTTTTATTTTTTCAGTTCCTTTTTTGGTACATTTTATAAAGATAACTCTTTTTAGTATCATAATTCTAGGGTTTTCTTGATCAGTAATGGCGATGGATCTTCCTCAAGAAATCGAAGGTTACATAAAAGAAACAATCAATGACTCTTTAGGCCTTCCAATCTCTACACAAGCTCTTCAGTTAAAGCTTCGCGCCTCTGAGGATGCTCAGCGCCGCTTACGCGATCAGTACCTTCTTCTTCTTCAGAAATTGCGTCATAAAGATCAACTCATTCACCGAGCTAAGGTCCGTACATACGTAAATTCTTGTTCTTTTTTGTTTGTATTTTTGTGTAAAGCGAGTAATCATGTGATTGATTTTTGTGTGTGTATATGTGTTTTCTAATAGGCGGAAGCGAATATGAATGCATTGGCAGTGAAGAAGTTTGTGGAGGAGAATCAAAGATTGGCGGCAGAGTGTGCTAATTTGGTTAGTCAGTGTAATAAATTGGAGAAAGAGTGTTCGCTCTATGACCGTGATAGAGAGGCTTTAATGGATTTTGGAAATGAGGCTGATGAGAGAGCGAAAGAGGCCGAGTTTAAGGTTGGTGAGTTGGAAGAGATGCTGGGGAAGTTGTATGTGGAATTGGAATTCTACAAGCATGAGTATGAGACAAAAATGGTAACTACATTGTCCTTTTCTTCTTTTCATCTCATCTGTGCTTGCGTAAATTAGTATGATGTATTCTTTTTTCTCTGAATTTTGGGAGATGCATCACAGCTGAAGGGAAAAGGTCTATGAATATGATAGTTGTGAATGTGATTATATGCTGGCTTAGGCTAACAGTATGTATAAAGTATGAGGTTTAGATATTATGCTTCATGCTATTATTTTGAATCTGATAGATGCATACTGTGGCATGTATTTATTCTTAGAGTAGAATTAGAACTGATTTATTGTTCCATTGAATTACCTGAAAGATTGATTGTTATTTTAATAAATTTTTTATGTGACGGTAGGTGCTACGATTGAGTACATATGTGAAACATTAATGTTCTCATATTTTTAGCTGATAAAGGGTTTATTATTTCTTTGGTTGTGTGTGGCGATCGTAGTCATATAGAATTCCTTCTGAGACTGAGGGCTGTTCAAAGATAGTCTTTCAACTTTCATGAGTGGCTGCTTTAGTCAAGGTAGTTGTACTTATATGGACATGGCCTGAAGTAGTGGTGCATGTTGTTGAAGTTCAAGTTGATGGTTTGCTGTTTTTGGCAATGTCCAGCTTAATCATTTGCTTGTTAGAGTGTGACACGTGCATGATTTTATGTTGTGTTATAGGATAATCCATCTGCTACTAAGACCACAGATATGGAACAGAATTTACTTGAGTCCGTTTTATCTACATTGGTCAGCAATGATGAAGTTGAGTTGGGCCGTTCATTTGTGGAGGCCAGTGATGGAAATGAGTCATGTCAAAAGTTGCTGATAATGTGGAATAGGTAAGAGGATCCACCAATGCTAGATTTTGGCTTGCCAGTGTACCACAATTTGGGAATGCCATAATAATTTATATCATATTTTTCTGTTGCCTTTGTCATGGTTGCGATCTATTGTGGTTCATTCTTGAACCTTATCTGTCTCGTTCTTGACAGTCTGAGGCCATCAACTAAGAGAGTTTTAAGTTTGGTTTCTAAAGTGAGGACACTTCAGAAAGATAAGGAACATCTCAAGGTCAATCTTACTAGAGCTGAAGAAGAGGTGAGAGACCAGCAGAACTAGTTTATTTTGAGGCTTTATATTTCATTCATCATATCTTAAACATAATTTATATGCCAGGTGAAGTTGTTATTCCAAGAAAACAACATATTGAATGTGGAGAACAAAAAATTGTTGAAGCAACATCATCGAGAACATAACCTTGATGTTTCTGGTGGAAAACATACCAGCAGCACATCTGCCAAGGTAATGATTATAATAAACAAATAAATAAGGTGAAAAATAATTGACCGTGCATTTTGAATACTTATAGTCTTGCTCTTGTTTGTGCACATCTGCGGTTGCATTTGTATGCATCTGTCCGCTGATGTGATAAGATGTGCGTGCATTTACTTGTATCTGCAGGTGCATTTGTGTTTATGGAATTATGGGCATGCTGTCCATTTGATTATGTGTCACTGAGTAGTGTCATTTGCTTAAATTTATAGGGAAATAAGCGAAAATCAAGTCCGAGGATGAGCAGTCCGATAGAGATGAAGTTTGATTCTGAGTCAATGAGACAACCATTGTCACCTTTGCGACAAAACTCCCCTGAATGCAGAATGCATAAGAAGTGATAACTGATTACTGTACCTGTCTAATTTTTCTTACTTCTTGTGGGTAATTCTTTATATGGTGGTTCCTGCTGGGAATATAGCTTGTCTTCAAGGTCAATACATGTAATTCTCAACTAATTGATTCTTAAATGGATCGAGGTTTCTGTCCCCTCATTTCATGATCTTGTGAGTACAATTTTATGTCAAACAAAGTTAGATCTTACGCTCAAAAGCCAATTAGCTTGATCAATCATGTGCCCTTTTTTTTTTTTTCAAGTGCTGTAGTTTACCAGCCTGCACTTAACTGGCTTCTCGCCACTGACCAATATGCCATTTCAGTTATTTCACTTGACAACTCAAGCTGAGCCCTCTCACACAATAGCTCAAGATTTTTTTTTTGGACCATTACGATGGGCAAGAGTGGGAGGTTGGGTTCTAGACCTCCCATATGCCCCCTCAGGGGCTAGCTCAAGCTTTGCAGGATGAGTAATTTACCATTCCATTTCCATATACAATAAGAAAATAATTTATTACAGCTAAAACGTTCACAAAGTCGGGGGAATTTGGAATCAAAAATACAAATAAATAAAGGAAAACAAGAAAAACAATGGTCGTTTAGGTTAAACGACATTATTCTGTGGCAACCTTAAAACCGATAAATATCTTCTCCTTATCCAAGTATGTGTTTATCAACGTTCTTAAGCAGAAAGCAACAGAAGTGGTCTCTATTTGCAAGCTCGTTCTAATGGCTTCACTTCATCTTCCTTATTCTTCATCAACTCCATACTTCTCTACTGATCACCATCATCAGCAAACGTTCCATAGAACAACACATTTGCCTTCTTTTCATAAACCCCTTAACCAATCTAACAACAGCAATTTCTCTCTTTCCTTCTCTTTGCCCATTTCTTATTCACGTAATAATCCAATTAAAAAAACTAACAAATTTAGCCACTTCATTGTTCGTTTCTCTTCTTCTGCAACTCAAGACCCAGTTCTTGAATCTCAATCAGAAGCCGGAGCAAAGACTGAGGAAGGAGGAGAACAAGAAGAAGAATTTTCAACTATTAGAGTGCTTGCTTCCAATATTCCTTGGAGTTGTACACCTGAAGATATTCGTGCTTTGTTTGAGAAATTTGGAACTGTTGTAGACGTTGAGGTTCTTTTCTTTCTTTTTATTTAATTTCCTTTATTTTGGAATGTTGGTTTCTGATTCTTTCATATGGGTAGTCGTTTTTGTGTGTTTTCTTGATATGGGTATCTTTTGTTTTTGGCTTTCGCCTTCTAGCTTTCTATGTATAACAAGCTCAGGAACAGAGGATTGGCGTTTGTCACTATGGGTTCTGCTGAGGAGGCAGCTGCTGCTATTCAAAATCTTGATACTTCTGTAAGCGCATTTGTCTTCAATTCTGGATATAATTGTTTAGGTGTTCACATTGAGTCTACTTTGTTAGTTCTGAGTTCAACTAATTTGCAATTGTATAAAAATCTTCTTGTATTTGCTCTTTTTAGGAATTTGAGGGACGTACTTTAAGGATGAATTATGCTAAGATTAAAAAGAAAAAACCTTTACCACCACCACCAGCACCGAAGCCAGTGTCAACATTCAACTTGTTTGTAGCGAATTTGTCATTTGAAGCTAAGTCAAAAGATCTTAAGGAATTCTTTGTATCTGATGGTGCTGATATTGTTTCTGCTGAAATTGTATACCATAATCATGATAAGCCTAGAAAGCCTTCCGGCTATGGATTTGTTGCTTTCAAAACTAAAAAAGAAGCTGAGGCTGCTCTTTCTACTTTTGCAGATAAGGTAATCCTTTGCCTGTAATCATACTACACTATTTCAAATCTTAAATCTTTATTAATGTCTTGCTGTATTAGTTGAAATAAAGAACTGATACATTCAGAAGTTGTTACCCTGTAGGTATTTATGGGAAGGCCAATTCGAGTGGCACGTAGCAGACAATTTGTGAGACAACCAAGAGAAGCGACTCCACAATCTGACGATCCTTCAACTGAATTGGACTCTGGAGCGGAGCAAGCAGACACCACTAATGACAGTTGAAACAGAAATTCTTGGGGGGTGTGAAGTTTTATTCAATTTTTGTTCACTCCAATTTGCAATTTTATAGGTAAATGTTCTTAAGTCTCATCCGGAAAAAAGTACTTTTGCCCTGCCCTTTAATACCATCTAGTTACTGCTAATTTTTTGTTCTTCTTTTCTGAGTGGTCCTGCAAGACCATTGAATGTACATACTTATCATACAGGTCTGACCAAATTGTCTATCATTACATGCTAGATTTTCACAGTAGTTATTGTTGTTTGCTTTTTTCTCCTGAGATGGAATTCATTAGCTTTGTCTAGCAGCTTCATTTTCCTTGAATCCACTAGCATGATAGGCAATTATGCAATTGTTTTTTATGCCCTCATTCTTATGTTTGTTTGATCTATCAGATAAAAAGCATATTCAAGAATTAAATTTTTTTGGTCTGGTTTGCACATGACTTGAAGCTGTGATCTTAACCCAATGATAAAAATGGGGCATATCATCGGGCCCTTATTACAAGCCATCATGTCCATTCTAACTTCCTGTTATGAAATTCCTGTGCACCTTATCCTCCTTGTTATGTTTTCAATCAGAATTGCACTTTCCCATTTATGCACTTTTAGTCTTTTAGATCTCTCTTTCTCATCATTGGGTCACTTCTAGATCTTGACTCTGGGTGCACTTTTATCAAAGATGTGTAAAAATGTACTTTGAAGTATAAATTGTTGTCATGTGAAAGTTGATGCATGGCCTTCCATTTTTCTTCAGAGTTTAGAAAACATTATAGTCGAGGCTGAAAAAGGTTGCATAAAAACTTCCAAGATCCCTGTTCACAATGTCATATTTTATGGATATTAGGAAGGCAAAGAGTGCTAGAAGGGACTTTATTGGTGCTCAAGCTATAAGGAAAATTATATTTGTGCATGTTTCTCAATTGTATGCAGCCATTGAATTTTTGTCAATAACTGAACTTCTCCATGTAATTTATGACTTAACTGTATATTTGTGACTTCACGTGCATCTGAAAATGTTGGTTTCCATGTCTTTTGACTAGGTAAACATTCTTTAGTTTTTACTCAAATCAACAGGGATGGCATACGGAAATTGGGAGTTATCTGTGCAAATTTTTCTTAACAATTGTAGTGATCTGTAATGATGTCCAATGCTCATAGCTAGTTAATGATTATATTGGAACAGGATAAGTTGAGCACATACTACTACTACGAAAATCCTGAAGATTTTTTCAAGGCTTTGCAGTATTCTACTTCAGCTTTTATCAGAAAATGGATGACTATTCAACTTTGAAGCATTCTTGTTTGTATCCAAACTTATGTTCTCAAATCCTTACTTTTAACTTCGAAGTTATGATGTCACAATATGTGAAGCCATGAAAGTCTTGCTAGGATGTGTTATGTTATATTCAATATATTAAGGTACTGGCTATGGTTATTGGTGCATCATCTAAGCTTTATCTTTTTTGTCAGAATCATTGATTGAGATACATGCTTGAATATCCCTAGAAGTTTATGTTATACATGCTTGAATATCCCTAGAAGTTTATGTTAACAGTCTGTTTGTATCTTTGAATTCATTAAACACTAGAAGTACCTCTAGAATCCTGAAAGACCATACAATATGGCGTTTGAATTACGCAGCTACCAAGGAAGTTGTTATTGCCACAAGGTCATGAGGAAAAAAAAAATCACTCTTTTTAAACTTTTTTCTAAGCTTGTCTTTCTTGAGCAAATTGTGCTCGGTTTCATGTTACTTTTCCCTGTCTCCATAACTTATGACATTACGTATGTTTTCCTGTGTTGGATTGTTGTACGTAGTTACTGTGTGAGCTAATGTTGAATTCTGTGCTGAAATTGTTGTTGAATGCAAATTGCTGATGCTGGTGAGTACTGGCTGTCTTTTCATATGAAATACTTTCATGATAAAGCAGTTGCTTCCATTACAGTTCACATTGGCATCAAATTTACGCACGAACTTTTGCTTCAATCTTACATTAACATGTGAGTAATCCACATGAACCTTGAACTAATTTTTCATTGTTCACGTCTCCAAGATATGGGATACAAGGATAAGACTATTTTCTTCTTCACAAATCTTTACATAACGTAGTAATATGACAATCTTATGCTCTGCAGATATGAAATTTTTGGACTCAAATGATGTCGGCTATGGGAAAAAGATAGGACAGAAATTCCTAAAACATTTTATTGGCAATCCTAGAGATGTTGAAATTTCACCTAAATGTTTGGTACGCCTTGGAAGGTTTTGTAGAGTCCTAAATTGTCAGGATTTATGTTCCAGTCAACAAACGAAAACACAAGTTATAGAACTTCTGGTCATTATTGAGCTGTATAGGCTAGGGACACTGACCTAAAGAATGAAATGAGTTTCTTACTTATCAATGTTCATGAAGGGTTTTTAAGGTATTGGTGGAAAAATTCTCATGTCTACTACAATTTCATAGATGAAGTTTAATGATTTATCAATGGCCCTTTTTTATTAGATGAAAATACCAACAGAATAAAGAAAAAATAGGAATTGAGAGTGAAGCATAAAGCAGTGAGATGAACCAAACCACAAGATATTGGGGGTGGTTGGTGGAGTTGAATTTGGTAAAGTACGAAGAGTCATCATAATGTCTCTGTGGAGGTTTGCATGTGGTGTGGGGTTGTTCGATCTGGGCAATCATGCAACGGCTCCATCTCTTTAGAAAAGATAATCATGTTCTTGATGACTCGTAAGGGTTTGTGTTAGGTGTAACATTTTGATCACATCATAGACAGCTTATCCTTCTCCATTCCAATTCCGAATCTGACAAAATGGATGTACATAAAGATAATTTATAATTATGAATTAACGAGTAACACTATCTAGAAAAACCTCAACAGGTGGTTGAATGAATGAGCATTTATGTCAATCTGATGATACATATGCTTGCTTACATTCTTTCAAAAGTGAAATGAAATATTGCAACACTAATGACAATGATATTGATGATTGGAGACATGTATGTAGATCTCAAATGAAATTAAAGCTCCTTTTGGGTACTTCATACAACTCATTATTGCATACCATTAAAATGAAAAATTTGAGCAAGTGGATGCTTTTTTCTTTAACAATAAATAAAGATATTTACAAAGGTGAATCATGCGAACTATAATCACCCACAAAAAAATTCATTTTTAAAGTTGAACTAATGAGTCATATATTATAATACTATTATTTTACTTATTTCACTTAATGTGTGCTATTATCTTTGGAGACATAACATGCACAATCACTAAGGACCTAGAAAATTAATAACATGTTGAGTAGTTACATTAGGTAAAAGAGGAAAATATCAAATCATTAATAAGAGAATTAAGATTAAGATTTCATTATCTTAATGTTAAATAAATTCCAATTGTTTGAGGTGATTGGTGTTATCTTTATGAAATGATTCATAAACCTCATTTTAACACAAGTTAAACAATGTTTCGTTTCATTAGACTTTCTTACTAAAAAAGCAACATCATTAACGCATAGATAATCCTAATATGACTTATGATCAAGAAAAAAGATAGTCTATTATGACTTATTCGGAAAAAAGAAGAAGAAAAGTTAGGGAACTTTCTCTTCATTCACAAGCCATCAATTACAAGGGTCAAAGGGCTTGCTTACAGAAAACATATACATATTTGACCTTAATTTGCATTTGAGTAATGCTAATCTTAATGCTTCTTTGGTAATCTGTCTGAAAGAATTGATGATAAAGCTCTTTTCTGTACAATACATCGCTTGAAGTGGTAACTTTCCATTGATAATCTATTTTTAACCAAATCCATTTTTTGTTTTTGAAAAAAAGAAAAAAGCAGATATATTGTGTTAATATGAAAGTGAAATAGGCTGCATAACCTTGATGTATATTAACCTTGATGTATATTATTGACAATATATATAGAATTACAGAGTACAGAATATGCCTAAGAATATAATCTATATATGTACAAATGACTAAAATTAAGGGATACCATATATACATAATGCTAAGATTAAGGAATACCAAATATGTATGCTAACATAATATTAGCTAGCTGCATCATAGATTAGCTAGATTGACAATATCTGTATATTATCTTGTAATATCTCACCTATATATATATATATATATATGTATGTATAACTTGCAGACTAAATTGAGTAGGCCTTAAGAGTGTAATAAATTCAACCACATAATTTTCTTTTCTTGTAATCATGATGTTTAAGACATGCTAATCATCATTAATTGGTGAATGTTACATAAAGGTCAAACTTTGCAATGTGTATGCACTAGAACTGAACAGCACTCTTCAACAGAAACTTAATGGCATAATTGAATTAAACTGACATGAGAGGGGGGGAAAAGAGCTCATTTAAGTTTAAAGGAAATCCATGGATGGAAAGATAGATAGATATATATAAAAAAAAAATTATTTAATTTCAAGAATATTACATGCCCTTTTGTTGTTGATGAACAGACCCTTTAACCCTTTTTATCAACTCATCATAATAAACTCTTTTCTAACAACCATTATTTTAATTTAAATAGATAAAAAAGAAGGCTAAAAATACCCAAGAAAGTTGTTGATGAGACCCACTTTCCCTTTTGCATTAGGTATGGAGTATGACTCAAGTCATCTTCATGGAATTAGTCCTTTTCATAATCTTAGAGATCAATGGAATTAAGTGAACCTAACCATTACTCACTCCATCTGCCCCATACCACTATATATGGAACCCTCTCAACAACTATCCTTAAAACAACCCACTAACAATTAATCCCAATAAAAAAAGAAGAAGAAGAAGAAGAAGAATTTCTCTCCTGCAGCACTAGTGTCTTCTTTTTTCTTCTGGTCCTCTGGCTCTCTTTCTTACGATGGCAAGACTTGTTTGTGCCATTCTAGTGCTGTTTATGATGGTGGTAGTGCCAAGCTTGGCTACAGATTACACTGTAGGAGACACTGGTGGGTGGGCACTGAGTTCTGATTATAGCACCTGGACTAGTGGCAAGACCTTTGTAGTTGGTGACAACCTTGGTTAGTCTTTCTTTTTACATCTTTCATGTGCATTTCCTTGTAAAAAAGTTAAAAAAGAGTCTTTAATTAAGCCGTATAGGTATAGCCAAATTGTGACAAGATTTAGTGTTTGATCCTTTCCGGCTAACAAAAAACAGAAAATTTATGTTTATGCTTGCAGTATTTAACTATGCGGGAGGGCACACGGTGGATGAAGTGAGTGCAAGTGACTACAATACATGCACAGTAGGCAATGCAATTACATCAGACAGCAGTGGTGCCACCACCATTGCTCTCAAGACAGAAGGAACTCATTACTTTATATGTGGAATAGTTGGGCACTGTGGAAGTGGCATGAAGCTTGCAGTCACTGTGAAGGCAGCAGGATCTTCAACAGGGACTGGTACTACTCCATCTTCCACTGCAACTCCGACTACAACTCCTACTACTTCAACTACAACACCTGCTGGAAGCAATACAACCCTCTATAGACCTTCCTCTTCTAATTACCCAGAATCTGCTTCAGGACCTGTTTCTCCATTTGTAGCTTTAGTGATGACTTTGGTTGCATTTAGTGTTATGATTTTGTCATTGTAATTTAACCTTGGCAGAGGTCACCGCACACCTTGGCCAGGACAGAGGCAGTGCTTTATTAGTCTCTCTGTTTTCTTGTCTTTCAGTCTTAAAATTTGTATTCGGGATTATTGTTTGTTTTTATTATATATAAATATTGAGCAGGTAATTAATATATAAGGATAGGTTTTAGGTATGGTAATCATGTGCTACAATTACAAAACAACACTCTCAAATTGAAAACAAATTATTTAATATCTAAGAATAAGTTGGTTTGAGATTTTTTCATATTAATTAGAAATTTCGAATTCAAGCCTAGTATATAGTTATTTTAAAAATTTTTTAGGTAAACTTTTGTTGTTTGAATCAGTTGGATTCTACGAAATATCTAATACTAGATGCTCAGATGTAAAAAAAAAAATTATTTAAAAACTTTTGAAGTAGACATTTACCGTCCGAATCAGTTGGATTCTACGAGATATCAGATACTAGGTGCTCAAATAGAAAAAAAATATTATTCAATAGTTTTAGTTTTTATTATTGAGTTAAAAGGTCAAACTCATAAAAAAGATTAAACTCATAAAAAAATATTATTTAATTAAATTGATAAATACTGAAATTTAATAATATAAAAATTAATTTTAAATAACTTAATATTATTATTTAATTTTTTAAATTATTAAAATTCAGAATTACTTCTTGTTATGAGCCTCAAATGTGCTACTTGTCTAGTAGCATCAGCTAATTTAGAAATCGGTTCTTTTAACACCTAGAATTGAAATCGGAATCCAGATCCTTGCTGCGACTTACTTGGCAAATTCCATGTCATCAATAATGTCGATGATGAACGATCCTATGAATCGAGTTGCTTACGTGTTACAGGGCATGCCAAAAAGCGAATGACTAGATAATGCCATATTCAATGTGTTTACATATTATATCCCACATAATTACTTACACTGGCGTGATATCATTAATATGTAAATTAAAAGAAATAATAGTTTAGTACAATTAGTCCATATTAGCATATGATGTGAAATAATAATTCAATTATATTGTAACGCATTATAAAAAAATAATTTTAAAAAATAACCATCCATATTTCCTGTTTTGATAAATAAAAAAAATGCATTATGTAAAATAAAATTTGTCCATTAAATATAAAGGTAGTTATATTTTTTTTCGAACAACAGTAGGATATCATAGATTAACTAACAGTACAATTTAATAAGCTTGGACATATTAGAAAATTAAAAATTTAAATGATTTGGGAAGTGTAGACACCCGATTCAGTCGGTCCGTGTTAGGGGACGAATTAAGGTTGCTCCGTTTAACCGATCCGTTGTCAAACCCAATGATGAGAATTTGAACTTGGACATGAGGATGAAGCCTGAATCTCTAAGTAGAAAGTGGACTTGAAAACTCAGAAGCCTGTAAAACCCAAAACCGAGCCTAACTACACAAGTTTGGCCCAAGCCCGCTCAGCCCAGCGTGAGCCTGGGCCAAAGGGGCACCGCCTCAGTGTAATGAGGCGATCGCCTCTTTGGCGCCTCATTGGCAGCGGCCAAAGAGGCGATCGCCTCACCGATGAGGCGTCGCCCCTCTGGCAGCCCACGTGCAGCTGCAATCAAGTGGCGTGTGCCCCACTCTCCAGACTTTCTCCTTGCGTGAGGAAAAGACTTTTGGAAAAAGGAAAAAGGCTAGGAGAGCTCATGATGGGCTAAGGGGTTGAGGGGGATGGGAAAGCTAAGGGATAAGAGGGAAAACAGAGAGAGAGGAAAAAGAAAAAAAAAAGAGAGGAAAGAAGGAGAGGGAGAGCTCTGAGAAAAAATACAGAAGGAGAAAGGAGGAGAAGAAGGAAAACGTCTTGAAGGAAGAAAGGAGGTCCACTTTCCCACAAGAGAAAAGGGAAGAAACTTGTGTCAAGAAGAGATACTACATCCTAGCAAGGATCTCAACCAAACCAGCTTTGAGGACCTCTCATTTTGGTATAAAACCTGCACTTAAACTTGATATGTTCATCATTTTGTGTATTCTTGCTTATGTGTAACTGAGCTATTAGTACATTTTAGTTTATCTCTAGTGTGTAATGTTTGATATCTCATCTCATTGATGGATCTTTGAATATTTTTGCATGTAGTCGCAGTATGATGAGTGTAGGGTGTGTATATGCATGTTTTGATTACTTAGAGTAGAAATCTGCACGCCTTGGGAGTCAAAGCCAGCCTGGTGGTCGCCCCATTGACAGGCCCTCAGGGAGCTTACCTTTTGTGTGCATGTTGCCAGTTTTGCTTCAAGATTGCAAAAGCTCTACCGATGAGGTGATCGCCTCATTGGCAGGGTTAACCTGTTTCCTTCTTTGGTTCGTTGTTCATTTGTTGTGATGCTTGCCTTAACATGTCCCCTTTTGACCTTAAACATGTCTGTATGATTGCATGGTGGTGATTATCTTGATTGTTCGATATTTTCTTTAACTCATAATGTGACAACCTCTTTGTAGGATCTCTTTGTAAATATCGTTATATATGACTTCATTTTTTTGTAAGAAGAAAGGCTAATCATGTGATATTTGCAGGAATTATTTGATAATTTTTGTCGTCAAGCAATCACTTTTGCTATTTATCCTTTGTATATTGCCGTCTCTATGTTATTTTAGTAGTTTATTTTCGGTATATGTTTGGTTTATTTTCTGTATATTATTTCGTTTATTTGATTAAAAAGCATTGTAATCCTTAATCCCTTCCCCCTATTTAATTTTGAATGTATGGTTGTAAATTATTATTTATTTTATTTACTGTGTTTTTTTTTATGTTGGGAGTTAAAGGTATAAAATTGGACTAATGTGCAAACTCGGACTTAATTATAAAATTCGGCAATTATTCGAAGGCAATTTTATTATGTGTGGTAATTAAGGAAATAATTAAATAATTAAACGGTAATAAAATGCAAAACACAAACGGAGGCCAACCGCAAGGTTGGGTGAGCATTCAAACGCTCATATCCAATTTTCGAACCCAATCTCTGATGACGGCTTTTGGGAACCTCTATAGGATCTGGTTGCTGTAAAGTGTGTCCCGACTTTTATCTGGGTGGCGACTCCATCTCCGAATAGGCCCATGACCTATATCGTACTCCCTAGTGGGCTTCGAGCCCACACAGTGCCGTGGTCGCCAAACATTGGGGCGCGCACTAAACCCCGCCGCTTATAGTGGTGACTTCACTGGGGATAGAGAAACTGATTCCAGTGTTTTGCGTTTTATCATCTTTAATTATTTTCTTATTTCGTCCTGCATTTATGCATTTACTACACATTTTGCACACAATGAGCACTTCAGTCCCGAATAAACCCGACAATAGTAAGTACTTCGCTACCTACGTTTCACTCAAACCTGGTGGTGGAATATTTGATTATTGTCACTCACGACATGTACTAATCCGCATTGTTTAACCCTCGAGTGGGGAGACGTATATGGATGTATATTGTTGTGGGAGCCAAAGCCTTTTTACCCAAGACTCAAGCCTATGTAATGACTTAGCAACTATCCTTACGAATTTTCCCACATGCATGTGTATTATGCCATATAATGGACCCTTAAAATAAATCTCAAGCCCATCAATAAGCAGTTCAAAATAAAATGAGCCCTCGTGTCCGACCAAAGCCCATTATAAATAAGCTAGTCAACAAAGGCCTCTCATGCCTACTCATAACCCATTTCAAATGGGCCTTGACAAGCAAGTTTATGGTGCTAAGGATCTTGGCTCATAGAAAGTGGACTCGAGCTTTATTTAAAGGGACCATTACTTGTCTGAATCATTTTGAGAGTTTTCTTGCATACGTCTGTCAAGACCCAAAACAGGGGCCATGACTGGCGCTAGAGAACGAGAATTCTTTCGAATCCGGAACCTGTAACAAGCCTAAAAATAAAATAAAACACGTAATAGTAACAATAACAACATAATTAAGTAAAATATTATGCAGCAGAATAAAATCATAATTATCAAAATAATAATCCACCATCAGGGGATTTAAATTAAATTCTCATCTCATATATAAATAAACTCTTTTAATACAAATTCAGTTCAAATTCTTAAAATACATAACTCACACAAATATAATACATAAAACCCATAATTTATTACAACTATTGTAGTGTCTAGATTATAAAAATAAAACTCAAGTGAGCAGTTTACATAAAGAAGCTGGGGCGGAAGAAATCCGACGTACAGGCCTGCTACTGAGGTCTGATGAAGATGACTCTCCTGAAAAATAGTCAATGGAGGGGAGTCAGACCTCACTGAGTGAATTATTATAATATATATACATGCATACTAAATGACAATGCATACAGTCAACAATATATATATAATATGTATGTATAGAAGCAATTACACACATATGCAATAAAATTATTTTATATATTTATTGAAAATCACTATTTATGAAGGATCGAATAGAACCCTAGAAAATCGAAACCTCAAATAGTGTTAGACAACACTCTAGCCACACAGGCTCACTTATTCCAATATATTCACTTATTCCATTTGGACAGTAGACTGGCCCCGAGACACTGAGTCAATCGACCTCTAGCAGTTTGACTGTCAGTGTGATTGGCCCCGAGACACTTGGTCAACCGAGCTCCAGCAATCACACTCCCAAATCATATCACACATCAGATAAATCAAATCCAATCAATATCCACAAATGGTTAGTAGTATAGCCTAAATGCTATCAGCGTACCGGTACGTACTCGGTCCTAGTGTTGCCCACTAGGTAGCACGTTCTATTGATATCCTTCATTGAAATATAAAGCATACATTCATAAAAATAAATGATGCATGAATTTAAATATAATAGCAACAATAACCATATATATACTAGAAATATACCAAAAGTAAACCAGGTATATTTCGAGTATATATACGTCAAATAAATCCAATATAATCATAAAATAAACTAAATATATATTTAAAACATTTTAAATATAAATGTTTAATAAAGCATTCATATAGTTTAAGATATACCAAAATAAACCAAAGATAGACCAAAAATAAACTAAAAATAAACTTAAATACTAATTGAATTATTTATGCATAATTAATCAAAATAAAACATACATTTCTAAATCATGCACCCTAAAGCATATATATATATATATAGAATAATAACTCACACTTAGTGCGCTCCTCGAGATGGGTCCGACGGGCCTGGTTCACTAGGCCTCGGTTTCAGCGCAACTAAACATACAAAAATAACAGACATTAGAATAAATCTAACAGAAAATCCTAGAAACTCAATCTAGAATATTAGACACATAATCAAAATTAAGGTTTGACCGAACATCATGTTTTACGAGAATCCTACTGAAAATCCGACAGAACCTCCCCTGTAAAATGGACATCTCTACTTAAAGAGTAGAGCCAGCCCTGCAAAGAAACACACTTCGAAAAATAGACATAGAAACACATCCACAACCCCTCGGTCAGACTCCAAACTACAGTTTACCGATCGGGGTCCACAATTCACAGAACAATATAGAAATACCAAAAATACCTTTATATCATAGAAATACATTTTATAAGTATAAATTACATAATTAACCCTCAAACACAGTAAAAATCGATAAAAACTCATTTTATTAGAAAAATTGTATATTATATATATAATTTGAAAATAATTCACGAAAAATAGTTTTAATTAGTTAAAAATACTAAATAATGTTTAGAAATCATTTTTATACCCTAAATAAATATTAAAAGCAATTTAATTACATTTTTAGCCAATTTAGGGTAAAATTACCAAAATACCCCTATATATATAAATATACTAAAATTAATCCAAAAAATCACCAAAAAATAATTTAATTGCAAAAAATTAATTTTCTCAACATATTTATCAATAATATTAATAAATAAACTCAATTAACCAATTAATTCCAATTAAAAACACAATTAACCCTATTTTCTCAAAATTACATAAACTAATTAAATTCAAAATAAATACATAGAAATTCATAAAAATTCCAAATAAATTTCTATAATTCATTTAAACACCTATAATTACCATAAAACACAATTTCATAATTTATTTAATTAATTTTCGAAAATTAGAAAATAATAATAAAATATTCAAAAATACCCAAAAATCAAAATAAATTCAAAAAATTCTAAAAAAATTCACACATGAAGATTAAGCTAAGGGGAACAAGATTTGTGAAGGAATTTTTCATGAATCAATCAATTAGAAGTTCAAAAAAATCAAGAACCCTAAAATGGCCGAATTACCAAAATCAAAACCTAAGCAAATCAAGACCATTTTAAGTGAAAAAAAGCTTGGAATCACACTCACCGGAGCTCAAGGAGAAGAAAGAGACCAGTGGTGTCGAAAATGGTGGCCGGAAATGCCGTGAACGACGGTGAGAAGAGTTTCGGCTTCTTAGGCCAAAACGAGCTTCCCGACGTCTGAAATGGACTCTGCTGGAAGCAGAACAGTTGGAGGAAGGAGGTGGCACACCGGGAGGCACACCAACTCTGAGAAAACGGGATGGCAGGCGGCGGAACGGTGATGGAAGCGATCGGGAGGGAGAAGAGGGGAGAATGGCAAAACCGTAAATTAATCAAACTTTATATTTTTTGTTTAATATTAAATGTATATGTATATATATATATACTTTTACACTATATATTAAAATAATATAAACTCACACACATTAAATATACACCACACACATATAATTTAATATTTTAATAATTTATACACTAAAAATAATTAAATAATATTAAACTAATTAATAAATAATAAATAAAAATATTAGGGTAATTAATTAAACCCTAGTTAAATAAATAAATACACATATATACGTTATTTAGTACTTTAAAAATATATATGAGCTCATACAAGTCCGTAAAATTATTTAAAATATTTAATATTAAATTATTTACGTATCAATTTCCCCGAAAATGCAAGTCCCTGGAAAATTTTACGTAAAGTGTTTAAAATAATATAAAAAAATTAAAAATCGATTTTTAATTAAATAGCAACTCATGAAATATCATAAATATATACAAAAATTATTAACACTGCATATCCCGATGCAGTATTAAAATATTTAAAAACACGAGATATTACAACATCAGTTTTATTATCCCCTGCTAATAATTAAAACCCAGGCCAAAAATCCTAGGACAAGATACTCGCCATTTGAATACGTGTGTGGGAGAAATAAGGGCGGAAGTTTGCATGTTTAAGTTCCATGTTTTGATCTTGTATATTTTTTCATGTGTGACCTTTTTATTTCTAAATATAACAGACTTGCATATCATGCATACACGTCATGCATCATTCTAATCAGCTGTTTTGCAGTGCCATAGATACTTCAAGCTCAGCAGGGTGGGTCCGAACTAGTTCAGGTCATTTGATCAGAAATTCAGAATTAGGAATGGCAGGAGGGTTTGATCCAGAAGCATTTGGGGCACGGTAGAAAGAAGAAGTAATAGCGGAAACCCGGGCTATGATGAGGGAAATGATGGGGGAGATTACTAAGCTCATCAGAGAAGGTCAGCTAACACAGCCACCCAATGCACCGCCAATCGATCCGGTCGACCTTGACGAGGAAATACCGATTAGGGGAAGGGAAGAAGATGATGTAATGGTATTAGCCAATCCGGGGAATCAAAGAAATGTCATCCAAGCTGAGGATGTGGGTCAGACTGAGTGGGCTAAGAATATGACCAGAGTGATGAACCAAATACAAGTGATGATGAAGGAGAAGGGTATGGTCGCCCCCCTAGATTACGATCTGAATTTGGAAAAGGGTGATGAACCGCTGCCCCGTAAGTTTAAATTCCCAGACATGAAGAAGTACACTGGTGCTGAGAATCCCCATTTGCATTTGAAGCAATATGTAACATACATGAAGGCTACTGAGCTAACTGAGAGCCAAATTGTTAAGCAGTTCCCTATTTTATTGGAAGGAGCGCCGATTCGTTGGTATTACACCTTGGAACCGTATGTTCAGTAAGATTGAAAAGAATTGTGCACTGCTTTTGTTAAGCAATATGGTCTTAACATCCAACTAGAAGTGTCCTTAAGATATTTGTAGAATACCAAGCAGAACTTTAGCGAGCCTTTTGCTGATTACTTGACTCGTTGAAGGGGAAAATTATCCTTGATGAGGCATATGCTAGCTGAGTCCGACCAGTTGGTCTTGGCAATAGAAGGGTGTGTTCCCGCATTATCTAGGAAGTTGAGGGATCTGGGGATCAGAAATTTTGAAGAGTTATACAGATTTGGGGTCCAGAAAGAATCAGATTTGGCCCAAGAGAAAAAATTCTTCGGAAGAGGTTCTGGGGGCAAAGAGGGAGCTAGCTCCAGTAGTAATGTTCAGATTCATACTATTCGACCACCGAGCAGTAATGTACAAATCAGTATGGTTAGACAACCCCAGAGATTTTCTAATCTGGGACGTCCTATGTCCAAAGTCCTTGATAAGCTCATTGAGAAGAACCTGTTATGACTTTTGCCTTCGCAATAACCCTTGTTTGGAGCCAACCCAAAGCTTTTCTATAAATTTCATCAAACCATCGGGCATGACATAGACAACTGCGCCTGGTTAAAGCATGAAATCCGAGATTTGATAGACTTAGGTAAAATCACTAACCCAAAAAATAGAAAACCAAACACTCAAACCAACCCATTACCCAATTATCAAAATGTACCACCTCCTAACCCATCCATTCTGATGGTCAACTCTGGCCTAACAGAAGAACAAGTCCTAAACTCCTTTATTGATGTATCTCATAATTCCCGAAAATGCAGGCCTGAAAATCTGAGAATAATCAAACAACCCACAGAGTTAAAGGTGAAAGTCTTAGACATATGGAGTTCCGATGATGAAAGCAAAGAACAAGTTGACCTATGGGACAACGAGGGGTGTAAGCAGAATCAGTCCGTGGGGAAGGTTGAAGAGAAGGGAAAAGGAATCGAGGCTACCAAGACTGGGCCCAAAAAGGTAGGAAATGCAGAGAAGGGAAAGGGGGTAGAACCAAGCAGAGGGACCATTGCTAGTGTTTGGGAGTTACTCATGCATTCTAGGGATCACAGGGAAGCCCTGGTCCTAGCACTAGACCAAAGGAAAATTTCCACTAGTTCCACTCCAGAATAGATGGTTCAGTCACTAACGAAAACTCCCCAAGGAATGATAACTTTTTCTAATGACGATCTGCCTTTAGAAGGGAGAGATCACCACAAGGCCCTGTTTATCAAAGCTGAGGTAAAAGGGAAAATGACCTGTTGCGTGATGGTTGATAATGGTTCTGCCATCAATGTGTGTCCATTGAAGATTCTACCAAAGCTGGGGCTGACGGTAGCTGACTTAAAGCCTTCTAAAGTAGTTATCAAGGCTTACGATGACACCAAAAGATCTGTGGAGGGAACTTTTAGGGCGTTAGTCAGAACAGGGCTTATAGAAGTTTGGGTTGACCTGCATGTGCTTGATATCCCGATAACCTTTGCTATTTTATTAGGAAGGCCATGGTTTCACCCCCTGGGTGGCGTTCCATCCACCGTCCATTAAAAGGTTAAGTTTCCACATGAAGGGAGGGTTGTCACCATCTGTCACGACCCAAAACAGGGGTCATGACCGGCGCTAGGGAATGGGAATTCTTTCGAATCCGGAACCCGTAGCAAGCCTAAAAATAAAATAAATCATGCAATAACAACAATAACAGTAATATATATGCAGCGGAAATAAAAATCATAAATATAATAATAACAGTTTCATCACTGGATTTAAGTCAAATCTTATCTCATAGATATATAAATCTTTTGATACAAATCCAGTTTCAATATAATACATCTCTTTAAATAAAATACATGAAATCCAATACTTTAATTTACAACTACTGCAGTGTCTAGATAAAATAAATAAAATTCAAGTAGATAATTTACACAAAGAAGCCGGGGCGGAAGAAATCCGGCGTATCGACCTGCTACTGAGGTCTGAAGAAGTTGACTCTCCTGAAAAAAATAGTCAACGGAGGGGAGTCAGACCTCACTGAGTGAATTACTATAATATATATACATGCATACTAAATGACAATGCATACAGTCAATAATACATATCTAATATGTATATATACAACCAAATTCACACAAATGCAGTAAAATCATTTTTATATATTTTATCTGAAAATCATCTTTTATGAAGGATCACATAGAACCCTAGAATATCGCAACCTCGGAAATAGTGTTAGACAACACTCTAGCCATACAGGTTCACTTATTCCAAATATATCCACTTAATCCATTTAGACAGTAGACTGGCCCCGAGACACTAAGTCAACCGAGCTCCAGCAGTCTGACTGCCAGTGTGATTGGCCCAGAGACACTTGATCAACCGAGCTCCAGCAATCACACCTCCAAACCATATCTCACACATATCAATAATCATAATCAGTCAATATCCACAAATATGTTAGTATTATAGCCTAAATACTATAGGCGTACCGGTACGTACTCGGTCATAGTGCTGCCCACTAGGTAGCACGTTCTATTGATATCCTTCATTAATAAATATAAAACATCCATTCATAAAAATAAATGATGCATGAATTTCAATAAAATAACAACATAAACCATATATATACCGGAAACATACCAAAAGTAAATCAGGTATATTTCGAGTATATATACGTCAAATAAATCCAATCAAATCATAAATTAAATTGGAAATATATTTAAAAACATTTTTAAATATATTTTATTTACAAAACATGCATATAATTTAATATATACCAAAAATAAACCAAAAATATACTTAATATAAACTTAAGAAATAATCAAATTATTTATGCATATTTAATCAACATAAAACATGCATTTCTAAATCATGCATCCTAAGCATATATATATAGTATAGTAACTCACCTAGTGCGCTCCACGAGACGGGTCCGACGGGCCTGGTCCACTAGCCCTCGGTCTCGGCGCAACTAAATAAGAAATAAATAATCGACATCAGAATAAACCTAATAGAAATCCTAGAATTCGATCTAGAGTATTAAACACAGAATTAGAAATTAGGGTTCGACTGGATATCACGTTTTATGAGAATTCTACCGAAAATCTGGCAGAACCTCCCCTGTAAAACGGAAATCTCTCTACTCAAAAGAGTAGAGCCGACCCTACAAGGAAATACACTTCGAAAAACTACATAGAGCACAATCAAAATCCCACGGTCGGACTCCAAACTACAGTCCACCAACCGGGGTCCACAAACACAGAACAATTCAGGAAAATACCAAGAATATTCTAATAACATAGAAATACATTTTATACATAGAAATTACATAATTAACCTTAAAACACTGTAAAAACCGATAAAAACTCATTTTATTTGAAAAACCGTATATTATATATATAATTGAAAATAATTCACGAAAAATAGTTTTAATTAGTTAAAAATATCAAATAATTTATAGAAATCATTTTTATACCTTAAATAACTATTAAAACCAATTAAATTACATTTTTAGCCAATTTAGGGTAAAATTACCAAAATACCCCTATATATATAAATATACTTAAATTACTTCAAAAATTCACCAAAAATTATACAATTATCCAAAATTAATTTTATCAACATATTTATCAATAATATTAATAATTAAACTCAATTAACCAATTAAATTCAAATAAAAACACAATTAACCCTAATTTCTCAAAATCACATAAACTTCAATATTTCAAAATAAATACTTAGAAATTCATAAAAATTCCAAATAAATTCCTATAATTCATTTAAACACTTAATTTAACCATAAACCCCAATTTTATAATTTAAATAATTAATTTCCGAAAATTAGAAAATAATATTAAATATTCAAAAATACCCAAAAATCCAAAAATTTTAAAAAAATTCATACATGTAGATTAAGCTACTAGGATCAACATTTGTGAAGGGAGTTTTCATGAATCAATCAATTCAAAGCTCAAAAAAATCAAAAACCCTAATAGGCCGAAATTGGAAATTCAAAACCTAAGCAATTCTAGACCATTTAAGCTCAAACCAAAGCTAGAATCACACTCACCGGAGCTCAAGGAGAAGAAAGAGACTGGCAGTGTCGAAAACGGTGGCCGGAATCGACGTGATCGACGGTAGCTTGACTTTCGGCTTCTTCGGCCAAAAACGGCTTCCAGGCGCCGGAAATGGCTACCACAGGCGGCGGAATGGCTAGAGGAAGGTGGTGGCACACCGGATGGCACTCTTACGGCAAGGGAACGGCACGGCAGACGTCCGGACGGCGAAGGGAAGGTGATCGGGGAAGAAGGAGGCTCGGGGGCAAAATGGTAATTTTCCATTTTTTTGATTTTTGATGTGTTATATGTATATATATATACTTTATACTATATATTAAAATAATATTAAATCACACACATTAAATATACACCACACACATAAAATTTAATATTTTAATAATTTATATTAAATAAAAATAATTAAATAACAATAAAACTAATAAATACTTAATAAAATATTAGGGTAATATATTAAACCCTAATTAAATAAATATACACACACATAGGCTTTATTTAGTAATTTAAAAATACGCATGAGTTCATGCAAGTCCGAAAATATATTTAAAATAATTAATAATAAATTATTTACGTGAAAATTTCCCCGAAAATGAAAGTCTCGGGAAAATTTTACGTAGAGCACTGTAAATAAAACACAGTATTTAAAATAGATTTTAAATACACATCAACTCGTAAAAATATCGTATATATATATTCAAAATTTATTAACACTGCATATCCCGGTACAGTGTAAAAATATTTAAAAACACGGGATATTACACCATCTCAGCCGAAACTGAAGTCGCCATAGCTACACTAAAGTTTATCCCCAAAGAGATTTCCCTTAGCCTAAGTTTTGAAGTTTGTGTGATTTATGAAGATGAGATGGATGAAAGGGTTCTGAGAATGATGCGCAATATGAAGTTTTTGCCCGACATGGGATTAGGGAAAGATCAGAGCGGACCTTCAAGGTTTGTGGGGGAACAAAGTACTTGTTTTGAAGCACGGGTTAGGGTTCAAAAAGGTTGACAAAGCTAGGAAAGAGATGGGTATATCGAACCGGTCTGAAGAAAAGGAGGAGGAAACCGAGGCTAGAAAGAAGACTCTGTGGGAAATCTTTATAAAGGAAGGCACCGGGCATTCATATAGCGAGACTCCGGAACCTCTTCTGGTGGCTGGGAAAGTCATCCCAGGGTTCGAGATATTTGCCAAATTTATGAACAAAGCTGGGGAAGTTGCTATTGAAAAGGCCTCTACTGAGGAGCTGGTATTGGTTGAAGAGGAGTCTTACTTCGGGGCAGAGGGAATTGATGATCAGAAAAAAGTCCTAGAATTTGAGACTTACATCCTCGATTCTATCATAGATACCTTTTATGATGATTGTGATGTTTCTATTGTTTCTCTGTTTGAGACTGACGATCTTTTCTTTTCAAAAGTGAATGCAATGAAATCTGAATTTACTTATTTGTATGATGTATTCCCTAATGGTTATTCTGTTTATGATGATCATTTCATGCATATGTTTGACATTAATTCAACACAAACCGAATCATTTAATTTAGGCACAGACGATAATCCTAAAAATATATTGCTTGCTTCTGGTTTAACTCATGGTGAGAGAGAAAAAATAGAAGAAATCTTAAAAAAGAGACAGAAAGTATTTGCTTAAGGTTATAAAGACATGCCCGAGATTGACAGGGAGATCTCAAAACACAGAATCCCCATATACCCTCACATAGCGCCAATAAAGCAGAAGCAAAGAAGGTTAAGGCCAGAATGGGCTCTTCTGGTTAAGGAAGAAGTCAAAAAGCAGCTGAAGGCAAAGTTTTTAGAAGTGGTAGAGGACACTCAGTGGTTAGCAAATATAGTTCCAGTTCCTAAGAAGGACGAAAGGGTCATAGTGTGTATGGACTACTGAGATTTGAATAAAGCCTGCCCTAAGGATGACTTTCCCCTACCGCATATTGACACATTAATTGATAATGCGGCTTCCAATGCAATGTACTCTTTTATGGATGAATTTTCAGGATACAATCAAATCATGATGGCAGTAATGGATAGGTTGAAGACATCATTCATCACTGAATGGGGCGTGTATTGTTACCAAGTGATGCCTTTCGGGTTAAAGAATGCGGGGGCCACTTATCAGAGGATGGCGACTGCCCTACTGCACGACATGATCCATAAAGAGGTCGAAGTGTATGTAGATGATATGATGGTGAAATCTACAACCAAGGAAGGGAATTTTAAAGCACTAGATAAGTTTTTAGCCAGGGCAGAAAAGTATAATCTCAGGTTGAACCCGAAGAAGTGTGTTTTTGGGGTCACATCTGGGAAGCTGTTGGGACACATTGTCAGTCATAAAGGAATAGAGATGGATCCAGATAAAATCAGAGCAATCAGGGACATGCCTGTGCCAAAAAATGAAAAAGAGGTCTGAGGGTTTCTGTGGCACTTATAGTATATCAGCAGATTCATAGCCAAACTAATAGCTATCTGCGACCCTATCTTTAAGCTTCTAAAGAAAGACCAACCCGTTGTGTGGAACGAGAAGTGTCAACAGGCTTTTGAAACTATCAAGGATTACCTGATGAATCCCCCTGTCTTACAACTGCCGAAACTAGGTAAGGTCTTAATCATGTATCTGGCGATTGAAAAGGATGTAATGGGGGCGATGCTAGAGCAGGAAGGCGAAGGGAAAACGGAGCACACTGTATATTACCTAAGTAAGAAGCTCTTACCCTATGAAGCTACTTACAGTTTAGTAGAGAAAACTTGTCTAGCAGTGATCTGGGCAATGAGGAAACTCCAACACTACTTCCAATCATATAAGGTGCAAGCAGTTTCCAAACATGATCCTCTCTGGTACCTCCAACAGACCCCGTCTCTTACGGGAAAATTGGCTAGGTGGCTCGTTTTGCTCACAGAATTTGATATAGAGTATATGGCTAAAAAGACAGTAAAAGGAAGGGCAGTAGTAGACTTTTTGGCGCAAAGCCCGGTCGAGGACACCCAAGAGTGGAAGTTGGAGTTCCCGGATGAGCACTTAGGGGTGATAAAGATACAAGATTGGGAAATGTACTTTGACGGAGCTGTCAACAATAGGGGAGTTAGGATAGGAGTAATTTTGGTTACGCCAGAAGGAGAAATGATCCCGATGGCAAAAAGGCTCGAATTTGAAGTAACCAATAACCAAGCAGAATATGAAGCCTGCATTTTGGGCTTAGAAGCATTGTGTAGTGCAGGGGCGGAAAATGTCACTATCTATGGGGATTCCATGCTGGTTATAAAATAAGCCACCAAAGAATGAGAGATAAAAAAGACAGATTACGGCTGTACTGGGAACACTTGACCACCATTCTGTGCTCCTTCACATAATGTAAATTCATCTATTTACCGAGGGAAGGAAACCAGGTAGCTAATGTCTTAGCCACATTGGCCTCCATGTGGGAAAGTGGGAAGCAACCAGAGGCCAGACCCTTAATCCTCATAAAGTCTTGATCCCCCTATTACGAAGGGGTGAGAGTAACGCCAGTTGATGTCACTAAGAAACCTTGGTTCTATGATTTACAAAAGTATATGGAAACTGGGCAATTCTTAGATAACGCTGATAAGAAAGAAAGGATATCCCTATAAATATTGTCTCGACAGTTCATAAGCCATGGGGGGATGTTATACAAAAAAATGCCAGTCGGGGTACACCTCAGATGTGTCGACAAGGGTGAAGGTTAGAAGCTCATGGAAGCAATTCATGAAGGGGTGTGCGGGCCACACATGAATGGGACTGTCTTGGTAAAGAAAATAGCCCGTCAAGGATATTTTTGGCTTACTATGGAAGCGGATTGTGTTGGATTTATAAAGAAATGTCACAGTTGCCAAACATATGGTGATGTTAACCACCTACCGTCTATGGAACTTCAAGGAATGACATCTCTTTGGTCGTTTGCTGTATGGGGGGATTGACATCATAGGGGAGATAAGGCCGAAGGCAACTAATGGTTATCGGTACATCATCGTAGCCATCGACTACTTCTCCAAATGGGTTGAGGCTAAATTTTATGCTACCGTGGGGGTGAGGCAGATGTCAAGATTCATCGAAAAGAATATAATTTGCAGGTTTGGTCTGCCACACCACATAGTCATAGACAACAGTGTTCAATTTCGAGCAGAGACAGCCACGCTACTAAAGGACTATAAGATTGAGCATCACAGATCATCTCCATATAGGCCATAGGCAAATGGAGCAGTAGAAGCAACAAATAAGAATGTGAAGAAGATTTTGGCTAAAATGCTGAAAAATTATTAAGATTGGGTTGAATACTTATAATTCGTGTTATGGGGGTATCAAACTACTGCTAGAACCTCAACAGGGGTCACTCCATACTCCTTAGTTTATGGGTGTGAAGCAGTTTTGCCTGTAGAGGTCGAGATAAGGTCATTGAGAGTCCTTCTGGAATCCAAACTCCTCGAGTATCAGTGGATTGAAAGTCGGTTGGCCCAACTGACACTGCTGGAAAAAAAGAGGATGAAGGCTATGTATCATTCTCAGTTGTATCAAAGAAGAATAGCCCGTGCCTACAATAAGAAAATCAAGCCAGTCAAGATTCGAGAGGGGGATTTGGTGTTGAAACTCACAAGATTGGTCATGACCGATCCTCGAGGAAAGTTTAAGCCCAACTGGGAGGGACTGTATCTAGTAAAGAAGCTATTTTTAAAAGGCGCTGCCATTTTGTCTGACATAGAGGGAAACGAGTTCAAAGAACCCATCAACCTAGACAAACTCAAGAAATACTTTCTGTAAAAAGTCTCGCTAGGGAGAATACCTCGAAAAGAGGCTGTCTAGGCAAAAATTAGAGACCAAAAAGAAAAAAAAAAGAAAAAAGGAGACCTGCTGGACTGAAAACCTCGAAAGAGGCAGTCCAAGAAAAAGTTAAGGACATATAAAAGGGGAGAGAGAGGCGTAAAATGGTTAGTTGGAAAACTTACAAGGGCAAGCCAACTAATAATATGAGATGTACCAGAAGCGAAATGTATATACATTTTATGCTTAAATGAAATGAAATGGATTGCTTTAATTGTCGTTAAACATTGCATAATGTGTCCATTACAAGCCGTTTATCTAGTACAAAAGGGAAATTACGTCTAATAAAAAGGAAAATGATGACTTCATTCCATGAGCTAGTTCTGCCTTCTCTTCTTTTATTGCCTACTCTGTGAACTTAACATCTGTAATTCTCTTATCTTTTTATATTTAATAAACTCGTCTCTTTCTATCTGTTGTAAGCTAACCCACGCTTTGTAATGATCATCGGTGCTCTGATCACCATCGTAGCTTAAGTTTCTTTCGATGACTCTTTGAGGTCAAGTCACCACTAGGTGGTCCAGAAAATACTAAGAAAGCAGCCCTGGCTCGAATTCATGAACAGGCTCTATAATCAGTTGTTTATGACCATATTGGTGACAAAGGCGAGCTGGATTATAGAAAGTGGCAAAATGGAAATCGGTAATCGGGACACAATACGTATAAGACCAAAGGGTCATATGCTCCAAACCCTACCAGGGACACATCTAGCAAATCAGTGTATCAGGGAATGCTGATAGCTAGTTGTGAATGTCTATAGGGATGGGATGTAGTTTCCTTATTCGATAATGTTTGGCTTGATAATGCCTAATGTCTTGGGGAGGTTCGATCAAGCCCAGCTTTTTATAAAACCACATCTATGAGACTATAAATGGTTAGATACAGGCGGTATTGGTAGTTAAAAGAAAAGGGGGGCAATGGGAAACTTACCTCTAGTAAAAAGGGGCTTCTAGAGAATTATCGCATCCTTGTGAAGTCATCCAATCCAATGATGTTTTCTGCTAAGATGAGAGGGAAGGGATTGAGCCCTGACTCCACTTGGTCGAGGATGGAGAGGATCTTCATATCGCAATGCCCTGAGGGAGAAATCAGCATAAATTAAGCGTATAAATAAAGGGCTAACATGCGGGGCCAATAAGTTTCCCCTTTTTCCACAATTCTGATGACTTCAAGGAGGGACTCCAATTTGATTTCTGAGTTGAAGATACAGTGGAAGGAAGATCGAGGTGGAAGATTGAACATGCGTGCCATTTGTTGTTGAATGGAACGAGAATTCAGGTTTTCAAGAGCAGGAATTGCAAGTTGGCAAGTAGAATCTGTATGATGACTAAGAATTGCCTCGAATTCCTCTGGTAAGGGGCATATTTCTATCGTGTTGAGCCAAAAAATGTGTTTTTGGGGATCCCAAAATTGAACCATAGCATGGAGAAAAGGGTAATTGATTCTCCTAGTATGGAGTGATTTGAAGACCGTAAGATGGAATGGCTCTAAACCGACCCAAGATTTATTGTCCAACCCTTTTAGAATTGATTGTAAGGACCTCATACTTTATTCTATCATGTTTTCGGCTTTCAGAGACACTCAGAGAGAGAAACAGAAAGGGGAGGATGAAAGGGATTCGAGAATTAGGTCAAATGCTGAAATGAAGGTTTTATAGGGGCTGGACCGCCTACTGTTGAGGTGGCCGCCTCAGCAGCATGAGGCGATCACCTCTTTATCAGGGTTCGATGAGGCGATCACCTCATCAGCAGCACAGGCCGGTTGTGTTTCTTCAGATCGCACAGTCTAACAGGTGGAGCAGTTCCATTACACATGCAAATAGTGAAATCAACTCACATATAAAGGAATGAGAAAAGCAAAAAAAATGAATTTAATTGAGGTAAATGTTGAATTCTGCAAGCATTCCATTAAAAAAAATAAAAAAAAAAATTATGTGTTCGTTACTCAGAGACTACACAATTTTTAATACAGGAACATCACCCTTGCCCTCAGGGTCATCTTCTCCATTGGCATCATTGTCGTTCCCATCTTTGTCCTTGTCATCCTTATCGATATGGAATACATCAATCTGATGCTCGAGAGTAGCGATCCTCGCCCTGCTAGCCTCATCTCGATCCTATTCAGACAAATCACAGGTCAGTAAACCATGCAAGCATGCATACATGTAGGAAATAATGAAATTCTTACCCTCCATTACTGGGTGACCTCCAACATGTAGTCTCTCTGGGCCTCTATTATGTGGTACATATACAGGCCCTACTCCAGCGGATCTATATTATCAAAATAAAGATTAGAACTAACAGTTGGTTTAAGAATTATAGTGAAAACAGGTCGGGGAAAAGAACATACATGAGTAGCACCGACAGGAGTGCATACAGGGGTCAGGCCCTCATCCAAGGCCAGGACCTGGCGTGATAACTCACCGGGGGGAACCCAACATTGAGCTAGAGGGTCAGGGACATGGATGAAGCTGCCTGTGGCAAACTCAGAACCATGAGTAGCAATCGGGGTGGCTCCCTCACCAGCAGCAGAAGTCTCCTCCCTACTCGGATCCAGTCGATGCCTTAAGGGCTCTCTCTCTTGCACTCGGGACCTAATCGAGGCTACGGGCCTAGCAGGTGCAGCCTGAAGACGAAAATAGGAGGAACATATTAAGAATCCAATGAATTTACAAAGAAAATAGGGACTTGCAAGGATTTACCTGAGAAGTAGAAGTGGCCTGGAAGGGGACTGTCAGTAGAAGGTGGGTGCGGATGAACTCTGCATACCGGCTCTTCACGCGAACTGTGTGGTCCACAGCTGGTGAGCCCACAACAGCCTGAGCGAGGTCATCGCCCTCCATCTCATAAGCCCAAAGTATACTATCAGGAGGGGACCTGGGGACCCACCTAGCCCTAACACCTGCCTTCCAATTTAGGACCTGCTCTCCCAAGTACCAAGCTCGATACCCTGGGCAACAAAGGAGTACCCTCTTTCGGGCTAAAGGCCTGGAGCGAGTCATCTCGATGGTCCAAGTGTCCTCGGACCCCCACAAGTCATTTCGGATCTACAGGAAAAGAGAGATGTCAATATGTAAGTAAATTAAATGTGAATAATTCACTAATGAGTAGGTTTGTGCTTTGCAGGTACTGCACCTTGTGTTAGCGAGTTTAGGTGCTGCCTGTGGATATGAACTCACGCCAGATGCCTCTTCACGATGCGGCTAGCGCCCCACCTGTCAAAGGCCGGGAAATGGTCTCCCACCCAGGTAACGCCCACAAGCAACTCTAGCTCCAGAGCCCAGACCTAAAAAATAAAATAGGAGAAGTTGAGAAAATTGATGTAAGTAATGGGGGTTAGAGCAAAAGAAAAAAGAAAGGGATTATGACGTACCAGAACAGCATGCCAAAAGCCATAAAACCTCCTAGCTCCTTGGACCACCTCGTCTATGCTCTGGTACAAGTACGCCAGGACACAACTACCCCAATCGAATGTAGGAATCTGGTCAAAATCCCGAGGGGCTGGTAGGAACATTAGATCAATAGAGCTGGTAGTGTCGGCAAAAAGAGTGGTACCGAGTAGGTAAAGCAAGAAGGCCCTTACCACCTGGTCAATCTCAAGGGGAGAGGTCATCGTTGCGGCCCGATCTCGAGTGTAGAAGCTCCTGATCGAGTCCAACTTAAGGGTATGAGTCCCCTTCATGTCAGGAGTCACCCCAAAAGCCGCTCAATATACGCAGCCTTATTCGGAGACAACTGATGTAGACTCGCATCGAAAGGAACAGGATCCCCGGCGCAGGCAATCCCCGTGATGGCAGCAAATGATACCAGGTCTAAAGTAAGCTCGTCGAATGGGAGGTGGAAGGTATGGGTCATATTAAACCACCTCTCCATCAGGGCATGCAATGGCTGATAGTCCGTGCGCCCTTGCTCGGATGGAAGTGAGAGTACGAAGTCCTCGAACCCCGTCTCCTGAATCTGGTACCTCTGCTCGTCAGTCAAATCACTGAAAAAGACCTAAGCTCCATGGAAATTCCCAACACCCTTGAATATTTGAGCATCATGCTGTAATAAAGAGATAGGGAAGTAAAATTTATGCGTTTTGCGATCTCAAGGAGAATTTTAGAATGAATGTACATATAAATGGTGAAGTTCCTCTCTGTTAATGAAGCGATTGCCTCACCTTAGAGACGATTGCCTTATCACAGAGGCGATCGCCTTATCGAAGAGGCGATTGGCTCTGTGAAGGGGCGATATGGAATCACCTTTTCACATAAGCCTATCGTCTCATCGATGAGGCAATCACCTCATCAATGAGACGATCGCCTCATCGAAGAGGTGATCGCCTCTATACGGCATAGATGGGGGCAGTGTAAATTCTTGACGTAATAAAGTGCAAATTCTATGGTTTGTTTGATTAAATAAATGTCCTAGAATGATAATTATGCAAGATTAATCCCTAACCTGATGTAATTTTATAGGGAATTTTAGGGTACTAACCTCTTTGGATGCAGAAGAGTAGATGTGAGACCCTAGGTCTGCCAGAAGTGGAATCGAGTCTCCACAGGTCAATCCCAGACTCCTAGAAGTGCTAATGAGAGGCAGGATATGATCCCACTGAGGTACAGGAGGTGTTCTTTCGTTCTCCATCGACTGAAAAGTGGGGAGAGATGCAGAGAGTATAAGAAGTATAAGAAAAAGAGGAAAAGAAAAAAGGGAAGAAAAAAATATATAATGAAAGGGAGAAAGGACAGAAGGAAAAGAGTGTTTTTATAGCAAGTGAGAGCGTAGGGTTTTCCTTTAAAAAAAAATGAACGGAAAAAATGATGATGAATGAATGAAAATGATGAGAATGATGGGTGGAAGTTAGTACTGCATACTAGGGAAGCGGAATTAAAAGAAAAGATCTTTAAGAAGCCGAAGCTTAAGGACAGGGCTATTCGAGTTTGAATCCCCGAAGCTCAAGGACAGGGCTGTTCGGGTTTGAATCCTCGAAGCTCAAGGATAGGGCTATTCGGGTTTGAATCCCCGAAGCTCAAGGACAGGGCTGTTCGGGTTTGAATCCCCGAAGCTCAAGGACAGGGCTGTTCGGGTTTGAATCCCCGAAGCTCGAAGACAGGGCTGTTCGGGTTTGAATCACCGAAGCTCGAAGACAGGGCTGTTCAGGTTTGAATCCCCGAAGCTCGAAGACAGGGCTGTTCGAGTTTGAATCCCCGAAGCTCGAAGATAGGGCTGTTCAAGTTTGAATCCTCAAAGCTCAAAGATAGGGCTGTTCGGGTTTGAATCCCTGAAGCTCAAAGGATCGACATGACTGTTCGGGTAGTATCCTCAAAGTCGAAAGCGAAGGACAACTGGGCCAGGACAACCCAGAAGTCTATGTCCCCAGAGGAGTGATAATCAGACCAGGAAAATCTAAAAACCACATCCCCAGCGAAGATCGGGCCAGGAAAACCCGAGAATCAAGTTTTAGTGTTGCGAAGACCGGGCTAGGAAAACCCAAGAATCAAATTCCAATATTATAAGGGCCGAGCCAGGAAAATCCGAGGTTAGCAATTTTCAAATATCTTTATCAAATATTAATGAGTGGCTGATCGGGCCAGGAAAACCCGACCATCACGGTCACGTTTCAGAATTAAAGAATTCATCTCTCGAGTGAGACCCGAGAGTCAGGTATGTTTCTTACCTTATTATTTATTTGTTATTGTGCATGTGATTTTTTGAAAAATGGTCATTGCATGCATTTGATTTTTTAAAAAATCAGGGGGCAAACTGTAGACACCTGATTCGATCGGCCCATGTTAGGGGACGAATTAGGGTTGTTCAGTTTGACCAGCCCATTGCCAAGCCCGATGATGAGAATGTGAACTTGGACATGAGGATGAAACCTGAATCTCTAAGTGAAAAGTGGACTTGAAAACCCAGAAGCCTGCAAAACCCAAAACTGAGCCCAACTACACAAGTTTGGTCCAAGCCCGCTCGGCCCAGCGTGGGCCCGGGCCAAAGGGGCACCGCCTCAGTGTAATGAGGCGATCGCCTCTTTAGCAGCTGCCAATGAGGCGATCGCCTCATCAATAAGGCGCCGCCCCTTTGGCAGCCCACGTGTAGCTGTATTTAATGCAGCTGCAATCAAGTGGCGTGGGCCCCACTCTCCAGACTTTCTCCTTGCGTGAGGAAAAGACTTTTGGAAAAAGGAAAAAGGCTAGGAGAGTTCATGATGGGCTAGGAGGCTGAGGGGGATGGGAAAGCTAAGGGATAAAAGGAAAACAAGAGAGAGAGGAAAAAGAAAAAAAAAAGAGGAAAGAAGGAGAGGGAGAGCTCTAAGAAAAAATACAGAAGGAGAAAGGAGGAGAAGAAGGAAAATGTCTTGAAGGAAGAAATGAGGTCCACTTTCCCACAAGAGAAGAGGGAAGAAACTTATGTCAAGAAGAGATACTACATCCTAGCAAGGATCTCAACCAAACCAGCTCTGAGGGCCTCTCATTTTGGTATAAAACCTGCACTTAAACTTGATATGTTCATCATTTTATGTATTCTTGCTTATGTGTAACTGAGCTATTAGTACATTTTAGGTTTATCTCTAGTGTGTCATGTTTGATATCTCATCTCATTGATGGATCTTTGAATATTTTTGCATGTAGTCGCAGTATGATGAGTGTAGGGTGTGTATATGCATGTTTTGATTACTTAGAGTAGAAGTCTGCATGCCTTGGGAGTCAGAGCCAGCCTGGTGGTCAGGCGATGCCTCTTCACAGAGGCGTCACCTCATCTCAATGAGATAATCGCCTCATCAATGAGGTGATCGCCCCATTGACAGGCCCTCAGGGAGCTTACCTTTTGTGTGCATGTTGCCAGTTTTACTTCAAGATTGCAAGAGCTCTGCCGATGAGGCGTCGCCTCATCAGTGAGTTGACCGCGTCATTGGCAGGGTTAACTTGTTTCCTTATTTGTTTCGTTGTTCATTTGTTGTGATGCTTGCCTTAACATGTCCCCTTTTGACCTTAAACATGTGTGTATGATTGCATGGTGGTGATTATCTTGATTGTTCGATATTTTCTTTAACTCATAATGTGATAACCTCTTTGTAGGATCTCTTTGTAAATATCGTTATATGTGACTTCATTTTTTTGTAAGAAGAAAGGCTAATCATGTGATATTTGCAGGAATTACTTGATAATTTCTGTTGTCAAGCAATCACTTTTGCTATTTATCCTTTGTATATTGCCGTCTTTATGTTGTTTTAGTAGTTTATTTTCAGTATATGTTTGGTTTATTTTCTATATATTATTTCGTTTATTTGATTAAAAAGCGTTGTAATCCTTAATCCCTTCCCCCTATTTAATTTTGAATGTATGGTTGTAAATTATTATTTATTTTATTTACTGTGTTTTTTTTAATGTTGGGACTTAAAGGTATAAAATTGGACTAATGTGCAAACTCGGACTTAATTATAAAATTCGACAATTATCCGAAGGCAATTTTATTACGTGTGGTAATTGAGGAAATAATTAAATAATTAAACGATAATAAAATATAAAACAAAAATGAAGGCCAACCGTAAGGTTGGGTGAGCATTCAAACGCTCATACCCAGTTTTCAAACCCGATCTCTGATGACGGCTTCTGGGAATCTCCGTGGGATCCAGTTGCTGTAAAGTGTGTCCCGGCTTTTATTCGGGTGGCGACTCCATCTCCGAATAGGCCCATGACCTATATCGTACTTCCTAATGGGCTTTGAGCCCACACAGTGCCGTGATCGCCAAACACTGGGGTGCGCGCTAAACCCCGCCGCCTATAGGAAGGCCCAATACAGAGAGTAAGTGCAACCCAATTGTTTTTTAACTTGAGGGAAACCTTAAAATATTAAAGAAAACACAAGCTCATCCTTCTATAGTCATTAGTGATAGCTACAGCTTGGAACAAATCATCTATTCAAACCCGTTTGAGTTGATAATATCTTGAACTGATCATGACAATCAAGTTCAAGTAGAGGAAGAACAGCTTTAAGCTAAAAATCTTCATTAATAAAATGCAATGGATACTAACTTTCATTAGAGAATACAACCTTAGTCAATTATGCAGATCTATGGAAGATTTGAGACCATCTTTCGTCTCGTCTCCTAAATCAAAGAAAATCAAGATTTAGGTGAACAAGATAACAAATTTGCTAAACCAATTGCACAAAAAGCTTACCACATTAAAACATCAACATAATTGTATATCTCTCACTATTATTATTAGATATAAAACAAGAAGATATAAAATGAAAGAAAGTATAAGATGATTGATGATTAAAAAACCAACAGTCATCCTTTGAAAAATGATGTCATTATTATAAACTACGAAACATAGTACTGTTCATAGGAAGAGAAACTTTTTGTAGTTACATATTGTTTTTTGAATAGATGACTGCACCAACTAAATTTGTTGAATTAAAATCACTTGCTAAGTTAAAACTATGCAATTTCTCGTAAATTATGTTATAAATCCAAATTATTGAATATGTTTGTATTTACTTATATGGCTTTTAACACATTATCCTATCTTTTAGCGTAGCCTATACTAATTGTTAAAATTATAATAATAAAAAAAAAATAGCCTATACGATGTCATTTTTTATGTTGTGTTATAAACATTCTATCTTATATTTGGAGTATAATTCATTGTACATCCATATTATATAGTCAAAATAGCTAAAATGAGTGACACTTAAGGTTGAAAGTGTTGTTTCGAACCCCCTACTCCCACACTCTCCCTCCATAACTTGGGAATAAGCCACTTTGATATAAATAAATGAATAAGATTCATTTCATTTGTACTCTATTAGAGGTGAAAAAAAAAATAAAATTCAAGCCTACAATTTAACTGGCGAGTTAAATTTCATGGTTAGATCCTCTAGGCATATGATGAAATTTTAATTATATTTTTGCCCTAATGAAGCATAGTGTTATCCTTTTGTACTCGTGCAATAGAAGAATTTTCCTATGTGGCTTAAGCCTTATCATCATTCATTTTACATAGCCTTCGGCATGCCGTTTTTCTTGTTACATGACATCAGCCGTCCTCATGTGGCAAAATTCACATCATCTTCTGCGTGCGCTGACGTATTTGAGGCACGTCATCAATAAGCTTATGGAATGGGGATACTGCACAGAAGAGGAGAGTAAAAACAGTACATAAGGCGAAGCCCAATTTCCTGCTGTTGAGCAGTGAGAAGCCCTCAACGTACGAGGCACAATCTCGACCACTTAGAAGTAAATATGAAAGTGAGAAGTGAGATAGAGATAAAGAGTTTATGTAATAGGATTCAAACCAATGCATAATTATTTCAGGCGTAAAATTGGGCCGGCCTAGTAAAATGTGGTTCTGTCCTTTCCTGAAGGGCCTATTTGTTTGTTAGGTGAAATCAGAATTGTGTACTTTCCGCAAGGGTAGCAAAGCATGAAGCGTACTGACCTAAAACTCAAGTTTCCGAAAAGTGCAAGAGAAGAGCAAACACCTGATGAATTAAGATCTATGCAGATATATATATATTTTTCTCTCTCTCGAACGTAAACCATGCAAGAACTATATGTAATATGTACATATTTTTCTCTCTCTCGAACGTAAACCATGCAAGAACTATATGTAATATGGGATAAAAGAGTCAGTATGATTGAAATCAGCCTAGTTCAATTGGGGGAAGAGAATGAGCTCTTGAGTCCAACCCAACATTCCGGAGAAATTGACCCGAGTGATTAAAAATATAACTAAAATGGCTAATAGGTGACTAATAAGAGAAAGAAATGCCATTAGTGACGAAGAAAAATATCATTATGGGGCGGCGGGTGCAAGAACCCACCAGAAAATCCACTTCGAGAAAAGCCAAGTCGTGGCAAGCGAGAGATGGATAGACAACATGGTACGTCATTCTGTGTTTATGTTTTTTTGAGAAACTGGACCAACTTTTCCAATCTATCCCTCATAGTATTGGATGCCACCTTGCCTGTTCCAAACAGAAATTCAACGCTTGCAGTTTCCGAAAACTTTCTTTAATAAAAACTGCTATCAACATAATAATACCTAATTTTTTTACCCCTTTGACAGACATCATTCTTCTTATGTACATAAAAATTTCTAATTACTCAACTCTCAAATTGAAAATGAAGAAGAAAGAAATAAAAAGTGACTATTAAATTGAACTAAATAAATACCCTGCTGCAATCACTTGAATTTTTCATGTCCCGTTCCATTTGACTCACCCTAGCGTCATACCATTAACCAAAACACTTTTTTTTTATTTGAACTTTGAAGTGAAAATAATTAATAAATAAATAACAGAAAAGCTTTTGCTGAGAAAAAAAAAAGAAAAGAAAAAAAAGGCACATGGGCGCGGTCTGTAAGTGAGGGTAGAATACAGCTGTGGCCACGTGAAAAGCCTAAAAAGACTCTGCTGCTCTTTTTTTTTTTTTTTTTTTTCAATTTTTATGCTCATACCAGTCTCCAAAAGTAAAAATAATGTATTAACAAATAAATTAATTAATTGTTAAAAAGGTATGAATAAATTGATTTAAAATTTTTCTAATTTAATCAAAAATTTTAAATTTGAATTCTAAATATATAACTATTGATCGTCTTTTGAGATTTTATCCGAATTGATTCTAAATTAATTGAATTTTATAAAATAATACAAAAATATGTATTAAAAAAATAAATTAATTATCAAAAAAATAAATGAGTTAAATTATAACTCTTTTAATTTAATTAGAAATTTTATCTTCAAACTTTAAATGCATAGTTATTTTAAAATTTTTAAAATAAATTTTTATTATTTTTTAAAATTTTTTCAGATAGTCAGATTTTACCGGAATGCTTGGATGTAAAAATAAATAAAATTTAAAAAAGGGTAAAGCAAAGAGCCAGTGAGGCAAAATCCAGCTGGTCATTGTGATATTACTATAATAACAAAAATTAATAAATAATAAAACGAAGGCGAAGGCGAAGGCAGGCAGTAGAGGACAACAAAAGCCCAACATCAAACTACATGTTGCTATCTACCCTTTCTTCTTCACTAAACTCACTCCCTCACTATCACAACAACCAAGTACACATGAGATCCCAAATTGAGACTCTCATCAGATTTATCACTTTCACATTAAAAAAAATGCATCAAAAATAACAAATTTAGATCGTAATAAAGAACCAAAATAAATTAATAATCCACAATAATAGTCATAATAAACACAGTAATAAATCCAATCTCAACCGTCAAAAACAACCCATAAAACTCCATAAGTCATCATCCACCGTCTATACGCGACAAAAATAAAAATAAAATAATAATGATGATGATAATGATAATGATCAAATCCTACTAAAATAAAATAAAATAAAAGAAGAATAATCCTAAATCATCGCCTGAATCTCACATCAGATCTACAGCAGCAAAGACCATACGCAAGCGGTTACTCCAACAACGGCCAACGCGGCACCATTTCTGCTATAACCACCGGCTACTCCATTACCAGGAGTCCCGGCTGGAGTTTCAGCCGCACCTGGAGGCACAGCCACGGAAGGTCCGGAGCTAGGAGCCATAGGAGCTGGTGGAGAGCTGGTTGGAGTCACGCTCGGTGCTCCGGCGGGAACAGGAGCAGCAGTAGGAGCAGTGGTGGGAGCTGAAGTAGGAGCAGAAGGAGGAGCGGAAACAGGTGGAGCATTAGCAGGAGCAGGTGATGGAGTTACCCTCTTAGGAGCCGGCGCAGCCGAAGGTGACTTAGACGGCGGAGAAACAGTCGGAGCAGCTCCAGGAGCCTGACCGAGAGCAGCAGCAGCAAACAGAGCTAAAAGCAGAGCAGTGACAACGCTGTTTCTGGCCATTGTTACAGATCAAAAGGTCGCTGAGTGCTGTTCTTTTGCGAGAGAGAAGCCAAAAATGTAGCGAATTGTTGCAGGGATCGGTGAGCTATAGGAAGGGCTGTGATGGAACATATTTATATAGAGAAAGAGGTCGGTTTTAGACATTGGAAAATTTCCATTTCGTTTCCTAGGAGGAGTCAAAATCCGTGTTTCTTAAAGGATAAAGTTGTAATTTCAGCTATCGTGCCGTGTAATCCAGACCGTTGGATGTGGCTTCCATTGTTGATGTGGCTAAAGCGCGTGAACTTTAAGCTGTTTCTTATCCTAGATGAAAGCTTCTTTGATTTCGAAATCCAAATACCATGTAAATATAATTTAATCAAACAAATAATATGATTAAGGAAAGAAAAATTAAATAAATATTATTTGATCCAATTGAAGATATTTTTTGAACTATCCATATGCTCTAAATAAAACTATAAAAATAATAAAAATATTGGTTTCAAAAAAATAATAAAAAAACAAATAATTAATTTAAAAAAGTTTTTTCTTTTCTTAAATTAAGAATAAAAATTCTTATTTACCGTTATAAGTGGCACGTTGTTGTTTGAATTTATTTGAAGCTAGATTGCGAGTGTGACTATCCATAAAAATAAGCAGACGAATTAGTTATTGTTTAAATTTGTTGTCAAGAAAATTATTAGTTTAATTGGGTTTTATAGATTGGTGCGTAATGTTCCTTGGTGAAATGAAAAAAAAGATTTGTTATGTTCCTATTTTATTGGATTATCTCAGTCTGGTGAAGCACTCAGTTTTGTATTTTAGTTGAGGATTTTGGATTCCAGTTAGAGTTTAGGGTTATCATTTTTTTTTTTAAATTATTGTTGTTGTCTTTAATTTGGCTACTATTTCAGGTGATAAAACTAAATAATGAGAAGATAAGCTCTCCACCCTAAAGGTTTCTTCTGCCAATTTGTACAATGTTGTATCAAAAATTAAACAAAAAGTTTTGATCATTAAAATTAAGATGAAAAATTAGATTCTTATGATTTGATGTTTGGAAGCATATGCTTCTTAATTTGTCTTCTTGTCTAATTAATTTAGAGAGAAATGAACTCTCTATGCAAAAAATCACACACCAACAAATTTCTGATTTGATAGTTATATAAACTTGTAATAGTGGATCAAGCAATGTGCTTTTTTTCCCCATCTTATGAATAAGAATCAAGTATTGGTCAAAAAATAAAAATCAAGTAATGTACTTTTTGTCCAAATTACTCAAAAAGGCTGTTAAGAAATAAGGCTATTAAAAAAAAAGGCTATTAAGAAATAAAAGATAAAATTATAAAATTTAACAAATAATACATTGCAAATTTTTTTTTTTAATTCGATATGGTATCCGTATCATCGGCACAAAGAAAACAATTAGCTGTTAGTATTTTTAGAAATTATTTTAATGAGTCATCACAAAAGGTAAATCTCACAAGTTTAATAAGGATAAAAAAGAAATTGAATCCATAACATTTTTTTGGATTAATTACATTCATAGTATCCAAAATTATCACAAATTTTTATTAAAAAATTTGATTTTCATTTTGTCATTTAAAACATTTCAAATGTTGATTTGGATCTCATAAAAATGCCTCACCCTAATTGAATTTATAAAACAATTTGCAAAACTTATAATCTACGGAACAAAAAGTATATGTTTCATTTGCATTTTATAAAATCAAAATACATATTTTATTTATAAATACATTTTGTATGAAAAGACACTTTTACATAAATATCATAATTGATTTTAAATATCATAAATGTAATTAACTTCATATCCTTACCATTTGAGTTAGAAATCTGAGTGTGCATTGCAAAAGTTGTTGAAGCAGTGTTTTTCTACAACTGGGAATGTTGTTTTGTCATCTCAAAATGAGCTGGCTGTCTGCGCTTGCCCATTGACAATTATGGTTTTCAAGACTCAATTTCAACTAATACAATTGCAATTTCTTCTAGTCTATGTGTTTTTAGTTGGACTGCTCTATATGTCTCTACACAATAGCTATGCATTATACAATTCCTAAAGTTTCCAAATTTGCTCTAATGAGTGTATTTGGTCTATCAAAACATGCATGCGTGTATAATATACGCCGTTCTAAATCCAGAAAAGGGCATGTGCCACCGATTGCTTTTTTTTTTTTTCTTTCTTTCTTAAATTGACATATAAATTGCCACTTGTGGTTGCTTACGGAAATTAACACTACGAAATCCCATACCCTTTTGTTGCAAAAGATGTCTCAATTTCAGAAATTAGAATATATATTTTCAAATACAAACATATCCAAATTACTCTCAGTTAAAATAAAAAAAAATCCAAACTGACTAAATAAAATGATTTATAATTCAAATAATTAACCATTAATGAATTTAGAGGTCACTTTTATTTTTCGAATACTATGAGATATAAAATTTAAATTTTATTACTGTTTTTTATTTTATAATTTATTTATATTTAAATTATTCCATCTCCATATTAAAAAAAACTATTAATTGCTAATAATATTCAATTTAGCTAACAATTTTTAATATTTTATTAATACTTATATTTTTGAAAAAGAAAAGAACATACAGCGCCGATTATTTTTCTTAGAATGACATATAAAATTGTTGATGTGGAAATCCCAATTGATCTGGCTACCACTAATTGGTCTCAATGACATCCAGCTGATTGATTATCTGGTAAGAATAAGAATGGGGTTCTATTTCTTCTCCTTCTTCTTCCTCATGTTATACATAGACACCTCACAGTGGGTCCTGAACAAGCAATGCTTCATCACAACACCACTAACTCATAAGCATGACACTAGAGAAGGTGTATTAAAGGTTTTCTAATCATGCCATTACAAAGATGATATACTTTTTTCATGGCATAGGTTCAAGTGACACCTGGTGGTCCTATAAAAAATAAGCAAAAATGATACTGCGACAAATCTTGTTAACTATTTAATTGCTTAAAATGCATCAATATTCAATTTTGGTGGTGCACCTCATTCTATTCCTACCACAAATGGGAATAAATTATGCAAATGCGGAACTTCTTGGTATTCAATTAAATGATTCCCAATATTTTCAACCTTTTCCAGCTCTTTTTTCTCTTATAGATTATAAAAAAAAATCCTCAACATAAACTTTTTTTAAGAAAAAAACAGTTCAATACATTAAATCCTGTAATATCCAGAAGGATCTCACTAGCATAATTGCTTTTCTTCCATCCCATGAAATTCCAACTTAAAAGTTGTCACACTTGTTGCAATAACAGTCCCTATTGGCACAAATCCAATATTGGAAAATTGTGAGGAAATCTTGAGTTTATAAATGTGAACACTGTATATCCTAATAAACTAATCTTTTGAGGACCGAATAATGATCCTGTGATAAGTGATATTAGAGTTAAGGGTATTATACAATCGGATAGGATAAAATATCACAAATTCATCCCATATTGAAAAGTTGTGGGGAAGGTTTTAAACTTATAAATATGGACGCTAGAAAGTGATGGTCTCGTGACACTATGATGCTCAAAATAAGGGTCTTTTACCTCTTTTTAAGTCTCTGATTTTATGCATTACAACTCAAAAATTGACTCAACTACCAGTAATACACGTTACGTCCCGCAATCAGAGCTCAAAGAACAAGCAGACTACTTATCGGCGTAATCATCTTAATATAATTGAGTAAATCAAAGGCTTTAATTCAGATATTTCCTTGTGGGAGGACTGGTTTCTGGACTCAAAAACAGAGAAACGTCAGAATCCCTGCTAATTAGTCCCAAAGTCCGAACGCCAAAGCTTATGTGTGCTTGCTCTAAGCCAAGGTACAAATTCAAAGATTGCTTGCTTCTGCCGGGAGAGATGCATCTAGAAGGTAGCGATCACTAGCCGTAAACAATGGATTTGTGGGTCAAGTCACCCGTCTGACTCTTTTGCTTTCGAATTTCATGAGCTGTAAAAATAGGTTCTCAACAAACACCATAAAGACATCCTTGTTCCTCTCTGCCAAGGGAACCTTCATCCTAGCTCAAACGTATATGTTAATCTCGTGATATCATTTAGATTTTGAAGCTTCGCATCTAGACAAAATCTTCATAATAATTCACCACTTATTGAAACGTTTATGCGACAATATTCTCTACAATATATAGCGTCTTGTTAAAATATTTCGATCCCTATCCTTGCAAGTCTCACCTTGCACACGATTTTGTATAAGATGTGATGTCGCACCTACAATTGATAAAAGTTGTGTCCGTAGAACAATTCTAAGTCATTGACAAATTAGTGTAACAAAAAAGCAAGTACATGCCAAAAGGTATTAATAATGAAGCAACTAGCTTGGGTCTTGTTGATGGATGCATCGAAAATCGCTCACTTCAATTAAAGCCAATGTTCTGGAAGCATGGAAACAGAATTTTTTGCCAAGCCAGTAATCAGATGCTTCAAATCAGGGCAAGCGTTTACATATATTTATCTGCCAGCAGTTTGCCATCATTTCAATTTAGCTTCAAGAAGAACCGAAGAGTACGGAGCTACATTATAGGAACTTCCAATGCCTGGAATTCCTTCAGGAACAATGTCATCCGGAGATTTAAGATTGGTATCCACCTGCAATTGGACAGAAAGTCTTTTTATCCCATGATTCGTATCAATGTGATTAACAATAAATAATAAATAATAAAAGAATAATAATGGCAAACCAAATTTATGCTTGCTCATTTTCATGAACTGAGAAAATTATGCCAGTAGCATAAATTGAGTATTTCATCCTATAGTTAATTTTCAAAATATCTGAAGGTCATCTCATGTGTAATTCTCCAAATAATCTAATACATGTATTTTGTGTGAAACTGATAGGCAGGAAATGAAGAGCGATTGGAAAATAACCTAATAGGCAGGTAAGTAATTGGCAACATCATTGAAACTAGCAGTGACAGAAGATTCTTTATATATGTTTATGCAGCTATTTGTATTGCTAATAGGCATCACCGCTGATAGCAGAAGAGCACAGAGAGTTCAGTTACTAACATAGGACTTCAGACATCAGCATGCAGGCCAAATGATCAGCTGGATGTATTTGACTTGAAAAATAAAAAATAAAAAGATACAATGCACAACTACCAAAGCACCAACAACTAATTGCAAAAAATATAGGCAAAACTTAAAAAAAAAGTAAGAAATTTGGCATATGTGCAAAAAGGGGAGAAAAAGAAGAGCTAACCACACGGAACCAACTCCTCTTTGATGGCGGTGGAGGTATCACAGCTTTAACACTGTAGTCATGAGCATTAAATGCTAAATAGATATCTGCTCCATTGCTGTCGTGAAGTCTGCAAGACAAATTTCAATAGAAGTTGGCTATTGCAACACATACAAATCATCACTTTGGAACATCAGTAACGCTTTGTTAGCTGAAGAGACGGAATCAGCTTATGGTTATATTATTGAATGCAACCAAAAGGTTATTCATATACCACTGTCTATCATCACATGGGTGTCAATGTAATGTGTAAACTACTTCCTAGGATGACTAAACTACTTCCTTTTGATTAATGTGTACAGTAGGTGGCATAAAAAACACATATAACATGCACAGCTAATACTAATGAAATAGCCCTTTATTTTGGCTGCAAGACCACATTAGTTGATGCAAATGCTACTAGCATAACACTTGATTAATCATGGAGACAAGAAGGCTGACTAGAACCATAAAGCAATGACAAGGCTTGGGTCAGAAACTTAAATATACTGATGAATATTTTGCACACACTGAGCCACCAAATTTCTGTGAGAAACACATGATCTCTTACGTGAATGCAAGGAATTTGCTTTCATAATTCTCCCAGTTATCTTCATGCCATGTCACATCACTCTGCATGAGAATTCAAGAGGTCATTTACAATAAATTAACACACCAAAATTTACTTTAAAGTGATGGGTGAAAATAGACTTACTTTGCTGAGAAAAGTTTCATGACAAAATACTTGACGTGTTCGTCGAAACTTTATCACCTCAGAGAAAAACCTGAAGTGACTACTCCTTTGTGCATCCAACTGTCTTGCCAAACCAATCAAGCCAGTTACCCTTTTAACTAAGAAAAAAGGTAGCAAACATCTGAAAAATGGATAAAGAAACTTACAAGTGCCCACTGGAAATTGTTAATAGAAGTGTTGTGCCCATAACTGTTGTTATTTCCATATCGAGTATGCCCATATTCGTCCCCCATTAGCATCATTGGCGTTCCCTGATAAAAAGAAGATGCAAAATCACATTAATTAATTAAATGAACACAATATGATGCTTATAAATTAATTAAATAAGCAAATAATTTCCAGAGCTGCACTGTTAGCATCACTAAAATCAACTAGTCTATAACATCATTATCACAATCATATGGCAACTGAAATTAATAGGTCTGCTAGCAAGATCTGATTAATGCATGCTTTCTGGGTATTAATGAAATTGCACCAGTGTGACATATATAATATTGATATTGTACTTTACCTGAGATATCATTAGTGCCAAATGGAAATTTTTCATTTGGCGGGAACGTAGAGCTTTCATATTAGAATCATCAGTCTCTCCTGCACAGTAAAATAGAAGTAAAACAATTCCATCATCAAAACTTGAAGAAAAGATGCAGGATTTTTATTTTTCCAAAAAAGATCTATTATTCATCTTCCCATCAACAGGGAAAAAAAATTAATGCAAAGATTCTGGTGATCGTGAATAAACTCAAGTTCTGACAGTATGATTTCTAGGATCATCTAATCTAGCAAGTTGCAAGATTCTGACAAACACTTCTAGGTATATCAATGCACTCTTCACAAATGTTATAAGCTAAATTTAACTAATTAGGAGAGGTGAATTATTTGGGATGAGCACTCATGTGATCATGTCTAATTGCAAAAAGTGAAAGCTATTCATTAGAAGCATCTTGAATTTTACCATAGAAAAAAAATATATATCCACATCTCATTTCGAGATAGCATGGCAAAATTCTTGAAACTAGATTTGAGGTGAGTTATAATGCCAGTCATAATCAGAGGGATTTTGCATCAAGAAGAAGGGAAAGAAAGAAAGGAGAAATGATGACTATGAAGAAAGGGTTTTGCTTGTGTACATCTGAAAATATATCAAGAAATACCCAAAAGAGAAAGCTGAAAGGTCATGATAACAGAGAATATTATATAAAAAATACAATGACTATCAACCCTTTTTTTTATAACATTAGCTTGGATTGAAATTTCAACTTCCAACTCAGGACCTCACAACCTCAGAGTCGGAAATGACTCTAGTACACCACTGAGCTATAACTCATTGGTTACTAATTAGTACTGTGCAATACCAAAGCAAATTTTCAAATTCAAGCTAAAATCACTTTAAAAATTCAGATAAGCAAATATCTGAACTACCTTCAAAGCCACAATTCCAGCTAAAATTGTCATTGCATCCATCATTTCCACCCTCTCCATTAGCCTCATTGTGCTACAAAATCCATAACAATGAGGGAAAAAAAAAAAACACCAGAAGCTGTATGATGGTTCAATTATTCACATCTATTGGTACCTTAAAATTGTATGAAACGAGATCATACAGAGTGAATCCATCATGTGCTATTACAAAATTAACACTGTGGTAAGGCTTCCGCTTATTCACCTGTAGCATGAAGAAATGTCATGCATCACAGTTAACCATAAGTAAGTGTCCCAGTAATACAATTACACAGGAAGAAATAGATATAAATCTGGTTATGTTCATGACATCGACAATGCTTACTCTGTACAGATCAGAGGAACCAGCAACACGAGTTGCAAAACTCCCTTTCATCCCAATATCACCCTATACCATGTCAAATTACAAGAAGATTAAGAAACAGATATTGTGAAATTTTTTGGCAATAGTTCCTGCTATTAAAAAAGCATTATTTTAGAATTTACCCAGTAGAATAAAAAATATATATATACAGAGAAATGATGAAAAAAAGCAACAAATAACAGAAAATATAATCAAAAAGAAATCACAAGTGTGTATACTAAGATAAAAATCTATACAAAGGTTCAATGAAAAAGAAAAGTCTAGCATCCAAGCTCAGTTTTTTTTTTATTAATGAAATTCAAGTTTTAATTAAATATAGCTCTTTGAATAGCTTCATGAAATACACTTCAGATGTGCTATTCAGCGGTCATATTTATTAAAAGGTTTCAATTTTAGTAGACTCTGCAATACATCTTTGTCAAGCAACCATTATGTTGTGAACAAGTTATACTGTTCCTAGCAGCATCACCTTGATAAATCTTCTAATGTCATCACGGTACTTCCCATTCCATTCTGCCCACCTGCATAATAGGACCGGTTAAAATGAGGTGCCATGTTTTACAAGCACACAGTTTCTTGAAAAGGAAAATAAATATCATAAGAAAAAAAAAACCATCATGTATAACACCTTACAATTATCAACTGAAGCAAATTCATACTCACACATCAAGGATAGCGCATCAGCTCTCAGCAGAACTATGCTTAGCTCTATGATAATGTGAACTGTGTTTTCATGCATTTATGACTCAATTTACCTAGGATCTGATAAGCCAAATATACAACTGGAAGCACCACAAGCAAAAAGCTTATGGTAAATTGCAATATGTTGAGACACAAACAATCCAAATATAAACATACTTCTATACAGCACTTCCAACCTGTTGAGATTAACAGGCAGCCTTAAGATCAAATATTGATTTTCGTCAGCATGTTCTTTAGTTTTTTTTATCTGTCAGTTCCAATCATTGTTGTAGTTGAAAACCTCAAATCAAATTTCACATTATATCTTTCTGCTAATGGCGTTGGCAACTCCTATCTATCATCGCTGCAATGTAAGAATCAAAATTCATAGATAAAGAAGCCAATAAACAAACATCTAGGCATAAAATTTCCTTCTGTCAGGTTGTCAAAAAACAATGGGAACTCAATTGGGGGTGGTCAGAGGGTCGGTCGTTTAGAATTATACTAACCAAACTTATATATAATCTTTAATAATAAAAGAATCATTAGCAAGAAGATTAAAGACAAAAAGACAAGTGATAATATCACAACTTTGGGATAGTGAAATTATGCCCCTTCAGCAACAAGAAAGAAATTTTCACAGCCAGGCAAAAAGAACGCTATCTAAATGCTGAAGCAGAAGAGCATCTGAGATTGATAGTAGAATCTATTCATGCATTTGAAGAGTATTATAGATGACTAGTTACAAAGTTACCTATCCCAGTTAGGAAATTTTCCAACAAGATAAAGGCCTCCACAATCCCACGGCTCTGCAATAATTTTACATCTTGATAGGATAGCATCTTTGGCAATTGCCTGGTACATTAACAAATATCAAGTCACTACACCAGACTGCTTCTTCATGATTCATGGAATTAAACTAATTGGAGAACAAATTTACATGCACCACCAAACAGAAACAGAACACAACTTGATCCAAACTGCATATTATGTGCTCATCCTAAGTGAAATGCCAATTTGATGAGTTGCTCTTTGACTTTAACACTAAGTATTAAAGGATAAAAAGTCAGAAACACCAATACTGGCTTTGAAGAAGTTTGCCTCTGCAACTTTCAAAGCGCTTAGAGAATCTTTTCTTAAATGAAGAACAATTGAATGAATTTAAGTGCTATAGCATGCTAAACATTTCAGCTAGCACAGTGACATGGCTTATTGTTTTCCTTAGCAGAGTAAAACTGGCACACTATTTGTAAATATCAGAGGTTTGCATTTTCTACAGAACTAATTGGTGATAAAAAAAAGTAATACTCAAAAGTTAATGAAAACCATAACACTGGAGTGTGAATAAATTGGTGCATCCACTTGCCAAGCATTTGGAATCATGTCCCTTCTACATGAGCCTGCCAAAGCTCAGAACTATATGGCTATGATGTGGGAACAAGAGTGTTCAGGCTAGTTAGAATTTGTATGCACATTAGGAAATTGCTGACAGACCCCAAAGAAGTAAGAGAATATATTCACTGATAAAAAATCTAATAATTAATACTTATTCCCACTCAAATTCCACATTACATCTTTGTATCATCTATTGTTGATGCATATGAATTTTACCCTAATAACTGGGGGAGCATCAAGTGGATTTCCGTCTGTTCCTCGACAAAGTACACTTGCAAGGTCAAATCGAAATCCATCTACATGATATTCAGTAACCCTGCAGTCCAGCAAGCAAAAATTTGAGAAAGTATGATATTGAAGTGCAATTCAAATCCTAAAAGGAGACAGCACAGCAATGAATACTTGAAACAGTCCAGCTGAAAGTTTAAAGTTTGAACTTGTTATGAGTATATCAAGAGGGGAGTGCTATGCCTAGTTCACTTAACATTGCAATGCACAAGGAAACAGTAATTTTACAATCAATGTGATTCAATAGGCACAGGATATGAACATTGAACAAAAATCCAAACTTAACATAAGAGCAAACTCTCAAATCCATGGAGATGATTAAAGAATATTGGTCAAGCCTGCCTTGTAAAGCATGGAACAGTATCTAGACAACAAAACTTTGTGAGTCAACTTTATAAACAGATTGTTCAATGCTATCACAAAACATGTGCTGTATTCATAATTATATCCCTAATTAGCAGTAACATTAACCATGTCGTGCTAGCAGGCTGGCCATACCAATGTCTTAGGGTCTCCAGGACAAGCTCCATGACCACAGGATGGTTGCAGTTTAATGTGTTCCCTGGAGATTGGAAAACAATAAGATACTGCAATTGGGAGATCTGAAAAAATGCGTAATGATCCTCTCAAGAGAATGCATAATGATGATTTGAAATTTTCTCACAGAGAAATATATGTTTATAGAAACTCTTTCTGCTATTTCAGATCAATAATCAATTGTACGGTATCTTCTGAAATTTGTCAAACAGCAAGCAAGACCAAAATCCTAACTACAATTTTGACCAGACTACTTATAGGCCATCTCATTGACATTGTGTACTGTAAATTTGGAAATTTGGAATTTGATGGACCGAAATGACTTTAAAAAAAAAATCCTGAAATAAAATGCAATTAAGTAAGATGTTAGATTTACCACATCCAGAAAAGTTCAGCAACTGGCCCTTGTTGTTTGGATCCAACATGTAGTAAACCTGCAGATAGATTAATTATACAATTTTAAGAAATGATCAAATTTCCAGATAAGAGTGGGATAGAATCCATTCTGCATTCAAGAAAAGGGGAAGAAGAGAACCTTCTATATAAATGTTGCTGCTGCTTATATTTAAGATCAATATAACTAATATACTCGATAAAGTTGAGTGACAACATACAACAAAACCTTCTGGATTTATTTCATCTCTTTGGGAATAAAGTTTCCCAAACAAACAAGTTCAAAGAGGAACCAAGAACAAATTACAAAACCAGAACAAAACTGAACCAAATTCTTAAAAATAAAGAACTTTCGATATCGACGCAATCCCAAAACTTCTCTTTTATGAGATTCAGTTCCTCAGTTATTTAATTTCAGTGGAATTTTACAAACTATTGTTTCCCCTTAAACCCTCCAACAAAATTGAAAAGTTTCCACAGCATTACAATTTTATAAGATCTTCTATGTTAACTATTAAAGAAAAACTACTTACTGACAAATATACATAATGATTTCACTGAAAATATAACAGTAGAAACAGTAACAAGAGAGAATCATAAATCACCAGATTATCTATGCCACGAAATGAAGTGGTATACGGGTTTTTGTCATCAGCCTCATTTGTGTGATTATAGACGACATCCAAAATAACCTGAAAGAAACATCGACAAAGTGTTTCAAACATTGTTTCTGGGTGCATATAGTTGCATTAAATATTATCTACTGACATGCAATATCGAAAACAAAAATATATATTGCTATAGTACTTTTTGCTCTTCACCCAAAAAAAAAAAAAAACAGATTTACCTCAATGCCAGCACCATGTAAGGCTTTAACCATTTCCTTGAACTCCTGAGATGCACTGCAAGGTCCTCCACCACCACTAGCATAGCGACTCATAGGGGCAAAGAAATTTATGGTTGAGTAGCCCCATGTATTGATCTTGAAGAAATGCCAACACACGGAGCAAACTTTCAGTGTAAGAGAAGAACAGAAAAAGAGAGATAAAGAACATCCCAATGCTTCACAGCTGAATCCACATAGTGAAACCACATCAATTTATCTAAAAAGTTTTACTTTACCATGTGATCTCTAGGGTTTGGGCGCCTTTGAAACTCAAACTCATCAAATTCAAACACAGGCAGCAATTCCACTGCATTGACACCAAGCTCTAGAAGGTGTGGGATCTTGAAATTAAATGAAAAATAATTGTCAGGAAGTTGCAGCAGGTGAAAACAGTAACTTAACCACTGATTATTTAGACCAAAACATGAGCAAAGAAATGACACATGACTTCCACCAATTATGAATTAATGCAGCCACCGCATGGTTTAGATGCCCCTTTAGAATTTACTCGGTGCATTTTATTGAACAATAAAACTGAAAATGCAAAAAAGCAGAAACAATATTTGTTCAGTCCTTGATTACTGGCCCCAGAACATCAGCAAAAGGATTTTTCTTTTGCTAAACAGAACACCCAAATTGTTGGTATGAAATCAAGACATTCTTCAAGATCAAGTATTCGCTAGAGCATATTCAGTCAACTCAATTGATTACCTTCTCAATGACACCAAGGTAACTCCCACGTATTTTTGGCTCCAAGCTGCTAGATTCATCAGCTGTAAATGCACGGACATTCATTTCATATATAACAAGATCTTTCTGCAAAGCAAGCAGCAAATACATGCAAGAGAAAAAAAAAATCGGAATGTAAGAAGTGTTCAAAAAATGAAATCCATAGCAAATTTGTCAGATCATTTATGGAAGGTTCTGATCATGGAGAGTACATGGTGGCCATAGCAGAAATGTAACAAAGAAAAGGAGCAGTTTATGCACACGGCATAATGACCATGTAAGTGGCTTTGAATACCTCAGGTATATTTGGAAGCTCATAGTTACCTCCCCAGTCAAAAGGCAAACTATCAAAATCATAGGTTCCAAGAAATTTAGATAGCTTATGGGTAGCATCTCCAAAATATCGGCGACCTTCAACTAGCTTAGCATAAGGATCTAAAAGCACAATGCTGCTGTCAAATCGATGCCCTTGATTCCAGTTACGTGGACCATCCATCCGATAACCATAAAGCACATTGCTCCGAGGAAAATCCTGCATTTGCAAAAGTGATATGAAATATCAAATATGTATGGAATAGCAGCAGCAAAGAAGTCCCAAGCTGAATTCATTGACAGGACATTGTACATAAAGAACAGTAATAGAAAGTAGTAGACTTCCATGGAGTTCAATTTTCAAGTTCCAACTCCCGTAAACCATTTAGAGGTATTAAGAGTGTGTGCATGTCTGTCGGTAAAACAAATTAAAATAGTATAAATAAGGATACCTCAATGCAAATATGCCAAATGTCTCCTGTTTTATTCATGCGAGGGTCCAAATCCAGTTCTATCATTCCACCATCTATAGTATCATTTCCTCCCCTAAGAAAAATAACACATAAACACAGCATAATGTATCAAACTAACAAAAAAGTAAGAAATGAAGGCGCCCGACACACGCGCGCAGGCAGGTATATATACCTTTGAGGAAGTGAGAGGCAAAGGGTAACAGAAGTAGCATGCTGAGAGAAGATAGCAAAATTGATGCCATTATCAACTTCAGACACTCCTAATGGAAATGCCTGACCTGGAAATATCTTAAAAGACGGCGTCGTTTCTGACATTTGAGTCACTTCTTCTTCTTCCTAACAAAATCACATAACCAACTAATATGAAAACACTTGAATGAATCAATCAATCCGTCACTTCACATGATTATTATCCAGTATACTACTGAGTAGCTAGCTAAATTAAATACCTGAAGCACACGTTCTTGAGCGCCGCGAGCAGATGCGATAGGTCTTGTATGCTTAGAACGACGTCGAGTCTGATCAATCCAGAAAACAAAATATCCACTCGTACGAATATAACAGAATAAAAGAAAAAGCAGAAGCGAGAAGCAGAGGTTAATTCATACACATGCCTGATTGAAAATCCGACGTCCAGCACTGCTGCTACTTAACTTCAATCTAGTAACACACTATCAGGAGTCAGGATTTTATCTACTAATTAATTAATTCAAGTCAAAGCCATATATATACTGTAAATTTTAGATGAGGAAGCCATTACCCCATATCAAGGGCAGAGGAAGCTCCACTTGCACAAGAAGAAGAAATGTTGGCAGTGTTGCTATTGTTTGAGAATGGTAATGGAAAGAGATTTATTTTAGCTGCGGAAATGGAATCATAAGGAAGTGGAAGTGGTGGCCGGAGCATCTTTTCGATTCGTTTTCTGTTTTCTTTTTTTGGAAATAAAGAAGATAGTGAGATAAAAGGTAACGGAATTTTATCTGATCAGTGCTGTGCCAATAGAAGAGTGGAGCCTACGCCTTTTCGCTAATCTTTTTAAGAGCAAAGCTCTGTGGCTATGGGGATCTTTCCAGATCGGAACGGCATGATGATGATATTATTCAGTGGATCTTTTATTTTAGAATAACCCATATTTATTTTTTTTGCTTGCACTTTTGTCGTATTCTGAGTTTACTTTTTTCACTTATTTACACGTTAATTTGCCGCACTTTTATTTTACTGTATATTAAATTTTAATCTAAAATTAAAAATCAATATAGGGTAAAATAAAAATATATTAATTTTAAACTAAAAACTCAATATAGAATAAAATAAAAATATAAAAATTTAATATATAAAAAAATAAAAATTTAATTAGAAATAAAAGTGTCAGGTAAAATTCAGAAACTAATAAAATTGTAGAAAAAAAATATGGGTTATCCTTTCTTTTATTTTATTAATTTGTTATGTGTCTGCCACGTGAACGGTTACGTAAAGTCTGGACTTTATATTGATTGACACATGGTTATATGCCTTTCCAAGATGTCATTATTTCTCGCTATTGTATCGACTTTGGAGAAAATATTTATTGCCCCTCATGTTGCGTTAGCCAACGAATAAAAAAGGGACCAAAAAAAAAAAAAGTGATATCTGGCGGATCGAAAGGCTGACGAGTGATGAGTAGGAATGCTAATGCATGAATTTGGAAGAATCTCTCGGGACATGTTAAACGTAGAAAGTTTGAAGCTAAAGCTTAATTCATATAAAAGCTATTGTTTCTTTTTTCCGGCTGTGTGGACTTATTTTACTTTAATTTTAGTTTTAGCTACATTCGACAATTTGTAAAAAAATGTTTCTTTTATTTTACTATGGTGTAATTAAGTTGAGCGAAGTTGAACTTTAATTAGTTTGAATTTAGTTGATTTATAAATAAGTTAAGTTTGTTATTTTATATAATGTTCATGAGATTAATCGAGTTTAAAAAAATATAAATTATAAATTAAAATTATATATTAAAAAATTAAAAATAAATTATTTATTAAATAAATTATAATATATTTAATAAAAATTATAATTTTATTTTAATAATATATTTTTTATAATACAAATTTATATATTATATATCTAAAATTAAATTACTAAATATTAAAATTACAAGCTAGTTTACGAACTTCTATTCGAACCAGTTTGCAAATTTTATGAGCCAAGTTTTGTATAGTTTGAATTTAACTGATTTATTAAATGAGATTCAGTATACGAGCTCGAACGAACTTCAGTATACGAGTTCGAATAAACTTTTATCGAGTCGAATATCGAACTGTTCACCAGCGGCTCAACTTGTTTACACCTCTAATTCTGCCGAAAGAAATATACAAATAATTTCAAGATTTAAAATAATTAATATAAAAAAAATTTAAAAGTATTATTATTTTTTTTATCTTAAAGTTAAAAAGTTAATTTAAATTTTTAGATATGATTCAAATATAACATTTTTTAATGTACTTCTTAATTAATATTGAGAATTCATGTTATTTTATTAAAAAAATGATTAAAATAAAAATTTATATATGTAGACACCTGATTCAATCGACCCGTATTAGGGGACGAATTGGAGGCATTCGGTTTGACCGGTCCGTTATCAAGGCCAATGATGAGAATGTGAAACTTGGACATAAGAACGAAATATGAATCTTCAATGGAAAATGGACTTGAAAACCTAAAAGCCTCAAAAGCCCAAAACTTAGCCCAATTGTCCAAAATTGCCTTAGGCCTACCTGGCCCAACACATGCCTAGGCCAAAGAGGTGTTGCCTCAGTGCAATGAGGTGATCACCTCTTTGGCAACTGCCACAGAGGCGATCGCCTCATCACAGAGACGCCGCCTCAGTGGCAAACCACTTACAGCTGCAACTATGGTGGGAAAGTGGTGTGGACCTCACACCCCATACCTGATTTTGCATGAGGAAGAGATTTTTAGGGGAAAGGGAAAGGCTATGGAAGCTCATGATGAGCTAGAAGGCTTAGGGGCATGGGCAAAATAGGGGATAAAAGAAAAAAAAAAGAGAAAAAAACTAAGGGGGAACTAAAAAAAATTATTGAGAAAGGAGAGAATAGCTCAAGAGAAAGAGAAAAAAAAACGTTCTTAAGGGATAGAGGGAGATCTAAGCAAAAGAAGTCCACATTTCTTAGGAGAAGAAGGAAGGAAGCTTATGTCAAGGTAGAAATCACATCTTAGTGAGAATTACAATCAAGGATACATCTCTAAGGACCTATCATTTTGGTAAAAACTTGCATTTAAACTCAATATATTCACCATTTTATGTGACTAAGTCATTAGTATACCTTAGGTATATTTTTAGTTTATTTTGTTTGATACCTCATTTCATTGATGTGATCTCTTAACTATTGCATGTAGTCGTAATTAGGTATTTATTGGATGTATATATGCATGTGTTGTTTGCTTAAAGTAAAAGTTTAACCGTTTTGAGAGTCGAACCAACCTGTCAATATGGCGATGCCTCTACTCTTGTCAATAAGGTGATCGCCTCTTCACAGAGGCGATCGCCACATTGATAAGCCTTCAAGGAACTTGTCTTCTTTGTTTATATATTTTTATATGATTTTTTTGCCTTAAAATGCATCAGGGAGGTCTGTTGATGAGGCGACACCTCCAATGAGGCAATCGCCTTATCACAGAGGTAATCGCCACAATGGCAGGCCGGCCAGTTGTCCGGCTCTTCTCCTCTTATTAATTTTACCATGATGTTTACTTAACATGTTCTTTCTGACTTCAGGCATGGTTCTTTCATTATATGGTGATGTTTACCTTGATTATTTGATGATTTCTTTGGTTTGTAATATAAAAACCCTTTTCCTTAAGGATATTTCTTTGTAAGTATTGATATATACAATTTCGTGTTTTAAAAGAAGAAACTAACTATGTGTTTATTACAGGAATTACTTGATGATATCCTTCATTGAGTAGTCGCCTTCATTAGTTACCCCTTATATGTTATTGTGCTTATGTTTATTATCAATTTACTTTCATTATATGTTTGGTTTATTTTTGTATATTATTCTGTTATTTTATCTAAAAGTGTTGTAATCCTTAATCCCTTCCCCCATTTGATTCGAATGTATGGTTGTAAATTATTATTTATTTCATTTTTATTTAATGATGGGATTTAAAAGCATGAAATTGGATTAAAGAGCAAACTTGGAATTAACTATAAAACTTGAAAAGTGAATGAAGGCAAGTGCAATTTTTAAATGTAAATGAGGAAATAATTAAATAATTAAACGTAATAAAACACAAAACACAAACGGAGGCCAACCGCAAGGTTAAGTGAGCATTCAAACGCTCATACCCAGTTTTCGAACCTGATATCTGATGACGGCTTCTGGGAACCTTCGTGGAATCCAGTTGTTGTATAATGTGTCTCGACTTTTATTCGAGTGGTGACTCCATATCTGAATAGGCCTAAGACCTATATCGTATTTTCAAGTGGGCCTCGAGCCTACACAGTGCCGTGGTCACTAAACACTTGGGCATGCATTAAACCCTATCGCCTACGGTGGTGACTCCACTGGGGATAGAGAAATTGATTCCAGTGTTTTGTGTTTTATCATCTTTAATTATTTTCTTATTTCTTTTGCATTTATGCATTCACTACACATTTTGCACATAATGAGCACTTCAGTCCCGAATTAACCCAACAATAGTCAGTACTTCACTACCTACGTTTCACTCAAACCTGGTGGTGGAATATTTGATTATTGTCACTCATGACACGTACTAATCTGCGTTATTTGACCCTTGAGTAGGGAGACGTATATGGATGTATATCATTATAGGAACTGAAGCCTTTTTACTTAAGACTTAAGCCCATGTAATGACCTAGCAACTATCCTTAGGAATTTTCCCACGTGCATGTGTGTTATGCCATATAATGGACCCTTAAAATAAATTTTGAGCCCATTAATGAGTGATCCAAAGTGAAATGGGCCCTCGTGTTCAACCAAAACCCATTATAACAAACTAGTTAATAAGGGCCTCTCATGCCTATTCATGACCCATTTCAAGTGGGCCTTGATAAGTGAGTTTATGGTGCTAAGGATCTTGGCTTATAGGAAATGGACTCATGCTTTATTGAAAGGATCCATTACTTTTCTGAATCATTTTAAGAGTTTTCTTACATACTTCAGTTTTGTTATCCCCTGTTGATAATTAAAACTCAGGCCACAAATCCTAGGACAAGATACACACCATTGAATATGCGTGTGGGAGAAATAAGGGTGGAAGTTTGCACGTTTAATCTTCGCATTTTAGTTTTGTGTATCTTCCTTTTTTTATGTTTATTTATTTCTTAAGTTTTCTTAAAATAAAATGGACTTGCATATCATGCATACACGCCATGCATCATACTAATAAATGGTTTTACAGTACTATAGATCCTTCGAGCTCAGTAGGGTGGGTCCGAAATAGTTCAGGTCGCTTGGTTAAAAATTCAAAAGTGAGAATGGCATGAGGGTTCAATATATAAGCATTTAGGGCACAGTTAAAAGATAAAGTAATGGTAGAAACCTGGTCTATGATGAGGGAGATGATGGGAGAAAATACTAAGCTCATCAGGGAGAACCAGCCGACACATCCATCCAATATGCCACCAATCAATCTGGTGGATCTCGATGAGGAAATCCTAATTAAAGGGAGGGAGGAAGATGATGTAACAGTGTTGGCTAACCCCTCAAATCAAAGAAATGTGAACCCAACCGAAGATGTAGGTCAAACTGAGTGGGCTAAGAGCATAACCAAGGCAATGAACCAAATGTAGATGATGATAAAGGAGAAAGGTATTGTCGCTCTCCTAGATTATGATTTAAATCTGGAAAAGGAAGATGAGGTACTGCCCCGTAAATTCAAATTCCTTGACATGAAGAAATACACTAGAGCCGAGGATCCCCATTTGCATTTGAAGCAGTATGTGACTTATATGAAGGCCACCAAGTTAATTAAGAACTAGATCATCAAGTAATTCCCTATTTCACTGGAGGGAGTGCTGATCCGCTGGTATTACACCTTGGAATCACACGTTCAATCAGATTGAAAGGAATTATGTGCCATTTTTATCAAGAAATATAGTCTTAGTGTTCAGTTAGAGGTGTCCCTAAGAGACTTGCAAAACACCAAGCAGAACTTTAACGAGTCCTTTGCTGATTGCCTGACTCATTAGAGGGGAAAGTTGTCCTTGATGAGGCATAGGCCTTCTGAGTCAGATCAGCTAGTCCTGGAAATGGTAGGGTATGTCCTAGCATTGTCTAAAAAGTTGAGGGACTTGGGAATCATGAGCTTTAAGGAATTATACAGGTTTGGGGTCCAAAAAGAGTCAAATTTGGCCCAAGAGAAGCAATTCTTCGGAGGAAGGTCTAGGGGCAAGGAAGGAGTTGGTTCGAGCAGTAATGTTCAGATCCATGTCATTCAACCACCAAGAAATAATGTACAGGTTAATGCAGTTAGACAACCTTAGAGATTTTTGAATCTAGGACGTCCTTTGTCCAAAGTCCTTGACAAGCTTATTAAGAAGAACCTATTGTGGCCTTTACCTTTACAGCAACCCTTACCTGGTGCCAACCCAAAGCTTTTCTATAAATTTCATCAGACCATCAGACATGACACAAATGCTTGCGCCCGATTAAAGCATGAAATCCAAGACCTAATAGATTCAGGAAAAATTACTGACCTAGAAACCAGAAAGCCAAATACATAAACCAACCCTTTACCTAACTACTGAAATTTACCACCACCAAATGCACCCATTTTGATGGTCAACACTGGTCTGATGGAGGACCAAGTCCTAAACTCCTTCATCAATGTCTCTCACAGCTCCCTAAAAACTAAACTCGAGAACCTAAAACCAAGCAAACAACCCATGGAATTACAGGTGCACGTCTTGGACATATGGAGTTTCGATGATAAGAGTGTAGAATAGGTTGACCTGTGGGAAAATGAGGGGAGTAAACCAAGTCAGTCTGTGGAGAAGGTTAAAGAAAATAAAGAAGAACCCGAGGTTGCCAAGTCTGAGCCCAAAAAGGCAAGAAGTTTAGAAAAAGGGAAATAAGTAAAGCAAAGTAAGGAGAATGTTGCCAATGTCTGGGAATTACTTATGCATTCTAAGGATCAGAGGGAGGCCCTGGTTCTAGCGCCGGATCAGAAAAAGATCTTCGTTAGTTATACTCCGGAACAAATGGTCGTGTCACTAATGGAAATCCCTCAAGGGATGATAACATTTTCTAATAATGATCTACCTCTGGAAGGGAGGGATTACTATAAAGCTTTGTTTATCAAGGTTGAGGTGAAGGGGAAAATGACCTACTGCGTGATGGTCAATAATGGTTCCATCATTAATGCATGTCCGTTGAAGATTCTGCCAAAGTTAGGGTTGACGATGGCTGACTTAAAGCCTTTTGAGGTAGTTATCAAGGCCTATGATGACACCAAAAGGCTTGTGGAAGGAACATTCAGGGCATTGGTTAAAACGGGGCCTATAGAAGTTTGGGTTGACTTACACGTGATTGATATCTCGATGACATTTGCCATTTTATTGGGGAGGCCATGGTTTCATCCCTTAGGCGGTGTCCCATCCACTGTCTATTAAAAAGTTATATTCCCTTATAAAGGAAGGGTTGTCACCATCTCTGCTCGCTGTGGCTGCATTGAAGTTGACCCCCAAGGAGGTCTCCTTTACTCCTAGTTTTGAGGTCTATGTAATTTACAAGCATAAGATGGATGAAAAGGTTCTGAAAATGATGCGTAGCATGAGGTTTATGCCCGGCATGGGGTTGGGAAGAGATCAGAGTGGACCTTCAAAATTTATGGGAAATAAGGTGCCTGTTTTAAAGCACTAGTTGGGATTCAAAGATGCTGATGGAACTGGGGAAGAGATAGATATCTGGGGCTAGTCTGAAGAAAAGGAAAAGGAAGTTGTGGCTGAAAAGAAAACTCTGTGGGAGATATTTATAAAGGAAGGCATTGTGTACTCATACAATGGGACTCCAGAACCTCTCTTGATGGCTATGGAAGTTATTCCAGGGTTTGAAATCTTTGCCAAATTTGTAAACAGGGTGTAATATCCCGAATTTTTAAATATTTTTATACTGCATCGAGATATGCAGTGTTAATAATTTTTGTATATATATTTATGATATTTTATGAGTTTGTTGTTTGTTTAAAGCTAATTTTAATTATTTTATATTATTTTAAGTACTTTACGTAAAATTTTCTTGAAAATTATATTTTCGGGAAAATTGACACGTAAATAAATTAATACTATTTATTTTGACTAGTTTTATGAATTTGCATGAACTCATATATAATTTTAAAGTGCTAAAATAAAATGTATATATGTGTATTTATTTAAATTAATTAGAGCTTAATTAATTTCCTTAATTTTATTATTTAATTTTTGTATTAATTAATTTTAAGTTTATAAATTATTAAACATATTAAAATATGTGTGTGGTGTATATTTAATGTGTGTGAAATTTTATATTATTATAATATATAGTGTGAATATATATATATATATACATATATACATAATTTTTTTATCAAAAAACCAAAACTTCCCTTTATTTACAGTTTTGCCCCTCCTTCATCTTCTTCCTCCCAAAACGTTTTCCACCATTTCCAGCCACTTTCAAGCTGGTTTTCTTGCTGTTACTATGCCCCTCAATCTTCCTCCTCCACCTCCAGCCATTTCCACCACCTAAACACTATTTTCCGATGAGTTTTGGCCGGATTTTCTTCAAAGAGCCAAAAATCAAATTAACTCCGACCAAATACTTTCCGGCCACCAAATTTGATGCCGTCAGTGTCTATCTTCTCCTTGAGATCTGGTGAGTGTGATTCCAAGCTTTGTTTCACTTGATTTGGTCTAGAATTGCTTAGGTTTCAATTTCTTCAAATCAGCCATTTTGGGTTTTAAATTTTTTTTAGCTTCAATTTGATTGATTCATGAAAAATTCCTTCACAAACTTTGTTGCTGGAAGTTTAATCTACATGCTGTAATTTTTTTAGAATTTTTGGAATTTATTTTAATTTTGGTGAATTTTTTGATTATTTTCTAATTTTCTAAAATTAATTAATTAAATTATGAAGTTGTGTTTTATGGTGATTATAGGAGTTGAAATGAATTATAGAAATTTATTTGTAATTTTTGTGAATTTTTATGTATTTATTTGGAATTTATTAAGTTTATGTAATTTTGAAAAATAGGGTTAATTATGTGTTTAATTGAAATAAATTGGTAAATTGAGTATATTTAATGATATTATTGAATTATATGTTGAGAAATTAATTTTTGAGTAATTATATAATTTTTGGTGAATTTTTGAACATTTATAGTGAATATATATATATAGGGGTATTTTGGTAATTTTATACTAAATTGGTTAAAAATGTAATTAAATTGGTTTTAATAGTTATTTAGGGTATAAAAATGATTTCTGCAAATTTTTAGTATTTTTAACTAATTAAAACTATTTTTCGTAAATTATTTTCAAATTATATATAATATATTATTTTTCTAAATAAATGAGTTTTTATCGGTTTTTAACGTGTTTTAGGGTTAATTACGTAATTTGAATTTATAAAATGTATTTTTATTATATAAGGACATTTTCGGTATTTTATAATTATTTTGTGAATTGTGAACCTCGGTCGGTGAATTGTAGTTTGGAATCCGACCGAGGGATTTTGGTTGTAATCCTGTGTTTATTCCGAAGTGTATTTCTTTGCAGGACCGGCTCTACTCTTTGAGTAGAGAAATGTCCATTTTACAGGGGAGGTTCTGTCGGATTTTCGCTAGAATTCTCGTAAAACGTGATATTCGGTCAAATTCCTATTCTAAATCTGTGTCTAAAATTCTAGATCGAGTTTTTAGAATTTTCGTTAAATTTATTCTGATTTCATGTTGTCATTTGTTTGTCTAGCTGCGCCGAGACCGAGGCTTAACGGATCAGGCCCGCCGAGTTTGTCTCGTGGAGCGCTAACATGTGAGTTATTATACTGTATATATATGCACTGCATATAGGGTGCATTATTTAGACTTTTTCATTTTCATTGTATGTTTTAAAAAATGATTTAAATTATAATATTTTTGGTATATCTAGGGTTGCATTCTTATATATATGCATATTAAATAATTATGCATGTTAGTTTGATATATGCACATTAAACAATTAAGTTTAGGTTTAATACATTTGAGTAATATACACATGTTTTAAAATGTACACTTAGACATAATTATTTTATTAAATGATTAATATACTTTAGGTATAGTTTTAGTAGATTTTAGGTTTATTCTTAAATAATTGCATGTTAAATTATAAACCTACACTTAAATTATTTTTAAGTTTATTTTTGGTATATTTTTTATTTATTTCCGAATAAATAAATGTTTTATTATTAAATTAAACCTAACACATTAGTGGTATATTTAGGGTTTATTTTTGATATATGCATGCTAGATAATTAGGTTTATTTTTAGTATATTTGTGAATATATGTTAAACACAAACACGTATTTAAATGAATATTTATACATAAATGGTTTATTAAATGATTTGAGTACTTAGGGTATATCTTTTGCATATTTAAGTATATTTTTAAGATAATGCATGTTATATTATTGTTACTCATTTAAATTGTTTTTAACTATATTAATGATTTATCTTTAGTTTATTTCATATTTTATTTGACTATATATATATATATATATATATATATATATATATATATATATATATATACCTGAAATATATTGGGTATATTTTAGGTATATTTTTGGTATATATATATATGGTTGGTTTTACTATTATGAATATTGTTCTACATTAATTATTTTTCGAATGAATGATTTATTCGAAGTGAAGGATATCAATAGAACGTGCTTTCTAGTGGGCAGCACTAGGACTGTGTACGTACCGGTACGATAGATAAGGATTGAGTGAGAGTTAAAATTGGGTGATTATAATTGATTTAATTGATTTGACCAAGATTAATGGTATGTTAGATAGTGTGATTGCGGGGCCAATCACACTGACAGTCAGACTGCTGGAGCTCGGTTGACTTAGTGTCTCGGGGCCAGTCTACTGTCTATAAGTGAATTGAATGATCTATTGGATTGATTGAGAAGTGAGATGATAGATAGTGTGATTGCTGGAGCTCGGTTGACCAAGTGTCTCGGGGCCAATCACACTTACAGCCAGACTGCTGGAGCTCGATCGACTTAGTATCTTGGGGCCAGTCTGCTGTCCAAATTGGAATAAGTGTTCTATTTGGAATCAAGTGAGCCTGCATGGCTAGAGTGATGATGGGATTGTTTAAGGTTGTTATTATTTAGGGTTCTATGGATCCTTCATGAATTAAAACAAACATTTTCTACATTTAGTATATTTATAAAAGCAAAGTTTGGCATTCGTGTGAAATGTGTGTATATACATATATATATAAGAATGCTTGATTGTTATGATTTAGTTTGCATGTATATATAGTATAATAATTCACTCAGTGAGGTCTGACCCCCCTCAATTATTTTTTTTAGGAGATTCCATATCGTCAGACCTTAGTTGTAGAGTTCCTCGCCGGTGTTCTTCAGTCCCGGCTATTTTATGCAAATGTATATTTTGAACTTTGAATTGTATTCTAGAAACTGCAGTAGTAGTGTTATTATATTGGAAGTGTATTATTTTGTTTGGATATTATATACTCTGAGAATTTGTATTTGAATATTGTATGAATATGTATTTATTTATAAAAGGATTTGGAGTATTTATTTTATATATTGATTCAAAAATTTTTTTTTAATTTAGTCGTACTTTTATATAATTATTGCATGATTTTATTTTCTAAGGCTTGCTACGGGTTCTGGATTCGAAAGAATTCCCATTCCCTAGCGCCGGTCATGACTCCTAGTTTGGGTCATGACACAGGGCCAAAGATATTACTATTGACAAAACCCCTACTGAGGAATTGGTGCTGGCTAAAGAAGAATTTAAAGAGAATGAAGCTACTTCGGAGTTGAAAGACATTGATGATCAAAGTAAAGAACTTGATTTTGAAGCCTACATCCTCAACTCTGTCATAGATGTCTTTTATGATGACTACGATGTTTCTTTTGCTTCTCTATTTGAAATTGATGGTCTTTCTTTTCGAAAGTGAATGCAATGAAGTCCGAATTTGCTTATTTGTGTGATGTGTTCCCTAATGGTTATTCTGTTTGTGATGATCATTTCATGCATATGTTTGACATTAATTCCATATAAACTGAGTCATTTAATTTGGGCACAAATGATAATCCTAAAAACATATTGCTTGCTTCTAGTCTAACTCATAATGAGAGAGAAAAAATGAAAGAAATCTTAACAATGAGATAGAAAGTATTTGCTTAGAGTTACGAAGACATGCTCAGAATCAACAGGGAGATCTCAGAATATAGGATCCCTACATACCCTCACATAGCACCAATAAAGCAAAAGCAAAGGAGGTTGAGGCCGGAATGGGCTCTCCTGGTCAAGGAAAAGGTCAAAAAACAGTTGAAAGCAAAGTTTCTATAAGTGGTAAAGGACACCCAATGGTTAGCAAACATAGTTCCTATTCCTAAGAAGGATGGAAGGGTCAGAGTATGTGTGGATTACTGAGATTTGAATAAAGCCTGCCCTAAGGATGATTTTTCGCTACCATATATTGATACACTAATTGATAGTGCGGCTTCCAACACGATGTAACTTTTATGGATGGATTTTCAGGGTACAATCAGGTCATGATGGCAATGATGGATAAGTTAAAGACATCCTTCACCATCAAATGGGGCGTGTACTATTACCAAGTGATGCCTTTTTGATTAAAGAACGCAGGAGTCACTTATCAGAGGATGGCGACCGCTTTGTTGCATGACATGATCCATAAAGAGGTAGAAGTGTATGTGGATGTTATGATGGTGAAATTTCCAACCAGGGAAGGGCATTTTGAGGTACTGGATAAGTTTTTGGCAATGGTAGAGAAGTATAATCTCAGACTGAATTCGAAGAAGTGTGTTTTTGGGGTTACATCTAGGAAATTATTGGGACACATTGTCAGCCAGAAAGGAATAGAGGTAGATCCAGATAAGATTAAAGCAATCAGGGATATACCCGTGCCAAAGAATGAAAAAGAAATCTGAGGGTTTCTGGGGTGTTTACAGTATATCAGTAGATTTATAGTCAAATTGATAGCCATTTGCAATCCCATCTTTAAGCTTTTAAAGAAAGATAAACTCGCGGTGTGGGATGAAAGGCGTCAAAAAGCTTTGAAGCTATCAAGGATTATATGATGAATTCTCCTACTTTACAACTGCAAAGATCAAGTAAAGTCTTAATCCTGTATCTAGTAATTGAAAAAGACATAATAGGGGTAATGTTAGCACAGGAAGGTGAAGAGAAAATAAAGCATGTTGTGTATTACTTGAGTAAGAAACTTTTGCCTTATAAAACTAGTTATAGCCTTATGGAGAAAACATGCCTAGTAGTGATTTGGGCAACGAAAAAACTCCAATACTATTTTCAGTCTTACAAAGTGCAGGCAGTTTCTAAATATGATCCCTTTAGGTATCTCCAATAGACCCCGTCTCTTACAGGAAAGTTGGCTAAGTGGCTCGTTCTACTCATAGAGTTCAACATAGAGTATATAGCCAAAAAGACGGTGAAGGGAAGAGCGGTAGCAGACTTCCTGGCATAAAGCCTAGTAGATGATGACCAAGAATGGAAGTTGGAATTTCCTGAATAACACTTAAGGGCGATAGAGGTACAAGGTTGGGAAATGTACTTTAATGGAGCTATAAATAACAAAGGGGTCGGAATAGGTGTAATTTTGGTTACTCTAGAGGGAGAGATGATCCCGATGGCAAAAAGACTTGAATTTAGAGCAACCAATAATCAAGCAGAATATGAGGCCTGCATTTTTTGTCTAAAAGCATTACGCAGTACAAGAGCAAAGAATGTTATCGTTTACGAGGATTCCATGTTAGTTATAAAACAAGCTACCAAAGAATGGGAGATAAAGGAAGACAGATTGCGTATGTACTAGGAATACCTGGCTACTACCTTGTGCTTATTTACTTAGTGTAAGTTTGTTCACTTGCTGAGAGAAGGAAACCAGATAGTTGATGCCTTAGCCACACTGGCCTCCATGTGGGAAAGTGGGAAACAGCTAGAAGCCAGGCCCCTAATTTTGATAAAATCTCGAGCCCCTTGTTACAAGGAGGTGAGGATGATACCAGTCGATGCTATTGAGAAACCTTGATTTTATGATTTACAAAGATATCTAGAAATTGGAAAATTTTCGAATGACAGTAATAGGAAAGAAAGGATATCTCTGCAAATGTTATCTCAATAGTTCATAAGTCACGATGGGATGTTATACAAAAGAATGCCGACCGGGGTACACCTCAGGTGTGTCGATAAGGATGAATCCCGAAAGCTTATGGAAGCAATTCATGAAGGGATATGCGAGCCACACATGAATGGGATAGTCTTGGCAAAGAAAATAGCTCGTCAGGGGTACTTTTGGCTCACCATGAAAGCATATTATGTTAGATTTGTGAAGAAATGTCATAATTGCCAAAATTATGGTGATGTTAGCCACTTACCATCTATGGAGCTTCAAGGAATGACTTCTCCTTGGTCGTTTGTTGTATGGGGGATTGACATTATAGGAGAGGTAAGGCCAAGAGCGACTAATGGTCATCAGTATATTATTATGGCTATCGACTACTTCTCTAAGTGGGTTGAGGCTGAATCTTATGCTACTGTGGGGTCAAAATAGATGATGAGTTTCATAAAAAAGAACATAATCTGTAGATATGGTTTATCGCACAATATAGTTACAGACAATGGGGTTCAATTTCGAGTAGAAACGACTATGCTACTAAAAGACTATAAGATTGAGCACCACGGGTCATCTCCATATAGGCCACAGGCAAATGGGGCAGTGGAAGCAGCTAATAAGAATGTGAAAAAGATCCTAGCCAAGATGTTGGAAAATTACCGAGATTGGGCATAATACTTACAATTCGCATTGTAGGGGTATCGAACCACTGTTAGAACTTTAACAGGGGTCACTCCATACTCTTTAGTTTATGGGTATAAGGCCATTTTGCTGGTGGAGGTTGAGATAAGGTTGTTGAGAGTCCTTCTAGAATCCAAACTCCCCGAGTATTCGTGGGTCGAAAGTCAATTGGCTTAGTTGAAATTGCTGGATGAAAAGAGGATGAAAGCTATGTATCATTCTCAGTTGTATAAAAAAAGAATAGCCCATGCCTACAATAAGAAGATTAAGCTAGGGAAGATTTGAGAAGGGGATTTGGTGCTGAAGCTTACAAAATCAATCATGACTGACCCTCGAGGGAAATTTAAGCCCAATTGGGAGGGACCGTATCTGGTAAAGAAGTTATTTTCAAAAGGCGTTGCCATTCTGTCTGACATGGAGGGAAATAAGTTCAAGGAGCCCATCAACCTAGACAAACTAAAGAAATACTTTTTGTGAAAAGTCTTGCTAGGGAGAAAACCTCAAGAAGAGGCTGTCTAGGCAAAAGGTAAAGACTAAAAAAAAAAGTCCTTCTGGATTGAAAACCTCAAAAGAGGAGGTCCAGGTAAAAGTTAAGGACATGTAAAAGAAGAGAGAGAGATACAAAATGGTTAGTTGGAAAACTTGTAAGGGCAAGCCAACGAATAACATGAGATGTATCATAAGTGAAATGTATATACGTTTTGTGCTTAAGTGAAATGAAATAGATTGCTTCAATTATTGTTAAACATTGCATAATGTGTCCGTTATGAGCCGTTTAACTAATAAAAAAAATGGGAAAACTTCATCTAACAAAAAGGAAGATGACGACTTAGTTTTATGAGCTAATTTTGTTTTCGTTTTTTTATTGCTTACCCTGAAAGCTCAACACTTGTAACTCCCTTGTCCTTTTGTTTCTAATAAACTCATCTCTTTCTGTCTATTGCAAATAAACCCATGCTTTATAATGATCATCGGTAGTTTGATCTCCGTTGTAGTTTAAATTTCTTTTGATGATTCTTCAAGGTCAAGTTGCCACCAAGTGGTCCATGAAGTTTTGAGAAAGGGGCCCTAGCTCGAACTCATGAACTAACTTCATGATCAGTTGTTTGTGACCATATTGATGACAGAGGCAGGCTGGATTATAAAAAGTGGCAAAATAAAGATCGAAAATCAGGATGCAATATGTATAGGACCGAATGGTCACATGCTGCAATCCCCACCAGGGGCACGTCCAGTGGATCAGAGTGTCAGAGAATGTTGATAGCCAGCTGTGAACATCTGCTGGAATAAAGTGTAGCTTCCTTGTTCAGTAATGTTTGGCCTTGTAATGTCTGATGTCTTGAGGGGGTTCGAGCAGACTCAACTTTTCATAAAGCCACATTTGCAGGTTGACAAATGATTAGGTTCAAATAATAGGATAGTTAGAAGGCAAGAATTGACAATGGAGAGCTTACCTCCATTAGAAAAGGGCTTCTTGAGAATCATCATGTTTCTGTGAATTTATCCAATCCAATGATAGTTTTTGCTAAAATGAGAGGAAGGGATTGAACCTTGATTCCACCTAATCAAGAACGGAAAGGACCTTTGAATCACAGTGTCCGGAGGAAGAAACCAGCAGAAACTGAGCTTACAAACAAAGAGCCATCATGTGAGGCCAATGAGCTTCTTCTTTATCCACACCTATGGTGATCTTAAAGAAGGATTCTAATACGATTTCTGAATTAAGAATACAATGAGAAGGGAACTGGGGTAAAAGGTTGAACATATGCACCATCTAGTATTAAATGGAGTGAGGATTTGGGTTTCCAAGGTCAAGACCATAAGTTGGCAAGTGGAATTCGCATGGTGATCGAGAATTGCTTTGAATTCCTCCAGCAGAGGACATATTTCAACTGTATTAAATAGGAAAACATGTTTATAGGGATCCTAAAATTGAATCTTGGTATGGAGGAAGGGAAAATTGATCCTCCCAGTATGGAGCGATTTGAAGATCGAAAGGTGAAATGGCTCTAACCTAGTCCAAGATTTGTTGTCTAAACCTTTTAAGATCGATTGTAGCAGTCTCAAACTTCGTTCAGTCATGGTTCAGGCTTTCAAAGGTGTTTAGAAGAGAAACTGGAGGTTAGGGATGAAAGGGACTTAAGAACAAGGTTGGATAAGGGTTTTAAGTTTTGTAAAGAGGTAGGGCGGCCTGTTGATGAGGCGATGGCCTTATCAATTAGGCATCGCCTTAGCAGAAAGAGGCGATCGCCTCTTTATCAGAAAGCCACAAGGTGATCGCCTCTTCAGCAGTGTTAGTTGCTACGCTTCATCAAGTTATGCAATCTCACAGGTGTAAATCAGAATATAGTGGGGAAGACACACATGTAATCATTGAAACTAATTCGCATGTAAAAAATAATAAATTCAGTTAAGATAAATATCAAGTTTTGTAAACAATTTGTCAATAAATTAATAAACATATGAAGAAAATGTATGTATTCATTGTTTAAGCTAATTGATTTGATCGTATGAGAGAAACAATGATTTGTTGACCCTAATACATCAAGCGTCTGATCCGGTACCCTCAGGGTCATCCTCTCATCTAGCACTGCTGCCACTCCTGTCCTTATCCTTGTTATCCTCATCAAGCTGGAACATATCAATTTGATGCTTAAGAGTGGCGATCCTCACCCTACTAGCCTTATCCCGATCCTATTCAGACAAATCACATATTAGTAAATCATGCAAGCATGCATACATGTAGAAAGTAAAGAAATTCTTACCCTCCACTGCTGGGTGATCTCCAGCATGTAGTCTCTCTGAGCCTCTATCATACGATACATATATAGGCCTTGCTCCAGAGGAATTTGCATTATCAAATGAATGTTAAAACTAATAGTTGGGTTAAGAATCATAATGAAAGCAGGTCAGGAAGAAGCTTACATGAGTAGCACCACCAAGGGTGCATGTAGGGGTGGGTTAAGTCCTTGTCTAGGGTCAAGAATTGATGGGACAACTCTCTGGGAGGAACCCAACATCGAGCTAAGGGGTCGGGACATGGATAAAGTTGCCTGGGATGAACTCAAAACTGGCGGTAGTAGTCGGCCTGACCTGCTCACCAGCCGTCGAAGTCTCCTCCCTGCCTAGATTTAATTGACGCCATAGGGGCTCTCTCTCTCGCACTCGAGATCTGACTGGGGGAATGGGCCTAGCAGGTGCAGCCTAAAGGCAAGACAGGAAAAGCATGTAAGAATGCAATTAATTCTCAAGGTGAGGAAAGCTGACGGAGATATACCTGAGAGGTAGAAGCGACATGGAAGGGGACTGTTAGCAGGAGATGAGTTCGAACAAACTCTAAATATCAGCTCTTCACATGAACTGTGTGATCCACAACTGGTGAGCCTGCAACAGCCTAAGCAAGGTCATCGCCCTTTAGCACGTGAGCCTAAAGCATACTGTTAGGAGGAGACCTAGGAATGTAATATCCCGTGTTTTTAAAATATTTTTACATTGTACCGGGATATACAATGTTAATAATTTGTGTATATATATTACGATATTTTCATGAGTTGATATGTATTTAAAACCTATTTTAAATACTGTGTATTATTTACAGTGTTTTACGTAAAATTTTCCCGGGACTTGCATTTTCGGGGAAATTTTCACGTAAATAATTTATTATTAATTATTTTAAATATATTTTCGGACTTGCATAAATTCATACGTATTTTTAAAATACTAAATAAAGCCTATGTGTGTAAATATTTATTTAATTAGGGTTTAATATTACCCTAATATTTTATTAATTATTTATTAGTTTTATTGTTATTTAATTATTTTTATTTAGTATAAATTCTTAAAATATTAAATTTTATGTGTGTGGTGTATATTTAATGTGTGTAATTTAATATTATTTTAATATATAGTATAAAGTATATATATATACATTTAATACATAAAAAAACCAAAACTTTGGAAAATTACCATTTTGCCCCCGAGTGAGCTTCTTCTTCCCCGACCATTCCCTTCGCCGTCCGGACGCCTGTCACGCCGTTTCCTCACCGTTGGTGTGCCACCACCTTCCCCAACCTTCTCCGCTGCCAGCAGCACCCTATTCCGTCGAGTTTTGGCCGTAATTAGCTCGGGAAGCCAAAACTTTGGCCACCGTCGATCACGATGATTCCGGCCACCATTTTTGACACAACTGGTCTCTTTCTTCTCCTTGAGCTCCGGTGAGTGTGATTCTAGCTTTGTTTTGAGCTTAAATGGTCTAGAATTGCTTAGGTTTCGAATTTTCAATTTCGGTCACATTAGGGTTTTCGATTTTTTTGAGCTTCAAATTGATTGATTCATGAAAACTCGCTTCACAAATGTTGTTCCTAGTAGCTTAATATACATGTTTGAATTTTTTTGGAATTTTTGGAGATTTTTTGGATTTTTGGGTATTTTTGAATATTTTAATATTATTTTCTAATTTTCGGAAATTAATTATTTAAATTATGAAATTGGGTTTTATGGTTAAATAAGGTGTTGAAATGAATTATTGGAATTTATTTAGAATTTTTATGAATTTCTAAGTATTTATTTTGAATTATTGAAGTTTATGTAATTTTGGGAAAATTAGGTTAAATGTGTTTTTAATTGAATTTAATTGGTTAATTGAGTTTAATTATTGATATTATTGATACATATGTTGAGAAAATTAATTTTGGATAATTGTATAATTTTTGGTGAATTTTTGAAGTAATTTTAGTATATTTATATATATAGGGGTATTTTGATAATTTTACCCTAAGTTGGCTAAAAATGTAATTTAATTGGTTTTAATAGTTATTTAAGGTATAAAAATGATTTCTACAAATTATTTGGTATTTTTAACTAATTAAAACTATTTTTCGTAAATTATTTTCAATTATATATATAATATACGATTTTTCTAATAAAATGAGTTTTTATCGGTTTTTATAGTGTTTAAAGGTTAATTATGTAATTTCTACGTATAAAATGTATTTCTATGTTATTAGGGCATTTTTGGTATATCTGGAATTATTCTGTGTTTGTGGACCCCGGTCGGTAGATTGTAGTCTGGAGTCTGACCGAGGGATTATGGATTTGTGTTGAGCCTGTTTTTCGAAGTGTATTTCCTTGCAGGGTCGGCTCTACTCTTTTGAGTAGAGAGATGTCTGTTTTACAGGGGAGGTTCTGTCGAATTTTTGATAGAATTCTCGTAAAACGTAATGTCCGGTCGAACCCTAATATCAATTCTGTGTTTAACACTCTAGATCAAATTCTAGGATTTCTGTTAGGTTTATTCTAATGTCGGTTATTTATTGCTTGTTTAGTTGCGCCGAGACCGAGGGCTAGTGGACTAGGCCCATCGGACCCGTCTCGTGGAGCGTACTAGGTGAGTTACTATACTATATATATATGCTTAGGATGTATGATTTAGAAATGCATGTTTTATGTTGATTAAATATGCATAAATAATTTGATTATTTCTTAAGTTTATATTAAGTATATTTTTGGTTTATTTCTGGTATATAATAAATTATATACATGTTTTGTTAATAAAATATATTTAAAATGTTTTTAAATATATTTTTAGTTTAATTTATGATTTGACTGGATTTATTTGACGTATATATACTTGAAATATACCTGATTTACTTTTGGTATATTTCTGGTATATATATGGGTTATATTGTTATTTCATTTACATTCATGCATCATTTATTTTTGTGAATGAATGTTTTATATTTAATAATGAAGGATATCGATAGAACGTGCTACCTAGTGGACAGCACTAGGACCGAGTACGTACCGGTACGCCTATAGCTTTAGGCTATATTACTAACCATTTGTGGATATTGATTGGATATTATTTAATTGATGTGTGAGATGTGGTTTGTGGGTGTGATTGTTGGAGCTCGGTTGACCAAGTGTCTCGGGGCCAATCACACTGGCAGTCAGACTACTGGAGCTCGGTTGACTTAGTGTCTCGGGGCTAGTCTACTGTCTAAATGGATTAAGTGGATATATTTGGATTAAGTGAGCCCGTATGGCTAGAGTGTTGTCTAACACTATTTCCGAGGTTGCGATATTCTAGGGTTCTATGTGATCCTTTATAAACTGGGATTTTCAATAAAATATATAAAAATGATTTTTTTCTGCATCTGTGTGAATTTGCCTGTATATATATACATATTAGATATGTATTATTGACTGTATGCATTGTCATTTAGTGTGTATGTATATATATTATAGTAATTCACTCAGTGAGGTCTGACTCCCCTCCGTTGACTATTTTTCAGGAGAGTCAACATCTTCAGACCTCAGTAGCAGGCCGATACGTAGGATTTCTTCCGCCCCGGCTTCTTTGTATAAACTGCTTACTTGAGTCTTATTTTTATATAATCTAGACACTGCAGTAGTTGTGAATTAAAATGTGGGATTTCATGTATTTTATTTAAAGAGATGTATTATATTGAAACTGGATTTGTACTGAAAGATTTTATATATGCGACGAGATGAGATTTAACTCAAATCCAGTTGGTGTATATACTATTATGATATTTATGATTTTTATTTTCGCTGCATATAATATTGTTATTGTTATTATTGTATGATTTATTTTATTTTTAGGCTTGCTACGGGTTCCGGATTCGAAAGAATTCCCGTTTCCTAGCGCCGGTCATAGCCCCTGTTTTGGGTCGTGACAGGGAACCCATCTCGCTCTAATTCCTCCTCTCCAGTTCAAGACCCGCTTGCCCAGATACCAAGATCGATATCCAGGACTATAGAGGAGTACTCTCTTCCAGGCTAGGGGCCTGGAACGAGTCATCTCAATAGTCCAACTATCCTCAAGCCCCCACAAGTCATTCTGAATCTACAAAAGTGGAGATTTCAGCAGGTAAGTAAATTAAATTTGCATAATTTGCTAATGAGAAGGGTTGTGCTTTGTAGGTACTGCGTCCTGCGTCAGGGAGTTCAGGTGCTGTCTGTGGATATGAACTCGTGCGAGATGCCTCTTCAAGACATGACTGGCACCCCATCTGCCGATGGTTAGGAAGTGATCCCCCACTCGCATCACACCCATAAGTAGCTCTAGCTTTAGAGCCCAGACCTAAAAAAAAATGGGAGAAGCTGAGTAGCAAATAAAATAAGTTGAGGTTAGAACAAGATAAAAAAAGGAAGGATCATGACTTACCAGAACAGCATACCAAAAGCTAAAAAATCTTTTAGCCCCTCGGACCACATCGTCCATGCTCCGGTATAAATATGCGATAGCACAGCTACCCCAGTTGAACGTAGATACCTGATCGAGGTCTCGAAGAGTTGGCAGGAACATCAGGTGAATCGAGCTGGTGGTGTCAGCAAAGAAGGTGGTGCCAATCAAGTAAAGCAGGAAAGCCCTTACCACCTGATCAACCTCGCGGGGAGTAATCATGGCTGCAACTCGCTCTCAAGTATAGAAGCTCCTAATTGAGTCCAATTTGAGGGTATGAGTCCCCTTCATGTCGAAAGTCATGCCCAAAGCCGCTCGATATATGCAACTTTGTTTGGAGATAGTTGGTGTAGACTCACGTCGAGAGGGATGAGGTCTCTAACACAAGCAACCCCTGTAATAATGGCGAATGACATCGGGTCAAGAGTAAGCTCACTAAATGGAAGATGGAAAGTGTGAGTCATGTCGAACCACCTCTTAATCAGAGCATGTAATGGCTGATAATTTGTGCGTCCCTGCTCGGAAGGAAGCGAGAGTATGAAGTCCTCGAATCCAATCTCCTGGATCCAATCCCTCTAGTCGTCAGTTAGCTCGTCGTAGAAGGCTTGAGCATCATGAAAATTTCCAGCGCCCTTAAATGTCTGAGCATCATGTTGCAAGCAAAGAAATAGGGAAGTGAAATTTATGTATTCTATTGTCATAGAAAAGTTCAGAATAAACAAATATGTAACTAACGCATATTGCCTTGTCAATGAAGCGATCACCTCATCATAGAGGTGATCGTCTCATCGAAAAGGCGATTGCCTCTACAAGATGCAGATAACCATTATTCTTAATTTTTGACAATTAGAACGACAAATTTCATATTTGTTTAATCTAATAATGCCTTAGAATAATAAATACATAAGAATAATTATTGACCTAATATTATTTTGTAGAAAAATTTGGGTACTGACCTCTCCAGATGCAGACGAATAGATGTGGGACCCTAGATCCGCCAGGAGGGGAGCCTCCTCGTGTCAGTCCCAGACTCCGAGAAGCGATAACAAAAGGTGTGATGTGATCCCACTCAAGTACAGGAGGTGTTCTCTCATTCTCCATTATCCGGGAAAAGGAGAAAGGTTCAGAAGGTGCAGAGGAAAAAGAAAGAAGAAAAAAAAGGAAAATGACAAAAGTGAAAAGAAAAGAAAATTGGAGAGAGGTTGTTTTTTATAGTTAGTGGAAATTTAGGGTTAAAAAAGGGGGGGGGGGGGAGAGGGGGTAAATTATTATTATATGCTGAGAAGTCAAAATTCAGGGATGGAAGTTGTTTAAATAAAGTTTCAGGAAGAGCGGGCCAGGAAAACCCACGCCACGATGGAAAGGGTTGTTCTGGTTTGAATCTATAAAGCTTAGAGCTGTTCGGGTTTAAATCCCCGAAGCTCAAAGAAAGGGTTATTCGAGTTTAAATCCCTAAAGCTCAAAGAAAGGGTTGTTCGGGTTTAAATCTCGAAGCTCAAAGATCAAGACAACTGTTCGGGTAGTATCCCCGAAGTCAAAAGTGAACGACGATTGGGCCAGGAAAACTCAAAAGTCTACATCCCTGGAGAAGTGATAATTGGACCAGAAATATTCGAGAACCACATCCCCAATGGTGATCGAGCTAGGAAAACTCGAGAACTAAAGTGATGGTTGGGCCAGGAAAACCTGAGAATCATGTTTCAGGTGACTGATGGTTGGGCTAGGAAAATCTGAGAATCATGTTTCAAGTGACTGATGGTTGGGCCAGGAAAACCCATAAGTCTATGTCCCCAGTAAAACAGTAATTGGGCTAGGAAAATCTGAGGTTAACAATCTTCAAATACCTTTATTAAATATTAATGAGTAGCTGATTGGGCCAGAAAAACCCGAGGATCACAGTCACGTTTCAGAATTAAAGGGTTCATCTCTTGGGTGAAACCCGAGAGTCAGGTATGTTGCTCATCTTATTGTTTGTTTGTTGTTGTGCATGTGATTTTTCAAAAAATGGTCATTGCATGCATTTAATTTTTTTGAAAAATCAGGGGGCAAACTGTAGACACCCGATTTGGTCGGCCCATGTTAGGGGATGAATTGGGGGCATTCGATTTGACCGGCCCATTGTTAAGCCCAATGATGAGAATGTAAAACTTGGACATAAGAATGAAACCTGAATCTCCAATGGAAAGTGGAATTGAAAGCCTAAAAGCCTAAAAAGCCCAAAACTTAGTCCAATTGTCCAAAATTGGCCCAGGCCCATTGTCACGACCCAAAACAGGGGCCATGACCGACGCTAGGGAATGGGAATTCTTTCGAATCCGGAACCCGTAGCAAGCCTAAAAATAAAATAAATCATGCCATAATAACAATAATAATATAATATGCAGCGGAAAATAAAAATCATAATATCATAATATTATTCATATCAACTGGATTTAAATCAAATCTCATCCCATAGATATATAATCTCTTTAATACAAATCCAGTTTCAACATAATACATCTCTTTAAATAAAATACAAGAAATCCAATACTTTAATTCACAACTACTGCAGTGTCTAGATAAAATAAATAAGACTCAAGTAGATAATTTACATAAAGAAGCAGGGGCGGAAGAAATCCGGCGTATCGACCTGCTACTGAGGTCTGAAGAAGTTGACTCTCCTGAAAAATAGTCAACGGAGGGGAGTCAGACCTCACTGAGTGAATTACTATAATATATATACATACACACTAAGTGATAATGCATACAGTCAACAGTATATATAATATGTATATATATAGGCAATTGCACACAGATGCAATAAAATCATTTTTATGTATTTTATCTGAAAAACATCTTTTATGAAGGATCACATAGAACCCTAGAATATCGCAACCTCAGAAATAGTGTTAAACAACACTCTAGCCATACAGACTCACTTATTCCAAATATATCCACTTAATCCATTTGGACAGTAGACTGGCCCCGAGACACTAAGTCAACCGAGCTCCAGCAGTCTGACTGCCAGTGTGATTGGCCCCGAGACACTTGGTCAACCGAGCTCTAGCAATCACACCACAAACCACATCTCACATATCAATAATCATAATCAAATCAATATCCACAAATAAGTTAGTAATATAGCCTAAATACTATAGGCGTACCGGTACGTACTCGGTCCTAGTGCTGCCCATTAGGTAGCACGTTCTATTGATATCCTTCATTAGTAATATAAATCATTCATTCACAAAAATAAATGATGCATGAATATAAATGAAATAACAATATAATCCATATATATACCAGAAATATACCAAAAGTAAACCAGGTATATTTCGAGTATATATACGTCAAATGAATCCCATCAAATTATAACTTAAGCTGGAAATATATTTAAAAACATTTTAAATATATTTTATTCACAAAACATGCATATAATTCATTATATACCAAAAATAAACCAAAAATATACTTAAAGTAAACTTAAGAAATAATCAAATTATTCATGCATATTTAATCAACCTAAAACATGCATTTCTAAATCATGCATCCTAAGTATATATATATAGTATAGTAACTCACCTAGTGCGCTCCACGAGACAGGTCCGACGGGCCTGGTCCACTAGCCCTCGGTCTCGGCGCAACTAAACAAACAATAAATAATAGACATCAGAATAAACCTAACAGGAATCCTAGAATTCAATCTAGAGTATTAAAATACGAAAACAGAAATTAGGGTTCGACTGGACATCACGTTTTACGAGAATTCTACCAAAAATTCGGCAGAACCTCCCCTGTAAAACGGACATCTCTCTACTCAAAAGAGTAGAGCCGACCCTGCAAAGAAACACACTTTGAAAAACAAGCTCAACACTCAACCACAACCCCTCGGTCGGACTCCAAACTACAGTCTACCGACCGGGGTCCACAAACACAGAAAAATTCCAGATATACCAATAATACCCTTAAATCACAGAAATACATTTTATACGTAGAAATTACATAATTAACCTTTAAAACACTGTAAAAATCGATAAAAACTCATTTTATTAGAAAAACCGTATATTATATATATAATTGAAAATAATTCACGAAAAATAGTTTTAATTAGTTAAAAATACCAAATATTTTATAGAAATCATTTTTATACCTTAAATAACTATTAAAACCAATTAAATTACATTTTTAGCCAATTTAGGGTAAAATTACCAAAATACCCCTATATATATAAATATACTTAAATTACTTCAAAAATTCACCAAAAATTATACAATTATCAAAAATTAATTTTCTCAACATATTTATCAATAATATTAATAATTAAACTCAATTAACCAATTAATTTCAATTTAAAACACAATTAACCCTAATTTCTCAAAATCACATAAACTTCAATAATTCAAAATAAATACTTAGAAATTCATAAAAATTCCAAATAAATTCCTATAATTCATTTCAACACCTAATTTAACCATAAAATCCAATTTCATAATTTAAATAATTAATTTCCGAAAATTAGAAAATAATATTAAAATATTCAAAAATACCCAAAAATCCAAACAATCTCCAAAAATTCTAAAAAAATTCATACATGTATATTAAGCTTCTAGTATCAACATTTGTGAAGGAAGTTTCCATGAATCATCCAATTCGAAGCTCAAAAAAATCAAAAACCCTAATAGGCCGAAATTGAAAATTCGAAACCTAAGCAATTCTAGACCATTTTAGCTCAAACCAAAGCTAGAATCACACTCACCGGAGCTCAAGGAGAAGAAAAAGACCGGCGGTGTCGAAAACGGTGGCCGGAATCGACGTGATCGACGGTGGATCAATTTTTGGCTTCTCCGGCCAAAATCGACTTCCAGGCGCCGGAAACGGCTACCTCAGGCGGCGGAAATGGTTGGGGAAGGCGGTGGCACACCCACGGTGAAGAAATGGCGGTAGCAGCGACCGGACGGCGAGGAGAAGGATCGGGAGGAAGAAGAAGACTCGGGGGGCAAAATGGTAATTTTCCAAACTTTTGATTTTTGATGTATATATGTATATATATATACTTTATACTATATATTAAAATAATATTAAATTACACACATCAAATATACACCACACACATAAAATCTAATATTTTAATAATTTATACTAAATAAAATTAATTAAATAACAATACAACAAATAAATAATTAATAAAATATTAGGGTAATAATAAACCCTAATTAAATAAATATACACACACAGGCTTTATTTAATAATTTAAAAATACGCATGAGTTCATGCAAGTCCGTAAATACATTTAAAATAATTAATAATACATTGTTTACGTGAAAATTTCCCCGAAAATGCAAGTCCCGGGAAAATTTTACGTAAAACACTGAAAATAATACACAGTAATAAAAATAGGTTTTAAATACATATTAACTCGTAAAAATATCATATACTGTACAGAAATTATTAACACTGCATATCCCGGTACAGTGTAAAAATATTTTAAAAACACGGGATATTACACCCACCACAGGTCCGACCCAAAGAAGCGTCGCCTCAGTGCAATGAGGCGATCGCCTCTTTGGCAGCTGTTGTAGAGGTGATCGCCTAATTGCAGAGGCGCTACTTCTGTGGCAGACCACTTACAACTGCATTTTATACAACTGCAACCATAGTGGCTAAGTGGTGTAGGCCTCACAACCCAGATCTGATTTTGCATGAGGAAGAGATTTTTGGGGGAAAAGGAAATGCTATAAAAGCTCATGATGAGCTAGAAGGCTTAGGAGCATGGGCAAGGTAGGGGATAAAAGAAGAAAAGCGAGAGAAAAAAAACAGGGGGGAACCAAAAAAAATTGAGAAAGGAGAGAAGAGCTGAAGAGAAAGAAAGAAAAAATGTTTTTAAAGGAGAGAGGGAGATCCAAGCAAAAGAAGTCCACATTTCTTAGGAGAAGAAGGAAGGAAGCTTATGCCAAGGTAGAAATCACATCTTAGTGAGGATTACAATCAAGGATACATCTCTGAGGGCCTATCATTTTGGTAAAAACTTGCATTTAAACTCAATATATTCATCATTTTGTGTGACTAAGTCATTAATATACCTTAGGTATATTTTTAGGTTATTTTGTTTGATGGCTCATTTCATTGATGTGATCTCTTAAACTATTGCATGTAGTCATAATTAAGTATTTGTTGGATGTATATATGCATGTGTTGTTTGCTTAAAGTAGAAGTCTAACTGTTTTGAGAGTCGAACCAACCTGACAATATGGCGATGCCTCTATTGTCAATGATGCGATCGCCACATTGATAGGCCTTTAGGGAAATTGTCTTCTTTGTTTATACGTTTTTATATGATTCTTTTGCCTTAAAATGCATTAGGGAGGTCTGTTGATGAGGCGACGCCTTATCACAGAGGCATTGCCTCTTGCCAATGAGGTGATCGCTACATTGGCAGGCCGGCTCGCTGTCCGGCTCTTCTCCTTTTATTAATTTTACCATGATGTTTACTTAACATGTTCTTTTTGACTTCATGCACGATTATTTCATTAAATGGTGATGTTTACCTTGATTATTTGATGATTTCTTTGGTTTGTAACGTAAAAACCCTTTTCCTTTAGAATATTTCTTTGTAAGTATTGATATATACGATTTCCTGTTTTGAAAAAAGAAACTAACTATATGTTTATTGCAGGAATTACTTGATGATATCCTTCATTGAGTAGTCATCTTCGTTAATTACCCCTTCTATGTCATTGTGCTTATGTTTATTATCAATTTACTTTCATTATATGTTTGGTTTATTTTTATATATTATTATGTTATTTATCTAAAAGTGTTGTAATCCTTAATCACTTCCCCATTTGATTCGAATGTATGGTTGTAAATTATTATTTATTTCATTTTTTTAATGATGAGATTTAAAAGCACGAAATTAGATTAATGTGCAAACTTGGAATTAACTATAAAATTTGGAAAGTGAATGAAGGCAAGTACAATTTTTGAATGTAAATGACAAATTAATTAAGTAATTAAAGGTAATAAAACGTAAAATACAAACGAAGCCAACCACAAGGTTGGGTGAGCATTCAAACGTTTATACCTAGTTTCCAAACTCAATATCTAATGATGGCTTCTGGGAACTTCCGTGGAATCCGGTTGCTGTACAGTATATCCCGACTTTTATTCAGGTAGGAACTTTATCTCCGAATAAGGCTAAGACCAATATTATATTTTCAAATGGACCTTGACTCCACACAGTACCATAATTGTCAAACACTTGAACGCGCGCTAAATCCTGCCACCTACAATATCAATATCAATAGAAAGTTATTAATAAATTAATTATTGTTTTTGGCCTTTAATTCGAGACAAACTAGAAAGAGAAAAAAAACTATATCTCCAAGAAAATTTTTAACTATAGTAAAAGTTTTCTAGGATCAGTTTCTATACTAAATTTTAAACTAAGCAATAATATATTGAAGAAATTTTATTTCCATTAAATTGAAATATTTTAAGATTATTTTAGCCAGATAAGAAGATTTGACAATAGAAATTAGTAACTGAAACTGCCTTAACTCTGTTTGCAGAGTACTCTCTTCGAGCATCGCAAAATATCCAGCAGCATTCAGACAGGATAACATAAAATAATTGTTGGTATAAAAACTCTTGGGTGCTAACATTCGGAATCTCAAAGTGCAACTTTTCAATCACATCTTCTTGAAACTCTAGAAAGTGGACACCAAGTTCAACGATCAAAATCATAGATCTCACCTCTGCATTTAGCATTCGAGAGGCATATCCATTATTGAAAATAAGCAGAGTAATTTTGTTACAAAACCAGACAAATGCACAAGTTTAATATAAATACTCAAATTATAATAATCTATTATTATTACATCTTCACAATCCTCACAAAACTACAAAATGATAATATTTTCGGTACAACTTGAGCAATCAGGATCAAATAACTTCGAGAAACTGGGAAAATAAATAGTTCCCACTAGTTTGCCAGGTTCTGTCCTAAGCTCAAACTAAATGGGAAGGCGTAACTTTTGCTTATAATCTCATGAGACATGAACAAAGTAGCAATCAGGAACTTACGTACACTTTAATTTTTAATATGGTTGGTGAAACAATTCACTGCTTCATGCCAAAAACTCTCCTCTCTACATGTGTATGTGCTAATAGAAATACACAATCAAAATTTATATGCAGGTAGGAAAAAAAAAAAAGAGATTTTACATTTAGATATTCAGAAAAATTAAATACCATACAGTTTCTCTCAGTAAATGCCACAGCATGGTTAGGAACAACATCAGGCCTCTGAATGGAGGACGAGATGCAGTCACGAACCCATCAATCTCTTTTTTCCGCACATGCTAAAATGTTACAGCCAAAGCCTTATATTGTGTACCTAAGCCAGGAAAAATTGCAACATATCAACTTCAATCATAAAAACTTTGTAAAGCTGGAAATAACAAAATGCATATTCAAACATAGATAAAGCAAACAATTCAAAAACAGAAATTTCTGAGTATTAAAAAACAGGTCAATCAGCAACAAAGTTCAGAGAAAAAAAAATTGGACAACAAGGAAGACAGTTTTGAAAAAAAAAGGAGGATCATGATTAAATTCATGCTGAAAAATGGCTCAGAATCATTAAATGAAGCCCTTTGAGAATGTACACATTACTCTCAAGGCAATGCCGAACCAATGCTTCAACCACATCCAAACAAAGTTCTAAAGTTTTAATGTACTGCCTACTTTTCCACCCTTACATCCGTCTGTTTCTGTTGCAGTGAGTTTCAAAGGCTTCAAACTACAAAAACTTGGTTCAGGTAAATATCTATTCAGTCAATTTCCATGTTTCGAAAAACTCATATATGCTAGAAATCAGTTTTTTCATTAAAAAAAAAGAAGAAAAAAGCATTCCAAAAGAGTAAAATCATGACAAAAGTGTTTTGAGCATGATCTATTCCAAACAATACCTCAAACAAGAATCTGAATGCCAAAAATAAACTGGTTTCTCACTTATAAGACATTACTTCCAAAGCCTAGAAGTCCAATAGCAGTAATGCAATAATGGAGAAGAAGTGCTGGGTCTCTAACTGACAGAAACCCCAAAAAGAAAGGAATAAAGGATGACATTGGAACTCAGATAAGCAAGTGTCATTAATTTCACATGTATATGATAAGAATACTCATATTTATTTATTTATTTTTTTTCAAGCATCCTTATCCATAAGAAGTTAAGGCACTTTATAAGGAATCAAAGATTTATTACTCGCTGAACTTGTAAATAATTTCAGTAAAAGAGAAGGCAATCTTGATAGTTACCTTATCCACAGTAATGACTCCTCCAGCTTTATCAAGGTCATACTTACACAGGGGCTGCATAAAGGTCAGCTGAGAATTTAAGAAGCGAATTTAGACAATGTAAAAGCACACCTCCCTTAACCAGATTCCCTTCAAACTTGCTTCCCAACCCTCCAATTGTAGAACCATCCCAAGACCATACAAGTGCTTTCTCACAACCAGCCAATGGTGCAGGAAGCAAGCGCAACCATTGTCCTTTCATCAGAACAACTGGCAAAGGCCCACTGCCCATAGAGGAGTACAGCACTAATTTCATCCATGGTGTCAAGGATGAATGTCAAGAAGGACCAAAATAGATGGGACCTTTGGGTCCAGCAAGAACTGCAGAATGAGGAAGAGGAATTATAGACACAACAATATCATAACCACAAAGAAATAGCCTATCTACAGTTTTTTGAGCTAGAACAACCAAGCTTTCACAATGGAGAATGTCAACCCAGTATTTACTTTTCCTCCTCAAAGTTCCTCTACCAACATCAGGCCCTCCCAAAGGAACAATTTTCTCATCATTCTGGGTACTTCGTTCTAACCTGGGGGACTCACTTAAGGAATTACTTTCTTCAGATAAAAAGTAGATGGCTCAATATCAGTAGAATCATCCTGAGAAATCCCTACATGTGGAGAATAATCAGTGTCCACTTCAACTTGATGCTTCAAGCCTGGACAATGAACTGCAGAAAATATTATAAAATTGACTTTGGAAGTCAAACAAGAAGTAAGGTTAAGAACTTGCAAAACTCATGATTAAAAACCATCATTATGAGACCCCTTCATTTGATACATACACAAAAGCAGGAAAAGATTTAAAAAAATTTTTACAAAACAAGTTCCAGATTTTCAAGCATACAGCCGTACTGCACAGGTTTCACACATAGTACTGTCAAACATACTACATCCGAAACTAGAGGGTCCAATCCTGGAAACTGCTGAATAAGTGTGATGCAACTGAGAAAAGCAAAAGGGGAGGACTTGGTTGGCTTTCTAAGCTAGTGACAGAATGACAACTTCAAAATTGCAAAATTTAGAGTTAAAAGAGATTGAAACGACCGAGTTAAAAAATAAAAATACAAAGAGTAACAAATATTGCATAGACCAGAAACTTTCCAATGCAAATGCCAACAATCAAGACATGTAGGAGACAGACTGTATGAATAAGTTCAAGGTCAGCCAAACTGCCAGAGATATCAATTTCAAATCAATTGCAGCATAACTGAGGAAAAACGGTTCTTTTAACATAAGGGTGAGACTGTCTGATTAAACCTCGAACATCTAGTTGCATAAGAATGAAGAGAACTTACCTTTAAATCAGTCATCAGAAAAGATAGGTACATCAAGTAGATCAATCCCCATTGATATAGACCTTTTACAATCTCAGGATCAAATAGGATAAATGCATTAGCTTCCTCATTACAAACTTTATCTGTTGTTGCCATTTCTTCTTCCGGGAGCTTCTAGAAAGATTGGAGGGGAAAATGAGAAATTGCTATCAATAGCCCATAGCTTGACCATTCAGCATCTAAAAACAGACATATATTTGCAGACGTATGTTTGTGTTTGTGCATTCACAGTGCCAGAATAGAAATAAAATCATGACGTACACTATTTTTTTATGAAAAAAAAAAAAGGAAAGAAAACCTCACCTTAAATTCTTCCAGGGTAAAGTTGACAAGACATGCTCCCCACCATGGCTCAATTGCAAAGTCGACAGGCTGTGTGGACAGAAGTTCTTTTGCAATTTATTTGTTCAGCTTCCACATAATTTTCAGCATTACAACAAATAAGCCCATGGTAGACATGATGATAATGCTACTTTATATTATAAAATATTCTTTGTAAAAAAGAATGAATTACATATGATATGTATGTTAGAGGAATCATTAACATAAATGTAACTGTAAATATTTTAGCCAGATGAGCACCTTAGAAGGTAATCACTATGAATTTCTTTGTTTCTTCTGCATGACTTATTTAATGTAAGATTACTGACAAGAAAAAATGCTACCTCATAAAAGTATATATTAAACTGATATTTGCAAAAATGTTTATTAAAAAAAGAAAAGAAAACTCAAACTGCATAAGAAATGGAATGCCAGATGCCATTTACAGCAAACTGTCAAAGTTGAAAAGATTACACTTGTTGCTGCATTTCAAGATAAGTAAAAAGGACGTGAATATTGAAAGTTTATAAAAGAGTTCAGCCCCATAGTCCCCACCTAGTCCCTATTGAACACCACTTACGGTATGCTGGGTTAAGTAAGGAGGTGCTGGGGATATCTACAATTGCAAGCCACAGATGTTCTGCAATCCAACACACTAGGGAGATTTACAACTTAAGTTACAGTTACCATTATAAAACATCCAATTAATTGCACAAGGCATGACTTTTAGCAAATACACCCACATGAATCTGTAAGCATAAATGTCATCTAATCTAGTACCTTAGATCTGCACTTGTTCATGATATCAATAAATTCATTTTTGACTATCCCTGTAAGCCGCAAGGCATCAGTAGCACTAAAATTGGGGATGCTCTCATATGGTTGCTCTACAGGAAGTACAAGATATATTATATGTTAAAGTTCGTTAGTTACAAAACAGCGGGAGCAGCAATGTATTTGTTAAGCATTGAAAAGTCATTCAGATTATATGAAAAAAGAATAACCCAATATCATTTTCCATGACCTCAAATATCATATCACAATAATATCTGAAAGGCAATAGCCTCATCACACGGCAAACATACTTTGCAAGGTGATACAGAAACAGCTGCCTGTAAAAGAACCAAAATGTAAATTGTTGATGCAACTTAAAGTAAAAAGAAAAATGTTGTTTTCAGTGTTGACCTTCAATTGTCTAGTCTCATAAATCTATATGCCATCAAGCCATATTGCATACATTCAGCAACAGTATGATAAGAGCATGTTCCAGACAAAACTGCTATGGTAGTTTGTGACCACGCTGTCCAGCTTAGAATTTGGTCTAAGAGTTACAATATTTAAAATTTTCATACGATAAAACCTAAAAATCCTGACTGCACGTTGCCTCTAAAGAATAATGGAAAAGATCATAAGCTCAAGTTAACTACTTTCCGGTTGACCTTCCAGAATACAAACAAGAATTAAGTTACTGTTTTAAGCAACATTAATATGTTGTCTTGTATCATTATATCAAAATACAACAAATCTATATGGATATTTTTCAACTTTTATATGCAAAACGCACCGCTAGGTTCTTTCGCAAGTAACGTGGCATGTCTTCATAATATTCACCTTCTTTGCATACTTTGCAAACTAAAGAGGTGTTCCATTGAAGCCTTTTATCTATACAATGCTCAACTATCCTGCATAAGGTCATCAATCAAGGCAAGGAAAGATAAGAAACAGAAATATGAAAAACAAATTCAAGGGAGCCATAAGTAAGAGTAAAAACTAAAAACCAACTGAAGGTGACTCAAAACTGTCACCATTACAATTAGACTAAAAGTGCAGGATACACATGGAATAGAGGCTCAAACTAAGAGCAAATAGTGGAAACCTATCCATCTGAAAGATAAATGGCCAAGTTTAACCAAAACAACTTTGAGTTTTTCAAAAAAATAATTGAAGATGATCAATAATAAATTGCCTTCTGCAGTCTCTGAAATCAGCAAAATAAAAATGCAACTGTGAATACAATCACAGGCTACAATGATTTTAGCAGATGTCAATAGGATTACATTTTGTGGCCTTTTAGCATAAACAAAAGAAAAATAAGTTCAATGCAAAAAATCAGCAATTTAAAACAGCAAAAGAAGAGAAGAAGCGCCGGTTAAAACAAGTTCCACATCAGGAAGCCAAGTAATCTAACCTTCTATGCCCCTCCTCTTTAGAAGTAGGAGTTGCTTGAAGCCTTTTAGGAAGGTTCTCCAACGCGCATTCCTATTTAATTGCCTTCAAAATAAATTGTTCCTCAACAGTCACTCAAATCCGCAGCATTTTGCCATAATTCACTCAACCTGCCACTAGTAAATAAACAATTTAATCACAACAATAAAAATGCCGTCAGTACAAAACCCACTTATCAACTGCCTAAAAAAACACATGAATGACGAGCCTTTACAAAATCTGGAAAAGCACAGTTCTAAATAAAGTATCTCATTCAAAATGCGCATTTAAATACACTAAGCTACAGCACATAAGCCATATAAATCACCCTTGAAAAGTATAACATTCAAAATCAGCTGAATTATAGTACCAAAATTGGATTAACAGAGTCAAGAATTAGATCAACAGCGCATAAATTTTAGTGTTCGCATAGGAATTTAATAGTGTTTTTAGCTTACAATATACTATACAATTCAGAAATGGAGAATTTTATAAAATCTAATATCTAGTGAAAAACTATTGTGGTGGATCGATTGAGCTGATAGGAGAAAAGAGAAGAGTAGAGTTACCTGATTTTTAACAAGTGATTAGCAGATCGAGTTACGGTTTGAAGCGGGAAGGAGAAATGAGAATTATCAAATGTTTGATTGGAATATAGACTAGTCCGTGATAGCGCCACACATTTTTGCCTACACTATGTACGTAGGATTTGCGACACATGCGAGTGGACATTGAAAATGGTACTGGTATCTATCTCTATGTTACAATACACTACTAGGTAAGATTTTTTGGAAGATTTGTGGATCTGAATATTCCTCCTCTAAAGAGTTAACCCCATAGTTTGATCGAACTAATTTTAAAAGGATGACTTTAATTCTTTCATTTTTTAAGGGCATTGACAACGTTCTCTTTGCATTCCTCTGCACCCAGATCAAAAATAGTCGCTCTGGGCAGAAAAATTGATGCGAGTCGCTTTTTCGAGAAGTTGGCAGTTACTGCTTTGGCCGGTTTTGAGTATGTGAAGGAGATTCTGGTCATCGCCGATGATTTTGACTCCACGGACATCAAGAAATCCATACAAGTTGTGTTGCATCAAATGTTAGGGAGAGCAGAAAAGGAGCACAGGGGAAATGTAGAGGAATTGATGAACACAGTGAGGAGGATAGAGAGGGTTGTATATGATCCAAAATTTTCGTCCCAATATGTAGCATCATATTCTAGGAGGTACTTCATTCACCTTGCTATGGCGGGACGGTCCATCTGACCACCACTGCACTTGAAAGCATTTCATTTCATGCGGCGGCCGCAGCACACCTCTGACCATCCATCGTCATCCGTCTTACCATTCGGGAGTGAGATGTCAGTCGGTTGTTTCTTATTTTATGCTTCTACGTTCATATTTTTATTTCAATCAAATGATTATGAATCGAAAAGAAAGTTTGAAACTAATTCAATTTGAATGTCTATAGTGAAGTTTGAAACTAATTCAGTGTTGTTTCTGTTGTGAAATAAAGATTGAATTACTTATTTTGTTATAGAACTAAACTTGAATTTAGTAGTATTTAACTAGAAGAAAAATATTTTATAGTAGAATGATTTTGAGAGAATTTAGAGAGAGTTTGGAGAGAATTTAGAGAACTATAATATTGAAAGAATTTGGAGAGTAATCTATCTTTTCTTCTTTTTTTTCTTAACCCCCTAATTAATGAATTTCAATCCCTTTATATAGAGATTTTCTTTTTACTATTTGAGTACTATTCTCTCACAAGCAATATATTGTTCATTCACAAGCAATATATTGTTCATTCACATTCATAATACTCCCCCTTGAATAACAATATTTTGCAACTGCCTCGTTAAAACCTTGCTAAATAAAACCCAGTGGGAAAAACTTTAGCTTAAGGAAAAAGAGTACAGTGCATGATATTCTCCCCCTCAAGTTGATATGTATAATCTTCCTTCACATAGTATGTAGATGTCGCATTCCAATATCGTGAACGTGCTTTCTAAAGATTGTAGTTGGAAGTGCCTTTGTGAAAAGATCAGCTGAATTCTGGCTAGACTGAATATACTTGATATCTATATGATTGTCTTTTATTAGCTCTTGAGTGTATGAAAAGAATCTTGGAGGTATATGTTTGGTTCTATCACTTTTGATATATCTTTCCCTTAACTGTGCAATGCATGCTGCATTATCTTCATATAAAATTGTTGGACTTTTGTTGATTGGAAAACCATAAGATTCTTCAATATGATGTGTCATTGATCTAAGCCACACACACTCTCTACTTGCTTCATGTAGTGCAATAATTTCAGAATGATTTGAGGAAGTAGTGACAAGCGTTTGTTTCTGGGAACGCCAAGAAATTGCAGTTCCATTATTTGTGAACACATAGCCTGTTTGAGATTTTGCTTTATGAGGATCAGATAAATGCCCTGCATCTGCATAACCAATCAATTCTTGTTTTGAATTGTTAGAATAAAATAAACCCAAATCAACATTTCCTCGAAGGTATCGAAGTATATGTTTGACCCCTTTCCAATGCCTTTTTGTTGGAGCTGAACTGAACCTCGCTAATAAATTAACTGTAAAAGAAATGTCAGGTCTAGTACAATTAGCAAGATACATTAGAGCTCCAATGGCACTGAGATATGGAAATTCAGGACCAAGAATTTCTTCATTTTCTTCACAGGGTCGAAATGGATCAGTTTCAATATTGAGTGATCTAACGACCATTGGAGTACTTAAAGGATTTGCTTTATCCATATTAAAGCGTTTCAAGATCTTTTTTGTGTAATTTGATTGATGCACAAATATCCCATTGTGCATTTGTTCAATTTGTAAACCAAGGCAATACTTGGTTTTTCCAAGATCTTTCATTTCAAATTCTTCCTTTAAGTATAATGTTGCTTCATGGATCTCATTTTCTGTTCCAATGATATTCAAATCATCAACATATACAGCTAAAATCACAAATCCGGATATTGTTTTCTTAATAAAAATGCATGGGCAAATAATATTACTCACATATCCTTTATTAATCAAATAATCACTTAAACGATTATACCACATGCGCCCAGACTGTTTTAACCCATATAAAGATCTCTGGAGCTTGATCGAATACATTTCTTTGGGTTTTGTACTTAATGCTTCAGGCATTTTAAATCCTTCAGGGATTTTCATATAAATGTCACTATCAAGTGATCCATACAAATAAGCAGTCACAACATCCATAAGACGCATTTCTAATTTTTTAGAAACTACTAGGCTAATCAGATACCTGAACGTAATTGCATCCATAACAGGAGAATACGTTTCATCATAATCAATTCCTGGCCTTTGTGAAAAACCTTGAGCTACAAGTCTAGCTTTGTACCTTATTATTTTATTTTTCTCATTTCTCTTTCGTACAAAGACCCACTTGTATCCTACAGGTTTCACAGTTTTAGGCATAGGAATAATTGACCCAAAAACATTTCGTTTGTTTAGTGAGTCCAATTCAGCCTGCATAGCATCTTTCCATTTTATCCAATCATGCCTATTTTGACATTCCATGACTGATTTTGGTTCAGGATCATCTTTGTCATTTATGATTTCATATGCAACAGTATATGACAATGTTTCATGACTTTCTTTATTTTCAATTTCTTTAGGGATATTTTCCTCACTATCAATATGATTATCTACTCCCTTTCTCTTTCGAGGATTTTTATCCTTAGAACCAATTGGTCTTCCACGCTTCTGGCGTGTTTTAGACTCATGAGTGTCTTTATTCTCAGGTTTTATTTCTGGAATTTCAATACGAGCAGGAGCATTGGCTGCTGGTATATATGATTTAGTCACTCTTTTTGTATCAGTAAATGCATCTGGCAATTGATTTGCAATTGCTTGTAAGTGCACAATCTTTTGCACTTCTAATTCACATTATTTTGTGTGAGGATCCAGATGCAATAATGATGGTTCATTCCATGAAATATCCCTTTTCCCTTCTTTCTCCCCTTTTCCTAATGTTGGGAAAACAACCTCATTAAATTGGCAATCAGCAAAACGTGCTGTAAAAACATCACCAGTTAGAGGTTCAAGATATCTAATAATCGAGGGTGTTTCAAACCCAACATAAATTCCCAATCTTCGTTGAGGACCCATTTTTGTGCGCTGAGGTGGCGCAATGGGTACATATACTGCACAACCAAAAATTTTGAGATGGGAAATATTTGGCTCTTGACCAAATGCCAATTGTAGTGGGGAGTATTTATGATATACACTAGGTCTGATGCGAATTAATGAAGCAGCATGTAGGATTGCATGACCCCAAACTGAAATGGGAAGCTTTGTTCTCATTATTAATGATCTAGCAATAAGCTGAAGTCGTTTAATCAATGATTCAGCTAAACCATTTTGAGTATGTACATGGGCAACAGGATGCTCAACAATGATCCCAGTAGACATACAATAATCATTGAATGCTTGAGATGTACATTCACCAGCATTATCAAGTCTTACCCTCTTGATTGTATAATCAGGGAATTGTGCTCGTAATTTAATAATTTCAGCAAGCAACCTTGCAAATGCAACATTACGAGTTGACAATAGACAAACATGTGACCATCTACTAGATGCATCAATTAATACCATAAAATATCTGAATGGTCCACATGGTGGGTGAATTAGCCCACATATATCACCTTGAATTCTTTCAAGAAACATAGGTGATTCATTTTGAATTTTAGATGGTGAAGGTCTCAAGATTAATTTTTCGAGAGAACAAGCTGTACATGGCATTTCATTTGATTGAGGAATTCTTTGCCCCTTCAAGGGATGCCCATGTGAATTCTCAATTATCCTTCGCATCATTACTGATCCAGGATGACCTAATCTGTCATGCCATAAATTTATTATTGAAGGATCATAAGATTTTTCTTTTACTGCCATATTTGATTCAATTACATGTATATGCATGTAATGCAATCCATTAGGGAGTTTTGGCAGTCTTTCCAATACTTGTATTTTTCCTGATTTATAGGAAACTATATTTAAATATTTGTTACCATTTATAGTAATAGATTGGGTATCACACCCATTTCGATATATGTCATCAAAACTCAACAAATTTCTTGTTGATTTTGGTGAAAACAAAGCTTCATCAATTATAAACTTTGTTCCATTTGGTAACATAAATTTAGCTTTGCCAATTCCTTCAATCAGATCTACAGGACCTGATATTGTTTTTACAACTGCCTTTGTGGGCTTTATTTCAGAGAAATAATCTCTATTTTTTAAGATAGTATGTGTAGTACCACTATCTGGTATGCAGAGATCTCCAATATTGTCTTTATGTTGAGTACAATCCATATTAAACTTCAAAATAGATAAACACAAAATTAATCAATTAAGGTAAAAACATAAAATAATTGTAAAGTAGGACATTTTATTTAATTTAAAAATAACATACATGACAATAACATATTCTTCAGAATCAAACAAGTAATAACAATATATTTAAAATTAGAGATGTCTCAATTTCCATTGTTAGTAAAATCATCAGTAAAATCAGAAACATCTAGATGAGTTCTATCATTAACATGAGTATGATGCTCATTGAAGTTTATTTCCTTTTCTTTGCCTTTCAATGATGCCTTATAAAGTTGGCAAAGATGTGGTGGTGTTCGATAAATTCGTGACCAGTGTCCTTTACTACCACATCTGAAACACACAGTTTCAGACTTATGTTGAGGCCTTTCTTGAACACCACTGATGACTGATTTTAACTTCTTTTGAGGTTGAGTCTGAGTTTGTTGTGGAGTATTACTATATTTATTTCCATGACCATGGCCAAAGAATTGACCTCTTCCACGTCCACGACCTCTACCTCTCCCACGTCCACGGCTATTGTAATTTTTATATCTAGAATAATTTGTAGCATTTGCTTCTGGAAATGCTATTGAGCTAGTGGGACGAGACTGATGATTTTTCATCAAGAGTTCATTATTTTTCTCAGCTACCAGTAGACATGAAATTAGTTCAAAATATTTTTTAAATCTCTGCATCCTGTATTGTTGTTGCAGTGTAACATTTGATGCATGAAATGTGGAGTAAGTTTTCTCCAGCATATCCTCATCTGTGATTGTTTGTCCACAGAATTTTAATTGTGATACTATTCTGAACATTGCAGAATTATAGTCACTCACTTTTTTGAAATCTTGAAAGCGTAAAGCTCTCCATTCATCAGTGACTACTGGTAGTATTACATCTCTTTGATGATCATATCTGTCTTTTAGATCCTTCCAAAGAACACTTGGATCTTTGACAGTCAAATATTCACATTTTAATCCTTCATCAAGATGACGACGGAGAAAAATTATAGACTTGGCCTTATCTTGCAATGAGGTGTTATTATTTTCTTTTATGGTATCAATTAACCCCATTGATTGAAGATGCATTTCTACATCTAGAATCCAAGACATATAATTTTTTCCCGTGATGTCAAGAGCAACGAACTCAAGCTTTGCTAGATTTGTCATTATGATAACTAATAAAAAAAATATAACTCAATTAGAATTCATAAATTTGATGACTACTAAAAAAAAATCAAACATGATCAGAATTTACTAATTAATTATATCATGAATGAATATTGCAAGAAATAATAGTGGTACAAAAAATGATATAATAATACTTCAAATTATATCAAATAGAAAATCATCTTCCATATTAATTATTCCTAAAACTATTATAATAGTCATGATCAAAACGCAAATATAAATATACCAAATCATGTTTACAATTTAGAGTAAAGAGAGAAAGAGAAAATGTATGAATTTGTGTGAATGAATAAAATTTATAGCTCATCTATTTATAATAAAAAAATATAGCCGTTTATTACCGTTGGTAATAAAAATATAACCGTTAGATTTTTTTTTTTTAATATAATATATTGAGAAATAAATTATATAAAGTAAAACCAATAAATAATGTTGATATGATTATTTATAGCAAGTGAGTTAACATAATGATATGTATAAATATGGGGCAAAACCGTCCATTAATATAAAATGGGGTATAGCCTTCCATTAACATAAATAATAAAAAATAAATGTGCATAAATATAAATTGGTAGGAGGCATAGCCATCCATAAGGTTAGAACCATTTCTTGCAATATTTGCATCAATGGTGTAGTTAGTAAAATAAAATAAAAATAACAATTAATATAAAGTTAGATTGAAGAAATAAATATAAATATATAAATTAGTAGGAGGCATAACCATCCATTATAATATATAATCAACTAATATATTCATAAATATTAAATATTAAGAAATATGTACCTTATTATTTTGATCGAGAGCTCCTCGTGCTGATAACGTGTTGTGAAATAAAGATTGAATTACTTATTTTGTTATAGAACTAAACTTGAATTTAGTAGTATTTAACTAGAAGAAAAATATTTTATAGTAGAATGATTTTGAGAGAATTTAGAGAGAGTTTGAGAGAATTTAGAGAACTATAATATTGAAAGAATTTGGAGAGTAATCTATCTTTTCTTCTTCTTTTTCTTAACCCCCTAATTAATGAATTTCAATCCCTTTATATAGAGATTTTCTTTTCACTATTTGAGTACTATTCTCTCACAAGCAATATATTGTTCATTCACAAGCAATATATTGTTCATTCACATTCATAATAGTTTCTTATTTTTTGTTTGGCAATTTTTTTTTATTTATGCTTTGTTGAATGGGAAAAAAGAAATCATAGTTAAAATGGGCCATAATGAATATTTTGAAAGTTTGCGACCCTCGTGACTGGGCGCAAGATTTTAATGGGTTGGAGAGAGACTTAAGAACTTCGAGGTTGATGCAATTTAATCTTTCCGGCCATTGTAGATATCATTTTTTTATGTCACAAAATAGTGAGAATGAAGTGGGGGAGAAATTCAAAGCGTAAATAGAGGCGAGAATTTGTGTGTGATTCTTGATTTATTTCAAGAAGCACAAAAAATCAACTGACGAACATGAAAGGTTACAAACCAAGCACAAGGAAGCTCACACACGTGAACACCAACCCAAAAGCACTTCAATCACAGTACATGATTGTCTATGCAACACCCTCACAATTGCAGCTCACCTTTATTCCCTGTGCTACTTACGAGAGTCCTCTTGCATTGAGTTCGATGTATAGTAGCATATTGCCAACAAGAAAGGCACTTGCAGAAGCTCTGAGCTCAACATTTGATGACTTGTCTATTGTATTCTGAAAGGAGGAAAGAGTTTTTCCATTTATTGTAATGGATATTCTTAAGTGGTGGAAACTTGTTTTCATTTTAGCTTAGTCAAACATAACTTGTCTTACAATAATATTGGTATATATACTTGATGAAATATATATATATATGAACTACATAATCTAAATAGTGCAACGGAGTTGAAATTAAATACCGTCAACATGATTTTTTATTTTTTTAAATTGTAAGTATTTTTTTAAAAAAAATTACCTTACTGTTACATATATCATGCATTTAATTAGAATTGTTCAATGAAAAGATTAAAACTAAAAGAATATACAATACTTTAGATTGACATATATAATAAACACATATAATTAGCAAATAACCATTTCTTTTGGAAGGTACGATAGGAGTCATTGTCACTAACAAGAATTGCTACCAATTTATATATGGGAAATTCTAAGATAATTTTGTTTTTCATGTAATTTATTTTTATTTTAAATATACTTTACTTTTTTGTTATTTAGTGGGTCTGTGATATATTGTTTATGTCAAGACCCGTGACATTTATTATTACTCATTATTATAGATAAAGATTGGTGTTGTAGTCCCTAACATTAATAGTGTGTTGTAGGCCAATGAATTTTCCCAAATGCCCCCTCCTGTTAATAGCCTCCTATATTTGGGGGCAAAAAAAGGCATATCAATTTTTTTATCATTTTGCTGGTTATGACACACGATTCATGTTAGGACTCGTAACATGTATCATTAAACACTACAATAGATAAAGATTGGTGTCACGGGCCTCAACATGAATAGTGTGTCAGTAGGCCTGTGAATTTTTCAAAATGCCCACTCTAATTGACCCTGGGTATTGGGGGGCAAAAAAGGCAATTCAATTTTTTTTATCATTTAGCATGCCCCGTGACATACTATTATGTCAATGCTCGCGACATGTATCACTACCCATTCCTATGGATAAATATTGGTGTCACGGACTTGTGAATTTCCCAAAATGCCCTCATCTAATTGATAGCCCCTTATATTCGAGGGCAAAAAAGCCACTTCAATTTTTTTTTGTTATTTAGTGGACTCGCAATATATATAATTACCCATTGCTATAGATAAAGATTGGAGTCTCAAGACTCGGCTTGAATAATGTGTCGCGGGTGCATAAATTTCCTAAAATGCCCCCTCCAATTGATAGCCATATATTTGGGGTAAAAAAGGCACTTAAATTTTTTTTATTATTTAGCGAGTCCACAACACACTATTTATGTCAGGGCTGCAACATGTATCCTTATCCATTGTTATAGATAAAGATTGGTGTTGCGGGCCCCAATAAGAACAATGTGTCACGGGCCCGTGAATTTTTCAAAATGCCCTCTCTTGTTGATAGCACCCTGTATTTGGGGTAAAAAAGGTATTTTAATTTTTTTATCATTTAGCGGGCCCATGACACATTGTTCATGTCAAGGCCTGTGACATGTATAATTACCCATTGCTATAGATAAAGATTAGAGTTATGGGCCCCAACATGGATAATGTGTCACGAGCCCATGAATTTTCTAAAATTCCCTATCCAGTTGATAGCCCCCTTGTATTTGGGGTAAAAAAGACACTTCAATTTTTTTGTCATTTAGTGGGCTTGTAACACTGTTCATGTTAGGGCCTACGACATTTATCATTATGCATTGTTATGGATAAAGATTGGTGTCGTGGGTCTCGACATGAACAATATATTACGGGCACGTGAATTTCGAAAATGCCCCCTCTTTTGTTGATAGCCCCTTGTATTTGGGGAAAAAAAGGCATTTTAGTTTTTTTGTCTTTAGTGGGCCCATGACACACTATTCATGTCTAGGCCTGTGACATGTATAATTATCCATTACTATGGATAAATATTGGAGTCGCAGGCCCCAACACGAATATTATGTCATGGGCCCATGAATTTTCTAAAATGCCTATTCAAGTTAATAACCCTATATTTGGGGGTAGAAAAAGTACTTTAATTTTTTTATCATTTAGTGGGCCCACAATACATTGTTCATGTCGGGCCCATGACATGTATCATTATCCATTGTTATGGATAACGATTGGTGTCATGGGCCTTTAAATTTTTGAAAATGCCCTCCTCTAGTTGATAGCTCCTTATATTTGGGGCAAAAAAGACATTTTATTTTATTTTTTGTCATTTAGTGAGCCCGAGACTTGTATCATTGCTAAGGGTAAGCATCGGATGGGTCGGGTGGCACAAATACTTAAAACCAATTGATTTTTAGAAGAATAATTTTAGGCCCAAACCGATCCAACTAAGGGGAAGAACCCAACTTTTCGAAAGCCAAAAATAATTGGGTTTGGTCGGTTTGGAACTTGGTTTGGGCTTAAATAGATTAGGCCCATTTTTTTTGCTACAAGAATAAAATAACTAAATTTATATACCGATTTCATTAATATATTTGGGCCAAGCCCATACATTTACACTATCCAAATATTACATTTGTTGTATACAAATACTATAACTTTAGATACAAAAAATAGTTAAGTTTTAATTACAAAAACAATTAAAGCACTACATTCTGCATAAAAAAAATAAATAAAGCATACTAATATTGCAGGCTCAAGAATTGCTATCCACCATATTACAATCTACTATTGACATTTATAGCAATCTGTCTAAAAAGTGCTAAAAAATAAACTGTAAAATTTAAAAAATCCAATTGCAACAGATTCATATATTTGTAATTCAACTGCAGAGTTCATTTGCAAATAACAAGCCCAATTTCAATTACAAAAAATATTCATAGATTACTATATGAAAATAAAAGTAGCAAACAAAGAGTAGACTCAAGATGCTTATAATCAAATCATGTTTAGAATAGAGCTCTATTTTCTAGCAGCAAAGAAAACAACCACCTAGTGAAATAGAGCACATCATTCTAATTTATATCAAAAAACATAAAAGGGGTAGAAGCATCATCATTGCCAAAAACATATTAAAGAGGCTCATAAAAGCGCATTTTCAACATCAAGATGTAGCCACATTTATGGTAACTAAACTAAAACAAAAGCCACCAAAGAAACTTAAGCATGCATACTTTGAATCTATAAAAAGACCTAAGGGTAGAGGTGTCATCATGACCTCTTTTATACGTTCAAACACAATTAGAGATACTGCAACATCAACACAAACACCTCAACTGAGGCACATCAGGTTGGTCACAACAACTAAAGGAGGCAAGCAGATAAAAATGGCACAAATTTATACACAGAATAAGAGATAATTCAATAAATTTGTAGTGAGCTAAAGAAGGGCCACTGCCCATTAGTTCAACATTTGCAAAGAAAATAAATAAGTAGATTATTAGAATTTGTGCAAGCATGTGATTAAATGAACTTAAAGAAAGAATATAATTGAGAAATGAATTAAAGCATAACCTTTTTCAAAAGTCTCTATCTCTTTTAAAGTTTCTTCCACCCCAACTATTTGGTTTGGCATTCTAAGCCAATCCTATGGACAAATCAATGCTTCAACTATTTTTGGACTTAATGAACTCCGAAAAGAATTAAGAACACGACCAGAAGTACTAAAATAAGACTCAGAAGTCACAATTGATGCAAAAACAGTTAGAACATCTCTAGCCATATAATAAAGAATTAGGAACCTCTCAGAATTTAACTTACACCATTTGAGGATATAAAAAGCTCCCTTATTTTCCACAACTACCTCAATAAGATATATTTTAATTTATGATAATTTACTTCCACCCATTCCAGATTCCTATTTATGCTTCTTGAATCTGGCTTTTATTAAAGACATCGTATTCCCACAAGTTGCCAAATCAGTTGCAGAACCTAACTGAGTAGTCTGGATTAACTAACTACCAGAACCAGACTTAAAGGCAGTAGATGAAGCATATGAAGACATATAATCATCAAATAAAAGATGCATATCAAACTTCATGTTAATGAATAGACTGCTTCCAACCCTATCATCACCATGCATTTAATAAAAAGAAAATGCAAGAAACTCCAGTTTATATCGAGGATCAAGGTTTGTAGCAAAAAAGATAAGAGAGTTCATTTTCTGTGGATCTCCCCAATATTGGCCAAATTTTTGTTTCATGTTGATGCCCATTTTATGAACAAACATATCAGAGGATGATTGCCACTCAATAATCATGCAATTCAAATTAGAAATTTCAGAGAAAAAACTATTTGTTGTCACATAATTAGAACCAGAAATCTTGACAGTTATATAATAGAACACCTTTAACTTACCAACCATTTTATTAACAGATTGCCAGTCAAGGAAATTCGGTATATCATCACCTAAATCATCTTTGAATGAGGTTGTCTCCTTATATTTGTCAAAAGATTTCTCAAATAAATATGCAATTTATAACATTATGTAGGTGGAATTCCACTTTATAAGGACATCAAGAGACAAAGCATTTTGACTCCACCCCAATCAACTTAGAAATTTCTCTAAATTTCCTCTGCCTAGTAGGACTATTTTTAATGTATCTTATTGCCTCTCTCACTTTTTTTACAAACACATTAACCTTTTTTAACCCATCATTCACAATTAGATTCATAATATGAGTTATATATCTTATATTTAAGAATTTTAATCTAATAGAAGAGGCCCTCAACTTAACATTTTCTTTTTAAAATACCCAATTATAGTGTCATTAAAGGAAGTATTATCAACTGTGATTGAGAATACATTTCTAATTATCCAATCTATTAAACTATTCTCTAAAGCCTTAGTAAGGTATTCCCTCCTATGAGATGTAACTAGGATAAAGGATGTTATCTTTTTATGCAAATTTCAATTATCATCAATGAAGTGAGCAGTCACACACATGTAATTTATTCTTTAATTGGTTCAAAAAATTAGTAGTGATATTGATTCTCTGACGGTGTTCCTTCATAAAATTTTTTAGCTTCACCCTCTTAGACACAAATATATCATAATAGTCCCTACTTATAGTCCACTTAGAGGATATTTTAAAGCGTGGACATGTAACAGACATGAAGTTCTTGAACCTACCCCCTCAACAAATTTAAATGGTAATTCATCAGTTATTACCATTTGTGCAAGTGATTTTCTAATAGCCTCTTGCTCAAATTTCCATGTTCCTATGCAAGCATTTTGTGTTTTATCCTGTGCCTCCACCCCAATAATTTTAAATGTTAATAGTGACTATCTAGCATCTTTACTATGAGAAAATTTTAAGAAGTCATAACATGGTTTTTTAAAGAAGAAGTTCCATGTTTTTTAGAGTGAGCATTGTAAGAGGAAGCACAATAAATACATTTACCCATTGATGACAACATCATTCTCATCCTTAATTCTCTAAAAAAACTAATAGATTGCAAATTTTGGTTCAGTCTCTTTTCATTTTTTAGCAACAGGCTTAGGCTGACCTTAAGTCTTAGTCTGATTACCAGCAGGTGCATTTAGGGCTTCCACCACTTTAGGGTTTGAACCAGTGACATTATTATTTCCACTGGTGTTCTCCATCTCCATGAAAAAAACATAAAAGAAAAATAAATATAATCAAATCATAGATTGTTATCTCATTTTATCAATTATATACCAAATAAAAACAAAATGAATTTATTTATACCTTATTTTAGCTGCTAATGCTTCCACTAAGATCATAGTGAATCTTCCATCCTTTTTTTTTTCCAAAATTTATAAAGTTATAACTCAATTTTGTAAAGCTTATGCTTATACCCCTTTTTTGTGTTATAACTTTAAGCTTCCACTCCTTTTTTGTGTTATAACTTTAAGCTTCCACCAATAGGAACTTTAGAAGCAATCACAGATTCATAACAAAATGAAGAAAAAAATTGTTATTTTTCAAAAGCCACAAACATGATTAAAAAAAAAAAAAATACATAGATCATTATTAGAAATGAGAATACAAACATATAAACATCAACATAAACTATTTTAATTCTTTGGTGATATCCAAAGTTTATTTAAAATAAACAGATATACAAAAAATATATCATCTATAAAAATAATATAAAATTAGAGATATAAAAAAATGAATTATAGATCTATAAAAAATTATTACAGATCTACGAAAAATTATTACAGATCTATAAAAAACTAAATTTTTTTTATAGATATATAAAAATATATAAATTTCTTAATTTTAAAAAACTATCTAAACTCACATTTATTTTGACATAGAGTCAGAGATAATAAATAATAGTATAATATTGTCAAATTATTTTTTTACCAAATTAACCAAAATAAATTTGATATGTATAAAAAGACACAATTTTTTAACTTGCATGTTAGATCCATCTAAAATCATAACAGATCTATAACTATAACATATATATATATATCGAGGAGTACATATGCCTTTTACTTTTTTTTTTGGACCATTTAAGCATAAAATTATATTATTACTGTGATTTTAGCCCTTCTATTAACAGCAAGACTAATGTCTGTTATATGTGGAAAATATTAAAAAAATTCTACAATATAAAATAAAATTGGAATCCACTTTTGCTAATGGATGGTAACTCAGCCACGCATGATGGGTTTGCCAAAGGAAAGTATAATAAGTTTTCTTTAAGTTTAAATTCTTGGTGAGATGGTGGTGGTTTAATCTCAGTACTAACATCCGATTCTAAATGGGTGCTTCAGTTTTTAGAGTTTTTTTTTGTTGTTTGTTGTTCTTCTTTTTGTGGATTTAGTGGTGGCAATGGTGGTGGTGGTGAAGAGCTAAATTGATGGGTGTTAAGAGCTTCTTGAACTAAATTCTTCAGTTCTTGCAAAGCTTTCTTCTTAACATTAGAAAGATCAGTAACGATATTACTCTCTTCTTTAAAAGAAACCTAAGGTTAAGGAATCTTTTGCTACTATTGTCCTTCAATTTGATTCTCTTTTCCAGCAGCACCATTAGCAATTGCAATGACAACCTCTTCTTTAGTAATTTAAGATTCAACCTTTTCCTCAAATTTATCCTCTAAAGACGGTGGTGGAGATGAGGACTATAATTCTTCTTTCTCCATCATTGTTGCCAGAGACTTGGATTCTTGCTCCATATAGGAGGTGGATGTGACACTTCTTTCTCTTGTCTACCATAGGTGGTGGTTATGGGGTTATTTCAGTTTCTTTTTCCTCAACTAAAAGAGGTGGCGGTGGAGGTGGAGGAGCTTAGTCCTTTGGCAGTGGAGTGGAGATGGAAGATTCTTGGGACATGTTTGGAGATGAAAAAAGAGAGATATAAGGGAAGTGATGGAAAGGCAAGGAAAGAAAGAGTTTTTTCACTGTGTTTTATTTGCCAAATGAAAGTGTAAAATGTAAAGAAAGGAGAAAGAGTTCTGTCACTGTGATTTATATTATGAATTATTTCTTGTTGAAATGGATGAACAAGATTTTTTTGCTAAAGCTGCAAACTTAAACTTACCTGTGTATATTGTGGTTGAAGATGACAGGACATTCCTCCTCTTGACTTCAAAACACTTTAAATTCATTCTTTGTTTTTTATTACTACTGAGTGCCAATGCACTTCTTCTTTAGGCTCTACTCGAGAACTTTCTTTTTTTTCATTATTAATCTTCAACAATTGCAAACTTTAAAGATTAGAAATTTTCATTATTATCGAATCTTGTTTGGTTTGACACAAACCATGAAATTTTAAAGGCTCTTTGATATTTGTTTCTTGTTGCTACACTTTGCTTTGTAATTTTTTAGGCTCGTGTGTAGACGGTCGAGTTTAGCACATGACTAAGATTTTAGTAACCGTGACACTGTTTGAGCTCAGGACTCTAGAGAACACACTAACCATTGTCACAAAGACATGGCATGGAGATGAGAAGTTGCCATCCAGGATAATAATTGGGACTAATAAAAATGGTGGTACTTGATTCTCTAAAAGAAAACTAGCACCACAACCAAGAGATTCTGGATACGGAATACCAACTTTTTTCAGTCTTGTGTTCATTTATAATTGCTTTATAAATTACTATGTTATCCTTTATTTACATGCAATTTTATATAAATCCTTATTTAAAACAATTAACTCTAGACAAACTAGTCATGACAATACATGTAAACAATGCATTCATCACAATCCCTAGGTTAGTCTAGTTTACATTAATTTTAATTAAATGAGCTAAATTTACATGTTTTTATTTGTAAGTGAGCCTAAAGACCAATGAGTCTAATTCTTATTCAATTTAATTAATTGAACCTAAGTCTATTTATTTTAATTCTAAAAATGGGCCTAAATTTACAACTTATGAAGTATATGGGCCTAATTTCACATGTTTTAATTCTAAAGTGATCTTTAAATCTATAAATTATGGAAAAAGGCTTAACTTAAATGGGCTAAGTCTAAATTAATTAAATTAAGTGGGCCAATGTCTAAATTAATCTAAATAGGCCTAAATTGATTTTAAAATTCAACCTAAAAATCCAATTAAAAGCTTATTTATTAAATGAGTTAAAACCTAACGTGAGCTTGTGGCCCAAAACACACAAAAATCAACAAACAAGCCGAAAAACATAAAAAAAATCAAAACAATCAAATAAAAAAGATTAAACATGCAATTAAATTATTACTTCTAAAAAACCTAATTTTAATTAACATGCAACCTAAATTAATTGACTGTCTTCATTGATTTTAATTAGAGTTTATCAAATTGGACCTAATTTACTAATTAATTTTTTAAGAACATGAGAAATCTAGACTTTTCATTATTCCCACATCAGGGTTATTACAAAATCTAACAAAAATAATAAAGAAAATAAAATTAAAATTACAACCTTTGAGAAAATAAATTAAACAAACTCAAAACCTAAAAAACAATAAAATAAACTAAATAGAGTAAGATAAATATTAAATCGGGATCTTTGACTTTTGGCTTTTATTCATGGATTCTCCATGGGTTTTTTTGGTTCAATCATGTATTCATCACCAGAAACATGAAACACAAAGAATAAAAAAAAAAAGAAAATAAGATTAGAATTAATGAACAAAGAAAAAAAATGAAAATTGAACAAAAAAAACACATAAATAATAAAATAAAAAATAATAAAATGATATAAAAAAAGAATTAGTAAAAAGAAAGGAGTAATGCTATGAAGATGTTGTTTGAATGCTTCTCAAAATGGGATTTCACTATTTTGAGAAAATTGACTCTGTGTTTTTTTTATTTTAGAACTTTGAAAAGAACATATTTTTACTTTGAAAAGGTTTTTTTGAAACCTACAGTAGAAGGTTAGGTCTTTTCTTTTCCTCTGTGTTTTTTCAGTCAATCCTTTTTTTTTTGTAGTAGCTAATTAGTTTTTTTTTCTCTCTTTTTTTCATAAATCCCCCCTCTTCTCTGTCAATTTTTTCATTTGATATCTTGTTCCTAAGCTAACCACTTACGTGATCACAACAGCCCTAATCCCTTCCTTCCTAAAAATAAACAGGATAAGAATTTTAATTTTAAAAAAAGAAGATTATACACATAAGAGACACGTACTGGACCGAACCCTACTCAAATAAATTTATTTATTAAAATAAATTAAATTTGGACTAATCACAATAAAAAAAAGATTTTTACTGAAAATTTTTAGCGCCTCGGCATTGCAAAATACCAATTAGCATTATGTAATGCCAATTGGTGTTATGTAATGCCTATTGGCATTACATAATGCTGATCGACATTGTGTAATGTCGATTGACATTACACACATTTTCAAATATGCCCTTGCAAAATTCATTTTTTTTGTAATTAAACCCAAAAAATGTTGCAATTTAGTCCTTGAAATCATGAAACTTAACACTAGAGGTCAATTTATGACTAAATTTTCATTATAGAGGCTTTTGTTGTATTCATGCATAAATGCATCCTGAAATTGTGTGCTTATAGTTACCCCTCTTTGTCGCTAATTGCTTGACAAATTGTAGTAAAGCAATAGAAGCACACAATTTCGAAGGAAGGAATTAGGGTACTTAATTGTATCCTAATTAATGGATTGATACTTAAATTGTTGTGTAATTTTTAAGCAAGATGCTATGTTTAGCATGCTTCACTATATTTCCTATAGAACGTCTAGTGAGATATATGCAAATGAGTTTTACTATATTCCTTATGGGACGTTTAGCATTTCATGGCTTGAGAACATGTTATAGCTCCTATGGAATGTCTAGCAATGATACCATAACTACTGTGTAGTGTCTGGTGAACTGCACTATACTCCTTTTGGGACATATAGTGATAATGGATTTCGTTATATTCCCTGTGAGATGTTTAATAAAATATACATAATGATTCTTGCTATATTCCTTGTTGGACGTTTAGCGATTTATGATTTGAAAAATGTGCTATAGTTCATGTGAAATGTCTAGTAATGATACTATAACTACTGTGTAGTGTCTGGTAGATCAAAAGATTTGAAAATTCATGTTATAACTACTTTATAGCATATAACATATTGAATTTGAAATTCATGTTATGACTACTGGGCAGTGCATAACGAAATAATATGAAATTTCTGTTATAACTACTGTGTAGCATATAGCAAAATGAATTTAAAATCCTTGACAAAAATGATGATGTATGTAAAATGAAAAAATTGAATTCTGTAATTATATCCTGTATTCTGTACTTGACAAAGGATTTTAATTTTAATACAGAATAACTATGTAATTAGTAATTCTGTGAATTATTAATTAATGATATGAATTTCATGAGTTAATTATGAATGAACCAAATTGTAAGGAAGAAATTTGGACTTAAATGCAAGCCAGTTTTGGTATATCAAAATGGATATTTTCCATCCTATATACTTCATTGTTGCATGTCATGTTCCATTTCTCATTCCATCTTCATTTTCTTTTCCTTTCATTTTCTCTTTGCATTGGTTTTTTCTTTCTTTGATTACTTGATCATTTGACAACCGATTTGCAATTCGTCAGATCCTATGGCTGCCTCGCGATACAGACCACATAGAGAAGAAAAAATTCCAATAGATCTAATTATTTTGTCTCCCTATTTTCCTCAAAATAGTCTTGGACTTCAAGAAGGCTTTACCATCCTCCCTCTAACTTACCTACATTTACATAGGTGTACAGATGTGGGTAATGAGGTAATATTTCCTCATTTCTATTTATTTATGCAAAAAATTATTTATAAAGTTAGTAATCAGAGTCAATTTCAAAATGAAAATTAGTATGCACATTATTCAAATTAAATTAGAAACTGATAAAAAATGCATGAAATTTTGAAATTAAACCCTGAAAATATGAAAATTTTAGCTCAGGTTTGCTATATGTCCGATCGAATGTCTGGAATCCCGATAAGAAGTCTGAATTTTTTATTGCCATCCAAATTTTCGGTCGGTATTATATAATATCGATCGACATTACGTAATGTCAACAACATTCCATTTTGCCTACTAAATTTTTTATTTTTGAATTTCATCCAAAGATCGATGAAATTCATGGGTTGTTTTCACATAGCTCGAGAATTATTTCACGGGTTGCCAGTGAATGTGGCATAGTTGATCTGGACCTTATGTTTTAGACAATTCATCGTTGTGTTTCTAATAGTTCGAGGCAGATCTGACCGTTATTCTTTATTTTCTTTGATTGAGTGGTGGATGGACACCACCCACACTTTTCACACTCAAAATAGGGGAACTGACTATTTCTCCTATGAGCTTTTCTGCCATCACTGGGATTGCCTTTGGAGGAACTCCTGTTCCTTTTGACATTAATTATTGCAGTCTTCCTGAAGATGCATGGAGTCAATATGTGTGTAACTTGATTAGGTTCATCCCGATATGGAAGAATTGAAAAAAATATTCTCCTTTCTTCTCTAGTCGAGGGATTCAGATGTCTGCCCACTACTACTCCTCGTCAGATTGCTCAAAAGGTGAGGTGTCTCCTCCTTATACTACTAGGCATGACTCTTTTCTACGAGATTGGTTGTGAGGTCAACATTGCTTTACTCGGCCCACTTTAGGTCGAGTTGCTACCCTTGATTGGGGATCTACTGCATTAACCTATCTTTACTACAGACTAGATACCATTTATAGAGGTGCTATCACGATGTGTGGCTTTTAGCACGCCTTGCATTTACGTTCTCTTTTTTTTACATGATTTACTGATTTATTTTTTCTTTTCTAGATTTGGAGTATAGAGATCGGGTTGATTTAGGGTTTCAATGTTATTAGCTTCGACATGAGTCTCCCTCTGATATAAAGATTGGGTTCTTCCCATTTGGCTAGTGTTAAAAATATTCTTTAGACCTATTGTGATAAGATAAACTTCATTAAGTGGCACCTGTTAAGAAAGAAAAATCATCAGTATTTTATAATGCAAGTTAAAATTAATTAATATAATTTGAAAATTAATTCCGATTGGCTGGAGGGAGCTGATGATGTCCAAAGATACGATTTTATGGCTGGAGCAGTACATTTTGAGTCCATGAGGATTTTACTCCCTGGATATGGTTGTTAGATATGGTATCTAGGGGAATAAATTTATCGCTGGTCTTTTGGACCTTCATGACATCGTATTCCTTTTGATATCCCTCCTTGGATGTTACATAGCTCGTACCTGATGGGTTTAGAGCTGAGAGGGGTGCTATAGGGATATGCTGCCTCGACTTTACTTGAGCAATCTCGCCATTACTGGCAGTTTATTCATAAGAACCTCCTAGAGCATTTTCGCATTGACCATCTTAAGGTAACTTCTGATAATTTCATTTATTCCTTTAGAACCCATAAATAACTCATTCTTTTTATAGTTTAAGGAGATTGGTTCCCCTACTATTGAGGCGATGGGGGATTACACCGAGATTGCTCAAAGGACCGAGACTACTCCTGATACTGAGAGATCTGAGCCTAGACTTAGTCATACACACTATACTCAGCATATTGGGACTAGTCATAAGGGGGCTTTTGTTGGTGCTATCCTTGGTGATGTCTCTCTTCTGGACATGTCTATGCTTGATTAGGCTCCTACTATTCAGACTCTGATTGAGTAGTATATGCACTTTAGCGATGCTCAGCTTCCTAGCTTTTCTTCGACAGATACTTCTCATGTGAGTCTATCTGACTTATTTCTTGCATGATCTATACACTTGACATGAATGTTAATAGAAAATTTTATAAAAGAGGTTCCCCAGACACAGGTAGAGTATTTGTATGGTCTTGCCTCATCTCAAAGGTTATTTACTATGTAGGTCATAGATAGTTGGCGAGTAAGTATATGCATTGAAAAATGCAAAGTGTATGCATGTTGTGCATGAAATGATATGACATTTCCCTTATGTGTAGAGTTACTCCAGTGGTTTAGAGCACAAGAATGAGATGCTTCACCAGCAGCTTGTAGACTTGGGCATTGATCCTCATAGTACTAGGACTTCATCTACTAGATCTTTAGATACTTATCAACAGGATGATCTGACTGGAGGATGGAGACCTTGGCCCAATTCGAGAGCTTATGATGACTAATTAGGACTATTTTTATTTCTGACTCTCATCGTGCTTGTATCTGACTATTTATGTAGTATTATTACTTTCTGGATTCTACACTGTTCTAAGTACTATTATATATCACTTGAACTGGTAGCTACTTTTGAGTAAACTTCTTCCATTAAAATCCTTCTAACAATGGATAATGCTGAATAATCAAATAAATAACCAATTAATTAAAAAGATAAATAATGAATATTATCCTTTTAATAATTGTTTATTTGTCCTTATCTCTTTTAAATTCTATCACCTCATTTTATCCATATTCCTTGAACAAATATAATCCTTTTCTCATATGGACCCATTTTCCTTCTCTATATAAAGAACACATAAGGGGCATTATTCCTCATTCTCTACACTTTCAATCATGACTCAAGCATCTCTCCAATTGATAAAGAAATTCCTTAATAGCCTTGATGGAAATAATTGGAACAGCTTTCTCCCTTTTCATTGTAAGTTACTAAAATCCCTTTAGCATTTGAATATCGATAATAACTTTTTGCATGCTACTATAAATTTTTGGGATGCTAAGGACCACGTGTTCAGATTCAATGGGTAAGAGTTATGCCCAATGATTGAAGAATTTGCTACTATCTTGGGATGTTCATTAGACTCAATTGCCATGATTACTCTTCCTGATCTGACCATGCAGTTTCCTGATAAGCTAGTAGCATTCTTTGATTTGCCCCTATATGACATCTATCTATATGCTCATAACCCTAGGACCATCAATCTATCTTATTATTGTCTGTGAAACTAAAGATAAAAACAATGTTGCTTGGACCAGAACCGTTGCTTTTTTGTCTTTATGCATAGTTTTTGCTAGTTTTATCCCATGGAAATGCTGACACACAGATTGTGAGTATTTTAGAGTGGGTACAAGCTGGAGTTGAACCTATGCCCATTATTCTTGCTGAAACTATCAAAGGACTAGACAACTTCAAAACTTAAAAGCATATTTCAGGAAGTTTACTTCTCCTTTAGGTGTGTAACCACAATCCTTTATTGTTTTCTTTCTCTTTTATTTACCTTAACTTTTGCCTAAGTCACCCTTTTAGGTTTTCAACTTAGCAGGCTTGTCCTAACTTTTGCTTAAGCTACCCTTTTGGGTTTTCAACTTAATGGGCTCCTTTTTTTTTTTTTTTAGATTTGGCTATAGGAAAAGCTGAGTTTGATTATTATTCCTACCAACCCTTTGACTTATTAACCTCATCAGCTATACTCTCATCTATTGAAGATGAAGGATAAGCTTACTATAAACCAATGGGTTGACTGGTTGAGGGACATTGCAGACGCTGAGATCACATAGGTCTACCCTTGGTGGAAATTAAAGTTTATGACCATTGAGCTATATGATCATAGTGTTCTTATTCCTAGGCTATGTTTCTCTACCTTTTTCTCCCCTTCATGTCTTTGCCTTTAGTATGACCACCCATAGTTCATTATCACTATTTTTACTGACTTTGAAGGCTTCCCTTTGAGACAGGACTTTCTGGACAAGGTTAGAAGCTTATAGCCTCATATAAACTTTAAGTGAATCATGCATTTGAATGCCAATGTGACTACTGATGATAACTACAAAGCTTGGGTTATCATGTAAACTACAGAGCCACCCAGATCTACTAAGCACAAGAGGACTGAAGTGTTGTAGGATGAATCACAAAAGAAGAAACCAAGACATATTCAGAGTAGTGATCTCATAGATATGGTTTTTTAGGCTTTTCATGCTTTGTTTTTTTTTCCTTTAAGTACTTATAATAAAGATAGGATATGCAATATTCAGAAAAAAATTTTAATTTTAATTTGCTGCATTAATTAGGGCCAAAATGAGTACATTTATTACATTACATGATATATCTCATGTTATCAGCTAGTCCTTTCAAATTTTCTAATTGAATATTTTTCTCTCACTTTTATTTCCCTAATTTCTGCCTCAGCAACCCTTTGTGGATTTTCTAATCAGCGGGATCACCTCTTTTCTTTTATTCCTTAATTTTTTCTTACTAGCCCTTTGCGGGTTTTTTAAATAGCGAGAATGTCCTAATTTTTGCATGACTAGCCTTTTCCGATTTTCTAGCCAGCGGGCTTTGATTTTTTTTATACTATTATTATTTTCTATTTTTTAAAGATAGTATTTCTTGAGATGATCCAAGTTGATTGGCTCAATGAACTCATTCCCTTTAAGATCTGATATTTTTACAGCTCACTTAGGTAGAATCGACTTGACTAAATACGGTCCTTCCTAATTTAGTCTGAACTTTCCTCTTGAATCAAATACTTTTGCTTTAGACTATTTTAACACAATGTTTTCAGCCTTTATCTTTCAAAGCTTAACCTTCTTATTGAATGATCTTGTTATCATTCTCTGATATATCTGAGTATGAAACAAAGCATTCATCCTCTTCTCGTCTAGAGATACCAAATGATCATATCTCTTTCGCTCCCATTCATTCTCAGGTATTTTAGCTTCCATAACCACTCTTAAAGATTTGATTTCAGTTTCTATAGGCAAAATTGCTTCCCAACCATACACTAAAGAGAATGGTGTTTGGCCCGTAGTAATTCTAGTTGTAGTCCTATACCCCTACAAAGCAAAAGGACGAAACTCAGACCAATCCTTGTAAGTTTTAACCATTTTAGAGATAATCTTCTTGACATTTTTATTAGCCATTACTATTGCTCCATTATATGATGTTCAATCCTATACTTTTATAACAACTTTGCCGTTTCTGCCTGAAATTGGACACCATTATCTATCACAACATGGTGCAGGACCTCATACCTATAAATAAGACTCTTCTTAATAAATTATACCATTTGTTTATTTTCAGAGTGTTAAAGGACTCAACCTTTACCCATCTAGAAAAGTAATCTATTTCCATAACTATATACTTATGCCTATTGGATGTTGTTGGCCTTATTTCTCCTATAATATCAATCCCCCACGCTGCAAAGGGTCAAGGAGATAATAAACTATTTAGCACCATAGGAGGAAGATGGTTAAAATTCTAATAGATTTGGCATTGATGTACTGTCTTACTATTTTGATACAATATTTTTCCAAACTCATCCAATAATACCCCTATTTGATTATCTCTTAGCTAAGATTATTCCATTTATGTGAGAACTGCAAGCTCCTACATGAACCTCTTTCATCACCTCTTCAGCTTCATTTTTCTTAAGACATTTGAGCTACATACCATTCAACATTCTTTTATATAATACTCCATTATGACTCGCATAATTACATATGAGAACGCGAAGAGCATATTTCTCTTTTGAAGTCACTCCCTCTAGATACTTTCCTTCCTTAATAAACCTCTGAATGTCATAAAACCATGGCTTCTCTTTAGGCCCTATTTGGATACCTATAGTTTTCTCTCCTCCATAACATAAAGCTCTTGATTTTATGATTACCAAAGGCTTCATAGTCAATCTAGTCACATTATCCCACATCGAAAAAAGTGTTGCCAATGCATTTGCTATCTGATTATTGTCTATTGACAAATGGATGAAGAGACATTTAGTGAAGTTCTTTATTAAAGTTTTTAAATAGTAAATATAAGCCTTCAGCTTTTCCTCTTTCATATCCCATTCTTCATTAGCCTAACTGATGACCAACATCGAATCCCTATAAACCAATAACTTTTTTGCTCCATCTACTATTGCTGCCTCCACTCCATGAATGGATACCTTATACTTAGCCATATTATTTGTTATCATGAAATTTAACTTCTTAGCCATTGTTATGGTTTCTCCTTTTGGCGTAACAAGAATCACTCCTAATCTAGCTCCTTTGTTGTTTATAGCCCCATTGAAATAAAGCTTCCACTCCTGATGCTCTATGACTGCTAAGTTCTTATCTAAAAACTCTAAATTCCATTGTTCATCACCTTCTACTACATTCTGAGCTAGGAATTTTGCTACTGCCTTTCCTTTGATAACCTTTGTGGTAATGTACTCTATATCAAATTCAGTTAGGAGTACGAGCCATCGAGACATTTTTCCAATTAAAGCAAACGCTTGAAATAGATATCTTAAAGGATCTATCTTTGAAATAGCTTGAACTTTATAGGCTTGAAAATAATGCCTCAATATTCTTATTTCCTGGATCATTATCAGACATGTCTTCTCTACTAAATCATACTTTCCTCACATGGCAAAAACTTCTTGCTAAGGTAATACAATACATGTTCTACTCCATCCGGTTCTTCTTGCACTAGCATTGCCCTTATTGCATTTTCCTCTAGAGCCAAGTATAAGATCAATAGCTTACCTTGCCTTAGCAATTTCAATATAGGCGGATTGGCAAAATATTCCTTAATCCTATCAAAACCCTTCTGACAATCGTCATTCCACTTCACAGGTTGATCTTTCCTTAAAAGTTTAAAGATAGGGTCATAAATATTAGTAAGCTTTGTAATGAACCTAATAATATACTGCAACCTGCCAATGAATCCTCTTACTTCTTTCTCTATCTTTGGCATCGACATTTCCTCAATAGCTTTCACTTTATCTGGATCTACTTCAATTCCTTTGCGACTAACTATATGCATTAGCAGTTTTCTTAAAGTAACCCTAAAAATGCATTTATATGGGTTGAGCCTCAGATTGTACCTCTCAATTTGAGCTAAGAACTTATCTAAAGCTTCAAAGTATCCCTCTCTTAATATTGACTTGACCATCATGTCATCTATATATACTTCTACTTCTTTATGTATCATGTCGTGGAAAAGAGCAGTATCTGCCTTTTAATATATTGCACCTGCATTCTTCAATCCAAAAGGCATAACCTTATAACAATACATCCCTCATTCTATAATGAATGCTGTTTTGATCTTGTCCATGATTGCCATTATTATCTGATTATATCCTGAAAACCCATTTATAAAAGAATACATTGTGCTCAATATTGCACTGTCCACTATCACATCAATGTGAGGTAAAGGAAAATTATCTTTTGGGCATGCTTTGTTTAGATCCCTAAAATCCACACACATATATACTTTACCATCTTTCTTAGGTACTAGTACTATGTTTGCCAACCATTGAGGACAATCTACCACTTCTAGAAAATTAGCCTGGATTTGTTTAGCAAATTCTTCTTTTATCTTTTCAATCCACTCTGGTCTTAGCCTGCATAGTTTCTGTTTAACAGGTTTAATTTCTGGATAAATTGGAATGTAACATTCCAAAATTTCCCTGTCTAAAACCCAACATATCTTCATAAGTCCAAGCAAATACTACCTTTCTTTTTGTTAATATTCTCTCAAAATTTTCCCTCTCTTTAGGAGTTACATCATGTGATATAGAAATATTTTTAGGATTATCATTTGTGCCCATGTTTAATGAATCTAATTAAATGGAATTAATATTTAACATGCACATAGAATCAATATTAAAATGCATAGAACCATTAGGATGGACATCACACAAGTAAGCTAAACTAAAATTCATATCATTGACCTTATAAAGGCCAAATGTTATTACATCAGTTTTTTCATAAAAAACATCAATAAAACTATTACTAATAATATTAGCTAGATCCTGGGGTGGCTCTTTTTCTGGTGGTAGACATAGTAGCTTTTTAGTAGTAGTATCACCCATCCTCTCAGCTACCTGCTTCATCACTTCCTCTTTATTATCCTTTACTAGGTTCTCCATAATCTGCTCCTTATAGATCTTGAATGCAAGAATTTCTTTTCTAGTGATATTGATAGATTCCTTAGCACCCAAATAGTACTTGCCTTCCCCTAGCTTGATAAAATTCTTACTCATCGGCTTGATTCTCCTTAAAGGCTTGTTTGTCTTGGTCTTTCCCTTCTTACTTCCTCTTTTTATACCAGGTTCTGTCTCAGTGTACTCTAATCCCTTGGTGTTGCCCTGACTTTTGAATTCTAGGGGTTTAGGGCTTCCTTGCTCATTCTTACCTAACCCCTATCTAGGTTGATAATTTATACTCTCCATCATCCTCGCAACTCTTAGATCCATCTCAGTTCCATTGCATATTCCAACAACTTGGAAATTAAGGGGAACATATACTTATTTCTGTTTACCTTGTATGGCTGCCACAACTACACTAGTTCTAACTTTTATAGTCACAACCTCTCCTTTATGAGGGAATTTTATCTTCTGGTGTATAGTTAAGGGTACCCCTCCTAGAGCATGGAACCATGGCCTTCCCAAAGCAAGGCATATATGATAGGGATGTATAATATAATGAACTCAATAATTGATTCTACAGGTCTTATTTTAACCAGAGCTTGGAATATGCCCTCCATATTTCAGGTGCTATCATTATAGGATCTAATTATGAAATTTGAACCTTTCAAATAATCAGCTTTCAAACTTAAATTAGGTAGGATTTTTAATGGATGCACATTAATAGCAGAACCATCATCTACCATTACAAAATTGGTTCTCTTTCCCCTTACTTCAGTTAGGATAAATAGCACCTTGTTATGATTTCTACCTTCCAAAGGCAAATCATCATCTGAGAATGTTACCAAGCCATGGTTCTTTTCCGTGACCTTTGCTACCATAGCCTTAGGTGTAGTTACTGTCTTAAAACTCATCTTTAATAGAGCCTTGACAAGAGCTCTTCTATGGTTGCCTGAATGAATCAATAATTCCCAACTGCTCACATTTGCCTTGGCTTTCTTTAGTTGCTCTAAGATTAAGTCTTCTTTTTAACATTTTTCTACTTCTACATCCTCTATCTTTTCTCTTTCTGTAACTCTCTCAATTTTCTTTTTTGCTACCTTATAATTCTTTTGACTTCTGATGACATGGTTCACATTAGGATTATCACTCTATACATCAAGACCACCATGGCTCTCTTCATCAGAGTCATACTAAATGTTAATAATCCCAATAATTTAATCCCTCTTTCAATCTTTCCATACTTTCATCATGCATGTTTCTTTCCCTTTTAGCTACTCCATGTTAAGTTTGCCTAAATGTTGGCTCAGTAATACTTCAAATCCCTTTTGAGACTATTCAAAAGTAAACGATCCATTGTTCTTTCCTTGTTGGTCATCATCTTCGAACTCTTTACCCCACCCTAAGGGCACAATCTCCTATATTAGTATATCACCTGAAGCGAGCTTAGAGTAAAATACTCTATAGTTGAACTTGCATGAAGGTTTCCCCAATAAACCTTTAACCCCTCTTAATGGCTACTTGGGAGTTTCATATTCTCTCTTTTCTTCCATCGGCTCGTTATCAAACTTATCACCCCATTATAAGGGCATAATTGATTTAAAGGGAATATTAGTAGAGGGTGGTTTTGAATAGAACACCTTAAAGTCAAATTTGCTTAAGGGTTACCCTAATAAATCCTCTACTTCTCTAGAGGCATCAGAAGATTTCTCACTGTTTGTAAGGTTTAAGTTATCAAAAGAGTCTAGTACTTCCTCTTCATTAACTCTTGAGTTGATAATCATAGTGGCTTGTGGTGGGACATTTTGGTAGTCTGAGAAAGGGTTATTTCTAGGGTTTGGGTTGGAATTGGACTTTTCAGGGTATGTGATTTTTTTAGAGTCTATCAGGTTTTGGATTTCATGTTTTAAATGGAAACATGTGTCTGTGGAGTAAATAGCAACTGAGTGAAATTTACAGTAGTTGTTTAGGTCGTAGCCTGGAACATTTGGGTTTGGTGGTTTGGAAAAGGTTAAGGGTCTACGCATGCCTTTTTAGATCAAACGGTTTAGGACTTTAGAAAGTGGTTGGTTAAAATTGGAGAATCTCCTAGGCTGTTGAACTACCCGCAACTTCATAGCTTGGCTAGTACTTCCCTATTGAGTGCCCCCAGTTAGGTAATTTTGGGTTCCTATACTTCTAAAACTTTTCTTCTTCTCACTCTCAATCTTTTTGGCTTGTAAACCATCATCATACAGGTCTATAAATGTTTTAGGATTCATCATTTGCAATCTCTTAACCAAATTAGGTGACACATTACAAACTATCATCCTAACCTGATCTTTCTCAGCCAACTTATTTTTCATTAATCCTGCCTTATTCATAAATCTAGTCAAGAAATAAAAAAATGATTCATTTGATTTTTGCTTAGTTAGTTCCAAATCCCTGATGGACACTTCTAATACAGTGTTATAATCATACTGTTTCAGAAAAGTAGTATACAGTTCTTTCCAGTTAGCCCTAATAGACTTTTCTAACCCATGATACCAGTTTATAGTCATTCCCTTTAAAGATAGTACAAATAACATAGTGATCATTGCTAATGAGGCTTTAGTAGTGCTCATAGTTATTATGTACTGACTGAGATGAATCCTAAGATCTCAAGTTCCATCAAACTTTTATAGTTTAGGCATTTTGAACTTCTCAGGTAGTTTATTACCTTCTATTAGCAGCATATCATTAAAGTCAAATGAATTTCCCATGCCTTGTCCTTTAATAAGCTCTTCCATCTTGAACATTTCTAGGTCAGTGCTTGCATCTTCTTAGACTCATGGTCTTATACTAGTTCAAGTGATTCTCTCTTTTCCTTTTCTACCATATAGTTTTCAACATCCTCAAGCTTCACATCAATAGTAGGTAGGTTTCTAGCAATAGGTTACCCTCAACATTATTGACAGTAGGTGGAGCATCCATAGTAAGTGGGATAGTTGCAGCAACAGGTGGTGGTATGACAGCAGCAGTGGGTTGCATCAATCTAGATAAAGCCCGTCTTAGTTCATCTTACGTTATAGCCCTCATCTCATTTGTCACAGCACTTTTGATATCTTCTAAGGTTCAGTTCCCTTCTTGTTGTTCTTCCATTTTTATATTCTCAATTGGAGTTGGTTCATCTTCTAAGTAAAGTGGATTAATAGGACTTTTCTCCAGTCTATGAAGGATCTCTTTTACTATGCTTTAGGACTTAAATCCATTCTTCTTAGTCTGCCACCTTTCCATCCCTAAATATGAGAAGACCCAAATGAATCTATGATGGCTACAAAATAAAGTGTTAGTGTGATGGATAAAATGCATGTATGCGTGATGCACGTGCTATGCAATAAGTAGCAAATTGTAAGTATTAATCAAGCGTACAATATTCATCCTTCCAACCTTATTCCTCCCACACACGTGTTCAATGGTAAGTCTCTTTTCTTAGGAATTTTATTCTTGGCCTTAATATCAACAGGGGATATCAAGAACCGACACACATGCCAAATCCCTCTTAAAGCAATAAAATCATGGAAATAATATTTCTAGGTATAAAGATCTAGCCCAATCTTTATTTGCCCAGATGGGCACTTTAAAGTATGGGCTTGGGCTTTTATAAATAGAAATATTTCATGGCAACATACATAAGAAATTTGGGTAATTTTAGAGGAAGTAACTAAGCCATTATATGTGGTTAGGGTCTAGTGAAAAGTCAAGGTTCCCTTAGCAAGATGCCCTCCTTTAAGACTTGAGTTACAGGCTAAGGTCAGAGGGGCCCAACATCATTTGCAAACTCGGGAAAAGACTACCCCCATTTAGGAGTTAGGTTATAGACTCTGGTCAGATGAGCCTAGTAATCTCTCTTGAATTGAGTTAAGGCTAAGAGTATGGTTAGCCAATTTACAACTCCATGAAGCTAGTAGAATCATGGAATCATAAATCAACGCCATCGGTTAATAGGGACATGCAGAATGAATGCAAGAATAAAATAATAATTAATAAAATAATTCTAAATAACATAAGTAGAATTAATATCTCTTATCCCTAGTAGAGTCACCACTGTAGACGGCAGGGTTTAGCGTGCGCTTAAGATTTTAGCAACTGTGACACTATGTGAGCTTAGGGCTCTAGAGAACACACTAACCATTGTTACAAAGACATGACGTGGAGATGAGGAGTCGCCACCCAGGGTAATAACTGGGAAAAATAAAAATGGCGGTACTCAATTCTCTAAAAGAGAGCTAGCACCACAACCAGGAGATTCTAGATACGGAATACTAACTTCTTTTAGTCTTGTGTTAATTTAGAATTGCTTTATAAATTACTATGTTATACTCTATTTATATGAAATTTCATTTAAACCCTTATTTAAAACAATTCACTCCAAGCAAACTAGCCTTGAAAATACATGTAAACAATGCATTCATCATAATCCCTAGGCTAGTCTAATCTGCATTAATTTTAATTAAATGAGCTAAATCTAGATGTTTTTATTTATAAGTGAGCCTAAAGACTAATGGGCCTAATTCTTATTTAATTTTAATTAAGTGAACCTAAGTCTATTTATTTTAATTCTAAAAATAGGCCTAAATTTACAACTTATAAAGTATATGGGCCTAATTCTACATGTTTTAATTCTAAAGTGATCTTTAAATCTATAAATTATGGAAAAGACTTAAATTGAATGGGCTAAGTCTAAATTAATTAAATTAAGTGGGCCTATGTCTAAATTAACCTAAATGGGCCTAAATTGATTTTAAAATTAAACCTAAAAATTCAATTGTTAGAACCTAACATAGGCTTAGGGCCTAAAACACATAAAAATCAACAAACAAGCTGAAAAACATAAAAAAAAAATCAAAACAATCAAATAAAAAAGATCAAACATGCAATTAAATTATTTCTTCTAAAAAGCCTAATTTTAATTAACATACAACCTAAATTAATCTACTACCTCCATTGATCTTAATTAGGGTTTATCAAATTACACTTAATTTACTAATTAATTTTTTAAGAACAAGAGAAAGCTAATATTTTCATTATTCCCACTATCGGGGTTATTAAAAAATCTACCAAAAAATAATAAAGAAAATTAAATTAAAACTACAACCTTTAAGAAAATAAATTAAACAAATTCACAACCTAAAAAACAATAAAATAAACTACATAGAGTAAGATGAAAATTAAATCGGGATCTTTGACTTTTGTCTTTTATTCATGGATTCTCCATGGGTTTTCTTGGTTCAATCATGTATTCATCACCAAAAATATGAAACACAAAGAATAAAAAAAGATTAGAATTAATGAAGAAAGAAAACAAAAAAAATGAAAATTAAACAAGAAAACACATAAATAATAAAATGAAAAATAATAAATGATATAAAAGAAAGAATTAATAAAAAGAAAGGAGTAATGCTATGCAGATGTTGGTTGAATGCCTCTTAGAATGAGATTTCACCGTTTTGAGAAAATTGATTATGTGTTTTCTTGATTTCAAGACTTTGAAAAGAATGTATTTTTTGCTTTGAAAAGGTTTTTTTTGAAACCTACAGTAAAAAGTTAGGTCTTTTCTTTTCCTGTATGTTTTTTAAATCAACCTTTTTTTTTTTACATTAGCTAATTAGATTTTTTCCTCTCTTTCTTTTTCATAAATCCCCCCTATTCTTTGCCAATCTTTTTATATCTCATTCCTAAGCTAACCACTCATGTGATCACAGGAGTTAAGTGATCACAGTAGCGTTGATCCCTTCCTTCCTAAAAACAAACAGGATAAGAATTTTAATTTCAAAAAAAGAAGATTATATACGTAAGAGACACATACTGGACCGAACCTTACTCAAATCAATTTATCAATTTATTATTAAAATAAATTAAATTTGGACCAATCACAATAAAAAAAGATTTTTATTAAAATTTTTTAGCGCCTCGGCATTGTAAAATGTCGATCAGCATTGTGTAATGTCGATTAGCCTTGGGTAGTGCCAATTAGCATTACATAATGCAGATCGACATTATATAATACCGATTGGCATTACGTAATATCGATTGGAATTACGCACATTTTCAAATATGCCCTTGCAAAATTTAATATTTTTGCAATTAAACCCAAAAAATGTTATAATTTAGTCTTTGAAATTGCAAAACTTAACACTAAAGGCCAATTTTCGACTAAATTTTCATTATAGAGGCTCTCATCGCATTCATGCACAAATGCATCCTAAAATTGGGTGCTTACACCGTGTTACTTCATTTTATTTTTTATTCCTTATTGTTGTTGTCATATGCCTATTAATGTTTTTGCTTTTACTTGATTGTTGCTTTTGCTTCTTAATTAGACAATTCATGGGTTACTACTACTGCTATTATCTTGTTTAGTCTTTTTAATAGATACTGGTGTGTCCTTTGTTATTGTTATTACTATTGTTATTATTGTTGTGGCTGAGACTGAAAGAGGTTCAGCACCAGCTGGGCTGGCAAAGAAGGAGCAACTGATTGAACCAAAACAATTGGATTCTTATTTAATTAAACTAGAGGAGGATTTAGTACTTGACTTTAATTAATCATCAATGGTTGGCTCATGTTCTGTTGTAGTTGTTGAGTCATCATCAGATGCTTGATCTATTTGCTTTTTATTTTTTTGGCTTTACCCCTTCCAATTCTTTAGGACTTTTGATTGCCACATCATCTTAATATAACACCATTGTAGATGACGGGGTTTAGCGTGCGTCCAAGATTTTAGAAACCGCGACACTGTTTGAGCTCAAGGCTCTAGAGAACACATTAACCACTGTCACAAAGACATGGCGTGGAGATGAGGAGTTGCCACCCAAGGTAATAATGAGGACAAATCGAAAAGGTGGTACTTGATTCCTTAAAAGAAATCTAGCACCACAACCAGGAGATTCTGGATACGGAATACCAACTTCTTTCAGTCTTGTGTTCATTTAGAATTACTTTATGAATTATTATTTTATTCTCTATTTACAGGCAATTCATATAAAACTTAAAAAAACAATCAACTCCAAGGCAAACTAGTCATGAAATATACAAGTAAATAATACATTCAATAAATCACATAATCCCTAAGCTAGTCTAATCTACATGGGTTTTAAATAAATGAGCTCTAGTCTACATATTTTAAATTATAAGTGAACCTAAAGACCTAATTCCTTTTGATTTTAATTAAATGAACCTAAGTCTACAAATTTTAATTCTAAATATGAGCTTAAATCTACAAATTATAGAATATTCAAATTAGTGGGCCTAGTTCTACATGTTTTAATTAAATGGTGATCTTAAATCTATAAATTATGAAAGAAGGCTTAAATTAAGTGGGCTAAGTCTAAATTAATTAAATTGAGTTACGTGAGCCTATAATTAACTAAATGGGCCTAAGGATATTTCTAATCTAAAATCTAAATAATTATGGATCTAAAAATACATTTTAATTAATTAAAACTAATTAATTATTAAGTGAGATGGGCTAAAAGAATTACCTAAACTTAAATAAATAAATAAATCAAAGCCTAAAATGGGCTTAAGGCCCTAAAACACATAAAAATAATAAATAAGCCCAAAAATAAATAAAAACACAAAAATGATTAAACAAAAGATCAAACAACTAATTAAATTAATCCCTTATAAAAAAACCCTAGCTTTGTTAATATGCAACCTAAATTAATCTACTTCCTCCATTGATTTTAAGTAATTACCTGATTAAAAACCTAATTTTACCGACCAATTTAATCAAAATAAACATGTAGCCACACACGTAATTTCATTACTCCCACTATTGGGGCTATTACATTAATTCATAAAATAATTAATAAAATAAAAAATAAAAGTAATAAATAAAATAAAATAAAAACCCTAGAAACTAAGTCTCTACGAGGCTTTATCCATGGACTTCTCATGGATTCATCCCTCCAACATGATCACCATGCGTTTTCCTCCATAATCACCACAAAAAAAAAGATTAATGAATAAATTATTATAATAACTCGAAAGAATGAAAATAATCAATAATATCAAAAAGAAATAAATAAAAAATAGAATAAGAAGAAGATGATGATGCTTATGAGTGATTTAATATACTCTTCATATTCATAATTCACCATTCTTGACAAGTCTTCGAATCTTCTTCTTCAAAAATTCTCTAAGGATCTTGAATAAATTAATAAACCAAAAGTAATTTTTGTAGAAAAATAACTAAAAAAAAAGAATTAAGAAAGCTCTTTTTAAGAATCAACAATGGATAAAAATTGTTTTCATAAACGCACAAAAACCCAAAAGCTTAAAAATATGTTGTTGCCTCCTTTCTTTTCCTTCTCTACCATCCTCTTTATATAGGAAAAAGAAAACCAAAAACCCTAACTCAATTCTAACGTGATTCTAATTCCTAAAAATATAGGATTAATACTTAAAAAATCATATTTAAGAATTTTAGACCAATTAGGATTGAGTTAAAGGCCTAAAAAAATAAAAAAACAGAGACGAAAGAGTCCAATCCAGACCGGGATTGTGCAATTTCGATCGAAATTACACAATTTTGATCGGAATTGGTGTAATTCTAATTGGAATTACATAATTCTGATCAAAATTATGTAATTCCAACCGGAATTACATAATTCCGATCAAAATTATAGAATTTTGACAGGTTTTTTTTAACATTTAATTATAAAAAATGCCTGGAAGAATTTAAGTTTGCAATTAGGTCCTAAAAAATAGTGTAATTTAGTCCTTGAAAACACTAAATCCTTCCTTTAAAAGATGCATTTAGACCCTTGGAATTTTAAAACTTAAGTATCGAGGACCTATTCATGATATTTTCATCATTGGAGTCCTCTATCGCATTCATAACTCATCATCTCGAAATTGAGTGTCTATAGTTGCCCCCTTTTGTCGCTGTTTGCTTGACAAATTATGGCAAAGTAAAATAGCACTCAATTTCTAAATTGAAAGTTACAATACTTACTTATGCTCCTTGAAGCTTCTGCTTATGAATTTGCTATACTCGGATGTACAACATTTAAAATGACATATCATACTAGGTCGTATGATATTGATTATACTCGGTTGTATAATCTTGGGTGAATGAAAGACATTGTACTCAGTCATATAATATTAAGTATACTCAGAAGTATAACATTGAATTGAAAAATTACATCATACTCGGTCGTATGATGCCGATTATACTCGGTCGTATAATCAATTGGAAAAGAAAACATCATACTCGATCGTATGATGCTGATTATACTCGATCATATAATCGATTGGAAACACATTGTACTCAGTCGTATAATGCTGACTATACTCAATCGTATAATGCTGACTACACTCAATCGTATAGTCTGATTTGAAAAGAAACATCACACTCGGACGTATGATGCTGATTATACTTTGTCATATAATCGATTGAAGATACATTGCACTCGGTCATACAATGCCAACTACACTCGGTCATATAGTCTAATTTAAAAAGAAACATCGCACCTGGTCGTATGATGCTGATTATACTCGATCGTATAATTAATTGAAGATACATTGCACTCGGCCATACAATGCTGACTATACTCGGTTGTATAGTCTGATTTGAAAAGAAACATCACACTCAGACGTATGATGCTGATTATACTCGATCGTATAATCAATTGAAGATACATTGCACTCAGTCGTACAATGCCGACTACACTCGATCGTATAGTCTGATTTGAAAAGAAACATCACACTCGGATGTATGATGCTGATTACACTCGGTCGTATAATCAATTGAGGATACATTGCACTCAGTCGTACAATGTCGACTACACTCGGTCGTATAGTCTGATTTGAAAAGAAACATCACACTCGGATGTATGATGCTGATTATACTCGGTCGTATAATCGATTGAGGATACATTGCACTCGGTCGTACAATGCCGATTACATTTGGTCGTATAGTCTAATTTGAAGAGAAACATCACACTCGATCGTATGATGTTGATTATACTATTGACAATTTTAATAATTCCTTGAATTAGTAAACTATAAAGCATTGCAATTTGGGACTAAATTGCAAAGAATCAAGTGGACTTAAATGTAAACCAGAGTTAAAGGACCAAAGTGGATATTTTCCCATCTATATATTCCTTTTTTCCTTTTTTTCGATTCATTTCTTCTTTTTCCTATTCTTCTTCTCTTTTTTTTCCTTTCATTTTCTTTTGATTTTCAAATTTTCTTCCTTTAATTATTCTCTCATCCAACGTTTGATTTTGGATCTGTTTGATCCTACGACTCACTCACAGTGTAGGCTATGCGGGAGTAGTTCCAAACAATCAGATCCCATCACTTTGCATCTGCATTTTCCCTAGAATGATTTGGGACTTCGTGAAGATGAAGAGATATTTCCTTTGACTCATTTGCACCTCCACAGATGTTCTCAGGCTGGAGATGAGGCAAAATTCCTATCTCAGTTTTCAATTCTGCAATAAAAATATTTATTTTAGTATGTAAAATTAATGTTTACATGCATGCAATTTAATGGACAAAGTATATGTAAATCTTGAAAAATTAGCACATTAAAACTAAAATATGTTACAGACTAACATAAATATGTTAAATTTCATTGAAATTTTCATCGGGAGTCCGAATTTCAATCTTGAATTCATAGATTTCCGACCAGATTTCTCAAATTTTCAATTGGGAATTAGGAAATCCAATCGAAATTTTGGATTTTCAATCGAAAATCTAGAATTTTGATCGGAAATCTAGAATTCCGATCGGAATTCTAGATTTCCAGTAAAAAATCTAGACTTTTGATTTGATTTTTTTTTTTTATAAATGATGTAAAAAAATAGAGATTTAGGAAAGAAAAATGATCCTGTTGTTTATGCATTTTTCAGAAACCTTTAAAATTCTCAGGTTGTTTCCACTTGGCGCGAGAATTGTTCTATGACTTGTCTGGGGAGGTAGCATAACATGTCTGGGCATACGACTTTTGACATTTTGTTGCTACTTTACCAATTGCTCAAGGTAGGTCAGATCACTATTCACTCTTTGCGCTTATTGAGAGGTGGATGGACACCACTCACACCTTCCACACACGAGTGGGTGAGCTGACTATTTCCCCGATGAGTTTTTCTACCATTACTGAGATTGCATTTAGAGGTACCCCAGTTCCTTTTGATATCCATTACTGCATTCTTCCGGAGGATGGTAGGAGTCGTTACGTTTGTGACCTGCTCGAGTTTGTTTTGACATGGAAGAATAAAAAGAACGTGCTTTTTTCTTCTCTTGTACAGTTCAGGAGACTACCTACCACCACACCTCGCCAGATTCTCTAGAAGATGAGATCTTTTTTATTGATATTGCTTGGCACTACACTCTTTTGTGAGACTAGTCATGAGGTTAGCATCTCTTTTCTTGGCCCTCTTCAGGATTTTGCTAGGGTCGCTACTTTGGATTGAGGGTCTACAACACTTACTTACCTCTACTATAGATTGGATACTGTTTGTAGAGGTACTGTGATAATGTGTGACTTTTGGCATGTCTTGCATGTATGTTTCTTATCCCTTTTTAACTTTTACTTACTTTCACATTCCCCTCCTTATTTCCTTTATTTTCCTTTTTTCCAGATTTGGGGCATTGACACTAGAGTGATTCAAGGTTTTAGTGCCATTAACTTCGACATGAGTCTTCCCCTATTACAGAAATAGGGTTCCTCTCGTCTTGCTAGTATTAAGCATAATTTGCAGACTTATCGAGACTAGTTGAACTCCTTAGAGTGGGACCTAGTAAGAAAATTTTGACATTTAGTATTTCATTAATTGTAAAAGTTTAACAAATTTTAATTTAAATGAATGGGTTTGCAGGTTAGATCGGATTGGTTGGCTAGTGCTGAAGACATTTAGCGATATGATTTTATGATTACAGCAGTGAGACTTGAGACTATAAGAGTTTTGCTTCCTGGTTATGGCTACTAGATGTGGTATCTCGATGAGCATGTTTATCACTGGCATATGGGACCTTCCAGGAGGCGTGTTCCCTCTTCTATTCCTCCTCGATGTTATGGAGCAGCAGCATGACTGGTCCTAAGCTTACAGCTGCTCTTGAGGGATATGATGCTTCGACCATGCTTGAGCGCTCTCGTCATTATCAGGAGTATATTCGAGAGAACCTCTTAGAGCAGGTTCCTACAAACCCGACTGAGGTATGATTTCTCTCACCACTTTACTTCAACTCTCTCATCATTATTAACATTTGGTTCTCTGTATAGGTTGAAGGAGTCCCTAATGCTGCTATAGAGGAGACTGAGGATGATATTAAAGAGACTGAGTAGGAGGTCGGGCCTATTCATCACAGTGAGACTGCTCATAGTGAGACTTCCTTGAGTGCCATTATGGGTGATGTTCCCCTATTTGATAGGTCGATGTATTATTGGGCTCCCATGGTACAGATTCTTGTTGAGCAACACATGTATTTTGATACAGCTTAGATTCCCAGCTTCTTTCCTCTTAATGCTTCACATATAAGTTCAATTTGCTCTCTTGCCAACCCTGCACAAACTTGCACTTGTTGCTAAATTAGTAAAATTTATTTTACAGGTCCCTAGGACACATGCAAAGTATTTATATAAAATTGCCTCTTCCCATAGATTATTTACTATGCAAATTATAGATACTTGGAGGGTTAGTATTCACAATAAATATGCAGATGTATGCATGTTATGCATGATTCTAACTATTTTTTAATGCAACAAAATTATGCTGGGGATTTGGAGCGGGAGAATGAGAGGCTTCGGCAACAGCTTGCTAGCCTTGGTTTTGATGTACACGATGTTGGGACTCCTATGCCCCCAAATCAGAGTGATGATCTAGCTAGAGGATGGAGATCCTGGCTAGACACTGGAGCTTAGGATGACTTATTTTCTTTAGGAATTGTATTAGCATGATTGTACTTTGAGATGTTTCAAAACTGTTTCCTTTTATGCATCATGGACTTTTATTCTGGACCAAATCGTAATTTTCCCCTTTTTTTTGCTCAGAAACATTGGAAGTCTGACCGGCGTCCTAGATTTCCAATCAGAATTCTAGATTTTCTATCAGAATTGGTTACATAATTTCGACCAGAATTACATAATTTCGATCAGAATTATGTAATTCTAACGAAATTACATAATTCCGGTCGAAATTATGGAATTTCGATAGGTTTTTTTTTTACATTTAATTACAAAAGACCCCTGGAAGAATTTAAGTTTGCAATTAGGTCCTAAAAAATATTGCAATTTAGTCCTTGAAAACACTAAATCCTTCCTTTAAAAGATGCATTTAGACCCTTAGAATTTTAAAGCTTAAGTATCGAGGACCGATTCATGATATTTTCATCATTGGAGTCCACTATCGCATTCATAACTCATCATCCTGAAATTGGGTGTCTACAACTGTTTAATTCTGCTATTAATAGAAGGGCTAAAATCATAGTAAAAACATAATTTTGTGTTTAAATGGTTCCAAAAAAATATAAAAGGCATATGTGCTCCTCGGTATAAATATTATGGGTCTAAATGCACCTTTCCCCTTATATCATTTAGTGGCCATGTGATACACTATTCATATCGAGGCCCATGACTGTAATATCCCGAGTTTTTAAATATTTTTATATTGCATCGGGATATGCAGTGTTAATAATTTTTGTACATATATTTATGATATTTTATGAGTTTGTTGTTTGTTTAAAGCTAATTTTAATTATTTTATATTATTTTAAGTACTTTACGTAAAATTTTCCCGGAAATTATATTTTCGGGGAAATTGACATGTAAATAATTTAATACTATTTATTTTGACTAGTTTTATAAATTTGCATGAACTCATATATAATTTTAAAGTGCTGAAATAAATTGTATATATGTGTACTTATTTCCTTAATTTTATTATTTAATTTTTGTATTAATTAATTAATTTTAAGTGTATAAATTATTAAATATAATAAAATATTTGTGTGGTGAATATCATTTGTGTGTGGGATTATATTATTATAATATATATAAGGTGGATATATATATATATATACATATATACATGTTTTTTTTTAACAAAAAAATCAAAGTTATCTTAATTACAGTTTTGCCCCTCCTTCATCTTCTTCCTTCCAACACGTTTTCAGCCATTTCAAGCTGGTTTTCTTTGCTGTCACTGTGCTTTCCGGTGTGCCACCTTCCCTTCCAGCCATTCCCGAAGTCCCAAGCTCCCATTTCCGGCGTTGTTTGGCCGGATTTTCATCAAGAAGCCAAAAATCGACTTAGCTCTGACCAAGCACTTTCCAGCCACCAAATTTGATGCTGTCAGTCTCTATCTTCTCCTTGAGCTCTGGTGAGTTTGATTCCAAGGTTTGTTTCACTTGATTTGGTCTATAATTGCTTAGGTTTCAATTTCTTCAAATCAGCCATTTTGGGTTTTGAATTTTTTTTAGCTTTAATTTGATTGATTCATGAAAAATTCCTTCACAAACTTTGTTCCTCGAAGCTTAATCTACATGATTTAATTTTTTTTAGAATTTTTGGAATTTATTTTAATTTTTGATTATTTTATTATTATTTTCTAATTTTCGAAAATTAATTAATTAAATTATGAAATTGTGTTTTATGGTGATTATAGGAGTTGAAATGAATTATAGAAATTTATTTGTAATTTTTGTGAATTTTTATGTATATTTGGAATTTATTAAGTTTATGTAATTTTGAAAAATAGGGTTAATTATGTGTTTAATTGAAATAAATTGGTAAATTGAGTATATTTATTGATATTATTGAATTATATGTTGAGAAATTATTTTTTGAGTGATTATATAATTTTTGGTGAATTTTTGAACATTTATAGTGAATATATATATAGGGGTATGTTGGTAATTTTACACTAAATTGGCTAAAACTATAATTAAATTGGTTTTAATAATTATTTGAACTATAAAAATGATTTCTGCAAATTTTTAGTATTTTTAACTAATTAAAACTATTTTTCGTAAATTATTTTCAAATTATATATAATATACTATTTTTCTAAATAAATGGATTTTTATTGATTTTTAGTATGTTTTAGGGTTAATTACGTAATTTGGATTTATAAAATGTATTTTTATTATATAAGGGCACTTTCGGTATTTTATAATTATTCTGTGAATTGTGAACCTTGGTCGGTGAATTGTAGTTTGAAGTCCAACCGAGGGATTGTGGTTGTAATTCTGTGTTTATTCCGAAATGTATTTCTTTGCAAGACCGGCTCTACTCTTTGAGTAGAGAGATGTCCGTTTTACAGGGGAGGTTCTGCCGGATTTTCGATAAAATTCTCGTAAAACGTGATGTTCGATCAAATTCCTATTCTAATTTTGTGTCTAAAATTCTAGATCGAGTCTTTAGAATTTTTGTTAACTTTATTCTGATTTCATGTTGTCATTTGTTTGTCTAGCTGCACCGAGACCGAGGCCTAACGGATCAGGCCCGCCGAGTTTGTCTCGTGGAGCGCTAACATGTGAGTTATTATACTGTATATATATGCATTGCATATAGGGTGTATTATTTAGAATTTTTCATTTTCATTGTATGTTTTAAAAGGGATTTAAATTATAATATTTTTGGTATATCTAGGGTTGCATTTTTATATATATGCATATTAAATAATTATGCATGTTAGTTTGATATGTGCACATTAAACAATTAGGTTTAGGTTTAATACATTTGAGTAATATACACATGTTTTAAAATGTACACTTAGACATAATTATTTTATTAAATAATTAGTATACTTTAGGTATAGTTTCAGTAGATTTTAGGTTTATTCTTAAATAATTGCATGTTAAATTATAAACCTACACTTAAATTATTTTTAAGTTTATTTTTGGTATATTTTTGATTTATTTCTAAAAAAATAAATGTTTTATTATTAAATTAAACCTAGCACATTAGTGGTATATTTAGGGTTTATTTTTGATAAATGCATGCTAGATAATTAAGTTTATTTTTAGTATATTTATGAATATATGTTAAACACAAACACGTATTTAAATGAATATTTATACATAAATGTTTTATTAAATGATTTGTGTACTTAGGGTATATCTTTTACATATTTAAGTATTTTTAAGATAATGCATGTTATATTATTGTTACTCATTTAAATTATTTTTAACTATATTAATGATTTATCTTTAGTTTATTTCGTATTTTATTTGACATATATATATATATATATATATACTTGAAATATACTGGGTATATTTTAGGTATATATATATATATGGTTGGTTTTACTATTATGAATATTGTTCTACATTAATTATTTTCCGAATGAATGATTTATTTTAAGTGAAGGATATCAATAAAACGTGCTTCCTAGTGGGCAGCACTAGGACCGTGTACGTACCGGTACGATAGATAAAGATTGAGTGAGAGTTAAAATTGGGTGATTATAATTGATTTAATTGATTTGACTAAGATTAATGGTATGTTAGATAGTGTGATTGCGGGGCCAATCACACTGACAGTCAGACTGCTGGAGCTCGGTTGACTTAGTGTCTCGAGGCCAGTCTACTGTCCATAAGTGAATTGAATGATCTAATGGGTTGATTGAGATGTGAGGTGATAGATAGTGTGATTGCTGGAGCTCGGTTGACCAAGTGCCTCGGGGCCAATCACACTGACAGTCAGACTGCTGGAGCTCGATTGACTTAGTGTCTCAGGGCCAGTCTGCTGTCCAAATTCGAATAAGTGTTCTATTTGGAATCAAGTGAGCCTGCATGGCTAGAGTGATGATGGGGTTATTGAGGTTGTTATTATTAAGGTTCTATGGATCCTTCATGAATTTAATCAAACGTTTTCTACATGTAGTATATTTATAAAAGCAGAGTTTGGCATTCGTGTGAAATGTGTGTATATACATACATATATATATATATTTATATATATATATATATATAAGAATGCCTGATTGTTATGGTTTAGTTTGCATGTATATATAGTATAATAATTCACTCAGTGAGGTCTGACCCCCCTCAATTATTTTTTTCAGGAGATTCCATATCGTCAGACCTTAGTTGTAGAGTTCCTCGCCAGTGTTCTTCAGTCCCGGCTATTTTATGCAAATATATATTATGAACTTTGAATTGTATTCTAGAAACTGCAGTAGTATTGTTATAATTTTTGGAAGTGTATTATTTTGTTTGGATATTAAATACTCTGAGAATTTGTATTTGAACATTATACGAATATGTATTCATTTATAAAAAGATTTGGAGTATTTATTTTATTTATTGATTCAGAAAAATTTTAATTCGGTCATACTTTTATTTATTTATTGTATGATTTTATTTTCTTAGGCTTGCTAAGGGTTCCGGATTCGAAAGAATTCTCGTTCCCTAGCACCGGTCATGACTCCTAGTTTGGGTTGTGACAATGACATATATCATTACCCATTTCTATGGATAAAGATTGTTATTGTGGATAAAGATTGATGTCACGGGCCCCAACATGAACAATGTGTTGCGAGTGCCAAGGCCCGCAATATGTGTCATTGCATATTGCTATGGATAAAGATTGATGTTATAGGCCACAACATGAATAGTGTGTTGAGGGCCCATGAATTTTTCAAAATGCCCCCTTCAGTTGATAGTCCCCTGAATTTGGGGGCAAAAAAGACCCTTCAATTTTTTTATCAATTAAAAGGGCTTATGACACACTATTTATATCAGGGCCCATGATATGTATCATTACTCATTACTATGGATAAGGAATGGTGTCACGGGCCTCAACATGACCAATGTGTCATGGGCCCGTGAATTTCCAAAAATGACTTCCTTCAATTGATAACCCTTATGTGTTTAAGGGCAAACAAGGCAATTTAATTTTTTTTTCTTTAGCGAGCCTGCGACTCACTATTCATGTCGAGGCCTACAACATGCATAATTACCTATTGCTATGGATAAATATTAGTGTTGCGAGCCCTGACATGAACTTTGTGTTGCGGGCCGATGAATTTTTCAAAATGCCCCCCTCTAGTTGATAGCCCTTTACATTTTAGGGTAAAAAGGTACTTCAATTTTTTTGTCATTTAGTGGGCTTGTAACACAATGTTCATGTTAGGCCCGTGACCTACTGTTCATGTCGGGGTATCATTACCCATTATTATGGACAAAAATTGGTGCCACGGGCCTCAACATGAATAGTGTGTCATGGGCCCCGATATGAACAGTGTGTCATGGGCCTGTGAATTTTTTAAAATGTCCCCTCAAATTGATATCACCTTGTATTTTAGGGCAAAAAAGGCATTTCATTTTTTTGTCATTTAGTGAGCTCGTAACACACGATTCATGTCGAGCCCGCGACATGTATCTTTACCCATTGCTATAGATAAAGACTGGTGTTACAATCCTTAATATGAATAGTATGTTGCGGACCTATAAAATTCCTAAAATGCCCTCTACATTTGTATTTGGAGGCAAAAAAGGCAGTTGAAATATTTTTTTCCATTTTATGAGCCCATAAAATAGTATTCAAGTTAAAGTCTGCGACATGTATCATTAACCATTGCAATTGATAAAAATTGGTATTACGGATAAAGATTGCTGTCGTGAATAAAGATTTTAATGGATAAAGATTGGTGTCGTGAACCCTAACATGAACAATATGTTGCAGACTCGTGAATATTCCAAAATGCCCACATCTAATTGATAATCGTTCTATATTTAGAGGCAAAAAAAGGCATTTTAAATTTTTTTATCATTTAACGGACTCGCGACATATGTTATTACCCATTGCTATGGATAAAAATTGGTGTCGCCGGCCCCGACATGAATAGTGTATCGCAAGTCCGTAAATTTTTCAAAATACCTCCTTCAGTTGATACCTATTGTATTTGGGAGCAAAAAAGATATTTTATTTTTTTTAATTATTTAGAGTTCCTATGACATACTGTTCATGTCGAGCTCACGACATATATTATTACCCTATAATGATATATGTCGTAGCCTTTGACATGAATAGTTCTTCGCGGGATCGTTAAATGGCAAAAAATATTGAAGTGCCATTTTTAACCCCATATACATGGGCTATTAACTGGAAGGGGACATTTTGAAAAATGCCCATGACATACCGATAATATCGAGGCTTGCAGTACCAATCTTTGTCCTATTGCTATTCGTTTGGCGCCCTGGCAACTGTCTTTATAGTGTACTCTCCTTTGGACCTAGATAAAAAATGGTTGCTCCAGCGAGTCGCTTTTTCAAGAAGTTCAGGTTTTTTATTGGGGTCGTCATTGCTTTGGCCGATCTTGAGTGTGTGATGGAGATTCTAGTCATCACCGATGATTTTGACTCCACGGACATCAAGAAATATGTACATGTTGTTGTGTTGCATCAAATGTTAGGGAGAGAAGAAAATGAGCACAGAGAAAATATGGAGGAATTTGTAAACAGAGTGAGGAGGGATAGAGAGGTTGTGTGTGATCAAAAATTTTCACCCCTATATGCAGCATCATTTTCCAGAAGGTACTTTATTCACCCTGCTATGTCGGGACGGTCCATTCAACCACCATCGCATTTGCCCAGCATTTCATTTCATGTGGCGGCCGTAGCACACCTCCGACCCTCTTTTGTCATCCGTACTACCGCACCTACCTTTACCCTCTCGTCGTCAATACTATCGTTAGGGAGTGAGATGTCATTTAGTTGTTTCTTATTTTATGCTTCCGTGTTTATATCTTTTATTTCAATCTAATGTTTATAAATCAAAAAGAAAACTTTATTTCATTTTGAATGTCTATAGTGAAGTTTGAAACTGATTCAGTGTTGCGTCTTGTTTTTTGTTGAGCAATTTTTTTATTTATGCTTTGTTGAATGGCAAAAAAGAAATCATAGTTGAAATGGGCTTGATGGAATTTTGCATTCAAGCATAATGAATATTTTGGAAGTCTGGGACACTAGTGAATGGGCGCAAGATTTTAAATGGGTTGCAGAGAGATTTAAGGATTTAGAAATTGAAGCAATTTAATCTTTCAGGTCATTATAGATATCAATTATTGATGTCACAAAATAGTGAGAATGAAGCGGGGGAGAAATTTCAAAGCAGAGATGGGTAAATATAGGTGAGAATTTGTGTGATTCTTGATTTATTTCAAGAAGCACAAACATGAAAGGTTACAGACCAAGCACAAGCAAGCTCACATACTGAGCCTGTAAGCCTGAACACGTGAACACCAACCCAGATGCACTTCAATCATAGTATATGATTGTCTATGCAACACCCGCAGGATCGCAGCTTGCCTTCATTCCCCATGCTTCTTATGAGATTCCTTTTGCATTGAGTTCGATTTGCAGCCGCATATTACCAGTAAGCAAGGCCCTTGCAAAAGCTCTGAGCTCAACATTTGATGACTTGTCTAGTGTATTTAAAAGGAGGAACGAGTTTTTCCATTTATTGTAATGGATATTATTAATGGTAGAAACTGGTTTCCATCTTAGCTTTGTCAAACATAACTTGTCTTACAATAAAAAAAATATATATATATAATTTAAATAGCGTAATGTAAAAAAACGATATTTAATTTTAACTCCTAAATAGCGCAATGGAGTTAAAACTAAATATCGTCAAAATGATTTTTTTTTATTTTTTTTAAATTGTAATAAATTTACCTTATTGTTACGTATATAATGCATTTATTTAGAATTGTTCAATGAAAAGATTAAAATCTAAAAGAATATACAGAACTTTAGATTGGCATGTATAATAAACACATAATTAGTAAAATAATAATTTTTTTGGGAAGGCACGATAGGAGTCATTGTTTCTAATAAGAATTGCTACCAATTTATATAAGGGAACTTCTAAAGTAATTTTTTTTCATGTACTTTATTTTTACTTTAAATGTAATTTACTTTTTTTGTCATTTAATAAACCCACTATAACATTGTTCATATCGGGGTTCATGACATATCTTATTACTCATTGATATGGATACAGATTAGTGTTGTAGTCCCATAAATTTTTCCAAATGCACCCTCCAGTTGATAGTCCTCAGTTTTTGGAATAAAAAATTACTTCAATTTTTTTATCATTAAATGGGGCATGACATACTGTTTATGTTGGAACTCGTGACATGTATTATTATCCATTGCAATAGAGAAACATTGGTGTCACGAGCCTTGATATGAATAGTATATCACATGCCTATGAATTTTTCAAAATGCCCCCTCTAGTTAATAGTCCCCTGTATTTTGGTGCAAAAAGACACTTCAATTTTTTCATTTAGCAGGCTCGCAACATACTGTTCATGTCAAGGGCCACGACATGTATCATTACCCATTCCTATGGATAAAGATTGGTGTCGCAAGCCTCGACATGAAGAGTGTGTTACATGCCCATGAATTTTCCAAAATGCCCCCTTTAGTTTATAACCCTTATGTATTTGGGGAAAAAAAGGCACTTTAATTTTTTTGTCATTTAGCAGACTCATAACACACTGTTCTTATTAGGACCTATGACATGTTTAATCACTTGTTGCTATGAATAAAGATTAGTGTTACAAGCCCCGACATGAACAATATGTGGCAGGCCCTTAAATTTCCTAAAAGGCACTTCAATTTTTTTATTATTTAGCAAGCTTGTGACACACTATTCATGTTGAGGCCTGTGACATGTATCATTACCCATTATTATGAATATATATTGGTGTTGCAAGCCCTAACATGAACAGTGTATGGTGGACTCATGAATTTCCTAAAATACGAGGGCAAAAAAGGTATTACAATTTTTTTGTCATTTAGCGGGCCCGCGATGCACTTTTAATGTCGGGGCCCATAACATGTATCATTACCCATTGCTATGGATAAAGATTGGTGTCGTAGGCCCCAACATGAATAATTTATTGCAAGCCCATCCAATTGATAGCCCTTTGTATTTGCGATAAAAATGACATTTTAATTTTTTTTGTCATTTAGTGAGCTCATGACATAAAGTTCATGTAAAGGACCACAACATGTATCATTACCCATTGCAATGTATAAAGATTAGTGTTACAGGCCCTAACATAAACAGTGTGTTTCAAGCTCATGAATTTTCTAAAATGCCCCTTTCTAATTGATAGCCCCTTGTATTTAAGGCAAAAAAGATAATTTAATTTTTTTTATCGTTTAAAGGGCCGTGACATGTTGTTCATGTCAGGGTACATGTTGTGGGCCCCGACATGAACCATGTGTCATGGGCCCTCTAAATGATAAAAAAATTGAAGTGCCTTTTTTACCTCCAAAGACAAGGTGGCTATCAACTAGAAGGGACGCATTTTGGGAAATTCACAAGCCCATAACACATTATTAATTTCTAGATTTGCGACACTAATATTTATTTTATTGTTATTCGTTTGGTGCTCTGACAATGTTCTCTTTACAGTGTTCTCTCATGTGCACCTACATAAAAAATTATTGCTCTAGGCAAAAAAATTGTTATGAGTTGCTTTTTCAAGTAGTTCAAGTTTTTTGCTAGGGTCGTCCTTGCTTTGGTCGGTCTTGAGTATGTGAAGGAGGTTCTGGTCATTGCCGATGATTTTGACTCCACAAACATCAAGAAATCCATGCAAGTTGTGTTGCATCAAATGTCAGTGAAAGTAGAAAAAGAGCATAGAGAAAATTCTAAGGAATTGGTGAAGTGAGTGAGGAGGATAGAGAGGGTTGTGTGTGATCCAAAATTTTTTTCCCAATATGCAACATCATTTTCTAGAAGGTACTTCATTCTCCTTACTATAGTGGGATGGTCCGTCCGTCCACCACTGCACTTGCCTAGCATTTCATTTCATGTGGTGGTTGTAGCACACCTCTAACCCTCCATCGTCATCATTTAAGCTCAAGAATGTAGTGTCAACTTCTAGGTAACTTGAACTTATACATATGGATTTATTTGGATCAATTAGAGTTGCTAGTCTTAGTGGAATGCACTATGCATATGTATTGGTTGATGATTACTCTAGATACACTTGGGTGTGTTTCCTTGCTCATAAGAATAATGCATTTAAATCTTTTGAAAATTTTTCAAAAAGAGTTCAAAAAGAAAAAGGTTTTTGTATTTCTTCCATTAGAAGTGATTATGGAATCGAATTTGAAAAAGAATTTTTCAAAACTTTTTGCAATGAAAATGGTATTTTTCATACATTTTCCTCTCCTAAAACTCCTAAACAAAATGGGGCACTTGAAAGGAAAAATAGAACATTTGTGGCAATGGTTAGAACAATACTTCATGAGTATAATTTACTACTATATTTTTGGGCAGAAGCCATCAGTACATATTGTTATATTTCAAATAGAGTTTTCAAAAGACCGATTTTAAGTAAAACTTCTTATAAGCTTTGGAATAATAGAAAACCCAAAATCTTATATCTTAAAGTATTTGGATGCAAGTGCTTTATATTAAACACTAAGGATAATCTTGAAAAATTTAATTCTAAAGCTGATGAAGGAATTTTCCTAGGCTATGCTACTTTTAGTAAAGCATATAGAGTATTTAATAAAATAACTCTAGTAGTTGAAGAGTCAATGCATGTTATATTTGATAAATCAAACTCACTTGATCCTAGAAAGGATATTTATAGTGTTGATGATTTCGTGGGTGACAATGAGAATGTGGATACTCAAGAAGAAAATGCTAGTAAGCCTTTGGAACTTAAAGGTCCAAACAAGAAGGACAATAAAGAAATACCTCAATCTACCTTAAAGGATAACCTTTCAAAGGATTGGTAATTCAAGAAAACACATCCATGAGACCTTATTATAGATGACACTATAAAAGGGGTAACTACTTGATCTAAACTTAAATCTATTGTTAATCTAGCCTTCATCTCTTAAATTGAACAAAAAGATGTTGATGATGCATTAAGTGATGAATCTTAGGTCCTTGCTATGCGAGAAGAGTTAAATCAATTTTAGAGAAACAAGGTCTGGACCTTGGTTACTAGTCTTAAATATTATCCTATTATAGGTACCAAATGGGTGTTTAAAAATAAAATGAATGAACAAGGTGTCATAACTAGAAACAAGGCCAGATTAGTAACTAAAGGTTATAATTAATAAGAAGGCATTGATTATGATGAAACCTTTGCCCCTATGGCAAGGCTAGAAGCTATTAGAATGTTACTTGCATTTGCATCATTCATGGATTTTAAACTTTATTAAATGGATGTTAAAAGTGCATTTCTAAATGGTTTCATTGAAGAGGAGGTATATATTGAGCAACCTCTGGGTTTTGAATGCTTTGATTTGCCTAATCATGTGTTTAAACTTTCAAAAGTATTATTTGGATCAAAACAAGCTTTAAGAGCTTAGTATGAAAGATTGAGTAACTTTGTTTTAAAAAAAGGTTTCTTTAAAGTAAATGTTGACACAACTATTTTCATAAAGAAATCCAAGCATGATTTATTAATTGTTCAAATATATGTTGATGATATTATTTTTGGTGCTACTAATTATTACTTGTGTGAGGAATTTTCCAAGTTAATACAAGAAGAATTTGAGATGAGTATGATGGGTGAGCTCAAGTTTTATCCTTGGACTTTAAATCAAGCTATGTAAATATGGGACTTTCATCAATCAAACTAAATACTCTAGGGACATTCTGAAGAAATTTGGTATGGATGGAATAAAGTCAAGTAAGACTCATATGAGCACCACCACCAAACTAAACAAAGATGAGAATAGTAAACCTATTGATGAAAAATGTTTTCGAGGTATGATCGAATCCCTTCTTAATTTAACTGCTAGTAGACCAGATATTATGTTTGCTACATGCATGTGTGTTAGGTTTAAATCTAGTCCTAAGAAGTCTCATTTGAATGCAATTAAAAGAATTTTCAAATATTTTTGTGGAACAATGCAGGACTTTGGTATCCTAGGAGTTCATCCTTTGACTTAGTTAGTTACTCAGATGCAAACTTTATCGATAGTTTACTAGATAGAAAAAACACTTCCGAAACTTGTCAAATTTTAGAAAATTGCTTAGTTTTTTGGTTTAGCAAAAAATAAGTTTCGGTTGCCTTATCCACCGCTGAACCGGAATATGTGGCAGCTAGTTGTTATTGCTCATAAGTATTATGGCCTTAAAGGTGTTTAAATTAAAAAAGAAATCTCTCAAGAGCATGCTCCTTCTTAATCTTAAAGAAAAAAAGCAAGAAGACCATCCACAAATTATAAAGTGTAGATGAAGAGCCCACTTGGGGTGGAGGATTTTTTTATCATCTCTCTATTATTGAATCCAACTTCAACAAAGGTTTGATTAAGTGGACATAAGACTTGATTGTTTTGAGAATAGGAAGGAGCATATGGAGTATGACATTCATTAATTGTATGATCATCACAACATCCAATGCACTTGGCCTCATCCTCTTCCACCTCCTCCATAAAATTAGTTTCTTTTTATGTCTTTGTTTGTTTGTTTTATTTTTTGTTAGCTTATATTTGTTTTATTTTCTATTTATTCAGTTTATTTATCTTGAGCTACTAGTTTATGTCTAGTTTTATGTTTCTATTTAGTTTACAATTGGTATTTTAATATCATTGTAACTCTATCTCTTTCATTAATACAATTTCTATTTTATTAAAATTTCCTTTTACATTTTGATCAAGGGGAAGAAACACTTGAGATTTAAATTTTTTAATTGTGTTTGTGCATGCATTATAACATTGTAAGTGTGACTAGTTTTATCCTATTTAATAATCATATTTTCATGATTTTATTCTTATAACAAAAGGCCTTATTTTGATCACTTTGTTTAATTGTGTCATGACCCTAATTTTTTAAGGTTAGGTCTATCTTTATTTTCATTATTTTAGTTCTTGGTCTTTTGTTTCCTTTAGGTTTATTTCTAGTCTATCTTTCTCTTTTCTTTTTGTCTTTGACAAAGGGGGAGAAATTGTGGTTGTGGTTGTGCTTGTGTTTGTGATATGCTAAGTGCTACATGATATGTATGTTAATTAGCTAAGCTCTAGATGATCATGTCATGTGATAGTTAAGTTTGTTAAATTTCAAAATAAGTGTTATATGTACTTTGTTTGTGATGCATTTAAGTAGCACTACATGCACATATGTTTGAAGTTATTTCCTTCATATTGCCTAACAATTAGTTAAATAATCATGTTATCATGTTTTTATGTTTTTAACACATCTGTTATGTTAGTACATGTTTCTTTTTATTCCTCGGTTAAATTTTATGTTGTTTTTATTTTTAACAAAAAAGGAATAAAATATTAAATTTATATTTCTTATCATGTCTAAAAAGGGAAAAATAAAGAAATATATTTATTTAAAGGATAATATTTTTTAAATCATTTTCAATTGGTATCATTGTTTTTAAATCATCTCCTTTACGATTACTTTATCTTTGTAAAAAACAAGCTATGGCATCCTTATACATGCTATGATAATTCAATTTTTTTTATGCTTTAATACATGATGCATTTTATTGAATTTATGCATATATTAAGGGGGAGGAAAATATTTTCACATATTGCATATATTTAATTTGAAAGGGGGAGCTATTTCATACGATACATGCTTATTCATGATATTTTTTTTACACACACACACTTTATTTATTATCTTATCAAATTGGTTGTCAAAGTCAAAAAGGGGGAGATTGTTGATCATTTGCATGATCAAACTCCTGATTTTAGACTTTGACAAACAATTTAAATTCTAATAATTTTATTTAAGCATCTAGGAAGTTTATCAATTATCAAGATTAATTTTTTAATGGTTGGAGACAATGAAATACTCCTTAAAAGAGTATTAATATGTATTTCAATGAAGTATCTTAACCTATACAAGCCCCTAATCTTTATGAAATAATTATATACCAAAAATATACAATTTTGGACTTACAGTGGTCCCCTCATGAGCCCCTCAAGAGTCGATCTTCTATAGTGCCTCAGGGGCTTATTTTTGTCAAAACTTACAGTGCTCCTCACGAGTTGCCCTCACGATTATGAGGAGCAAGCATCAACTTGTGAGGGCAATCTTGACAGCACTCAATGATATTTTTGACAAACTGATACTCGTGAGCTAGGGTTTTCTCCTCACGACCATGAGCGATGTTCTTATAAAAATAAGTCTAAATTGATTTAAAAATCAACAAGAGACATTGGAGACATAATCAATACATTTAACATCCATAATCTAAGTTGTTTATCTATATAAACAACCTCTAGAGTTTAATTGAGGTTTTGAGAAACTTGTTTATTCATTATACTCTCTTAAACATTCAATTAAGCTCTCAAAACTCTCTTCAATTTCATTTTATAATTGTATAACTCTTGTGAGAGTTGGTGAGTGTTAGAATAGTTATTCTTATTCTTCTATTTTTTAGGATTGAGAAAATAGGAAGTGAGATCCTATTCTAATGGAATCGATTTAAGTGTTTAACCATTAAAAAACTTGGGAATTGGTTTAAGAGTAAGCCTAGAAACTCTTGATTATATAAGGTTGACGAGTGAGCCTCAAACTCTTGTGTAATCTCAATCTTATGAATAAGATAATGAGTATTCAAAATCCTAACTTAAAGATAAATTAGGTGGAGACATAGGATTATTGAGAATCTGAACTCCTTAAATCCTTGTGTTTTTTGTTTCGCCTACTGTACTCACCTTAAAATCTTGTTGGATTCTTAAAATAGTTTTAATTTTTACAAAACCGTTATTGACCTTATTCACCCCCCTCTAAGGCATTTTCAAATAATAATAATAGTAATAATGCTACTTTTCCGCTAGTATATATATACACTAGTTGTTGTTATAGTAATAGTTATTGAAAGTATTATTGAAGTAATGTTGTAATTATTATATTCTCTAATTTTTAAAAATATGACAAAAAATAAATCAGCAATGTTATGAATTTTTTTTTGTCAAATACAATGTCATCATTGTTTATGGCAGTTAGGGTTGTGCACGGGTCGGAGCAATTTGAAGAATACCAATTATCCGGACTTAAACCAAAAAAATAAATCAGCAATGTCATGAATTTTAAAAGTGATATAAGTGTTAAAAAGTAAAAAATGGTATGAATGTTAGAAATATAAAACTTCAGGGATAAAAAAAATAATTGGTGTTAAAAAATTGACAGAATGGTTTAAAACTGCATATCCATGAAGTTTGAGGGTTTAGATATATAAAATGAAACTTTATGGGTCTAAAGTTAAAAAGTTGATAAGTTTAGAGGTCTCAATATGGATTTTGTCTCAATTTTACTATAAAAAGTTTTATTTATAAACACACCACAAATATGCATAAGCACATTATATATATATATATATATATATATATATATATATATAATAAATTTGTACTTTATAATTAAAAAATATATATTAAGTGATCAATTAGTAATTGTTCAATTGCCTATATAATTAATTTTAAAATAATATTAAATTTCATTATAACACATAATTATAAACTTAATTACTAATTATAAATATAGATATGTATACAATATATACTATCTAAATTTGTGTGTATGTGTATATATATATATATAATTTAGTAAATTATCAGTTCGGGTTTAGGTTCTTCGATTTGGTGCAATTTGGGACGGTTTAATTCAGTTCTTAATATGGAGAACTCATGATCTCTAGACCCGCTCCATTAAAAATTTTCAAGAAAGTTTGGTTTGAATAAAGTCAAATGGTCAATGGAAATTTTCAATTTTGAAAACTTTTCATTCAATTTTGTAAGACAATTTGAGTTCTTCGAGACCCGTGCACCCTAATGGTAGCAAAAGAACAAAAATTATCATGCATGTTACAATGCTTCTCTAATTCAAGATTTTTTAGTTTTTTCTATGGGTACTACATCCAAGCAATCTTTTGTCATTATCATTTTTGTTAGAAAGTCCCAATGCCCTTTTCTTCTTTAATTTGGAGCAAATGAGCAAACAAAAGTTGTCTTTGGACAATGATACATGTCGCGGGTTATGACATCACGACAATTATCACTTTAATCCCTAAAAAATAACCTATTTGGTCTTTAAAAAATAAAAAAAATTATGTTCTTGTCACAACCCAAAATAGGGGCCATGACCGGCGCTAGGGAACGAGAATTCTTTCGAATCTGGAACCCGTAGCAAGCCTAAAAATAAAATAAAACATGCAATAATAATAACAATATATAATGTAGCGGAAATAAAAATCATAAATATCACAATAACATTTGCACCAACTGGATTTAAATTAAATACTCATCTCATATATATATAAACTCTTTTAATACAAATCCAATTCAAATATAATACAACATTTCTTTAATAATTTAATGACTACTGCAGTGTCTAGATAAAATAAAACTCAAGACTCAGGGAAGCAGTTTACACAAAGAAGCCGGGGCGGAAGAAATCCAGCGTACAGGCCTGCTACTGAGGTCTGAAGATGATGACTCTCCTGAAAAATAGTCAACGGAGGGGAGTCAGACCTCACTGAGTGAATTACTATAATATATATACATGCAAACTAAATGAAAATGCATACAATCAACAGTATATATCTAATATGTATATATACAGGCAATACACACAGATGCAGTAAAATCATTTTATATATTTTTATTAAAAATCATCGTTTATGAAGGATTAAATAGAACCCTATGATATCGAAACCTCAATCAGTGTTAAACAACACTCTAGCCATACAGGCTCATTTAATCCAAATATATCCATTTAATCCATTTAGACAGTAGACTGGCCCTGAGACACTAAGCCGATCGAGCTCCAGCAGTCTAACTGTCAGTGTGATTGGCCCCGAGACACTTAGTCAATCGAGCTCCAGCAATCACACCTCCAAATCCCTTCTCACACATCAAATAATCAAATTCAATCAATATCCTCAAATAGGTTAGTAATATAGCCTATATGCTATAAGCATACTGGTACGTACTCGGTCCTAGTGCTGCCCACTAGGTAGCATGTTCTATTGATATCCTTCATTAATAATATAAAACATTCATTCACAAATAAATGATGCATGAATTTAAATAAAATAACAATATAAACCACATATATATACTGGAAATATACCAAAAATAAACCAGGTACATTTCGAGTATATATACGTCAAATAAATTCAATCAAATTACAAATTAAGCTAGAAATATATTTAAGAACATTTTAAATATAATTTATTAATAAAACATGCATATAATTTAATATATACCAAAAATATACTTAAATACTAATCACGTTATTTATGCATATTTAATCAAAATAAAACATATATTCTAAAATCATGCATCCTAAAGCATATATATATAAAATAGTAACTCACACTTAGTGCGCTCCACGAGTGTCACGACCCAAAACAGGAGCCATGACCGGCGCTAGGGAACGGGAATTCTTTCGAATCCGGAACCCGTAGCAAGCCTAAAAATAAAATAAATATGCAATAATAACAATAAAAAATATAATATGCAGCGGAAAATAAAATCATAAATATTACAATATCATCCATATCAACTGGATTTAATTCAAAACTCATCACATCACATATATAATCTCATAAATGTATAATCTTTATACAAATCCAGTTTTACTATAATACATCTCTTTAAAACAAATACATAAAATCCAATACTTTAATTTACAACTACTGCAGTGTCTATATAAAATAAATAAGACTCAAGTAGACAATTTACATAAAGAAGCCGGGGCGGAAGAAATCCAGCGTATCGACCTGCTACTGAGGTCTGAGGAAGTTGACTCTCCTGAAAAATAGTCAACGGAGGGGAGTCAGACCTCACTGAGTGAATTACTATAGTATATATACATACACTCTAAGTGATAATGCATACAGTCAACAGTATATGAGTAATATGTATATATACAGGCAAGTTCATACAGATGCAGAAAAATCATTTTATATATTTTGTCTGAAAATCAACTTTTATGAAGGATCACATAGAACCCTAGAATATCGCAACCTCAGAAAATAGTGTTAAACAACACTCTGGCCATACAGGCTCACTGATTCCAAATATATCCACTTAATCCATATGGACAGTAGACTGGCCCCGAGACACTAAGTCAACCGAGCTCCAGCAGTCTGACTGCCAGTGTGATTGGCCCCGAGACACTTGGTCAACCGAGCTCCAGCAATCACACCCACAAACCACATCTCACACATATCAATAATCATAATCAAATCGATATCCACAAATAGTCAGTAATAAAGCCTAAATACTATAGGCGTACCGGTACGTACTCGGTCCTAGTGCTGCCCACTGGGTAGCACGTTCTATTGATATCCTTCATTCTTAAATATAAAACATTCATTCACAAAAATAAATGATGCATGGATATAAATGAAATAGCAATATAAACCATATATATACCGAAAATATACCAAACATAAACCAGGTATATTTTGAGTATATATATGTCAAATAAATCCAATCAAATCATGAATTAAACTAAAAATATATTTAAAAACATTTTAAATATATTTTATTAATAAAACATGTATATAATTTATTATATACCAAAAATATACCAAAAATATACTTGAATATAAATCATGTTATTTATGCATATTTAGTCAAAATAAAACATGCATTTTCTAAATCATGCATCCTAAGCATATATATATAATATAGTAACTCACCTAATGCGCTCCACGAGACAGGTCCGACGGGCCTGGTCCACTAACCCTCGGTCTCGGCGCAACTAAACAAGAAATAATTAATCGACATCAGAATAACCCTAACAGAAATCCTAGAATTCAATCTAGAGTATTCAACACAGAATCGGAAATTAGGGTTCGACTGGATATCACGTTTTACGAGAATTCTACCGGAAATCCGGCAGAACCTCCCCTGTAAAACGGACATCTCTCTACTCAAAAGAGTAGAGCCGACCCTGCAAAGAAAATACACTTCAAAAATAAACACCACAATCACTCACAACCCCTCGGTCGGACTCCAGACTACAATCTGTCGACCGGGGTTCACAAACACAGAAAATATATTCAAATACACCAAAAATATCCTTAAATCATAAAAATACATTTCATACGTAGAAATTACAAAATAAATCTTGAAACACTGTAAAAATCGATTAAAACTCATTTTATTAGAAAAACCGTATATTATATATATAATTGAAAATAATTCCCGGAAATTAGTTTTAATTAGTTAAAAATACTAAATGTTTTGTAGAAATCATTTTTATACCTTAAATAAATATTAAAACCAATTAAATTACATTTTTAGACAATTTAGGGTAAAATTACCAAAATACCCCTATATATATATATATACCTAAATTACTTCAAAATTTCACCAAAAATCATACAATTATCCAAAATTAATTTTCTCAACATATTTATCAATAATATCAATAATTAAACTCAATTAACCAATTAAATTCAAATAACAACACAATTAACTTAATTTTACAAAATCACATAAACTTCAATAATTAAAAATAAATACTTAGAAATTCATAAAAATTCCAAATAAATTCCTATAATTCATTTCAACACCTAATTCAACCATAAACTCCAATTTCATAATTTAAATAATTAATTTCCGAAAATTAGAAAATAATATTAAAATATTCAAAAATACCCAAAAATCCAAACAACCTCCAAAAATTCTGTAAAAATTCATACATGAAGATTAAACTACCAGGAACAACATTTGTGAAGGAAGTTTCCATGAATCATCCAAATCGAAGCTCAAAAAAATCGAAAACCAAAAGTGGCCGAAATATTCAAATCAAAACCTAAGCAATTCTAGACCATTTTAGCTCAAACCAAAGCTAGAATAACACTCACCGGAGCTCAAGGAGAAGATAGAGACCGGCGGTGTCGAAAACGGTGGCCGGAGGAGGGAGAAACGGTGGTGAGAAAAAATGGTGGTCCGGCGCCCGCGCGGGAGAAGAAAGAAGAAGAAGAAGAAAAAGAAAAAGAAAGAAAAGGAAAGAGAAAGAAAAAGAAAAAGAAAGAAAAAGGAAAAGAAAAAAAAAAGAAAAAGAAAAAAAATAAATTAAATTAAAATAATTAAATATTAATAAATAAATAATAATAAAATAATAAATTTTAATAATTTAATAATAAATAAAATAATCAAATAATAATAAATAAATAATAAAATATTAGGGTAATAATAAACCCTAATTAAATAAATATACACACAGGCTTTATTTAATAATTTAAAAATATGTATGAGTTCATGCAAACTCGTAAATACATTTAAAATAATTAATAATACATTGTTTACGTGGAAATTTCCCCGAAAATGAAAGTCCCGGGAAAATTTTACGTAAAATACTGAAAATAATAGACAGTAATCAAAATAGGTTTAAAATACATATCAACTCGTAAAAATATCATATAAAATACAGAAATCATTAACTCTGCATATCCCGGTACAGTGTAAAAATATTTTAAAAACACGGGATATTACAACGAGATGGGTCCAACGGGCCTGGTCCACTAGGCCTCGGTCTCGGCGCAACTAAACAAACAATAAATAACGACAAAAATCATAATAAACCTAACAGAAAATCCTAGAACTCGATCTAGAATATTAAACATAGAAACAGAAGTAGGGTTCGACCGGACATCACGTTTTATGAGAATTCTATCGAAAATTAGGCAGAACCTCCCCTGTAAAACGGACATCTCTCTACTCAAAGAGTAGAGCCGACCCTGCAAAGAAACACACTTCGAAAAATAGGCACAACAATCCATCCACAACCCCTCGGTCGAACTCCAACTACAGTTTACCGACCGGGGTCCATAATCACAGAACAATTTCAGAAATTCCAAAAATACCCTTATAACATACAAATTCATTTTATAAGTAGAAATTATATAATTAACCTTTAAACATAGTAAAAACTGATAAAAACTCATTTTATTAGAAAAATCGTATATTATGTATATAATTGAAAATAATTCACGAAAAATAGTTTTAATTAGTTAAAAATATGAAATAATTTGTAGAAATAATTTTTATACCTTAAATAACTATTAAAACCAATTAAATTACATTTTTAGCCAATTTAGGATAAAATTACCAAAATGCCCCTATATATATAAATATACTAAAATTACTTCAAAAATTCACCAAAAATAGTATAATTATCCAAAATTAATTTTCTCCACATATTTCTCAATAATATCAATAATTAAACTCAATTAACCAATTAATTTCAATTTAAAACACAATTAACCCTAATTTTCCAAAATTATCTAAACTAATAAAATTCAAAATAAATACATAGAAATTCATAAAAATTCCAAATAAATTCCTATAATTCATTTTAACACCTATAATTATCATAAAACACAATTTCATAATTTATTTAATTAATTTCCGAAAATTAGAAAATAATATTAAAATATTTAAAAATACCCAAAAATCAAAATAATTACCAAAAATTCCACAAAAATTCATACATGTAGATTAAGCTAAGGGAAACAACATTTGTGAAGGAATTTTTCATGAATAAATCAAATTGAAGTTCAAAAAATTCAAGAACCCTAATATGCCGAATTTGAAAAATCAAAATCTAAGCAAATCAAGACCATTTTAAGTGAAAAAAATCTTGGAATCACACTCACCGGAGCTCAAGGAGAAGAAAGAGACCGGCGGTGTTGAAAACGGTGGCTGGAAACGTCGTGAACGACGTTGCTCCCACTTTCGGCTTCTCCGGCCAAAATTGACCTCCAGACGCCGGAAACGGCTGCAACAGGCGGCGAGGAAGGCTGAGGAAGGAGGTGGCACGCTGGAAGGCACACCAACGGCAAGAAAATGGAACGGCAGGCGGCGGAACGGCGATGGGGACGGTCGGGGATGAAGAAGGAAGTAGGGTGGCAATTTGGTAATTATATCAAACTTTAATTTTTTGTTAAATATTAAATGTATGTATGTATATATATATATACTTTATACTATATATTAAAATAATATTAAATTACACACATTAAATATACACCACACACTTATAATTTAATATTTTAATAATTTAATACTCCTAAAAATAATTAATTAATATTAAAACAAATTAATAAATAATAAAATATTAGGGTAATATTAATTAAACCCTAATTAAATAAATAAGTACACATATACACGTTATCTAGTATTTTAAAATATGTATGAGTTCATGCAAGTCCGTAAATCTATTTAAAATAATTAATAGTAAATTATTTAGGTGAAAATTTCCCCGAAAATGCAAATCCCGGGAAAATTTTACGTAAAGCACTTAAAATAATAATAAACAATTAAAATTTCAATTTTAATTAAATAAAAGCTCATAAAATATCAATATCATTTTTAAGAATTATTAACACTGCATATTCCGATACAGTGTAAAAATATTTAAAAACACAGGATATTACAGTTCTAATTTTTCCCCCAATACAAGAGCTCATCAATTAGAGGGGTGCTTTTGGGGTTTTCACCCCTGCTACATGACATTATCCTTCTTATATATATATATTTCAAACCAATGTAGAACTAATTAAAAGATGCTTACCAAACCGTACAAGATACTAGACAATTTTTCAAACTTAGACCACCTTTTCTTTCTTTTTTTTTTACCAAACCACCTTTTCTTTTAAACATATATTCTTTTTATAACCAAATATTCATACAGCTTCTTCCTATAATCATATAGATCCATTACCCTTTAGGCAAACTGCTGGACATTAATAAAGTCAATTGGGGATAAATCCTAGCTTATAAATAAGGAATGAAATAAGTGGAAAAAAAAAAGAATAAAAGGCTTTGTCTTTCAAGGATATTTTTTTATCATTAATATTTCAGTTATTTTGCTTAGTTATCTCCAAATTATTATTTTATATTCAAATCCCAATATTAATATTAAAAAAAGAACCCATATTTAAAACTAAAAAAAGCACACAAATAAAGAGATCCAGCTATCCGCCTAGGGAGGGATGGTAAGCCATCCCATCCACATGGCCTGGCTAATGAAAAGGGGTGGTTTGATACCCCCACTCCCTCCCTCTCAAAACAAAAAAACAACAACTGTAGAATACCCATAAACTAATATGGGAATCTTTATAATAAAAAAAGAGAAGTGAGATAAAAAATGTCATAGGAATTCAAAACACTATGTATCGTATACCCATCAGGCTCAAATAACTCCTGCAACTGAACAAATAATTTTAAATGTGAGGAAGAGAAAAGGACATTATGGCTAAGGAACAAATAAAAATTAAGAAAATATGCGAAGGTTAGAGAGATGGCAGTGATGGTGATGGTGACAATGGCGGAGGTGGAGGAGCCTAGAAAAGGGGACATTATGGGTGGCCGGGAAAAGAAGAAAAAAGAAATAGGGAAGAGAGCAACGCAGTATTCTTTTTTTTTTCCTGTTAAGTGAGTAGGGAAGACATAAAGCTAAATATTTTTATGTTTTGGGGGCATTTTGGTAAAAAATATAAAAAGTGGGTGCATTTTGGTTGTTAAGGCCCTTTTTAGGGCATTTTATGTTGAAATCCCTTTATTTTTCATGTCACAAATTAAGGTTTTAGCTCTGCCAATCCCACCTAGGTTGGATGGCCTTTCATCTAGGAGTAAGGATTAACACCAAGGTTAAGGTTAGGGGTTCGAATCCCCACTTCCCTTTCTAACCTCCCAAAAATGTGGTTGTTAAAAAAAAACCTAGAATTTTGAGGCCATTTGCTTTTATAGCTTCTCCACCTCTCAAATTTGCAACCCAATTTTCCCTTTAAAAAAATTGCATTCCAATTTTTGCCTATGAAGACAGCATAATATATCATCACCTCCATGGTTGATAGCTTATTTGGTTTAAACTCTAGTTAGTCCAATATAAAGCTTTTAGTGGGTTATAGTGTAAAAATAGATTGATGATTGTATATTCTCAGCAAAAATGATATATAAAAACATAATTATTATAGACGGCGGGGTTTAGCGTGGGCCCAAGATTTTAGCAACCGCAACATTGTTTGAGCTCAAAGCTCTAGAGAACACACTAACCATTGTCACAAAGACATAGTGTGGAGATGAGGAGTTGCCACCCAGGGTAATAACTGGGAAAAATAAAAATGGTGGTACTCGATTCTCTTAAAGAAAGCTAGCACCACAACCAGGAGATTCTAGATACGGAATATCAACTTCTTTTAGTTTTGTGTTCATTTAAAATTACTTTATAAATCACTATGTTATCCTTTATTTACACGCAATTTCATATAAACCCTTATTTAAAATAATTAACTTCAAGCAAACTAATCATGAGAATACATGTAAACAATGCATTCATCATAATCCCTAGGTTAGTCTAATCTACATTGATTTTAATTAAATGATCTAAATCTACATGTTTTAATTTATAAGTGAACCTAAAGACTAATGGGCCTAAGTCTTATTTAATTTTAATTAAGTGAACCTAAATCTATTTATTTTAATTCTAAAAATGGGTCTAAATTTACAACTTATGAAGTATTTAAATTAATGGGCCTAATTCTACATATTTTAATTCTAAAGTGATATTAAATCTATAAATTATGAAAAAGACTTAAATTAAATGGGCTAAATCTAAATTAATTAAATTAAGTGGGTCTACATCTGAATTAACCTAAATGGGCCTAAATTGATTTTAAAATTAATTAAACCTAAAAATTCAATTAAAAGTCTATTTATTAAATGGATTAGAGCTTAAATGTGGGCTTGAGACCCAAAACACACAAAAATAAACAAAAAAATCCAAAAACATAAAGAAATCAAAACTCACAAATAAAAAAGATCAACCATGCAATTAGATTATTTCTTCTAAAAAAACCTAATTTTAATTAACATACAACCTAAATTAATTTACTACCTCCATTGATTTTAATTAGGGTTTACCAAATTGAACCTAATTTTGCTAATTAATTTTTAAGAACAAGAGAACTAAATTTTCATTATTCCCACTATCGAGGTTATTACAAAATCTATCAAAAATAATAAAGAAAATAAAATTATAATTATAACCTTTGAGAAAATAAATTAACCAAATTCAAAACCTAAAAAAACAATAAATAAACTAAATAGAGCAAGATGAAAATTAAATCGGGATATTTGACTTTTGGCTTTTATTAATGGATTGTCCGCGGGTTTTCTTGGTTCAATCATGTATTCATCACCAGAAACATGAAATATAAAGAATCAAAAAAGAAAATAAGATTAGAATTAATGAACAAAGAAAACAAAATAATAAAAATTAAATAATAAAATAGAAATAATAAAATAATAAATAATAAAATGATATAAAAGAAAGAATTAATAAAAAGAAAGGAATAAAAGAGTAATGATATACATATGTTGTTTGAATGCCTCTCAGAATGGGATTTTACCGTTTTGAGAAAATTAACTATGTATTTTCTTAATTTCTGGACTTTGAAAAGAACGTATCATTCTAATCTAGGAATTCTGTCACTGCCCTTCCTTTGATAACCTTTTGTGGTAATGTACTCTATATCAAATTCAGTCAAGAGTACGAGCCATAAAGACATTTTTCCAATTAAAGCAAATGCTTGAAATAAATATCTTAAAGGATCTATTTTTGAAATAGCCTGAACTTTATAGGACTAAAAATAATGCCTTAATTTTTTTGTTGCCCAGATCATTATCAGATATGTCTTGTCTAGCAAATCATATTTTTCCTCATATGGCAGAATCTTCTTGCTAAGGTAATAAACTGCATGTTCTGCTCCATCCAGTCCTTTTTATGCTAGTATTGCCCTTATTGCATTTTTCTTTAAAGCCAAGTACAGGATCAACAGCTTACCTTGCCTTGGCGGTTTCAATATAGGCAAATTGGCAAGATATTCCTTAATCCTATTAAAAACCTTCTGTCAATCGTTGTTTGACTTCACAGGTTGATCTTTCCTTAAAAGCTTGAAGATAGGTTCACAAATATTAGTAAACTTTGCAATGAACCTACTAATATACTGTAACCTGCCAATGAATCCTCTTACTTCTTTCTCTGCCTTTAGCATCGACATTTCCTGGATAGCTTTCACTTTATTTGGATCTACTTCAATTCCTTTGCTACTAACTATATGCCCTAGCAGTTTTCCTGAAGTAACCCCAAAAATGCATTTCTTTGGGTTGAGCCTCAGATTGTACTTCTCAATTTAAGCCAAGAACTTATCTAAAGCTTCAAAGTGTCCTTCACTGTCTCTAACTTGACCATCATGTCATCTACATATACTTTTACTTCTTTATGCATTATGTTGTGGAAAAGAATAGTAGCTACCCTTTAATATGTTGCACCTGCTTCTTTTCTTTGACCTTTGCTACCATAGCCTCAGGTGTAGCTATTGTTTCGATACTCATATTTGACAGAGCCTTGACAAGAGGTCTTCAGTGGCTGCTTGAATGCATCAATAATTGCCAAATGCTCACATTCGCCTTAGATTTCTTTAGCTGCTCAAAGATCAAGTCTTCTTTTTTGCCCTTCTTCTACTTTTACATCTTATGTTTCTTCTCTTTCTGTAACTCTCTCAATTTTTTTAGCTACCTTATAATTCTTTCCACTTCTGATGACATGGTTCACATTAGGATTATCACTCCATACATCAAGACCACCAGGGCTCTCTTCATCAGATTTATACTAAATGTTAATAACCCCAATAATTTGATCCCTCTTTCCATCTTTCTATACTTCCATCATGCATGTTTCTTTCCCTTTCAACTCCTCCATGTTAAATTTGCTTAAATATTAGCTTAGTAACTCTTCAAATCCCTCTTAAGATTATTCAGAAGTAAAAGATCCATTGTTCTTTCCTTTTATATCATCATCTTTGAACTCTTCACCCCATCCTAAGGACACAATCTCCTCTATTGGTATATTACCTAAAGTAGGCTTATAGTAAAATACTCTATAGTCGAACTTGCCTGAAGGTTTCCCCAATAAACCTTCAACCCCTCTCAATGGCTACTTGGGAGTTTCATTATCTCTCTCTTCTTCCATCAGCTTGTTATCAAACTTATCACCTGTCACAACCTAAAACAGGGGCCATGACCGATGCTAGGGAACGAGAATTCTTTCAAATCCGGAACCCGTAGCAAGCCTTTAGAATAAAATAAAAGCATGCAGTAATAATAATATAAATAAAATAACTTGCAGCGGAAGTTAAAATCTCAAAATAATAAAGTAACTCATCAGCTGATTTAATAACACAAACTCATCTCATATATATAATATCTTTTAATACAAATTCTTGTTTCAATTCTTTAAAATACAAATCTCAAACATATATAAAACAAAAATCTCACAAATTAACTACTACAGTGTCTAGAATACAAAAATAATATAAAGTAAGCAGTTTACATAATAAAGCTGGGGTAGAAGAAATCCGGCGTAAGTGTCTGCTACTGAGGTCTGAGGACGAAGACTCTCCTGAAAAATAATCAACAGAGGAGAGTCAGACCTTACTGAGTGAATTGTTATAATATATATACATGCATAGCTAAATGACAATGCACACATTCAGTAGTGTATATGATAGATATATATACAGGCAAATACACACAGATGCAGTAAAAATCATTTATATAAATACTAAAAATAATAACCGTTTATGAAGGATCAAATAGAACCCTAAATGATCGCAACCTCAAAACAATGTTAGACAACACTCTAGCCATACAGGTTCACTTATTCCAAATAAATCACTTGTTCCATTTGGACAGTAAATTAGCCCCGAGACACTAAGTCAACCGAGCTCCAGCAGTCTGACTGTCAGTGTGATTGGCCCCGAGACACTTGGTCAACCGAGCTCCAGCAATCACACTCTCAAATCACATCTCACATCAAACAAATCGATCCGATCAATATCCACAAATAGGTTAGTAATTTAACCTAAATTCTACTGTCGTACCGATACGTACTCGGTCCTAGTGTTGCCTACTAGATAGCACGTTCTGTTGATATCCTTCATTTAAAAATAAATCCATTCATTCATGAAATAAATGATGCATGACTTTAATTAAAATAAAAATATAAACCATATATATACTAGAAATATACCAAAGATAAACCAAGTATATTTCGAGTATATATACGTCAAATAAATTCAATTTAATTATAAAATAAACCAGAAATGAACTATATGTATACTTAAAAACATTTTAAGTATAATTCAATAATGAAACATGCATTTAATTTAAAATATATCAATACATACCTAAAATATACCTAAGCAATTATTAAACCATTTATGCATATTTCATAAAATTTAAACATACATTTCTAAAACATGCAATCCTAAAACACACACACACACACACACACACACACACACACACACACACACACACACATATATATATATATATATATATATATATATATATATATATATATATATATAATAACAACTCACAGTTATGCGCTCCACGAGACGGGTTCGACGGGTCTGGTCCACTAGATCTCAGTCTCGGCATAACTAAATAAGCAAACGACAATGCGAATCAGAATAAATCTAACAAAATTCTAGAGACTCGATCTAAAACACTGGACACATAATAGGAATAAGGATTTGATCGAATGTCATGTTTTATGAGAATTCTATCAAAAATTTGACAGAACCTCCCCTATAAAATAAACATCTCTCTACTCAGAGAATATAGCCGGTCCTACAAGAAAACACACTTCGAGAATACACAGCCACACAGCTCCTCGGTTGGACTCCCAAACTACAATTTTACCGATCGAGGTTCACAATTCACGAGATAAACACAGAATACATGAAAAATCCAATAATACCAAAAATACCCTTTATAAATCAAAATATAGCAAATTAGATATTTAAAACACTGAAAATAATTATTTTACCGATAATTACAATAAAACCCTAATTTTAAATAAAATATTATTAAAAATCCATAATTCTTGACAAATTCACAAATATTAACCGAAATTCATTTTATAATTCCAAATTACATAATTAGCCCAAAAACATATTAAAAATCAATAAAAACTCATTTATTTACAAAAATAATATATTATATATACCTTGAAAATAATTTTTGAAAAATAGTTTTAATTAGTTAAAAATACTAAATATTTTGTAAAAATGATTTTTATACCTCAAATAATTATTAAAACCAATTTAATTTAATTTTCAACCAATTTATTACCAAATTACCAAAATACCTCTAGTTATATATAAATTCACATAATATACTATAATTATTCAAAAATTCACTAAAAATTTATACAATTACTCAAAAATTAATTTCTCAACATATAATTCAATAAAATCAATAATTATACTCAATTAACACATTAATTTTACCAAAATACTTATTTAACCTAATTTTCTAAAAATCACCTAAACTAAATAAATTCATAATAATTATACAAAAATTACAAATTAAATTCTAAAATTCATTTTAACTCCTAAAAACACCATAAATCACAATTTCACAAATTTTTAATTAATTTACGAAAATTAGAAAATATTAATAAAATAATCAAAATTCATAAAATTCAAAATAATTTCCAAAAATTTCACAAAAAATACAGGATGTAGATTGGGCTATTAGGAACAATCTTTGTGAAGGAAGTAAGCTTGAATCATTAAAATCAAAGTTCAAAAAAATCAAGAAACTCAAATGGCCGAAAATGAAATCTAGCTTAAATCCCTACCAAATCGAATTTTCAAGCTAAAGGAAGCTTGGAATTGGCTTCTATGGAGTTCTAGGAGCAAAAAAACACTGAAATCATAAAAAATGGTGGCCGAAAAGGGGTTAATGGAGTTGGCTCGATTTCTCGGCTTCTTGGGTTTAGCAGTGTTCACTGGCATCGGAGAGGGTGGAAGAGGGTGGTGGAGCAGCTGGGGAAGGTGGTGGCACACGAGCAGGCACACTAAATGGAGGGGAATGGGATTTGCAGCGGGATGGTGAGGAGAGGGGCGTCGGGGAAGAAAGGTTAAGGGTGATGGCATTTAACATAATTTTTGGTAAGTTGTATATATATATACATATATATAATAAAACTTTAACACTTAATATTAAAATACAATAATATTATAATTGAAATAATCACACACCACACATTAATAAAAGTATATATATATATATACATATACATATATTAATAATAATGAAAATTATATACATATATATAATTAAATAATAAACCCTAAAATGCTAAATATGTATATATATGCATGTATATGTATATATATTAATATGATAATTAAAATCATGCATGGAATCATGCAATTACGTAAAACAGACTAACGTAAATTATTATTATTTATTTAGGTTTTAATTTTCCCAAAAATAAAATTCTCGGAAAAATTTTACGTAAGAAATTTAAAATAGTTAAAAATAACTTTAATAATTAACAAACTAATTAAATAATCAAATATATTTATCAAAATTATAAACACCGCATATCCTGTGCATTTTAAAATTTATTTAAAATCTCGAGATATTACAGTCTTCCCCCCTTACAAGAATTCATCCCCGAATTCCAGAAAAAGAAGAAATACAAAATCAAGAAGGGAAGAGATACGGGTAAGAAGCTCGCATCTTAGCTTCGATCTCCCATGTATGTTCTTTTACCCTGTTGCTGCACCACAGAACCTTGACCATTGGAATCTGTTTCGAATGCAATTATCGAACTTAATAGTCAATGATTGCCACAGGTTTTTCCACGAACGTCAAGTCTTCATTCACTTCAACATTGTCGGGCTATAACATGTGTGAAGGGTCTGAGACATATTTCCTTAGCATCGAGATATGAAATACTGGATGCACTTGAGATATACTCGGAGGCAAAGCCAACTGATATGCAATAGTGCCAACTCTCTCCAGAATCTCGAACGGTCCGATATATCTCGATGCTAATTTACCCTTCTTTCCAAATCTCATTACACCCTTCATAGGAGACACCTTCAGAAAAATAAAGTCTCCAACTTGAAATTCTACATCTTTGCGCTTAGGATCCGCATAGCTCTTCTACCTACTAACTGCGGTCTCTAATCTATGCTTGATCACGGCGACTTTCTCTACAACATCCTGAACCATCTCAAGTCTAGTCAAAGCTCTCTCACCAATCTCGTCCCAACTCAAAGGGGATCTACACTTCCTTCCATACAATGACTCGTATGGTGCCATTCCAATACTACTATGGTAGTTGTTATTATATGCAAACTCTAAGAGTGGCAAATGATCATCCCAGCTACCTCCCAAATCCAAAACACATATCCTCAACATATCTTTCAGTGTCTGGATCATCCTCTCAAACTGACCATCTGTCTCAGGATGAAAAGCAATACTGAAATCTAACCTAGTGCTCATCGCTTCCTGCAACTTCTGCTAAAAATGTGAGGTAAACACTGAACCTCTGTCTGACACAATGGACACAGGTACTCCGTGAAGGCACACAATATGCTTCATATACAGCTTCGCCAATCTAGCTACAAAATAGGTGGCTTTCACAGGCAAAAAATATGTAGACTTAGTCAACCTATCTACAATTACCGAGATGGAATCGTATCCATCCTTAGAACGAGGTAAACTAATCACAAAATCCATAACTATCCTTTCCCACTTCCATTCAGGAATAAGAAGAGGCTAAAGCTTCCCGAAAGGCTTCTGATGCTCAGCTTTTACTTATTGACTCGTTAAGCATTTAGCAGTACAATCAGTGACATTCTTCTTCAGTCCGTCCCACCAGTACAAATCTGTGATACTGTGGTACATCTTAGTGACACCCGGATGTACGCTATAGGCTGTAGAATGTGCTTCCTCTATGATCTCTTCTCTCAAATTATCCACATCAGGAACACACAATCTACCACTGATCCATAAAATACCATCATCATTGAGTGTGAAATCAATGAACTTCCCTGCACAGACATTCTCTGCAAGCTCTTCCAGAATAGGATCTCGGCTCTAAGCTGCCTTAATCCTATCTCTCAGCACATATCACACCTTAAACTGAGCTAGCAGTCCACCTGATCTACTAATCTTCACCATCAGACATTTGGGTCATAGCCTGAAACATTTGGGTTTAGTGGTTTATAAAAGATTAAGGGTCTAAGCAAGCCTTTTTGGATCAAATGGTCTAGGACTTTAGAAAGTGGTTAGTTAAAATTGGAGAATTTCCTGAGCTGCTGAACTACACACACCTCCATAGCTCGGCTAGTACTTCCCTATTGTGCACCCCTAGTTGGGTAGTTTTGGATTCCTGTTCTTCTAAAACTTTTCTTCTTCTCACTCTCAATCTCTTCATCTTACAAACCATCATTATACAAGTCTATAAATATTTTGGGATTCATCATTTGCAATCTCTCAACTAAGTTAGGTAACACGTTACAAACTATCATCCTAACCTGATCTTTCTCAGCCAACTTATTTTTCATTAGTCCTGCCTTGTTCATAAATCTAGTCAAGAAATCAGAAAAGGATTCGTTTGATTTTTGCTTAGTCAGTTCTAAATCCCTAATGGACACTTCAAATCTAGTGTTATATCATACTGTTTCAAAAAAGCAGTACACAGTTCTTTTTAGTCAGCCCTGATAGACTTTTCTAACCTATAATACCAGTTTACAACCATTCCCTCTAAAGACAGTATAAATAACCTAGTGATCACTATTGATGGGCCTTAGTAGTGCTCATAATTTTTGTGTACTAATTGAGATGAATCCTAGGATCTCTAGTTCCATTAAACTTCTATAGCTGAGGCATTTTGAACTTCTCAGGTAGCTTATTACCCTCCATTAGCAACATATCATCAAAGTCAAATGAATATCCCATGCCTTGTCCTCTAACCAGCTCTTCTATCTTGGACTTTTTTGGGTTAGTGCTTGCATCTGCTTGGACTCATGGTCTTGTACCAGTTCAAGTGATTCTCTCTTTGCCTTTTCTACCATATAGTTCTCAACATCCTTAAGCTTCACATCAACAACAGGTGGGTTTCTAGCAACAGGTTGCCCCTTAGCATTATTGGCAGTAAGTGGGATAGTTGTAGTAGCAAGTGGTTGCTCAATGGTGGGTGGTGGTATGATAGTAGTAGCAGGTTGCATCAATCCAGATAAAGCTTGTCTCAGTTCATCTTGCATCATAGCCCTCATGTCACCCATCAAAGCTCCCTTGATGTCTTCTAAGGTCCAGTTCCCTCCTTGTTGTTGTTCTATTTCAATATGCTTAGTTGGAGTTGGTTCAGCTTCTAAGTAAAATGGATTAATAGGTTTAACTTCTAAGTAAAGTGGATTAATATGACTCTTCTCCATTCTGTGAAGGATCTCGTTTACTATGGCTTTAGAACTTAATTTTGTTCTCCTTAGTCTGCCACCTTTCTGTCCCTAAATACGAGAGGACCTAAATGAATATATTATAGCTGCAAAAAAAAAGTGTTACTGTGATGGATGAAATGCATGTATGCATGATGCACATGTTATGCAACAAGTAGCAAATAGCAAGTATCAATCAAATGTACAACATTCATCCTTCCAACCTTATTCCTCCCACACACATGTTCAATGGTGATTCTTTTTCCTAGGATTTTTAGTCTTGGCCTTAATATCAATAGGGGATATCAAGAACTGATATGAATGCCAAATCTCTCTTAAAGCAATAAAATAATATTTCTAAGTATAAAGGTCTAGCCCAATCTTTATTAGCTTAGATGGGCTCTTTAAAGTATGGGTTTGGGCTTTTATAGATAGAAATACCTCATGGAAATATACACAAACAACTTGGGTAATTCTAGGGGAAGTAACTAAGCGATTATATGTGGTTAGGGTCTAGTGAAAAGTCAAAGTTCCCTTAGCAAGATGCTTTCCTTTAAGACTTGAGTTACAGGCCAAAGTTAGAAGGGCCTAACATCCTTTGCAAACTCAAAAGAAGACTACCCCCTTTTAGGTCTTGGGTTACGAAATCTAGTCAGATGAGCCCGGTAATCTCTCTTGAACCAAGTTAAGGCTAAAAGTGATGGTTAGCCAATTTACAACTCTATTAAGCTAGTGGAATCATGAAATTTAAACCAACACCATCGGTTAATAGGGACATGCAAAATGAATGCAAGAATAAAATAATTCTAAAGAACACAAGTAGAATTGTATCTCTTATCACTAGTGGAGTCGCCATTGTAGATGGTGGGGTTTAGTGCATGCCCACGATTTTAGCAACCGTAATACTATTTAAGCTTAGGGCTCTAGAACTATTGTCACAAAGACATGACGTGGAGATAAAGAGTTGCCACCCAGGGTAATAACTGGGAAAAACAAAAATGGTGGTACTCGATTCTCTAAAAGAAAGCTAGCACCATAACCAAGAGATTCTAGATAAGGAATACCAACATCTTTCAGTTTTGTGTTCATTTAAAATTACTTTATAAATTACTATGTTATCCTCTATTTACATGTAATTTTATATAAACCCTTATTCAAAATAATTAACTCTAGGCAAACTAGTCATGAAAATACATGTAAACAATGCATTCATCACAATCCCTAGGTTAGTCTAATCTACATTAATTTTAATTAAATGATCTAAATATACATGTTTTAATTTATAAGTGAGTCTAAAGACTAATGGGACTAAGTCTTATTTAATTTTAATTAAGTGAATCTAAGTCTGTTTATTTTAATTCTAAAAATGGGTCTAAATCAACTTATGAAGTATTTAAATTAGTGGATCTAATTCTACATGTTTTAATTCTAAAGTAATTTTAAATCTATAAATTATGGAAAGGGCTTAAATTAAATAGGCTAAGTCTAAATTAATTAAATTAAGTGGGCCTATATCTAAATTAATCTCAATGAGCCTAAATTGATTTTAAAATTAATTAAACCTAAAAATTCAATCAAAAGTCTATTTATTAAATGGGTTAGAGCCTAAACATGGGCTTGGGGCCCAAAACACAAAAAAAAAAAAAAACAAACATAAAGAAATCAAAACTGACAATTAAAAAAGATCAACCATGCAATTAAATTATTTCTTCTAAAAAAACCTAATTTTAATTAACATGCAACCTAAATTAATATACTACCTCCATTAATTTTAATTAGGGTTTACCAAATTAAACCTAATTTACTAATTAATTTTTAAGAACAAGAGAAGTAAATTTTCATTATTCCTACTATCGGTGTTATTACAAAATCTACCAAAATAATAAAGAAAATAAAATTAAAATTACAACCTTTGAGAAAATAAATTAAACAAATTCAAAATCTAAAAAACAATAAAATAAACTAAACTAAATAGAGCAAGATGAAAATTAAATTGGGATCTTTGACTTTTAGCTTTTATTCATGGATTCTCCATAAGTTTCCTTGGTTTAATCATGTATTCACCACCAGAAACATGAAACACAAAGAATCAAAAAAAGAAAATAAGATTAGAATTAATGAACAAAGAAAAAAAAATAATGAAAATTAAACAAAATAATAAAATAAAAATAATAAAATGATATAAAAGAAAGAATTAATAAAAAGAAAAGAGTAGAAGAGTAATGTTATGCAGATGTTGTTTGAATGCCTCTCAGAATGAGATTTCACTGTTTTGAGAAAATTAACTCTGTGTTTTCTTAATTTTTGGACTTTGAAAAGAACGTATTTTTTTTTCTTTGAAAAGGTTTTTTTGAAACCTACAATAGAAGGTTAGGTCTTTTTTCCTCTGTGTTTTTTTCAATCAACTTTTTTACGCAATAAAGATTAGGGTTCCTCCCTTTCTCTTTGCCAATCTTTTCTTTTTTTATCCTATTCCTAAGATAACCACTCACATGATCCCTGGAGAGGCAGCTCTTATTCTCTCTCTCTCTTTTGAAAACAAAAGCCAAGATAAAGATTTTAATTTCAAAAAATTATAAGCGTAAGAGACATGTACTAGATGCAGAACCCCTACAAATAAATATCAAAATTAATTAATTTATTAAAAATAAATTAAATGTGGACCAATCATAATTAAAAAAATTGAGAAAGATAAAATTTTTGCTGAAATTTTAGCACCTCGGCATTCCAGAATGTTGACCGGCATTGTGTAACGCCGATTGGCAGTACATAATGCTGATGGGCATTGTATAATGCTTATTGGCATTACGCACATTTTCAAATATACCTTGCAAAATTTAATTATTTTTTTTGCAATTAAACCTAAAAAACATTGCAATTTAGTCTTTAAAATCACGAAACTTAACACTGGGGGTTAATTTTTGACTAAATTTTTATCATCTAGGCTTTTGTTGCATTCATGCATAAATACAGTCCGAAATTGGGTACTTATAACTATTCCCCTCAATATGTTATTTAGTAGTTTCTAAAAATTTTTAGAGACTAAAAAATAATAAACCAGGATATTAATGTCTCAATAGCTGATTAGTGACACGATTAATATAAATAAATGTTAGTTACTAATGCACCATTTAATAACAAATGCATTTATTTAAAAAATAACTTATAATGATAAATTAGTTGTCACTAATAACTATTACTAAAGGTATCAATTTGTGACAAATATTTACTCCCTCTGTTCCTTTTTATCTGTCATGTGTTGAAAAAAATAAAATTCCATTTATCTATTATTTTTGTATATCCAATAAAATTTTAGGGGTTGTTTAGTTTTGGAAAATATTTTCTATTTTCCTTTTCCTGTTTTCTTTTCATTTTTCTTATTTTCCATTTTTCAAAATAGAAAACAAAATAATAGATACAATTGTTTGTTATTTTTCATTTTGCAATTTTTTCATATTTTATAATTTTTTTATGAAATTTATTATAATAATTTTTAAATATAATAATAATTGTTGTGATTCATATAATAATGTTTAATCTAAAATTTATTTATTTTATAAAAAAATTTAACTCATTCATATTTAATTAATTTCAATTCAAAGTTATGAGACTATAATGGAGGAGGTAGTGGCGGTAGAGGTGGAGATAATGGTGGTGGTGGAGGTCGATGTTGAGGTTGAGGCGATAGCAGCGGTGTGCTTGTGGAGGTGGGGGTGGGGGTGGTGGTGGTGGAGGAGGTAGAGGTAGTATTGGTGGTAGTGAGGTGGTGGAGGTGGAGGTGACAGTGGTGGAGGTGGAGGTGGAGATGGTAGTGGTGGAGGTTGGTGGAGGTAATGGTGGTGGTGGTGGAGGTTATGGTAGTTGATAATGTTGTAGTAAATGTTAAAATATTAATTAGAAAATTTAGAAAACATCTTTTATTAGTTGTCTATAGCCTTTTATAATTTGAAAATTTTGGAAATTAGTATTCTAATTTTCTAAAGTATGACTAAATAATAACTTTAGTTTTCCAACTTTTCTAGAAAACAAGTCTTGTTTTGCAAAACTAAACAAGGACTTACAATTTGTTTTCCTATTTTATCCTTAGAGTTATTTTAATTTTCTTAGAGTAACGTGAGATTTAAGTGTGAAATAAATTTTGAGTTTATTAATATGGGGATAATTTAGTTCTATTCACTTATATTTTTGTCCAAATAACACTTCTTTAATTCAAGTGAAACTTTGAAACATGATAGATAAAAAGGAATGGAGGAAGTACCTTTTAAAACTATAATAATTGTTTAATAATTAGATGGGATGTTTTCAAAAAAAAAATTGGATCAAATGATATAAACTATTCTTATTTAAATAGTGTTTAAGGTTCAAGTCAGGCTATAGTAGAATAAATTACTTATTAAGAGATTTTTATTGCTCTTATGATCATTTTCACATCGAACTAAATTAATTAGAATCCAAATCAACTCGTGGAGATCCGTTCTCCCAAACACTTTTCACTCATTGAAACATTTTCTCTAGGATTTTAGATTTGAAATCTAAATCAAATCTCTTATCGAACAAAGCATGCATTAATGGTAAGTTCTTTAAGGATCCATTTAATCATTTTTAATAAAATTTGCATTTTCACTCATTTTTCATATATATCTCTTCTACTCAACTTCTCTTTTACTTTCATTATTTTTACCATTTTCATTATATATTGTTATTGTGATATTGGTTGTGATTTTGTGAACTAGTTGTTGTGGTAATTATAAGGTCAGAGGAAATGGATTCAAGAGTATTTGTTTTACCTTTTTTACTTTATTTGCATAAATGTTGCATTTAGTGTGATTACATGATATTCTCACCATCATTAGCATGTTAAAATTTCATATTTGTATTTATTTCCATTAAAATTTTAATTTTTATCATAAAGTTCACACTTTTATCATATAGTTTACATTTTTATTGTACAGTTTGCATTTTAATCGTAATTTTACATTTTCACCATAAAGTTTGCATTTTCATCGTAAAATTTGCATTTTTGTCATGAAGTTTGCATTTTGATCATAAAGTTTTCATTTTCGTTGTAACGTTAGCATTTTTATCGTAAAGCTTGCACTTTCATTGTAAAATTTGCATTTTATTGCAAAGTTTATATTTTTGTCATATTTTCATGGATTTCCATTGGTAAAAAATGAGGTTTCGGCATAAGGAATAACTTTTTGAGTTTAAAGTTAGCGTTTTCGTGAAAATATGATTTTGAGTATTTATTTTATGCATAATACATATTTTTATGGTAACTAGCAAGTACATTTCATACCCACTTACATATCATACATACTAATAACTAGTTCTTAAATATTTGAAACATGCGAATACCAAAAAGCCAGTGACTTGTGGAATTTCTCCTATAGAGACTCCGATGCTTAAGTTATAATACATTGTAAAGAATAATAGAATTGCTAGGGAAACAAATAGAATGAATTGAAGGAATAAATTAAGGGTATATATAGGTCATTTTATTTTATTGGAATAGGAATTTCTTACCCAAATAGGAGGCTTTTATTCTTTCTAACTTGATTGCCTTCTTTCAATATAAGATTATGAGTTTCAACTGGGTCCTGGAATGTTGGGCTTTCAAAATTTGGGCTTGTTTATGGTTTGGGGCATTGAGAGTCCTCCTGAGGATTACTGAGTTTATATCCAACTACAATCTTGCGTCTTTTTTACTTGTGCTTGTAATGTTATGTCTTCAACCATGAATGAGTGCAATTGATACCTAATTATCTTCGAGCACGAATGAGTGCTATGGAGGCTTGATTTTCTCCAAGCATGAATGAGTGCTATTGAGACTTGATCTTCGAGCACGTATGAGTGCTGTTGAGACTTGATCTTTGAGCACGTATGAATGTTGTTGGGACTCGATTGTCTTCGAGCATGAATGAATGCTGTTGAGACTTAATCTTTGAGCATGTATGAGTGTTGTTGTGACTTGATTGTCTTCAAGCATGAATGAATGCTATTGAGACTTGATCTTTGAGCACATATAACTACTATTGAGACATGATCGAGCATGCGTAGAGTACTAACAATATTTGAGCTGAACACGCATAGAGTGCTGGCTTGTCGAGCACACGTAATGCTAGCATATTTTGAACCATGTATGCGTAGAATACCGATGAATTTTGGACCAAGCACACGTAGAATGCTAGTGTTGATTTGAGCACCTTGAGTGTTGGTGAGAGTTTTAACAAATATTGGCCAGGCGCAGGTAAGTCTCGAGACCAAGCATGAGTGCTTATATTGATATCTTATCGGGCGCAGGTACGTCTTGAGACCGAGCATGAGTGCTTATATTGATATCTTATCTAACATGCACAGAGTGTAGGATAAGCTTGAGCACGGGGAGTGCTATCGTCCAAGTATGAGTGCATGAAATAGTTTTTATCCGACCACAAGTGAGTGCTGATAGGCTTTCGAGCCGTCAGTGCATGCCAATATGATTGGTTCTTAACTGAGTAAGTGTCAGTAAATAATTAATAGCATGAAGCTCGGTGCTATATGACAACTTTGTGATCCTGATATCTAGCACGAACTTGATGTGTTAGTTACTGAGATTTAAAATTTGAGAAGTTATCATGTGCATTAGTGGTGGTGACTCTTTGGCTGCATTTGCAGAGACAATTCTGTTTCTGCGTTGGTAATCGTTCAATAATGGATATTAATTGCTTCGGCTGCAATTCTTGTTTTGCTTTTGAGGTTATAGCATAAAATTTTGGGGCTTAAGGGCACCATCTTATTGAAAACTTCATCTGCCTATAAAAGGCATCTTCTACGGTTCGAGGACCACTTTCTTCATTTCAATTTTCTCCTACCACGTGTTTCCTTGCTTCCTCGTTTCTCTCTTCTACAATTGCCATTGTTGTGTTTCTATTTCTGCTTCCAAATCTTGCATTTAATATTATTAAGGCTCCTTGACAATGTTATTCCTTTCATTTGTAATTCTGCTCTACATGGTGTATGTGCTAACAGAATTAATCAATCAAAATTTATATGCTGGTAAAAAAAAAAAAAAAAAAAAAACAGATTTTACATTTAGACATTCAGAAAAATTAAATACTGCACAGTTTCCCTCAATAAATGCCGCAGTATGGTTAGGAACAACATTAGGCCTCTCCTCTTTCAAGTTGTGAATGGAGGACGAGATGCATTCACAAGCCCATCGCTCTTTCTTTTGCCGCACATGCTAAAATGTTCAGCCAAAGCCTTAAATTGTGTACCTAAACCAGGAAAAATTGCATTGCATCAACTTCAATCATAAAAATTTTGTAAAGCTGGAAAATAACAAAATGCAAAAATTAAACACAGATGCAAAAAAAAAAAAAATCACAAACAGAAATTTCTGAGTATCAAAAAGCAGGTCAATTAGCAACAAAGTTCAAAAGACGACAAGGAACACAATTAAAAAAACTAAAAAAAGGAGGATCGGAATTAAATTCATGGATGAAGAATAGCTAAGATCTCATTAATGAAGCCCTTTGAGAATGTGCACATTACTCACAAGGTCATGCAGAATCAATGCTTCAACCTCATCTAAACATTGTTCTGAAGTTTCAACATATTGCCTGCTTTTTCTTCCTTACATCCATCTGTTGCAGTGAGTTTGAAAGGCTTCAAACTACAAAAACTCAATTTCCATGTTTTGGAAAACTCATATTTGCTAAAAATCAATTTTTTCAAAAAAAAAAAAAAAAAAAAGCATTCCAGAAGAATAAAATCATGACAAAAGTGTTTTGATCAAGATCTATTCCAAACAAAGACCCCAAACAAGAATCTGAATGCTAAACATAACCTGGTTTCTCACCCATAAGACATTACTTCCAAAGCCTAGAAGTCTAATAGCAGCAATTCAGTAATGGAGAAAAGTGCTGGTCTCCAGCTCCCCAAAAAGAAAGGAATGAAGGATGACATTAGAACTCAGAACAGCAATATTACTTTCAGACAAATATGATAGGAACACTCATATTTTGTTTTTGTTTTTGTTTTTGTTTTTTTTAAGTATCCTTATCCATAAGAAGTCAAGGCACTTTATAAGGATTTTATTAATCACTGAACTTTTAAATTATTTCAGTAAAAGAAAAACCAATATTGATATTTACCTTAGACATAAGCCCGAGTCTGTCTACATGAACAATCTCAAAGAGGTCAGGTGAACCAAGAAATTGCACTAAAGGAATCCAACATTTCCCAACTTCATTTTGTTGCATATGAACTGATTCTTCTATCTAACCCAGACAAGAAATTATATTGCCAAGATCTCTACTTAATTGCAGCAGAGGCTACAGCAGCCTCTGCAATCAAGGAAATTGGTTGCCGAGCCTGTAAGCAAGCACCTATATCAAAGGGATGCAGTTCAGCACCATCAAAAATAAGGTTGACACCTGGAAGAATGACTTCTTTACTGTCAGCTTCATCAGGATCGGCTTTTACAGTATTTGGCAGTGGGGCTTCTTCAATAGGCCTTGTGGCAGCCTCATATACTGGAGTTAGAGCATATGATCTGTATCATATTGAAAAATTAGTTTCAAAATCTGAAAACAGAAAACAAAGCACAACAAAAAGTCAATATTGTACAGAAAGTAAAATTAGCAGCTTATTCCCCATTAATATTCTATAAGGGTCTCTCCACTTTGCACTATAAACTTCTAATAATATTTTGTCTTTTGATCTTCTTTCATGCAATCCAAACATTATCATTGTGGGTCAGAGTTGAAATTTGAGCTTATTATTTACTAATTACAGCGAAGTTTGGCATCATCTGGTATTATGACCAGATTTATTCCAGCATAATTGCAGTTGAAGCTACATTCACATGATAATCTATCAAAGATTACCGGCTAGTAAGATGAGATATATAAAACTAAATGTAAAGATAGACAGCAATCACATGCAACTAACTAGAGAAATAAAAAAAACTAAGGCAAATAATAAAATTGATGGACACAAACCTTAGAATACTACCATCGAAACTCAAAACTTCAGTCCGGCAACGCTGTCGATTAGCAAGTTTTAATCTCTGATGCTCACTTAAGGCTCCTGATATGGGAGAGGATGGGTCTACAAGAGGATTCCATCTTCCACTAGCATAGTTCATAAGCAGTCGAGATGAGTTTGATTGCTCTTTCTGATAAAGAAGTTTGGCAGCAGGACCTGTTGATTGATACTCTGCACAGACATCACGCAACCTTTTACGTAGGCCTTGCATTGACTCATGATGCCCAGAAAAAGAATCTGATTGAAGCAACTCTGATGATACAACTCTTTTACATATTCTGTTGCACAATTTTGGGCTAAAAAGGGGCATCCCAAATTCAACACTTAATGGTACCCATTCATATCTCTCATCATCAGGTGCAAAGTGGTCTGAATCTCTCTCACTAAAAAGTTTTAACATGCGAACATAACCAATTGTTGACAACCCCAACTTCTTTGTCATCTGAGTTAACAAGGAGTCTAGTTTCAAATTTTCCTCCTCAGAGAGAACCAGTCCATTGTCTAGGAAAGCAATTGAACCATCAGAGTTATTTAGGGGCAAAGGTATATCCACAGTAATGACTCTTCCAGCCTTATCAAGGTCATATCTACTGAGGGGCTGCACAAGGACAGCTGAGTATTTAAGAAGCGAATTTAAGCAATGTAAAAGCACACCTCCCTTAACCAAATTCCCTTCAAACTTGCCTCCCAACCCTCCAATTGTAGAACCATCCCAAGACCATACAAGGGCTTTCTCACAACCAGCCAATGGTGCAGGAAGCAAGCGCAAACATTGTCCTTTCATCAGAACAACTGACAAAGGCCCACTGCCCATAGTGGAGTACAATACTAATTTCATCCATGGTGTCAAGGATGAATGAGAAGGAGGACCAAAATGGATGGGACCTTTGGGTCCAGGAAGAACTGCAGAATGAGGAAGAGGAATTATAGACACAACAATATCATAATCACGCAGAAATAGCCTATCTAAAGTTTCTGGAGATAGAGCAGCCAAGCTTTCACAGCGGAGAATATCAACCCGGTATTTCCTTTTCCTCCTCAAAGTTCCTCTTCCAACATCAGGCCCTTCCAAAGGAACCATTTTCTCATCATTCTGGGTACTTTGTTCTAACCTGGAGGCCTCACTTAAGGAATTATTTTCTTCAGATAAAACAGTAGATGTCTCATTGTCAGTACTTCCAGAAGCGGGTTCGGCTAAATTAGAATCATCCCCAGAAATCCCTACATTTGGAGAGAAATCAGTGTCCACTTCAACTTCATAGGTACCAATATTTTCAGATTTATCAGTCAATGAGATTCCATCTATCAAAGAATTAGCATTATCATTGCTTGAAGATAATGTGCCCATCTTAATGCAAACTTCTTCTTCTTGTGCATCGTCAGAAATTCCACCTGATAGGAGGCATTCCAGGACACAACGGAGGCTAAAGGCATGATTTGCAAATTCCTGCAATTCTCCCTCAAATTTTGCTCCCTCTAATGTACTCAGATCCTTGCAAAGGTCTGCAATGCTAGCATGACCTAGCTTCCCTGCCTCGTATAATGTTACAGCATGAGATTTCAATCCTGCAAAAGACAAGAAGCAACACTTCTGAATTAAACTAAAGAAAAAAAAAAAGACAAGAAAACATATCCTTGTTAGAATTAATCTTGCTCCATAATAGGCGTCAAGCTGCTCTCTCTATAGCTTACAAGTAGAGCTCTACTTCAACTACCTCACATTCTTAATTATGAACACCTGCATGCTGATATGTAGATTTTTCTCTGTCTTCTTCTTCTTCTTCTTTTTTTTTTTTTTTTATAAATTTTTGGGTTTAATTTAAACTTAAAAAAAAAAAAGTTAAGGAAAAAAAGGAAGAAGAGGTAAAAATGCACCTGGTGAAACGGATCCCATCATAAGATATGATGTTATATTTGCATCAACAATAAAAGCAACACGAGCATGATTAGAATGTAGCCCGTATTTTTCTATTCCCAATGTATCTAATTGCTGAGTAGTTTCACCATCAGTGGTTATGTTTGCTGAGCTTATACTAGCACGAGCAGCATCCTCTTCATCACTGAGAGCAATTTTAGGTGAGCCAGGTATACTTGTATCTTGAAGAATAGATCCTGGATCAATCAATTTCTCAGCCCATCCCAATCGACAAGCAAAAGATGCAGCAGCCTGCAGCTGAGAAAGGTCGGCCTGCAAAGTTGTTGCCAGTTCAGCAACAGTAGCATTCTCGCTAGAAACAACAAAAACTGCATAGAGTAACCTGAAAAATGGATTTACTTTCATAAGGATCTCAGTTCATTCGCTAATAATAGCAAACAAAAAGAAGACTATCATAATATGCCTTACTCCTCGATAGGATCTTCATAAGATTGATCCCTATTCGAAATAAATCCCTCAAGCCTGGAAACTGAACCACAGAAAATATTATAAAATTGACTTTGGAAGCCAAGAACGTGCAAAATTCAAGATCAATAACCATCATTTTGAGACCCCTTCATTTGACACACACATAAAAAGCAGGAAAAGATTTAAAAACTTCTATAAAACAAGTTCCAGATTTTCAAGCACACAGCCGCATTGCAAAGGATTCATGCATAATACTGTCACACATACTGCATCCAAAACTAGAGGTTCAATCCTGGAAACTGCTGAATAAGTGTGATGCAACTGAGAAAAACAAAAGAGGATTTGGTTGGATTTCTAAGCTATGACAGCCTAACAACTTCAAAATTGCAAAATCTAGAGTTAAAAGAGATGTAAACAACTCTGAAGAATTCATCAGGAAAAAAAAATCAGGATAAAAAGAGTAACAAATGTTGCATAGACCAAGAAACTTTCAAATGCAAATGCCAACAGTCAAGACATAAAGAAGACTGTATGAATAAATTCAATGTCAGGCAAACTGCCAGAGATATCAGTTTCAAACCAATTGCAGCATAACTCAGGAAAAATTGCTCTTTTAACAAAAGGGTGAGACTGTCTGATTAAACGAAGAACATCTAGTTGCATAAGAGTGAAGAAAATTTACCTTTAAAGCGGTCATCAGGATAGACAGGCACATCAAAGTAGATTAATCCCCGCCGATATAGACCTTCTACAATCTCAGGATCAAATAGGATAAATGCATTAGCTTCCTCCTTGCAAACTTTATCTATTGTTGCCATTTCTTCTTCTGAGAGTTTCTGTAAAGGTTGTTTTTGTGGGGGGGGGGGGGGGGGGGAGGGGAAATGAGAAATTGCTATCAGTTGCCTATAGCTTTGACCAGTCAGCATCTAAATACAGACATATATTTGTATGTGCGCATTCACAGTGCCAGAATTGAAAATAAAATCATGGGGCACACTAGATTTTTTTTTTTCTGGAAAGAAAAATAAAAAATAAAAAAAGAAAGAAAACCTCACCTTAAATTCTTCCAGGGTAAAGTTGACAAGACATACTCCCCACCATGGCTCAATTGCAAAGTCAACAGGTTGTGTGGGTAGAAGTTCTTTTGCAATTGACTTGTTCAGCTTCCACATAATTTTCTGAATAACATCACATAAGCCAATGATAGGTATGATGACAGTACTACTTTATATTCTAAAATATTCTTTCTAAAAAAAATGAGTTCTATATGATATGTATATTAGAAAAATCATTAGCATAAATGTAACAGTAAATATTTTAACCAGACGAGTACCTCTGAAGATAATGACTATGAATTTCTTTTTTTTCTTCTGCATGACTTATTTAATGTAAGATTACTGACAAGAAAAATTGCTACCTGATAAGACCTAACAGCATATATTAAACTGCTATTTGCAAAGATGTTTGGAAAAAAAAAAAACTCATGCTGCACAAGAAATGGGATACCAGATGCCATTTACAGCAAACTGTTGAAGTTGAAAAAATTACACTTGATGCTGCATTTCCAGATAAGTAAAAAGAACATCAATATTGAAAGTTTATAAAAAAGTAGGGCCCATAGTCCCCACCTAGTCTCTACCCAACACCACATACAATATGCTGCATTAAGGAAGAAGGTGCTGGGGAGATCTACAATTGCAAGTCACAGATGTTCTGCAATAAAACACACTAGGGAGATTTTACAACTTAAGTCATAGTTACCATTATCAGACATCAAAATAATAACACATATAAAGGCATGCTTTGACCAAAGACACCCACATGAATCATAAGCATACATGTCATTTTATCCAGTACCTTAGATCTGCACTTGTTCATAATATCAATAAATTCATTTCTGCCTATTCCTGTAAGCCGGAAGGCATCAGCAGCACTAAAATTCGGGATGCTATCATATGGTTGCTCTACAAGAAGTATGAGATATATTATATGTTAAAGTTCATTGGTTATAAAACAGCAGGAGTACCAATATATTAAGCATTGAAAATTCATTCAGATTATATGAAAAAAGAATAGACAATACCATTTTTCATGACCTCAAATATCATATCACAGTAATATCTGAAAGGTGATACCCTCATCACACGGCAAACATACTCTGCAAGGTGATATGGAAACAGCTGCACGTAAAAGAACCAAAATGTATATTACTGATACAAATTAAAGCAAAAAGAAAATGCTGTCCTCAATGTTGACCTTCAATAATTGCCTGGTCTCACGAATCTATATGCTACCGAGCCATACTGCATACATTTAGCAACAATATGATAAAAGCATGTTCCAAACAGAACTACTATGGTAGTTTGCAACCACCCTTTCCAGCCTAAAATTTGGTCTAAAAGTTGCAATATTGAAAAATTTTCATCCACTAAAACCTAAAAATCCTAACTGCATTTTGCCTCTGAAGAAAAATGGACTAGATGATAAGATCAATCAACTACTTTCTGGTTGATCTTCCAAAAATACTGACAAGTATTTAAGTTATTGTTTTAAACAACATTGAAATATCCTCTTGTACCATTATAACCAAAGTAGGAAAAATTATATGGATATTTTTTATATTTTATATACAACACGCACCGCTAGGTTCTTTCGTAAGTAACGCATCATGTCTTCATAATATTCACCTTCTTTGCACACTTTGCGAGCAAAAGAGGTGTTCCATTGAAGTCTTTTCTTTATACAATGTTCAACTATCCTGCATAAAGAAATCAATCAAGCCAAAGAAAGATAAGAAACAGAAATATGAAAAACAAATTTAAGGGAGCTATAAGAAGTAAGAGCAAAAGCTAAAAACCAATTGAAGGTAATTCAAAACTGTCAGCCCATATATCCATTATAATTGGACTAAAACTGAAGCATGCACTTGGAGTACAGGCTCAAACTATGAGCAAATTGTGGAAAAATATCCATCCAAAAAATAAATGTGCAAGTTTAACTAAAAGAGCTTTGAGTTTATTTGAAGATGATCAATGATAAGGTACCTTTTATAGTCCTTGAATTTAACAAAATAAAAATGCAACTATGAATATAATCACAGGCTATTATGATTTTAGCAGATGTCAATAGGACCACATTTCATGGACTTTTTAGAATAAACAAACACAAAGAAGTTCAATGAGAATAATCAGCAATTTAAAACAACAAAGTAGGAGAAGAAGCGCCACTTAAAACAAGTTCTGCATAAAGCCAAGTAATTTAACCTTCTGTGCCACTCCTCTTTAGAAGTAAGAGTTGCTTGAAGCCTTTTAGGAAGGTTCTCCCACAAGCATTCCTCTTTAATTGCCTTCAAAATAAGCTGTTCTTCAATTGTCACTGGAATCCGCTGCATTTTGCCACAATTCGCTCAATCTGCCACCTGTGAATACACAGTTTAATAACAATAATAAAAATGCCCTCAGCACAAGCTTAAGACCTACACTTCATCAAATAAAAAAAATCAACTGCCTAAAAAAACCTAAAAGACGCATTCGCAAGCCAATATAAAATCTGGAAAAGTACAGTTCTAAATGAAGTATCTTATTCATTCGCATTTAAATACACTAAGCCACAACGCCTAGCCATATAAATCACACTTGCAAAGTATCACATTCAAAATGAGCTGAATTATAGTACCAAAATTGGATCAACAGAGTCTAAGAATTAGATCAAAAGAGATGAAGGCACATAAATTTTAGTGCACGCATCGGAATTTCGTAATGACTGGCACATAATACCAAAATTGATCAGTGTTTTTAGCTTACAATCTACTATACATTCGGAAATGGAGAATTATAAAATAATTTCCAGTAAATAACTATTGTGGTGGATCGATTGAGCTGACAGGAGAAAAGAGAAGAGAAGAGTAGAGTTACCTGATTTTGAATAAGCGATTAGCAGATCGAGCTAGGGTTTGATGTGGGAACAAGATCTGGAAAAATGAGAATTGGCAAATGTTTGAGTATAGACCTGCATGCCTGCCTGCCTTTCTGTATTTTTATTATGTTTGTCTATGATTAGCGCCACGCCTCTTTCGTTTCTTTTTCGTTGGTGGACTTCGACCCGGTTTTTGTTTAGTCTAAGCAAAGACACCCGTTAACTAGGTGAGATCATGACCCGTACGAAAACATAAGGTGCATTGAATATTTTCGTTTTTTACTTTTTTTATTATAAAATTAAATTATATTGAACTTGGTGATTATAATTAAATTTTATAGTTTTTTTTAAGTATAATGAAGTCCTATAAATAATAAAAAATTTATTTTAATAATTAACTAATAAATAAAATTGAAAATTTTATATTAACTAACTATAATGTTTTTAAAATTATAAAGTAATTTTAATTTTTTTTAATTTTAAAAATTTACAATTAAGCATTTGTTAATTGATAATTTAATCAAATTTAAATTTAACAATTGAATAAAAAAATTTTAGATTTCATTTATCAGTATAAATTTTTAAACAGTAATTTTTAACCCAAATAATAATTGATTAATAAATTTTATTGAAAGGACTTGTAAATTTCATTCTTGAAATTTTTTTGGAAGGACTTATAAATTTCATTCTTGCCATTGAAAAGGACTTGTTCTTGAATTTTTTTGGATTTCATTCTTGCCATTATTATTATTATTATTATTATTATTATTATTATTATTATTATTATTGATTTCTTGAATAAAACTTGCTAACTGATACCATTTAGAATGTTCTCACCTAATTAGGGGTCTTTTACTCCATAAATAGGAACACTTGAATTAGTAAGAAGACAGAACTGTCCAGAATGAGGACTACCCCAAAGTGAAGTCATAAGCACAAAAGGAACACTCTCATACCAAGATTATGATTCACTATTCCACACGGAATTTGACTCCTTTCAGGTTTGAGTATTACTATATATAGAGCCCTACATCCCTTACAAAGGATCATCTTATTCTCGCATATTCTAGTTATCTTGCATTCTCCTTGCTTCTGTTCTCTAACTTATGCATCAGAGTGTTCGTGGGGACCCTCCCCACCTCTCACCTTGCATTCTATTCATGGATTGCAGGACATCAAGCCCAAGAGTTTCGGAAACTAATTATCAAGTGGCACCGTCTGTGGGAATAAGATCAAATTCAATTCCGAATTATCTTTACTTGTTTGGAATCTAGCTCGATCATTCAAGGAAAGTAGCCAAATCAAACTTCCGATCGTGAAAAATTCCAATTTAGTCATCAATAATAAATTCAGATTAAAATGTTGCAGAGATTATTCTTTCTTATCATTATTACAAAATCCACTCCGCATCATAATGTTACAACAGTAGAAGGAGCAATAAAAGAAGGGGTAACGATAAAACGCTGCATAAGGTTTTACAAAGTTAAGATTCTATGATGGTCTGTCCAAGTCCGAACATCATGGATTCTGAGCATTTAAGTCTGAGCATCAAGGCTTCCAGACATCTAAGTCCGAAAATCAAGAATTCCGAACATCTAAGTCTGAGCATCAAGGATTTCGGACATCTAAGTCCGAGCATTAAGGATTCCGGGCATCTAGGTCCGAGCATCAAGGATTCCGGGCATCTAGGTCCGAGCATCAAGGATTTCGGGCATCCAATTCCGAGTATCAAGGATTCCGGGCATCCAATTCCGAGCATTAAGGATTCTGGGCATCCAAGTCCAAGCATCAAGAGTCTGGGCATCCAAGTCCGAGCATCAAGGATTCCGGGCATCCAAGTCCGAGCATTAAGGATTCCGGGCATCCAATTCCGAGCATTAAGGATTCCGACCATTCAAGTCCGAGCATTAAGGAGTCTGGGTATCCAAGTCTTAGACATCAAGGAGTCCGGGCATCGAAGTTCGAGCATCAAAGAGTCCAAAGCATTCGAGTCTAAACATATGGAGTTTAAACCACCTACAAGGGTGCCAAGGAGTATAATATACTCAAAACTTAGACAGCAACATAGACGTTCTTAGATAGTCAAATTACATCAACACTACAGATTAAGGAGAGAGCTTCAAATACTCCACAACAACTAGACAATTTCAACGAACATAAATATTTGTTACTTCAAGAGGCGAAACAAGAGCATTACAACCAAGATAAGTTTGTTTCCTAATTATTTATTTTCACATCCATTTTTCTTATATTATCACATGGATGGATCATTAATTGAGATGGATTAAGCGATCTCGAGATTCTCGTTCTTTTATTTTTTACTGTTATAGTAAAACAATACAAATGTATATATTACCATGAGCACCTCAACGTCGATACTCATGAGTATCAATAAAAAAAATCATCATGGCCTTTGGGAACTTGATCCAACTTATAATCTCGGAGCTGTATATTTAGACTGTATATTTTCGTGAAGCTAGATATATACAAAATGTCAATAAATTAGGCACACACAAACTTAGGCAACATCTTCAAAGACAAGGTCATTCAAGCAATAATTGAAGTAAACAATGAATATAAATATTCATGAATTTAAAAGAGGGACAAGAGTACATCAGGAGATAAGTTTCTCTTGATATTATTTAATTTATTTATTTTCGTAGCTTATTTATTCTTATATGAACAATTATAACTCGTCACACAAGCACGCTCACACATCTACATATAGATGCTCGTCCATATATACATGATTATTATTCATGCAAAATATATATCAATTACATTTGATATATTTATTACATAAAGACTGACCATCAAATGAGATCGATTATATAATCTCAAAACTATTGTTCTTTTATCTATTACTATAGATAAGGAAAACGTATTTATTAAAGATGCTACTTTAAGCACCCATCAATCCAAACAATCGGACACTCTGATCATCTCACTCGGCATCAACATGCAAAGTTTGTCAAAATATATTAGACACATTGCCAGACAACTCTAAGGCAAACAAGCACTCACTTATGCTCATATAATAAATGGTGGTTCCCGCTAAAGCTAGATCAAACAGCACTCGGGCAAATCTTACTCTACCTCAGATCTTTAAAATTTTAGAGAATATCCAACAAGGGAAATTCAAGAATGGAGTCAAGTATATCTGCCACATAGCCGGATAAATCAAAAGGCAATTCTAAGACATCCTATCCTCTATTTTAGAAGTAGTGTAACATTGACCCTTCACCTAAATTACAAATGCTCATCTCATAATTCAGATTGGGCAAACCCAAATTTGGTCCTTTAAAACCCACCTTCCATCATTTTAAACACTCTCACTAAATTATTATCCTATATTATGGAGCTCAGATTGAAAGGCTCAAACTCACTACTGGGATCCCAACATCCTATCTTTTACTAAAATACTACTAACAATAAATGCTCAGAAAAATAAACATCTGCAGCTTGTCCATACTCAACATCAATCATTATTCTGACTAGGCAGCTACCATCAAAAGAGTTACTAAAGTTCATGAACCAAGTAACATTATACGGCACTCGAGCCGCGCTTCTAATGCACTGAGACTATACAGCACTTGGGTTGCTCTTTTAATGCACCAAGATTAAGTCCAGCGACTGAAGCTGGCACCCTCAGGTCGCTTCTGTAGTACTGAGGTTCCGAGCATATAAGCCTCGTGTCCTTGCATCGAGCATCTAAGCCTCAAAGTATCTAAGTCCAGCGACTGAAGCTGGCACCCTCAGGTCGCTTCTGTAGTACCAAGGTTTCGAGCATGTAAGCCTTGTGTCCTTGCACCGAGCATCTAAGCCTCGAAGTATCTAAGTCCAGCGACTGAAGCTGGCACCCTCAGGTCGCTTCTGTAGTACTGAGGTTCCGAGCATATAAGCCTTGCATCCTTACACTGAGCATCTAAGCCTCGAAGTATCTAAGTCCAGCGACTGAAGCTGGCACCCTCAGGTCATTTCTATAGTACTGAGGTTCCGAGCTCGTAAGCCTCACATACTTGCACCGAGCATCAAAACTCCAGTGACGACTGGTTCCGTCATGTTGTTTCCACACTAATGGGTTAATCTTTTACCCCAAAGCATTTTTATTTCAGGTTTTGTGTACTTAAGTCCAGTTGGCACTTTAAATAATTTTTTTGCCATCCATATTGCCATTGAATTGCGCTTTTTGCCTTTTACAAATTTTACAAACTTGCTTTTGCCTTTTGTAAATTTATAAACTTGGTAAGAAGAATTTTTTTTGCCATTGAATCTAAACTTGCTTTTGCCTTTTACAAATTCTACAAACTCGCTTTTAAGAATAATTTTTTTGCCATCCATTGAAAGGGACTCTTGGGTTTACAAACTTGCTTTTGCCTTTTACAAATTCCATTGAAATGGGCTCTTGTTGCTAAGAATCCAGTGCCATTGAAAGGGACTCTTGTTCTTTATTTTTTTTTTAATTTCATTCTTGAATTATTTTTTTGGTTTCTTGGAATTTCTTGTAATTTTTTCGTTTCTTAAATTTCATTCTTGCCATTTATTTTTTCTTTAATATTGTGCTAAATTCCAATTTATATCATTTATGAGCTATTTATTTTCTTTATTTTTTTTCAATGTGGGATCTATCTATATTCTTCAACAATTAAAGGTCCAACTAATCATATTAAAATAACTATAAAAAATTAATAAATTAATTAGTTATAAAATGTGCTTACACGAGAGAGATTTTTTAATATAAAATAAGAGATCATAAGGAAGCATAACACTCTCTAAAATTTGCTTTCCTCTCCTATCCCAAAAAACCTAGTTTGTCCTCAAGCAAGTAAATGGATCTGCCTGCCTTAATTACATCCAGTCTAATTTTTAATGGCCTTGCAATTGCCTTTATTTTGCTTGTAATCATTGTACGAATTGCGACTCAACAAAATTTGGTTAGTCGCATAATATAATATTATTTTCATTTTATTCTTCCCCTTTTGCAAACGCTTGAGATTAAGTAAAACTGCTTTTTTTCCATCCTGTTTTCTTTTTCTCCATCAGCAATGGCATCATGAAACAATTGAATGTTATTATACACTATCATGCATCTTAATTCAGTACTACACATGCATACTAACAAATATTTGTATATTTTCTTGACAGTCTTGGTGGTTTAGGTGGGATATAACTCTCTCAGCCATTACTGTTGCAGTTAAGAGTGAATCAACAGCACTTGAGCAGACCTCTCCACATGAGTCAAAAATTACAAAGTGTGGCATGGTCATGACTGCTATATCTCTTATCGTATGTTTGGCAAACCTTATTTACAAGAAATATATGCAACACAAAAATAGAAACAGGTCTCATCTTCATTTGGACTGGGATTTTGCAGATTCTTTTGCCTTTTTATCCTTTATACTGACTCTAATCACTGCTTCTCTCAACTACCACTACCTGAGCAATGACAAGCAACAACCAATACAATTCTTTGTTATGCCTCTTGCTTTCTCTACGTGTATCTTCTGCTTATGCATCTTGAAGCCACCAGTTGATCAGCTGACTTTTACTATAAGGTGCACACATCTGGGTCCCATGAATCTGGATGTAGAGCTCGAAGGGCAACTGTATGGCAAAGATGGTCCTACTCAATTGATTTGTTCAGTGTGCCAAATAGGACAGATGCATATGCACGAAGCTTAATTAAGATTTAAGACTTGTTACTCTTTATGTAATATTTAGTTTAAATCATGCCGATTTTGATTTCACAGCGTCTAGTTTAAATCCACTATCTTAAGATTATAGAATTTATAGAGGACTAATTTTATAATAAATTTATTTTTTATTCTATTAAAACAAACTTTAATACAAAAAAAATTATGGCAAATGACACACTTTACTCTCACTAATTCTCACATACCATACCCATGCACACCACTCATGCACACTCCTCACGTGTATAACACTAACTCACTCATACACTCATGTACATCTTATGCACATGACACTCTCTTGGACCATGCACACATAAATGCATGCCTCTCATGCACAACTCACTCACGTACCCTACCACACACACCTACTAATAAAGCTAACATATCACATTTATACAGTTGTACTAGGTTGGTGTTAGAGGCTTGAAGAACCTTCTTAATTGGTAGTGATGCCAACTTGTATGAGCAACTTAGTTGGCAGTGATGAAGCCAACTTGTCCAACTCAAATTCAACTTGTTAACTTGTCCAACTTGCTTGGATAATTCTAGAGCTGTCTATTTTGTTGTAGATTATGCTATAAGTCTTTAGAGCTAGAGAGGCGATGATAATGCCTAACACTCCCCCTTAGCACCGACTCTCTATATCTTTAATTTTTAGAACTCCACGTCCATCTTGATCATTATATCTTATTCCTCCATCCTATATGTTGATTTTTTTCTTCTTGATAATCACATTGTATCATTGTGTTTATTCCTCTATTTGCCGCTCAAGAAATTGTTTCTATATTCTTTGAAGCGTTTCTCAACATTTTCTTTACTTAATGCTACATCAATGTCTTTCTCTCTTTGATTTGCCTCTTGTTCTTCTTGTATTGCTTTTACTTCCTGTTATTTCCCCTTATTGTGCATTATCTCACTCTCTTCCTTGCATTCGACTTCTTTAACATCTTTCTCCATGACTATACTTGGAGATATATTTTTAACTTCAGTGCTTGAATTCATTTTTTCCTGAATTTCTTCTTCTAATGGAGCACTTTCAAATAAACTTGAGTCCATCATATCCTACTCTTTTTCACTTACGTAGGATTCTTTAAGATAATCTAATATAGTAGATGTTGTCAGCACATCCCATTCGTTCTCATTATCATAAGCCTCCATGAACTCATTTGAACCCTTCTTTAATTGCTCTTCAATTGCATATAATGCTTGACTGTCAAAGTCCTATTCTTCTTCACTTTGAACTTGAGATTGTGTTGATGTTACAACATTTTCCTTAGCTCATCTACATCGGCAGTCTCTAGCATAATGACCTCTCTTACCACAATTATAGCATTCCACATCTCATTGACAATATCTTCTATCTTATATGTCTTCTCGATTTCAATATTGTAAAGCTCCCTTTGAACATTGACTTTGACATTTCCACCTTCTTTCATTTCTATCTTCCTCCGAATTGGTCTTATCATCTCCATTGAACTTTCTAGAATTGCAATCTTTAGGATGACCTCTTTTACGTTTGCTAAATAATGCTTCTTCATTCATCTCACTCTTTAAAGAAACTATAACTATTTATTTAGCTAACATCTCTTAATTGGCTAAAAAATTCTCTAACTCATTTAATGTGGTTTAGTCCAACCTTGAACAACAGTAACAAACTTGTTATATCTAGCTTAATTCCATAAATAATAATCCTTCTCATCCTACCTTCACTAATTTTTGATGCAGAATCCAATTCCAAAATTTCTCGACACAAAGACTTAACTTTTGTAAAATATTAATGAATTAACATCTCCCTTTATTTAATAAACATTAGCTCCATCTCTAAATTTTGTAATCTTATCTCATTTTTCTTATAAAATTGTGAGGCTAAAATATCCTAAGCTTTTTTAAGTGTGGGAGCATACTTGATATGTTTTAACATTTCTTCTTCAATCAATACCTTGATCACGAACATCGCCTTCCCAGCCTTAACTTTCCATTTCTTTAAGGCATTTACATTCACTTATGGAGGCAGTATACTCTCGCTTCTACCGATTACCTCCTGTAGGTCTTGACTTTAGAGATATAACTCCAAACATGTCGACCAAGTACTATAATTGTAATTTTTTAACTTCTTTATATTGCCCACTGTAAGGTCTATCTTGTGACTTAAGACTTCTGTCGATCAAGTAAGCAACCAGCTTCATAGTACCTCTTGACTATGCATAAGATAATTACCACTTAAGACACTTGCTATCTCGAATTAACTCCTTTGGGCCCTCAACCGTCCCGCTCTGATACCACTTATAGAATTTGTAGAGGACTAATTTTATAATAAATTTATTTTTGTTATAGTAACAAAAACTTTAATAAAAAAATATTATAGCACATGACACACTTTACTCTAACTAATTCTCACATACCACACCCATGCACAATATTCATGCACACACCTCAAGTGCACAACGCTAACTCACTTATACACTTATGTACATCTCATGCATATGACACTCTCTTGGACCATGCACACACAAATGCATGCCTCTCATGCACAACTCACTCATGTACCATACCACACACACCCACTATTGAAGCTAACATATCACATATATATAGTTGTACTAGGTCAGTGTTGGAGGCTTGAAGAACCTTCTTGATTGGCGGTGATGCCAACTTTGCCAAATTGTATGAGTAACTTGGTTGGCGATAATAAAGCCAACTTGTCCAACTTAAATTTAACTTGCTAACTTGTCCAACATGCTTGGATAATTCTAGAGCTATCTATTTTATTGTAGATTATGCTAGAAGTCTCTATAACTAGAGAGGCGATGATGATGCTTAACAAGATTGTCTTGAAAAAGAAAAAAATATGCAAAATTTCGACAATATTTAGCTTATAAAAGCAATAATATCATCTTTTATAGGCTAGCAAAGGGAAAAAGATTTTCATAGTTTATTGAAATCGTATACATAAAAATAACAATACAAACAAAGCTGCAAGAAAGAAGATATTCTTTAGTCTTCATTTCATGATTCGTTTTAGCACATCCACTAGGCAGAGCATTACAACTAGCAACAAAATTACAAATAACGAGGTGATAACAACAACATAGCCCTCTACACTAGAATTTCTCATGTTGCCGACCTGATTTTTAATATCAGGACATATTCTCTTTTTGGTTGGCCTTATCTCCTTTCTTGGTCCTTCGAGTTTATCACGACCCAACCCAAAAGTCATAATCGACGCTAGGGAACATGATTTCTTTCTAATCCGGAACCCGTAGCAAGCCTTAAAAATAAAAGCATATATAGTAAATAAATAAAAAGTAAGACTAAATTAAAATTTTTTAAATTATATATATACATATAAATACTCAATATCATATCATAAATAAAAATATTTATACAATATTCAAATACAACTCTCTGATACAAATAACTCAAAGACTACAACAATACTACTACTACAGTTTCTAGATTACAAATCAAAGTCTAAATATACATTTATATAAAGTAGTTGGGACGGAAGAACATTAGCGAAGAGCTCTACTACTAAGGTCTGACAATATAATATCTCTTGAAAAAAAATATTTGAGGGGAGTCAGATCTTACTGAGTGAATTATTATAATATATATACATGTAATCTAAACCATAACAGTCAGACATTCTTATATATATGCATATACACGCATTTCACACAAATATCAAATTCTGCTTTTATATATATAATAAATGTAGAAAACATTTATTTTAATACATGAAGGATCAAATAGAACCCTATTTAATCCCAACCTCAATAAAAAAAATGTCACTCTAGCCATACAGGCTCACTTAATTCAAATTAATTCTTTTATTCCATTATGGACAGTAGACTAGCTCCGAGACATTAAGTCAACCAAGCTCCAGCAGTCTAACTGTCAGTGTGATTGGCCCCGAGACACTAGGTCAACCAAGCTCCAGCAACCACACTTCTCAACTACATCATTTTTCAATAAATAATCAATCAAATGTCACCTCAAATAAGTTAGTAATTCAACCCTACAATTTATCATACCGATACGTACTCAATCCTAGTGTTGCCCACTAGGTAGCACATTCTATTGATATCCTTCAATTAAAATTAAACATACATATGGAAAATAAATAGGGCATAACAACATCATAATAAAAAAATAAACCATATATCTACCAAAAATATACCTAAAAAAACTAAGTATATTTCAAGTATATATATGCTAAATAAATTTGAAATTTACCATAAAAATATACCAATTAAAAACCAATAATATACTAAAACATTCTAAGTATATATTTCAAAATATATCATGCATTTATTTTGAAATATATATAAAAAATATAATAAAAATATACCTAATTATATAACATGCATGTATTAAAAAAACCTTAAATATACCAAAGATATACTAAAAATAAACCGAAAATATACTAAATCATTTAATACATAAATCACATTTAGACATAGAATAAAATGTAAAATCCTTATTCATGCATCCTAAATGCAATGCATATAAAGTATAATAACTCATTGATTCGTGCTCCACAAGACAGATTCGCGAGCCTGGTCTGATAGGTCTCAGTCTTTGCGCAGCTAGAAAATAAATAATAATATAAATCAGAATATATTCTAACTTTACACTTCTAGGATTACTATAGATAGACTCAATCAAAATTTTAAAACTAGACTCAGACCGATTGTCACATTTTACGAGAAATCTACCAAAAATTCGATAGAGTCTTCTTTGTAAAACGGACATCTCCTTACAAAAGTAGGGTCGATCCTACATAAAAAATACACTTCTAAAATCACAAAGTACAACTGTAAGCACCCAATTTCAGGATGCAATTGTGCACAATTGCGACATAGACCCCTATAATGAAATTCATTCAAAAATTGAACTTGGTTGTCGATTTTCTGGACTTTAGGGACTAAATTGCAACATTTTTTAGGATTTGATTGCAAATAAGTCAATTTTCAAAGGGTGGTAATTAAAAGTTTAAAAAAAATTAGGATCAGCATTGGTGTAATGTTAGCGTAAAAGTCCTATTTTTTTTTCGCGTATTTTTATCAATTTTTTCAGTGTTTTGATTGGTTGAAAATTCAATTTTATCTTTATTATTATCTAATAAGGTTTTAAATGCGTAATTTTTTAAAATAAAAAACAAACGCTATCACCAAATGAGATGAGATGAGTCTGTTCCTCCTTCGAAGGAGGAAGTCAGTAGGCAAGCAGACTCTGCATTTAAAAAGCAGAGTCAGCATGCGTGTGAGGAGGATTTTTTTTTTTAGAGAGAACTTTTTTCCTGCTTCGGGGAGAGGATTTGTACTCACAGTGAGAGACTCACGAAGAGACACAAAGACACACATTGAGAAAAAGACGAAAGAAAAAAAATAGAGAGATTGCGAGCGTAAAAAATCCTAATTTTGGATACTAAAGTTTTCGAAAGCAATCAAATCCCAGTTCAGAATCAACAATACTTCAATTTCAATGGTGATAATCCAATCTGAGAGGCTCAAAAAGGGCATTTGCACAGTATCTAAATCTTCAGTGTTATTTTCTATTTTATTTTTTTACTCTTTTCTATTATTTTCTGTTTATGATTTTTCTTTTATTTTTGTTATTTTTTTTATTATTTGATTTCATTGCTAATCCGCTTATTTTTGTTTTTTTGTTTTGATGTCCGTATGTGGATTGAGGAGGAGGATACCGCTTGTGTTTAATTGAACAGAAGATCTATGGAATGTCATGGATGAACCTATACTGTTTTTTAATAGTTCTTAGGATTTTAATCTTTATTTTGCATTTATGTGTTCTATGTAGTTATTTTAATTCATGGTGTATAATTGTTTAAATTTTGTACGTAGTTTGTAATAGTCCTAGTAGTGAGAATATTAAAAGATTTAATTTTTTGTACTTTAAAATTAATTAGTAAAACTAGGTTCACTGGGTAAAATTTATTAAAATTAATAGTGGATTTAGTTAATTAGGGTTTATATGTAATTAAATTAGGTTTTTTTTAGAAATCATATATGAATGTATTTTGATTTGATTTTGTGATTTTTTATGTTTTTTTTTTATATTTTTGGGCCTTTTTTTAATATTTTTTTGGGCCCCAAGTCCACGTTTAGGTCTAACCCATTTAAATAAATAGGCTTAAAATGGTTTAAGACTTTAGATAATTAAAATCAATTTAGGTCCATTAAGTTAATTAGATTTTAGGCTCACTTAGTTAATTAAAACTTGTTTAAACTTAGTTCAACCCACTTAATTTCATTTCTTTTAAAATAAATAGACCTAGACCCACATTTCACTTAAAATAAAACTAAGTTAGACTTAGGCTCATTAATTTAATTTTCCTTTAAAATTAAATAGACTTAAGTCCATTCCTTAGACAAATTAAAATAAACAGATCTAGGCTCACTAATTAATAAAAATATAGGCCCACCTTTAGTCCATTTCTCATTTGTAAATAAAATGTAAATCTCGCTAACCTTTTAATAAAATTAACATAGTTTAGATTTAGGGACAACGTGATTTTGAGTGCATTTTTTGTGTGTAATTTTATTGATTAGATGCCTAGAGTTAGATGAATGTCAAATAAGGTTTAATAAAATTGCATGTAATTAGAGGATGAAATAATCATTTATAAAATTATTCTAAATGAACATGAAACTAAGAGAAGTTAGTATTCCATATCCAGAATCTTCTGATTGTGGTGCTAGCTTTCTTTTAGGGAATCGAGTACCATCTTTTCAATTTGTCCCAATTATTACCCTGAGTTACGACTCTTCATCTCCACACCATGTCTTTGTAATAGTGGTTAATGTGTTCTCTAAGGCCCTGAACCTAAAAAGTGTCGCGGTTGTTAAAATTTTGGACACGCGCTAAATCCCGCTTTCTACAACAACATCTCGGGTTAGGACCCCAAATTGCACAAATCCCCAATCGAGGTTCACAAATCACAAATCAACAATATTAAATAGTAAAATAATAAAAATCATTGAAAATCCATAAAAACATTATAAACCTTTATTTTCCAACTAAAACATAAAATTCTAGTTTTTAAATGATATTTACTAATAAAATTCATAAATGGAATAAAATTCCCATTTTACAATTAAATTAACATAAATTGCAAATAATTATTAAAATCACAATTTAACATCATAAAAATAATAAAATACCCATTTAAATTCAAAATAATAAATAAATTTATTATTTACATAATATTTCAAAATTATCACAAATTAACTAATAAAATCTCAAATATTATACAATATTAATAAAAAACCAAATTTTCAAATAATTAACCTAAAATGGTTAAATTCACAATTAACTACATAAATAATTTAATTATATAATAAAATTAATTTAAACCCATTTTTATCACCAAAATAGTAAATAATATATTATTTAAATATAATTTTCAAAAATTAGTATTAATTAGAGAAAAATAGTAAATAATTTGTAAAAATCATTTTAATACCAATTATTATTTCAAAATCATTTAAAACATATAATTTAACCATAATTTCAACAAAAACTCATACTTAACCTATATAATGGCATAATATAAACTAATTCCTCAAAAATTTATATAAAATCACAAAAATAATTTTATCAATATATAATATTCTAACATTACTAAAAACATATAATTAATCAATATTTTCAACAAAAATATAATTTTAACCCAAAATTCCAATATATACATAATACAAAAATATTATTAAAAATTATATAATATTCCCAAAAATTATTTTCTTAACACAAAAATTAATAACAACATATATTAACACTAAATTAACCAAATTTATATTTAAAACAATTAATTAACCTAAATCATTTTTTTTACATACCTATAATTAAAACCAACTAAAATAACTTAATAACAACTAATATATATGTAAATCAACCCAAAAAATTAGCCAAATATTTAAAATAAATTCTGAATAGTTCAAACAAATAATATATAAATTAACCAAAAATCAAAATCAACTCAAAAACTAACTAAAATCAACTAATTAACAAACAAGATCAACCAAGATCTAACCACCCCTAACCCATTAACTCACCTAATACTGAGATCAAGGACAGGGGAGGGGCTGCTGCTACAAGTGCCAGAGCTACTGCTGTTATCACATCTCGTCTCACATAGTCCAAGATGGACATTTAAAACCAAAATGTCAAACAATTTACTCAGTTTAATTAATTTTTATTAAAATATCCTTATAATTGCAAAAGGATTGAAAATTAATCTCTTATAAAAGTTTAGAGTTGTACATATATTATATTTAGAGAATAAGAACCTTTAAAGTATTAATAATTGTTTTTATTATTATAGTGAAGTACTATTCATGAATAGTAAAAAAAACGTATTTATGAATAGTAAAATATTATTTATGAATAATAAAATACATACAAAATATTTAGAAAACATAAATGTTAGATTTTTAAATATGGCTTAACCGTCAATGTTTTACACACTTATACAACATAAAAAAATAAATAATAAATAAAAGAAAAGACTACTCTAACAAGGATTGTTGGCCAACCATATTCTGGAATTCTATCCATACTTACTCAACCTGGTTCACCAACTATCAAGTCCAGCTATCTGAAATCATTTATAAAACAGAGTAAAATGAGTATAAAAAAAACTCAATGAATAGATGTTACAAGCAAAAAATAGTTTAGCTAAATTAAATTTAATAAACATCTCATATTAAAATACTAAATCATTTAATAATCAAATTATCATTTACTCAAAATATTCAATTCAATCTTGCTTTCAAACATATTCAAAACTCAGTCAATTGAAACATGTGCCTTTGCAAATATCAATACAACTTTTCATTTGTATTAACCATACCTACCACAAGCATCACAACTCGGCCATAACATACAGGCCATCACAAGTTCATTCTCTAAGCACACTTGATGGCTAACCCGTCAACTATGTTAGCATGGAACGACCCTTCGTCCTTCACCATTTTGTAATCAAGAGCCTTATTGTTTATTGCGCAATAACAACCAACACATTCTCAAATGTGCATATATCACCTTAGCACATTCATACATCTCATATAGGGAGGTAATACACAAAACAAATATCTTTTCATCCAAAATTAATTAAAACCATTCTATCACATTTATAGCTCATCATAGTATTAAAAATCAAACCACTTCTCATCAAAATTCAAAGGAATAAAATCAAGATAATTATAATCTCAATTAAATCATTGAGTATCCAAAATAATCTCAAATCATATTACCAAATCAAGCTTATGGTAATAACATATTTAACTTGTAAATTGAAACCTTGAAAGTTTGAAATTAAAATATATAATTCAAGTATCAACAAGGCTGAATTGAAACCATTTAAATACCTCATTTTAGGTCCATAAAACAACATTAAGAAATATCATTTTATTTCTAAAATAAATAGATTTTAAAGGCTTGAACATCCACTCACCAAACAACCTATAAACACCAAAATCTGGTTTACCAAATTTGGTTACTTTACACCTACACTTCCTTTGCCTTTTCCAGAACCTAACACAAACAATTCTCATTTATAAATCATCAATATAACAATCTCATACTGACCTAACCATGCAGCCCCTAAACTATATGCAAATTAACTTAACTCTACAAACTAGCTTTATTAGCTCTATGAGAGCTATTTTCAGGCCTATATTAAAAAAATTGCTCTGATATGTAGAAGAAGAATTTTAACCTTAAATTTTAACCAGACTTAGATATTTGTATCTAGTATCTTAAATAAAATTTTTACTTCTATTTAATAACCAAAATAAAATTATAAAGGTTGCATTACGAGCAGCTTCATTACTCAGACATATTGAACAATAAAAAGTATAGGTCTGTTAGACCATTATTCCATCATAATCAGCTCTGGATCAAAATCACAAAGTTTTAGATAACTCTTTTAAGTTTTCTCAGAATCAAACCAAGTTTAATTTTGAGTTTTCTAGCTCAAGATATATGAAAAATATTTAACTCATAAACTCTGTAAACCTGATTCACATAATCAAAATCACTACTTTCAGAGTTGATTTTAAAACATTTCTGGGACTTATAGAAAAGGAATTTTGACCTAAAATTTTAATCAGTCTTAGATATGTATGTCTAGAATATGATATAAAAATTTCACATCAATTGGATAACTATAGGGCGAGATATAAGCATCTGAACACAACTAGGTCAATTTACATAATAGATTGAGTACTAAAAGGTTTCCTCTAATTTCACTATCATAGAGACTGAATCAGATTAAGCTTAAAGAGAGCAGATTTTAGATAATTCTTCCAAGATTTCATATCATCAAATAACACTTAATTTGGAGTTCTATATGTCAAGATATGATCGAATTACAAATACTGATAAACTAGAATTATTAAACCCGAATTCTACAACTTAAGAACCCTAAATTAAATCAACTAAAATACTAAAATTACTTACCAAATAAATCACCAAAGTCTTCTAAGATAAAGATTACAACTTGAAAATTGATTTAGATCTTCAAATTTCTTTTGTAAATCAAACCTAAACTTAGAGAATCAAGCAACCCCCTTTTTTTCTTTAAGTGTTCTCTCTCTTTTTTTTTTCTTTCTTAAACAATTATTGCTACTAACAAGATGACCATGAAATTTTGATAAGGCTCCGACCCCTATTTTGGATAAATTTTACTTTAAAATATCCATTAAGGCCTTTAATGAAATGCTTAAGTTATCTATAAATCCTCAAGCTTTCAATTGTTTCAATTGAGTCCTTTCCTCTATAACTATGTATATATATATATATATATATATATATATATACACTAACTTATACTTAAATTAAATCAATATATATTATGTAAATGCAATACATAATGAATGCAAATATACTTAGAGTTAGAGTATAGATGTGACAGCTGCTTGTGCCGGAGTTGCTGCTACTGGTCTTCGTGCGAGAAGGAGAAGGAGGTTGTTGACTTCATGCGAAGGCAACAAGGAAGGGAAGAAGAAGCCAATGGTGATGCTGCTGGGGAAGGAAAGCATAAAGAGAGGGGAGAGCAAGAGGAAGAATCGGGATTGAGATGGGAAAAGAAAGAAAATTATGGGTGGTAGGACCAGGGGTTGGTGAGCATTTAACCAAAATTTATATATATATATATGTCACGACCCAAAACAGGGGCCATGACCGGCGCTAGGGAACGGGAATTCTTTCGAATCCGGAACCCGTAGCAAGCCTAAAAAAAAAATAAAATAAAATAAATCATGCAATAATAATAATCATATAATATGCAGCGGAAATAAAAATCATAATATCATGATATTATTCATATCAACTGGATTTAAATCGAATTTTATCTCATAGATATAAAATCTTTAAATACAAATCCAGTTTCAATATAATACATCTCTTTAAATAAAATACATGAAATCCAATACTAATTCACAACTACTGCAGTGTCTAGATAAAATAAATAAGACTCAAGTATATAATTTACACAAAGAAGCCGGGGCAGAAGAAATCCGGCGTATCGACCTGCTACTGAGGTCTGAGGATGTTGACTCTCCTGAAAAATAGTCAACGGAGGGGAGTCAGACCTCACTGAGTGAATTACTATAATATATATACATACACACTAAATGATAATGCATACAGTCAATAATACATATCTAATATGTATATATACAGGCAAATTCACACAGATGCAGTAAGAATCATTTTATATATTTCATTGAAAATCATCTTTTATGAAGGATCATATAGAACCCTAGAATATCGCAACCTCGGAAACAGTGTTAAACAACACTCTAGCCATACAGGCTCACTGAATCCAAATATATCCACTTAATCCATTTAGACAGTAGACTGGCCCCGAGACACTAAGTCAACCGAGCTCCAGCAGTCTGACTGCCAGTGTGATTGGCCCCGAGACACTTGGTCAACCGAGCTCCAGCAATCACACCCATAAACCACACCTCACACATATCAATAATCACAATCAATCAATATCCACAATTAAGTTAGTATATAGCCTAAATACTATAGGCGTACCAGTACGTACTCGGTCCTAGTGCTGCCACTATGTAGCACGTTCTATTGATATCCTTCATTAATAAATATAAAACATTCATTCACAAAAATCAATGATGCATGAATTTAAATGAAATAACAATATAAACCATATATATACCGGAAATATACCAAACGTAAACCAGGTATATTTCGAGTATATATACGTCAAATGAATTCAATCAAATCATAAATTAAACTAAAAATATATTTAAAAACATTTTAAATATATTTTATTAATAAAACATGTATATAATTTATTATATACCAAAAATAAACCAAAAATATACTTAAATACAAATCATATTATTTATGCATTTTAATCAAAGTAAAACATATATTTCTAAATCATGCATCCTAAGCATATATATATAGTATAGTAACTCACCTAGTGCGCTCCACGAGACAGGTCCGACGGGCCTGGTCCACTAGCCCTCGGTCTCGACGCAACTAAACAAGAAATAAATAATCGACATCAGAATAATCCTAACAGAAATCCTAGAATTCGATCTAGAGTATTAAACACAGAATCAGAAATTAGGGTTCGACTGGATATCACGTTTTACGAGAATTCTACCGAAAATCCGGCAGAACCTCCCTTGTAAAACGGACATCTCTCTACTCAAAAGAGTAGAGCCGACCCTGCAAAGAAATACACTTCGAAAATAAACACCACATTTCATTCACAATCCCTCGGTCGGACTCCAAACTATAATCTACTGACCGGGGTCCACAAACACAGAAAAATTCCAGAAATACCAAAAATATCCTTACAACATAGAAATTCATTTTATAAGTAGAAATTACATAATTAACCTTAAAACACTGTAAAAACCGATAAAAACTCATTTTATTTGAAAAACCGTATATTATATATATAATTGAAAATAATTCACGAAAAATAGTTTTAATTAGTTAAAAATACCAAATAATTTATAGAAATCATTTTTATACCTTAAATAACTATTAAAACTGATTAAATTACATTTTTAGCCAATTTAGGGTAAAATTACCAAAATACCCCTATATATATAAATATACTATAATTACTTCAAAAATTCACCAAAAATCATACAATTATCCAAAATTAATTTTTTCAACATATTTATCAATAATATAAATAATTAAACTCAATTAACCAATTAAATTCAAATAAAAACACAATTAACCCTAATTTCTCAAAATCACATAAACTCAATTAATTCAAAATAAATACTTAGAAATTCATAAAAATTCCAAATAAATTCCTATAATTCATTTCAACATCCAATTTAACCATAAACTCCAATTTCATAATTTAAATAATTAATTTCCAAAAATTAGAAAATAATATTAAAATATTCAAAAATACCCAAAAATCCAAAAAATTTCCAAAAATTCTACAAAAATTCATACATGTAGATTGAGCTACGAGGATCAACATTTGTGAAGGGATTTTTCATGAATCAATCAATTCAAAGCTCAAAAAAATCAAAAACCCTAATAGGCCGAAATTGAAAATTTGAAACCTAAGCAATTCTAGACCATTTAAGCTCAAACCAAAGCTAAAATCACACTCACCGGAGCTCAAGGAGTCGATGAAGACTGGCGGTGTCGAAAATGGTGGCCGGAATCGGCGTGATCGACGGTGGATCGATTTTCGGCTTCTCCGGTCAAAATCGACTTCCAGACGCCGGAAACGGCTACCACAGGCGGCAAAAAAGGTTGGGGAAGGCGGTGGCACACAGGACGGCACACCCACGGTGAAGAAACGGCATGGCAGCGACCGGAACGGCGAAGGGAAGTGATCGGGGAAGAAAGGGATAATCGGGGGCAAAATGGTAATTTTCCAATTCTTTTGATTTTTGACAAATTTTAATGTATATATGTATATATATATACTTTACACTATATAATAAAATAATATTAAATCACACACATTAAATATACACCACACACATAAAATTTAATATTTTAATAATTTATACTAAATAAAAATAATTAAATATCAATAAAACTAATAAATAATAAATAAAATATTAGGGTAATACTAAACCCTAATTAAATAAATATACACACACGTAGGCTTTATTTAGTATTTAAAAATACGTATGAGTTCATGCAAGTCCGAAAATATATTTAAAATAATTAATATTAAAATATTTACGTGAAAATTTCCCCGAAAATGCAAGTCCCGGGAAAATTTTACGTAAAACACTGAAAATAATACACAGTAATTAAAATAGGTTTTAAATATATATTAACTCGTAAAAATATCATATAATATACAGAAATTATTAACACTGCATATCCCGGTACAGTGAAAAAAATATTTAAAAACACGGGATATTACAATATACTACTACTTAATATAAACCACACAATATATACCTATAGAGACATATATATATATATCACTTAATTCAAATCCCAAAATATGTACATATATATCACACATGTATACACACACACACACCCATACCCAACAATAACAAATATAACCCTAGTTTAAAATAATGTTACTAATAAGAATAATTAATAATAATAATACTATATAAAAATAATGACAATTAATTAAAATAATGGACATGCATGTAAATAATAATAATATTAATAGTGACAATAATATTAATAATAATTTTAATATCTTTGAATATAATAGTTCTCAAATAGAATTTTAAATTTAGTAATTAATATAACAATTTAATGTAATAATAACAACATAATATAGAAATTACTGATAACGTTGAATCCTCGATATTTATGAAATAATTTAATAATAATACAATAATGTCAATCAATAAAAATAATCATAATATACTTAAAATAATACTATCAAAAAAATAACATCAATAATACTAACCCTAATATTTAAATAATAAAACTTCTAAAAATATATATTTACATAAAAAAATATTTTATCATAATATAACAATTATTAATCATAAATAATAAAAATAAATAAATATAACTTTTAAATTTTTATTAACATTACATATCTCGAATTATATTTAAATAATTTAAAAATAAGGGTCATTACAGAGTTATTTCAGAAATTCTGAATCAAACACTAAATTAGCACAAAGAAATCATCACAATTGAGTGTTAGTTTGCCTGATCAAACATGATTTAACAATTAATTAGAAATATTTATTGTGTTTGACCCCTTGAGGTTTGACAGAAAAACACAAGTTAGCCTTTGATATTAAAACATGAACAAATTAGCTAATATGATGTAGTAGATGAGAAAAATACTTTTAATTAGGTTAATTTTTCGAAAAATATTTTGAATATTTAATTTTAAATGTATTAAGTTGATGTGGGATTTCTTTACTGTATGAATTTAAAAATAAAAAAAAAATTAAAAAAATTATATGCTCTTTGCATTCAGAAAAATAAAAAATAATAAATAAAATATAGTATAGCAATTTGCATGGTCCAATCATGTAGAACACTAAAATGATGGCAAGAGTCAAAGTTATATTTGTCTCTAAACTTAAAATTATATTTGTTAAAATTATAATAGTAAAGTAGAATACAATACAATTTAATTAGATTGCATTCAACATATTGTCAACTATTTTCTATCAAAAAGTGTTGTTACAATACAAAGCTTGCTCATATAAATTGGTAGGAGATGAAGCAATAACCCAACATTCAATATTATCACCTACAGGATAATCAACCTCTTCATAATTGTGTTGATAATATCCACTTCTTTGCACACTTTGCGAGCCAAAGAAAGATAAGAAATAGAAATATGAAAAACAAATTTAAAGGAGCAATAAGAAGTAAGAGCAAAAACTAAAAAGCAATTGAAGGTGATTCAAAACTGTCAGCCCATATATCCATTATAATTGGACTAAAAATGCAGCATGCACTTGGAGTAAAGGCTCAAACTAAGAGTAAATTGTGGAAAAATATCCATCGGAAAAGTAAATGTGCAAGTTTAACTAAAACAACTTTGAGTTTATTAGAAAAATATGAAGATGATCAATAATAAATTACCTTTTATAGTCCTTGAATTCAGCAAAATAAAAATGCAATTATGAATATAATCACAGGCTATTATGATTTTAACAGAAGTTAATAGGATTACATTTTGTGGCCTTTTTAGAATAAACGAACAAAAAGAAATTCAATGCAACTACTCAGCAATTCAAAACAACAAAATAAGAGAAGAAGCGCCACTTAAAATAAGTTTTGCATCAGGAAGCCAAGTAATAGAACCTTCTATGCCACTCTTCTTCAAAAGTAAGAGTTGCTAGAAGCCTTTTACTAAGGTTCTCCCACTAGAATTCCTCTTCAATTTGTCATGACCCGAACCCTAAAATACGTGATCGACACTAGAAAATGGAAAATGTAAAAATGTATTTGAAACTCGTAGTAAGCTTTAAAAAATTTTCGCGAATTAAAAACAATTAATGAAACAATAATATCAAAATAAATCCATCAATATCAAATGCAGAAGACAATATTCCAAATACATTAGTATCACAATTTTAAAACAGTTCACAATACAAATGCTACAAGTTCATACTCAACTACTATAGTATCTAGAGTACGATTATACAATATAAAAATCAATTAAGCATACATAAAGCAGCCGGTGAAGAAGAAACCTGACGCATATGATGACTATTGACAGTGAGGTCCTGAAAAAAATAAGTTAAGGGAAATCAAATCTCACTGAGTGAATCAATTTTATGAAATGCATGCTGGTTTAAAAACATTTATGAAATCCCTTTTTAAAGATAAAATAAAATCAATATAAATATATTTATTAAAATCCTTTACTCTTCTTAAATATTCTTAAGATATAAAATACCTTTCAAAATCACAATTCACTTTGTTATAAAAATTTAACACGAAATCAAACAAATATCAGTTTAGGTGGAAAATCTGGTACAACACCTAAACCATCAAATTCTAATAGTCTTTCAGCTCACTTAGTCCAAATGACTGTTCTCCCGAGAGCAAACTCAACTGAGTTATCGCCACAGTCTAATCAATTAACCCAATATTGATGTCTCAAGAGTAAGCTCAATTGAGTTACATCCAATTTCTGGCCTGAGAGCACTAGTCTCCACCAAACTCAATCACAACATTGCTTGAGACCACAAGTCTCCATTGACCTCATTCACATGCACAATACATGATCATATCCATGCGCATGTTGTCCTAGTGATACCCATTAAGTAAAACGTTCTACCATTTTCTCCAAATCATTTGAATAAATGAATAAATAATTAAAGCAAGATAAAATAATTTCCATAAAACATGCTCTCGAATATAAATCATGATTATAAATAGATTAATCATGCATATAACAATATAAATCGTGCATGTGGCAATATAAATGAATTCATAAATAAATTCATTATCATTTTAATCATACGAAAATATAATTTAAAATTCCACAACAAACATTCCATAAAATCAACTGACAAGTCAAGTGTGTTGGGCGACGTGTCCCCTGCTACCTAAATATTACAGCTCTAGTCTCAGAGTTTTCTAAAATAAATAATATTTATTTAAAATATGCTTATTCGATAAAATAAATAAATACGTAAAAATTCTTAAAATTTAATAAAATTATGAGATGATGAGGTTGACTATATCTAAGACTCGATGTTATACAGATTCAAAATTTAATAAAACTAATGTTATATTTTACGAGAAATCTATCAAAAATTCAACAAAGTCTTATTTGTAAAATGAACATCTCTCTACCGAGGTAAAGCCAATCCTGCACAAAAATAACACTTCTAATAATCTCACAATTTAACTACTCGAGTTGGGCACCCACACTGCACTTATGCCCAACCGAGAACCAATTTCACAACAAAAATAAAATAGTATAATTTTCATTAAAATCACCAATAAATGATAAAAAATTCATTTAACTATCATAATTCAATTTATTTCTATAATAAAACATAAAAGATATTTATTTCCAAAATAGATAATAGAATTCTAATTTATAATTGAAATTTCATCAACAAAAATCCATTTTCATATTTTTACAATTAATTTAACATTAATTACAAATAACTATTCAAATCACTTAAATTTATCATAAAATTAGCAAATAACTTATTTAAGTTTAAAAACAATAAATAAGTTTATTATTCTATTATTTTCCAAAAATTAATATTAATTAACTAAAAGTATGAAATAAATTATAAAAATTATTTTAATACTATTATTATTCAAAATCTATCTAAAACATAATAATTAACAATAAATTTACTAAAAATACAAAAATCACCAATTTATAATTATTTTTTCAAAAATTCAATTTTGACATAGACTTTCAAAAATTCATAATTAAAAATTTATACATAATTTTACAAAAATTTCTTCACAAAGATTTATCAACATAATATATAAAATTTAATAAAAATATAAAAATTTTCCTTCCTAAACAATGCATGAATAGTAACCGAGACTCGAAAAATTGAAAATTTCCAGAAATATAAATAAAAATCATAAATGGATAGATCACAACCTCTACATCAAATTATTTCAAAGTATCTTATATTTAATTAAATCTAATTGAAGCTCAATTTCATAAATTAAATAAAAAAACCTAAAAATTAATTTCTCAAAATTAAAGTCCTTACCGGTGTTGGAATCCAAAATTGTTTGAGGGGAATGATTACCCAGAGGAAGAGGAATGATTTGCACTCTCCGACGATGTATGGTGTTACCAGAATCAGCTTCGGTGACTCCTCCTCCTATTATGGCAAAAAATAGAAAATGATGGAGGAGAAGGGAGGAGCTTCGTCGGCTAGAGGCTGGTGATGGTGGTGGTGCAATTCAACGATGATGTGGTGGTAATGTTTGGGCGTGGTTGGGGCTGACCAAAGTTGATGGTGGTGGTAGTGGCAGTGGCTAACCGAAGTTGACAATAGTGGTGGTGGCAGTGACGGTGGCTTCAGGAGGGAAAAGAAGAAGAAGGTGGGAAAGAAAAAGAAAAAAGAAAAAAATAGCTTCTGTTCTTTTTTTAAATTAATAAGATATCATAGTACAATTATATATATATATATATATATATATATATAAAAGTACCCATTATAATATTTTAAAATTAAAATATCACTACTCAATTATTCACACACTTAAATATATATATATATTTTAATAATTAATTAAAAATAATATTTATTAAAATTAACAAATATTACTAATCTCATAATAATTACCACTAATTAATTAAAATAATAATCAAACTTAATAATCTACATTTAATATAAAAAAAATTCGGTCTTTACAAAATTATCTTCAAAATAAGCTGTTCTTCAATTGTCACTGCAATCCGCTTTATTCTGCCACAACACACTCAATCTGCCACCTGTAAATAAAAAATTTAATAACAATAATAAAAATGCCCACAGTACAAGCTTAAGACCTACATTTCATCAAATGAAGCAAATAATAAAAAAAATTAATTTTAACAATTGAGTAAAAAATTTTAATTTTCATTCATCAGTTAAATTTTTAAATTTATATAATAATTGATGAATAAATTTTTTATTTAAATATTAAAATCAAATTTTATGTCAATTATAAATTTACTATTTATATTAACGAATATATTTATTTTTTTAAAAATTTATGTCACTTAATTGTAAAAATTTTTAAATTGAAGAAAATTATAAAAATTTATTTTTATAGGTTTAAAAATTTTTAAAACTTTATAATTATATATATGTATTTGAAGAAATTTAATTTTATTTGTTAGATAACCATTAAATTAATTTTTTATTAATTGATGTACTTGATTGTACTAAAAAAATTATAGGAATTGAACATACTAACCAAAAGTCTAATATGGTCTAATTTACGGCGGTTAAGTTCCAATTTGGCTAAAAATTAAATGAAAGAATCCAATATAAAACTAGTTCAAAAAGTGGGATTCAATTTGCACCTTTGGCCGAAATCATTATTGAACTAAGAAGAAAAAACATATTTTCGTTGTTAATAACAAACCCTTAAATTTTCTTTTTTTTTTTTTAAATTTTGAGCCCTTAAATTTTAATTGTATATTAAAATCTTATACTTTAATTTCTATACATTTTGAGGTTTTTTTAAAAAAATTTTCTCTCTAAACTTATTTAAGGAATCAAATTTCTAATCATAATTTTTTATCATTTTAATTCAATTAAATATCAATTTAGAAATATGCTACGCAAGGTTCATTAGGGGTAGTTTAATTGATTACAAATTAATACTTCATTTTATTAAAATGTATTTAAAGGTAAAAATATTTTCATTTCAAATTAATAAAAAATTATAAATTATATTTAATGTTAAATAATATCTCAATAATAATTAAATGTATTGAAGAATATTATATTTATTTTAGAAAAATATTTAAGACATTAAAAGTTTAACAAAAAAATTAGTTTCTTAAAAAAATAATACTAAAAATATCATTTTTTTTTTTTTTGATATTTGGTGTTCCCAGAGTTTGCAATGTGTGTGTCTCTTGAATCTAGCTGGTGTTGGCTCTGAGTGAAGAAGTTGAGGGCTCTGATGAAGTTGAGATTTATACTTCTGAATTCGTTATCGTAGTTGGCTGTTTCTGAGTTGACCGTGCAATTGTAGATTTGCTGTTTCTGAATGTGGGCTTTTAGAGTTTATGCTTTTTAGCTCTTTAGTTAGGAGTAATAGCAATTTTTAGTAATATAACTTATATTATTTTTTTTAATTAAGTCTTATAAATAATTTTTTTTATAATTAAATTTTATAAGTTTTAAAAAGTTTTTCCATAAGTTATATCTATTAGTTAATTTAATTTTCTATTAGTTAAACTTTAAAATTAAACTTTTTTTTTTGACATTTCAGTGCTAAAACTTTTAAAACATATTAATTTTATATTTTAAATAAATATTATTTATTTATAATTTGATTTATTATTTAACTTGCATAATAACCATAGAACTCAGTAAAATAATGTCAAAAATAAAAAATAAAAATATTTTTTCTTAAATTACTAGTTTAATAAGCAACATTAAATAAAATTAATTAAATATTTTTAAATATATAATTTTAATTAATATATCATAAATGAATAAATTTTTTATAGAGATAAAACTCAATCAATTTTGCCAATGTTATAATTTGTGTTATACTTTAAATAATTTTTAAACTCAATTGAATTTAAAATAGACAATTTCTTTTTTTAAATATTTCTTTAATATAGACTATTTTATAATAAATATTTCAGCAATTAATTAAGTGAAGATAATATTTTAGAAAATAGCTTAAGGTAGAGAAATATTTTTTGTTTTGAAAATATCTAATTCAAATATAATTGAATTCAATAGATATTTAAAATCTAACACAAATTATAATGTTGACAAAACTAATTGAATTAATGTATATATATAAAAATTTTATTCACATGTGATATATTAATTTTACAATTATTTATTTTAAATAATTGAAATAATGCTTGATTAATTTTATTTGTCATTGTGAATGCAACTAATAAATTTTTAATTTTTTGATATTATTTTTACAAAAAAAATACAGTTATAATGAAAATTAAATAATATAATAAATTATAAATAAAAATAAAAATTATTTATTTAAAATATAATTTTTTTTTCAAGTTTTTGGACGAAAATGTACAAAAAAGTTTAATTATAATGGTTGACTAACTAAAAAATTGGTTTAACTAACATATAGGACTAATAGAAAAACTTTTTAAAACTTATTATAAAGAAAATTTATTATGGGACTTAACTGGAAAAAAATGATATAAGTTATATGACTTAAAATACTATTGTCCCTTTTAATTATGCCAGGACCAGTGCAATTGTAGATTTATGCCAATGCTTTTGAATTAGCTTAGCTTTAAGCCTTTTAGTTATGCCAAGACCAGTGCAATTGCATATTCATTTTAAGCAGACCAGAGCAATTGTAGATTTATTTTAAGCATTTACTATGTCTGATAGCTATGTTTGAATTTTTGAGATTTAAGCTTTATAGTTATGCCAAGACCAGTGCAATTGTAGATTCATTTTTAGCAGACAACAGCAATTGTAAATTTATTTTAAGCATTTATTATGTCTGATAGCTATGTTTGAACTTTTGAGAATTTTAATTCTAAAAGAATTATTTTTAGTGCAATTGTAGATTTATGCTTTTGAGTTTTATTTAAGGTTTTAAGTTATGTCAAGACCGTTGCAATTGTAAATTTATGACCAGAGCAATTGTAGATGTATTTTAAGAAACCAGTGCAATTGTAGATTTATTACCAGCAGCATTTTTAAGGTTTTTAGTTATGCCAATATGTTTAATTTTTGGGAACTTTGATTCTGATAGAATTATTTTTAGTGCAATTGTAGATTTATACTTTTGAGTTTGTAGATGAGCAATTGTAGATTTATTTTAAGCATTTATTATGTTAGATAGCTATGTTTGAATTTTTGCGAATTTTAATTCTGATAGAATTATTTTTAGTGCTATTGTAGATTTCTTCTTTTGAGTTTTATTTAATCTTTTTACTTATGCCAAGACCAATGCAATTGTGGATTTATGACCAGAGCAACTGTAAATTTATTTTAAGCAACTAGTGCAATTGTAGATTTATTACTAGAAGCATTTCCAAGCTTTTTAGTTATGCCTCAATGTTTGAATTTTTGAGAATTTTGATTCTCATATAATTATTGTTAATGCAATTGTAGGTTTATGCTTTTGAGTTGGTAGATGAGCAATTGTAGATTTATTTTAAGCATTTATTATGTTTGATAGCTATGTTTCAATTTTTAAGAATTTTAATTCTAATAGAATTATTTTTAGTGAAAATTTAGATTTATGCTTTTGAGTTTTATTGAGAGATAATTACAAATAAGTTCCTTGTAGTTTAAGCATTTTAGTATTAGGGGTCCGATTTTCTTTTTTTTTTTTTCTAACACTTCATTAGACTGTGGTTTCATATTTAAAGTAAATAAGTGACAAATTTTGTTACAACTTTTTGAATTCTGTCTCCTTAAGCATTAGAAAATTAAAATTTTAATACAATTTGATAGAGAAGGAGAAAATAAGTTTATTTATGGTAGTTTTAAGTAGTAATAATAACATAAATAGAAGAAAATAATAAAATCAATTTTTCATATTTTTATTTTTGTTAAAAAAAGATTTTAATCACTATAACCAATGATGTTATTGCTAAATTCATGTTAAAATTATGAGAATTTAATTAAAAATAAAAATCAAATTTTTTGAATGCTAAAAGTGATAGAAATCATGAGTTGTAACAAATTTTATCAATTAAGTGCTATTAATTTGGCACTTCAATAGGGGTTTATGATTTTTTTTAGTTATGTCACAATGTTTGAATTTTTGAGAATTTTGATTTTGATAGAATTATTTTTAATGCAATTGTAGGTTTGTGCTTTTGAGTTGGTAGATAAGCAATTGTAGATTTATTTTAAGCATTTATTATGTTAGACAGCTATACTGAATTTTTAAGAATTTTAATTTTAATAGAATATTTTTTATTGTAAGTTTATATTTATGCTTTTGAGTTTTATTTAGAGATAAATACAAATAAATTCCATGTGGTTTAAGCATTTTAGTACTAGGGGTTTATGATTTTTTTTGTGACACTTCAATACGTCGTCGTTTCATATTTAAAGCAAATAAGTGACAAATGTTGTTACAACTTTTTGATTTCTCTCTCCTCAAGCATTCGAAAGTCAAAATTTTAATACAATTTGATAGAGAAGGGGAAAATAAGTTTATTCATTCTAGTTTTAAGTAGTAATAATAACATAAATAAAAGAAAAAATAAAAATAATTTTCCATATTTTTATTTTTGTTAAAAAAGATTCTAATCACTATGAACAATGATATTATTGCTAAATTCATGTTAAAATTATGAGAATTTAGTTAAAACTGAAAATCAAATTTTTTTGGATGCTAGAAGTGATAGAAATCATGAGTTGTAACAAATTTTGTCACTCAAATGCTATTAATTTGGAATCACAGGGTACTGATGTCACAATCTGAACCAAAAGGTACGTGATCGATACTAGGGAATGAGAATACTTAAAATATCCAAAACTTATAGTAAGCCTTAAAATTTTTTCGCAAAATAAAACAATACACTTAGCAATAAACCAAAAAGAAACTTATGATAAATGCATAATATCAAATACATATAATAATATTCTTCAAATACAATAAAATTTCATTACAGGATACAAATAACACAAGTTCATAGATAACTATTGCAGTATCTAGAATTTAATTATACAATACATTTATTAGTCTAACATATATAATGCAGTCGGCGAAGAATGAATCCGTCTTAGACAGGGAATACTAAGGAGCTGACTATGAGGTCCTGAAAAAAAAAAGTTGAGGGGAATAAGACCTCAATGAGTGAACTAATTCAAAAAAAATGCATGTTGATTTATAAACATATTTATTAAAACCTCTTTTCAAAATAAATGTAAATAAAGTAATTGAAAACCTTAAAATCATTTAATTTTCACAATAATATTTAAATAAAATCTATTTATAATTCTTAAATCAATTTAATATAAAATTTTTGTACGAAAATATATAGAATAATTATTTTTGTGGAAAGTCTGGTAGAACATCTAAAACTTAAATCTAATAGTCTTTTGGCTCTCTTTAATCTAAGTGATTACCATCCCGAGAGCAAACTCAATTGAATTACTACCATAATCATTTCACTTATTCTATATTGATGTCCCAAGAGCAAGCTCAACTGAGTTACATCTCTTTTTTTCGGTCCAATAGTACTAGCTCCACCGAGTTCTAACTATTTACACTTGTCTAAGAGCACATGCTCTACTGAGCCTATTTCACATTACATATAAATTGCTATTTTACCCATGTGCACGTGGTTCTAGTGACATCCATTAGGTAACACGTTTTATCATTATCTCCAAATCAATTTAAATTATAAATAATTAAATAAACAAAATAAACAAAAAAATAATGAATTATTAAATGATTAAATAATAACCAAACAAAATATCATAGAGTAATTTTCCTTAAACATGCTTTCAATTTCTACTTGCAAATATAAAATAAATGATCATGTTTATGGCAATATAAATATATTCATAATTTAATCATATACTCATTTCCTTATCATATTTAATTATTTGAAAATATAATAAAAACAAGTACAACACATTTTATAAAATTAACTTATAGATTAAGCGTGCCGGACGATGCGTTCTCTACTGCTCAAGTGCTACAACTTGTACCTCATAATTCTCTAAAATAAATAATAATTATTAAAAATATGCTCATAAAATAAAATAAAATAAATTCATGAAAATTCTCAAAAATTATGAAAAACATAGAACTAACGAAACTGACTTGATCAAAGACACAAAGCCAACTAAAATTAGGAATTCGATGCAGGCCGATGTCACGTTTTATGAGAAATTTACGCAAAATTTAGCAGAATCTCCTCTATAAAACGGCCATCTCTCTACTAAAAGTAAAGTTATTCCTGCATGTAAATGCATTTAAAAAATTCATAGCACTCAAAATCTTGGGTTGAGCCTCCTGAATTACAACTATTACCCAACCACAAACCAATTAATCAACAAAATTCAAAGTAATATAAATCTCAATAATTCACCAAAAATCATAAAATCTATATAAAAATATAATCATCTCTCAAATCACCAAAATATCTCATAAAATATTAAAACCCTTTATTTTCCAAAAAAATAATAAAATTTTAGTTTTTAAATAATACTTGCTAATTAAATCCATAAATGGAATAAATTCTCATTTTACAATTAAATTAGAATAAATTGCAAATAATTATTAAAATCACTTATTAACATCACAAAAATAATAAAATGCCCATTTAAGCTAAAAAATAATAAATAAATTTATTATTCATATATTATTCCAAAATTATCACAAATTAACTAATAATTGGAAATAATAATAAAAAAATTATTTTTCATACTTTTATTAATCCAAAAATAGTCTAAAACAAAATAACAAACAACAATTTCAATTAAAATCACATAATTTACTAAATTTCCATAATTTTCAAAAATACACATTTAGATATAAACTACAAAAATTCAATTAAATACTGCAATTCAATCTATTTACATAATAAAAGCATAAAAGACATTTGTTTCCAAAATAAATAATAAAATTTGAATTTATAATTAAATTTCATTATCAAAAATATATTCTACCAATATTCAAAATTGAATAGCATTAATTACAATTAACTATTTAAATTTCTCAAATATATAATAAAAATAACTAAAAACTCATTTAAGCTTAATAATAATAAATAAACTTATTATTCATATGTTTTTCTGGAAATTACTAATAATTAACTAAAAATAGAAAATAAATTATCTAAAAAATATTTTAACGCTATTTAATACTCAAATTCTTTCAAAACATAATAATGAATAATAATTTCAACTAAAATATAAAAATTACTAATTTACACTAATTTTTCCAAAAAATCATTTTTCACATAAATATTCAAAAATTTATAATAACAATTCTACATATAATTTCAATAAACTTCCTTAACAAAACTTCCTTAAAAAAATTAGTAGAATTTATTTAAAATATAAAATTTTCTAGGCCAAAACTATTTGTGAACAGTAACCCAAACCTAAAAAATTCGAAAAATCATAAAAATTATTAAAAATCACTATTAGCTAGATTTCAACCTCAATTACAATTTATCTCAAATCATCTATGTTTAATTAAATCAAATTCAAACTCAATTTCAAAAATTAATCAAAATTAACCTAAACACAAATTTACAAAATTGAGGGACTTACCGGAGTTGAAATCCAAAATTGATTGAAGGCTTAAGAAGCCCAGAGGACAAACTTTTGTTTGAGACTGATGGACAGTTCAAAAGTCGCCAGAAATGTCTCCAGCAAGCCCAAGGGCAAAACAGTTACCGAGAGAAAAAGAGAAAGGGAAGAAGAAATGGTGGCACTGCTGTTGATGTTGGCGAGCTAGTGGCAGCAAGTTAGGGGTGATGACAGCGTTGGACAATGGCTGGTGGTGGCTGTGATGGTGGGTGGTGTTGGGTGGAGAAAGGAAAGACAGAAAAAGTAAGATGAAGAAGAAGGAAGGGGAAAAATGACTACTGCACGTTTTTTAAATCTATTTTTTTTAATAAAGGAGAAAAAGATAAAATAATATTTTAACTTTTTTAGTACAAATAGTACATATATAATAATATATTTTAAATAAAACATCCCCTACTTAGTACATATACACAAATAATAATATCATAAAATAATTAAATAATAATCAACACTAACAAAATCTCACAATTTAATTTAATAAATAATTACCTAAAATAATAATTAAAACTCAATTATTCTCACCCACAAAATATATATATACACAATATTAAAATACACTATACCAATAATGCATAATAATAAAAATAATAATATTAATAATATTAAAATAATATTCAACACTAAATCTTCAAATTTAATTTCAGAAAATAATCATAATATAACAATTTAATAAAATATTTATTAACACTGTATATCTCAGAAATTAATTTAATAATTTATAAAATATCGGGTTATAACAATCTTCCCCCCTTACAAAAATTCGTCCTTGAATTTTAAATAAAAAGAACTGAATACAATAATTCATTGAGGAAAGAGGTAAGGTTAAGCCACTTGCATCTCATCCTCGGTCTCCTATGTGTGCTTCTCCACGTTGTTGTTCCTCCATAGTACTTTGACTATAGGAATTGGCTTCAAACGCAACTAGCGAACTTGATGGTTAACAATTGCAACCGGTTCTTCCTCATGTATCAAATCTTCATTCACTTCCATGCTTTGGGCTAAAACACGTGCGAAGGGTCCTAAATGTATTTCCTAAGCATCGAGACATGGAACATTGGATGCACTTAAAATAAATTCGAAAGTAAAGCCAGTTGGTATGCGACCATGCCAACTTTCTCTAAAACCTCGAAATGCCCTAAATATCTCGGTGCCAACTCTCTTTTCTTATATCATCCTCACGGTCACCATCAATTAGCTAATATGCTCAAGCATAAGTGAACTTATACTATTTATTAATAATCATCACCTATTTTCCTCAAACTCTATGTTTTCAATTTTCAATACTAATAGCCTCTTCTCACTGCTCTTCTTTCTAATATATACTTTATTAATTTCTTTATTTATTCCTCCCAATGGCCATATTTCTATATACCAAGGCACATTTAATATTTGTTTCATAATTATGCTTGTATCTATTAGTCATCCAAATCTTATAATAGATTTTTCAGTATATATCACAAATTCTAATTTGCTAAACTAGTAATTCACCATATAATAACCATAAAGTTTTAATGTTTTCTATTGTCAGCAAAATCCGTCAAACTTATACTTATAACTTATCAAACTAAATATTCAATTCATCACTAATCTCCAATCTAATTAAAGATTCATCTATCTTACTTTCACTGCGCTACTCTAATGTACCACTTTATATATTCAGCTGATCACTCTCAATATAACTAGCATAGCTTAAATGATACAATTTCAGCTCGAACTTAAGGCTTTCACTTAATCTTCAAAGATATGTACTTATTTCCTATAATTTCAACAGTTAAATCCTTAAGTCCGTTTTTCTTATAACTACACCTTCTGTTTTCTTAAACTGAAACAACTCCAATTAAAATTTTAAATTCGAATTCTATCTTCTTATTTCACACATTTACCTATACAATCACTATCTTGTTGTATAACACCTCATATAATTTATAAATTATACGTATACCATAATGTATCAATCAATATTTTTTTGTTTTCTTACTTGCTAAATTCATATGATTCATATTTACCCATAATGCTAGTGTCATATCATTATAGAGTTGCACTCAATATATATATATATATTCAAGTCTTTTTAATACATTTCACTTTATTATTATTAATTTTCGTATAAACTCTTAAGATCAACCTCAACACAATTAATATGAAAAAACTTATATCACTATGATTATCTTAATTGCAAACAGAATTATTAAATGAATTAGCTATACCTTTATAAACTTATCATCGTTGATAACTTATCAGCTAAATATGCTAACTTCCATAAAATTTCAATAGATCTACCATCAAAGCATTAATTGATTATCTTATATCCTCAAGGTTTTTTTTTCTTACTGTGATATTGTCATACCATCTCTTAATTAAACTAAATATCAAATTTAAGCTTACCTACATATTTATTTTCTATCCAACCTTTCTCGCATTTGCATTTTCCTTAGTGGAATAAATCTCCCCAAAACACTTACATAATTTCTCACAAAGTATCATTTCATTAGCTGATCTGTAATTTGATCTCCATAGTTGTTATAATTCAACTCTTATATCATAAAACGGAATAATCACCCTATTATACTATTGAATATAAATTTCATCATCCAGATAAAGTTCCAATAAAATTGTCAATATCTACAATGTTCGTAAACTATATTCAAATCCTAAATCCTCATATTTAATTATAATTCACAATTTATAGTTTCATAGGATATTCCTATATATAGATTCATATCTTTACCTATCATCCATGTACCCCAAGGTATATTGAAATAGTATGTGACTCTATTAATTATAAATCATATTCCTAATAAACACCAAATTCCAATGAACTAATTATTAACTATAAATTTTATTGACATGCAAACCATGATCTCTACCCATGCTTCTATCTCTAATTCTTGTCATCACCCTAAAATCCAAAATAAGATAACTTCAATAATCTGTGTCATTAAAGTTTTGATTCATCAACCAATTCCTTAAAACATTTTCATTACAACACTCAATCTTATCCGTAACTTAAATCAAAACTAAGGAAAACACAATTAATCATCCTCTTATATGCACTCATAGTTGTATCCTAGAAATCCCTAGCAACCACAACTATGGGCATATAATATCTCACCTCCTACTCTCAGCAACCCAGAGTAGCATAATGTTGAGCTAACAAATCCATTTCCAAAATCATGCCTAAGTCAATAACACCCCAAAGGATTGATTTCGCAAATAACTTTCTAAATTTCAGTCCTTAGCTCGGATGCTAATATACATATGCTAAACTTAATCCTATAACATACAGTTATACCAATCTCATCTTATAATGTATCACATCTACAACATGACGTGACAGATTAAAGAGTCCATATATATTCTTCTCAACTGACCGCTCTTCTTTTGCTCTGCACAATAACCGTCATATGAAATTATCTCTCCTTGAAGGTGGATAGAAGTATCTTAGAAATCATTCTTTAAACTCCAACCATGTCATGGTAGTCATATAAAGATGATTTGACTACATGTACCAATCTTATGTTGCCTCACAACTAACAACTTCACCCTTAAAAAGTACAAACGTGTTGCGTCCATGCTAGACATCTTCTGATTTCTCCATCAAGCATATTTGAACACTTATCATGCTTGGTTAAGTGCTACCAAGCCCTTATTAATCATTGCTACCCTAACCACAAGTTCTTTAAGTTCTAGCTCAAAATTGCCTTCTCCACTTATGGTAAGTGCTCTAGCCTTTGAGTTAGAACTGCCTCTAACCTACCTCTATACTAGACGGGTGGAATAGGGGCTGATACTCGAATCAAAACTTCAACTTGAAAGGACTGCTTATAATTATATGATGTCATTGTGGTAGAAATAGTTTGCGTTCACTTAATTTGAAAAAAGCAAAAACCAACAAGATTTAAAACATGAAATATACGTAAAAATGACATACATGCGAAATTCTAGAAACAACAACGACAACAATTGAAATTTATCAACCTAATCACCATAGTAGTTCAAGAAAAGACATATTCCAATGACCTAAAATTCAAATAATAAACTATTAGCTCTGATACCAACTTTGTCACGACTTGAACAAAAAGGTACGTGACCGACACTAAGGAATGAAAATACTTAAAGTACCCGAAACCCATAGTAAACCTTAAAAAATTTTTGCGAAATAAAACAATACACTTAGCAATAAACCAAAAATAAACCTATGATAAATGCATAATATCAAATACATATAATAATATTCTTCAAATACAACAACATTTCATTGCAGGAAACAAATAACACAAGTTCATAGATAACTACTGCGGTGTTTAGAATTTAATTATACAATACATATATCAGTCTAACATACATAATGTAGCTGGTGAAGAACGAATCCAACGCAGACAGGGAATACTAAGGAGCTGACTGTGAGGTCCTGAAAAAAATAGGTTGAGGGGAATTAGAACTCGCTGAGTGAATTAATTCTAAAAAAATGCATGCTGATTTATAAAAATATTTATTAAAACCTCCTTTCAAAATAAATGTAATAAAAGTAATCGTAAACCTTAAAATCATTTATTTTTCACAATAATATTTAAATAAAATCTATTTATAATTCTTAAATTAATTTAATATAAAATCCTTGTACGAAAATATATAGAATAATTATTTTTGTGGAAAGTTTGGTAGAACACCTAAACCATAAATCTAATAACCTTTTAGCTCTCTTTAATCTAAGTGACTGCCGTCCCGAGAGCAATCTCAATCGAGTTACTGTCATAGTCATTTCACTTATTCCATATTGATGTCCTAAGAGCAAGCTCAACTGAGTTACATCCTTTTTTTTTTTGGCCCGAGAGCACTAGCTCCATTGAGCTTTAACTATTTACATTTTTCCAAGAGCACACGCTTCACCGAGCCTATTTCACATTACACATAAATCGGAATTTTAACCGTGCCTAGTGACACCCACTAGGTAGCATGTTCTACCATTATCTCCAAATCAATTTAAATTATAAATAATCAAATAAACAAAATAAATAAATCATTAAATAATAAATTATTAAATGATTAAATAATAACCAAATAAAATATCACAAAATAATTTCCCTTAAACATGATTTCAATTTCTATTTGCAAATATAAAATAAATGATCATGTATATGGCAATATAAATATATTCATAATTTAATCATATACTCATTTCCTTGTTATATTTAATTATTTGAAAATATAATAAAAACAAGCACAACACACATTTCATAAAATTAACTCACAGGTTGAGCATGTTGGGCGATGCGTTCTCTGCTGCCCAAGTGCTACAGCTCATATCCCGGAGTTCTCTAAAATAAATAATATTTATTTAAAATATGCTCGTAAAATAAAATAAAATAAATTCATGAAAATTCTCAAAAATTATGAAAAACATGGAACTGATGAAACTGACTTGACAAAAGACACAAAGTCAACTAAAACTAGGAATTTGATGCAGACCGATATCACGTTTTATGAAAAATCTATTCAAAATTCGGCAGAATTTCTATAAAATGGCCATTTTTCAACTAAAAGTAGAGCTGTTCATGCACGCAAAAACATTTTAAAAATTCACAGTACTCAAAATCTTGGATTGGGCCCCCCAAATTACAACTATTGCCCCACCGCAAACTAATTAATCAACAACATCCAAAGTAATATAAATCTCAATACTTCACCAAAAATCATAAAATCTATATAAAAATATAATCATCTCTCAAATCACCAAAATTTCTCATAAAATATTAAAACCGTTTATTTTCAAAATAAATAATAAAATTTTAGTTTTTAAATAATATTTGCTAATAAAATCCATAAATAGAATAAAATTCTCATTTTATAATTAAATTAGCATAAATTGCAAATAATTATTAAAATCACTAATATCACAAAAATAATAAAATGCCCATTTAAGCTCAAAAATAATAAATAAATTTATTATTCATATATTATTCTAAAATTATCACCAATTAACTAATAATTGGAAATAGTAATAAAAAATTATTTTCATACTTTTGTTAATCCAAAAATAGTCTAAAACAAAATAACTAACAATGACTTCAATTAAAATCACCTAATTTACTAAATTTCAATAATTTCCAAAAATACACATATAAACTACAAAAATTCAATTAAATACCACAATTCAATATATTTACATAATAAAAGCATAAAAGACATTTATTTCCAAAATAAATAATAAAATTGAATTTATAATTAAATTTCATTATTAAAAATATATTCTACCAATATTCAAAATTAACTAGCATTAATTACAATTAACTATTTATATTCTCAAATATATAATAAAAATAACTAAAAACTCATTTAAGCTTAATAATAATAAATAAAATCATTATTCATATATTTTTCCAGAAATTACTAATAATTAGCTAAAAATAAGAAATAAATTATATAAAAAATATTTTACTGCTATTTGTTACTCAAATTCTGTCAAAACATAATAATTAATAATAATTTCAACTAAAATATAAAAATTACTAATTTTTTCAAAAATTCATTTTCATATAAACGTTCAAAAAAATTATAATAAAAATTCTACACATAATTTCAATAAAATTCCTTAACAAAACTTGCTCAAAATAATTATTAGAATTTATTAAAAATATAAAATTTTCTAGGCCGAAACAGTTCTTGAACAGTAACCCGAACCCGAAAAATTCGAAAAAATCATAAAAATTATTAAAAATCACCATTAGCTTTATTTCAACCTCAATTACAATTTATCTCAAAGCAACTATGTCTAATTAAATCAAATTTAAACTCAATTTCACAAATTAATCAAAATTAACCTAAACACAGATTCGCAAAATAAAGGGACTTACCGGAGTCGAAATCCAAAATTGAATGAGGGCTTAAGAAGCTCAAAGGACAAGCTTTCATTTGAGACTGATGGCGAGCTCAGAGGTCATCGAAAATGTCTCCGGCAAGCCAATGGGAAAAACAGTCACTGAAAGAAAAAGAGAAATGGAGAAGAAATGGTGGTGCTGCTATCGATGTTGGTGGGCTGGTGGTAGCGACAGTATCAAACAGTGGCTGATGGTTGCGACAGTGCCAAACAGTGGCTGGTGGTGGCGACAGTGTCAGACAATGGCTAGTGATGGTTGTGATGGTGGGTGGTGTTGGGTGAAGAAAGGAGAGAAAGAAAAAGTAAGATGAAGAAGAAGGAAGGGGAGGTTGAGCAAATGACTACTGCATGCTTTTGAAATCTATTTTTTTTTTAATAAAGGAGAAAATGATAAAATAATATTTTAATTTTTTAAACTTTTTTAGTACAAATAGTACATATATAATAATATATTTTTTAAAAAATATCCCATACTAAGTACATATACACAAATAATAATATTATAAAATAATTAAATAATAATCAACACTAATAAATCTCACAATTTAATTTAATAAATAATTAACTAAAATAATAATTAAAACTCATTTATTCTCACCCACAAAATATATATATACACAATATTAAAATACACTATACCAATAATTCACAATAATAAAAATAATAATATTAATAACATTAAAATAATATTCAACACTAAATCTTTAAATTTAATTTAACAAAATAATCATAATATAACAATTTAATAAAATAATTATTAACACTGTATATCTCAGAAATTAATTTAATAATTTATAAAATATCAGATTATAACAACTAAAATGTCACAAAAAAACCATAAAGTCTCAATGCTAAAATAATTGAATCACAAGGTACTTATTTTACTTATCCCTTTTATTTAAGCTTTTTAGTTATGCCAAGATTGGTGCAATTCTAGATTTATGACCAGAGCAATGGTAGATTTATATTTTGATTTTGATAATTGTAGATTTATGCTTTTGAGTTTGAAGATCGGAAATTGTACATTTATTTTAAGCATTTATTATGTTTGATAGCCATGTTTGAATTTTTGAGAATTATTTTTAGTGCAATTGTAGATTTATGCTTTTTAGTTTTGTTTAAGCTTTTTAGTTATGCCAAGACCGATGCAATTGCAGATTTATAACCAGAGCAATTGTAAATTTATATTTTGATTTTGATAGAATTATTTTTCGTGCAATTGTAGATTTATTTTAAGCATTTATTATGCTTGATAGCAATGTTTATATTTTTCAGAATTTTAATTCTGACAGAATTATTTTTAATGCAATTGTAGGTTTATGCTTTTGAGTTGGTAGACGAGCAGTTGTTGATTTATTTTAAGCATTTATTATGTTTGATAGCTATGTTTGGATTTTTAAGAATTTTAATTCTAGAGAATTATTTTTAGTGCAATTTTAAATTTATGCTTTTGAGTTTTATTTATGGATAAGTACAAATAAGTGTCATGTGGTTTATGCATTTTAATATTAGGGGTCTGTGATTTTTTTTGTAACACTTCAATATGCTATGGTTTCTTATTTAAAGCATCTAATTGACAAATTTTGTTATAACTTTTGATTTCTCTCTTCTTAAGTATTCGAAAGTCAAAATTTTAATATAATTTGATAGAGAACAAAAAAATAAGTTTATTCATGGTGGGTTTAAGTAGTAATAATAACATAAATAAAAAAAATTAAAAACAATTTTTCATATTTTTATTTTTGTTGAAAATGATTCTAAACACTATGAACAATGACATTATTGCTAAATTAATATTAAAAGTATGAGAATTTAATTAAAACTAAAAGTAAAATTTTTCAGATGTTAAAAGTGATAGAAATCATGAGTTGTAACAAAATTTGTCACTTAAATCTTATTAATTTGGAATCACAGGGTATGAAAATGTCACAAAAGAAACCACAAGGTTTCGATGCTAAAATAATTGAACAAAAAAGTAATTATTTTTACTTATCCCTTTTGTTTAGGCTTTTTAGTTATGCCAATATCGATTTATGACAAGAGCAATTGGAGACTTATATTTTGATTCTGATAGAATTATTTTTAGTGCAATTGTAGATTTATGCTTCTGAGTTTGTAGATCAGCAATTTTAAATTTATTTTAAGCTTTACTATGTTTGATAGCCACGTTTGAATTTTTGAGAATTTTAATTTTAATAGTATTATTTTTAGTGCAATTATAGATTTATGCTTTTGAGTTTTATTTAAGCTTTTTAATTATGCCAAGACCGGTGCAATTGTAGATTTATCACCAAAGCAATTGTAAATTTATATTTTGATTTTGATAGAATTATTTTTAGTGCAATTGTAGATTTATGCTTTTGAGTTTGTAGATGAGCAATTATATATTTATTTTAAGCATTTATTATGTTTGATAGCCATGTTTGAATTTTTGAGAATTTTAATTCTGATCGAATGATTTTTAATGCAATTGTAGATTTATGCTTTTGATATTTATTTAAGCTTTTTAGTTATGTCAAGACCGGTGCAATTGTAGAATTATGACCAGAGAAATTGTAGATTTATTTTAAGCTATCAGTGCAATTGTAGATTTATTACCAAAAGCATTTTTGAGCTTTTTAGTTATGCCACTATGTTTGAATTTTTGAGAATTTTGATTCTGACAGAATTATTTTAGTGCAATTGTAAATTTATACTTTTGAGTTTTATTTAAGCTTTTTGGTTATGCCAAGACCTGTGCAATTGTAGATTTATGACTAGAGCAATTGTAGATTTATATTTTGATTCTGATAGGATTATTTTTAGTGCAATTGTAGATTTATGCTTTTGAGTTTGTAGATGAGCAATTGTAGATTTATTTTAAGCATTTATTATGTTTGATAGCTATGTTTGAATTTTTGAGAATTCTAATTCCGATAGAATTATTTTTAGTACAATTGTATATATGTTTTTTAATTTTTATTTAATCTTGTTACGGCAAGACCAGTGCAATTGTGGATTTAAGACTAGAGCAATTGCAATCAGTGCAATGTAGATTTATTTCCAAAAGCATTTTTAAGCTTTTTAGTTATGTCACTAAGTTTGAATTTATTTTTAGTGCAATTGTAGGTTTCTGCTTTTGAGTTGGTAGATGAGCAATTGTAAATTTATTTTAAGCATTTATTATGTTTGATAGCTATGTTTGAATTTTTAAGAATTTTAATTCTAATAGAATTATTTTCAGTGCAATTGTACATTTATTCTTGTGAGTTTTATTAAGGGAAAAGTACAAATAAGTGTCCCGTAGTTAAAGCATTTTAGTATTAGTGGTTTGCGATTTATTTTGTGATATTTCAATAAATTTATTCATGATAGTTTTAAGTACAATTTGATAGAGAAGGGGAAAATAGTTTATTCATGATAGTTTTAAGTACTAATAATAACATAAATAAAAGAAAAAAGTAAAAACAATTTTCCATCATTGTTAAAGAAGATTCTAAACACTATCAACAATGGCACTATTTTTAAATCCATTTTAAAATTATGAGAATTTAATTAAAATTAAAAATCAAATTTTTTGAATATTAGAAGTGAGAGAAATTATGAATTGTAATAAATTTTATCACTCAAGTGTTATTAATTTGGAATCACATGTACTGAAATGTTTCAAAACAAACCACAAGATCTCAATGCTAATATACTTAAACAACAAGGTATTTATTTTTACTTATCCCATTTATTTAAGCTTTTCAGTTATGCCATGATTAATGTAATTGTAGATTTATATTTTGATTCTGATAGAATTATTTTTTGTGCAATTATAGATTTAAACTTTTGAGTTCGTAGATGAGCAATTGTAGATTTATTTTAAGCATTTATTATGTTTAATAGCTATGTTTGAATTTTTAAGATTTTTAACTCTGAGATTATTATTTTTAGTGCAATTGTAGAGTTATGCTTTTGAGTTTTATTTAAGCTTTTTAGTTATGCCACTATGATTGAATTTTTGAGAATTTTGATTCTGATGGAATTACTTTTAGTGCAATTGTAGATTTATGCTTATGAGTAGTTGTAGATTTATCTTAAGCATTTATTATGTTTGATGGCTGTGTTTGAATTTTTGAGAATATTTTTAATTTTGATAGAATTATTTTTAGTGCAATTGTCGATTTATGCCTTTGAGTTTTATTTAGGCTATTGGCATTGGGGTGTAGCTTTCAGAACATGGAAAATTTTTGCAGGAACCTGGCAATGAAGCAACTAGTTCTTGTTTGGGCCCCGCGTCAGCACACACACCCCCTAACCCCCACCCTCCCCCTGCCCCCAGGGGGTTTAAATACCAAACAGTCGCCATATAAACCTAGTTTCTCCTCAAGCAAGTAAATGGATTTGCCTGCCCTTATTAAATCCGGTCTCGTTTTCACGAGGCACAATTTGGTTAGTCGCATGTTATAATTCTCTATTATATTATTTTCATCTTTTTCTTTCCATTTGCAAACATTTGAGATTACGCAGAACCTTTTTTTTTTTCCCTTAAAAGACATTGATATATACATAAACATTTGTATGTTTTCTTTACAGTCCTGGTGGTTTAGGTGGGACATAATTGTCTCAGTCATTACCATAGCAGTTGAGGGTGCATCAGCAGCACTTGAGCAAACCTCTCCACATAAGTTGAAAACTGCAGAATATGGAGTGATGATGGCCACTGTATCTCTTGTCCTATGCTTGGCAGACCTTGTTTACAAGAAATATACGGAACACAGAAATAGGTCTCATCTTCATTTGGACTGGGATTTTGCAGATTCTGTTGCCTTTTTATCCTCTATACTGACTCTCATCACCGCTTCTCTCAACTACCACTACCTGAGCAACGGTAAGCAACAGTCAATTCAATTCTCTGTTATGCCTCTTGTTTTCTCCATGTGCATCTTCTGCTTGTGCGTCTTGAAGCGACCAGTTGATCAGCTGACTTTTATTATGAGGTGTACGCATCTGGGTCCCATGAATCTAGATGTAGAGCTCGGAGGGCAACTGTATGGCGAAAATGGACCTACTCAATTCATTTGTTCTGTGTGCCAAATAGGACAGATGCATCCGCTTGAAGCTTAATTAAGATTTAATACAATTGCTCGGAGGGCTATGCTGTCAACTCTCTAATATCTAGTTTAAATTATGCCGATTATGATTTCCTTAGCGTCTAGTTTAAATCCATTATCTCAAGATTGTCTTAAAAAAGAAAAAAAATTGCAAAATTCCAACAACATTTTTGCTTGTAAAAGTAATAATATCATCCTTTATAGGCAAGCAAAGGGAAAAAATGTTCACAATTTATTGAAACAGTTTACATAAAAACTGCAGTACAAACAAGGGTGCAAGAAAGAAGATATTCTTCGGTCTTCATTTCATGATCTGTTTCAGCACATCCACCAGACAGAGCATTACAACCGGCAAAAGAACTGCAAATAAAGAGGTGATAACAACAGCATAGCCCTCTACCCTAGAATTTCTCATGTTGCTCACCTGATCTTTAATATCAGGCCACATCACAGACGCAAGAAATGAATACCCAAAAATTACAAATAAATTTAGTGCAAGAGGACGACTTTTCTCTTTCTTCTTGGCGACTTCTCCCATCTTTGTCCTCCCAATTATTACAGGAATTTTGAATCAAACACTGAATTAGCACAAAGAAATCATCACAACTGATAGAGAGCAAAACAATTTAGGGGGAGACCAAAAAAAAAAAAAGCACAACATTTGCCTGTTAAAGTCTGGAAGATTGTTACATTTTGCTCCTATTTTGTTTATATATATATATATATATATATTATAGACTACAGACGTTTAAATTCTTGTATGATGGATTAACTTATATGTAATTTAAATTTTAAATTTTATCAAAAATTAATTGTTAAAATAAATTAAAATTTCAAAAAATAAATTTTAATTAGTATTGGGAGCAATGTTGTAATTGCCCCCCAAAAACATTTTTGTCCATGTCTGTCACTACCCTTAGCTAATATGATAATGTTGATGAGAAAAATAATTTTTATCAGTTACTTTTTCTGAATAATATTTTAAAATTTTTTATTTTAAATGCATTAAATTTAGGTGGGATTTCTTTACTTATAAATTTAAAAAATAAAAAAAAATTAATAAAATTATATGCTCTACACTTTTAATAAAATAAAAAATATAATATAATATAGCAAGTTGCATGGTCCAATTATGTAGTAGAACACTAAAATGATACAAGAGTCAAAATTATATTTGTCTCTAAACTTAAAGTAAAGTAGAATACAGTACAATCTAATTCCATCAGAAAGTGTTGTTACAATACAAAGCTTGCTCATATAAATTGGTAGGAGATGAAGCAATAACCTACAGGATAATCAACCTCTTCATAATCATGCTCATAATATTCACCTTCTTTGTATACTTTGCGAGTAAAAGAGGTGTTCCATTGAAGTCTTTTCTTTATACAATGTTCAATTATCCTGCATAAAGTCATCAATCAAGCCAAAGAAAGACAAGAAACAGAAATATGAAAAACAAATTTACGGTAGCCATAAGAAGTTAGAGCAAAAACTAAAAACCAATTGAAGGTGATTCAAAACTGTCAACCCATATATACATTATAATTGGATTAAAACTGCAGCATCCACTTGGAGTAGGGGCTCAAACTAAGAGTAAATTGGAGAAAAATATCCATACGAAAAGTAAATGTGCAAGTTTAACTAAAACAGCTTCGAGTTTTTCAGAAAAATATGAAGATGATTAATAATAAATTACCTTCTATACTGTGAACTCTTTTTGAGCTTATATTATTCTCTTCCCATGATGGATATAAATAGGTACAAGATATATACTTGTTTCTAAAGTTTAGGAACTAAATGACTAATTTACAAAAGAGATTATAGGTATCCTAATATAATATGGACAACTAAGGAATAAATAAGAGAGGAAGTAAAATATACAAGGAAAGAAATCATAGGAGACTAAGGAAGGTAACAAGAGAGGAAGTAAAATATACAAGGAAAGAAATCATAGGAGACTAAGGAAGGTAACAAGAGAGGAAGTAAAATATACAAGGAAAGAAATCATATGAGACTAAGTAAGGTAACAATGCACTGTGTCAAAGAAGATTGGTTAACACCCCCTCGTAAGCCCAGGACCATCACGAAGAGGGAGTCGATGGCATAAAGACTGAAATCAAGTGATGGAGAGGTGCTTGGTAAACAAATTAGCAAGTTGGTCATGTGTAGACAGGAATTGGACTTGAAGGCATCCGAATGCAACGTGCTCACCCATAAAGTGAAAATCTAACTCAAAATGCTTGGTGCAAGCATGAAATACCGGATTAAAAGTTAAATAAATTGCACCAATATTGTTATAAAATAATGTTACCTTGGGACATTGAAAGCCGAGTTCACCAAGAAGAGAGCGAATCTAAATAAGTTCAGCAGTAGCATGAGTAATGGCTTTGTATTCGCTTTCTGTGGAAGACCTTGCAACCGTGGGCTATTTCTTGGCCATCCAAGAAATTAATGAACTTCTAAGAAATACACCATAACCATTTGTGTAGCGATGATCATCCATATCACCTCCCTAATCACTATCACTATAACAAGAAAGAGCTAGAGGTGAGTTGTGAGAGAAGAATAACCCACGAGCTTGAGTACCTTGAAGATACCAAAGTAACCATTTTAAAGTAGTCTAATGTTCAAGACTTAGTAAGTGCATGGACTGACATAATTTATTTACAGTGAAGGCAATGTCTGGACGAGTAATAGTAATATACTAGAGAGCACCAACAAACTTATGATAATCCTCTGCTGATCAATGGATTTGCCACGATTTTGCATTAATAGAGGCTTAGTGGCGATGGGTGTGTGATAAGACTTGGAATCCAACATCCTTATACGATCAAGTAAATCATAAATGTACTTGTGTTGAGAAACTAAAATACCAGTTGACTATCGATGCACCTCAAGCCCAAGAAAATAATGTAAATCACTAAGATCACAGATTGAAAATTCTTGTTTTAACTTGTTTAGCATGGTAAGAACAAGTGAGGAGTTAGAGCCAGTTACCACAAGATCATCCACATAAACAAGAATAAATACCATATCACTGTCTTGTCGATAAATGAATAAAGAGTGGTCTCTCTTAGAGGCAATAAAGTGAAGAGAAAATAAGTAGGAACTTAGCCGCTAAAACCATGCCCGAGGGGCCTACTTCAAGCTATAAAGCAACTTGTGTAGCTTACAAACATGTTAAGGTTGGGAGGAATCAACAAAGCCAGGAGGTTGAGACATGAGTATGGTTTCATTAAGGTGCCCATGGAGGAAGGCATTAGAAACATCCAATTAGCGAATCGACCATTTATGCATGGTTACAAGAGCCAAAATAGTGCGAATTGTTGTTGCTTTAATGACCAGGCTGAAAGTTTCTTTGTAGTCTAAACCAGATTATTGCGTAAACCCTTGTGCTACTAATCTTGCTTTATAGCACTCAATGGTACCATTGGAATGTCTCTTGATGCGATAAATCCACTTGCAACCTATAATATTAACATTAGAAGGTCTTGGAACCAAAGTCTAAGTAGAATTAGCAAGAAGCATTTATTTCTTCAGACATAGCATTATTCCATTCTTGATATTTTGAAGCTTATAAATATGTATGAGGTTCTAAGTGAAGGTAATCAGGTTTGGAAGAAGATGTAGAATAAGTAAGAAGAGTACTGCGTTGATTAAGAGTGGACGGACGCAAAGTCATGGAATGAGTGCGGATTGAATTGTTTGAAGGTACAGCGTAGGAGGATAAATCAACAATTAAATTTATACTAGAAGGGGATAAGGTTTTAGGTGGAGGTGGTGGGATAGAAGGGGTCGTAGAGGGAGAGACATATGGAACAATTGAGGTAGCAGATGGTGTTGAAGTTGTGGTGGTATGGGGTTCAGGAGGAAGAGGGGGGGGGGGTAGAGGAAGGATTATGTGAAAGAGAAGGATTGGAAGGCATGCTTGATTGTGAAGAACCGAATGGAGAGGTGGTTGATACTGTCATCCACGGTGATAAAACGTTAGCGTATGGTAAAGTTGATGAATGATTAGTTTGCTTAAAAGGAAATAAAGTTTCATCAAAATTGATATGTCATGCAACATATATTTTATCTTTGGCAATATCTAAACATAAATAACCATGGTGAGTGGGAGAATTGCTAAGATAAACGCATTGTTGAGTGCGAAAAGAAATTTTTTTTATTGTATGGTCTAAGCCATGGATATACAGCATAACCAAAAATTCTCAAGTCTCTATATTTGGGGTCTTTATTATATAATAAACAAAAAGGAGTGGAATTTTTAAGGACACGACTAGGCATATAATTAATCAATTATACACTAGTTTGAAAAACATAAGGCCATAATTGAAGAGGAATACTAGCATGAGCTAATATAGTGAGACCATTATCAACAATATTAGAAATTCCATTTTATTCATGTGTATAAGGACATGCAATTCTATGAACAATTTTTGTATGTTTAAAATATGAATTAAGTTTTTGATATTCACCTCCCCAATCAGAATGAAAAGCTTTAATATAAGAATTCTTAAAACTAAAGATTCAAATTCTTTAAACATTGTAAAAACTTGACTTTTATTTTTAAGAAAATAGATCCAAGTGAATCGAATAAAATCATCCACAAACAAAAAAAATAAGAAAAACCTAAATTGGATAAAATGGGGGCAGGACCCCATACATCATAGTGAATAATGTTAAAGGGTTTTTGACTATGATGTTCAACAGAAGCTAATGGTATCCTAGCCAATTTGCCCAATTTACAGGCAAAATAAATGGTTTTATAAATTGAACGAGAATAAGAAAGATTATGTCTGGCAATTATTTTAGACACAATGGGTGCATGAGGATGACCCAATCTGGCATGCCAATCATCAAAAGAAGTAGAAGCACCAAAATATGCAAATTTGGGTTGTGGTTGAAGACTGTATAAGCCAACTTCACTCGGTCCTTATAATAGGATTGCCTTGGTCCTCTGATCCTTCATAACAAAATAGTCAGGCTAAAATTCAAATAAACAAAAATTATCTTTGGTGAATTTATGAACAGATAATAGATTTTTGGTAAGGGTGAGAACATGGAGTACATTATTTAACTTCAAAAAATTATTATCAAGAGTGGGATATAAAGTTGTACCTTTAGAAATAATTGATAATCATTGGCCATTGTCTACCCGGATGTGATCCAAGCCTTGATAAGGTTGACTATCATTGATTGCAATTGAATTTGGTGTCATGTGATAACTTGCACCAGTGTCAGGTGTCCAGCTTATAGGATTCAATAAGGATGAGAAAGCTAATAGAAGGGTAACATAAGATAGAGGTTGTACCTGAGTATGACGGGCATGAGGTGAGTAAGGTTCAGATCGAGCGAGATTGGCTTGTGGAGTAGATTAAGGAGGATGCCTTTGATAGAGCCTTCGACAACGATTTACGGTGTGGTTATGATAACCATAGATCTGACAAGTAATAGAAGGACTATAGGATTGGCGCCGAAAAGAAGGAGCCTATTGATGCTGGTGATTATTGGTGAAATTTCCATACTTGTTGGATAAAAAAGGACACCCAGAAAAATTGGATAAAGTGCATTGAACAACATGTGCTTGTGGAACAACTTGAAAACTTTGAAGTAGAATTTCATAAGACAACAATTGACTACGTAATTCTTGAAACGAGATAGGTTCAAGACGTAGATGTAATGCCAAAATTATAGGATGGAACTCACTGCCAACATTTTGATAAATGATGGCATTAAACTCGGTAATAGAAAGAGGGCAACCAACTGCGTCTAGTTCATCCACAAGAGTCTTAGCTTTATAAAGGTAAGTGGAAATAGACATGTCATTTTTCTTTAACTCTTGAAGTTCAATATGGAGTTGTAGTTGTCGATTTTGGAAAATGGATCCAGAGGCAGTAGATAATGCTTGCCAAACTGAATAGGCAAAAGTAAGACCAATAACAAAAGGGAATACCTCTTCAGTGAGCGAAGATAAAAGCCAAGAGTGAAGTAATTGATCCTTTTGAAACCAAGAAGAGTAATCTGGATTAGGAATCTGTTGAGTAGGATCAGTTAGAGAATCAATGGTGGATGGTGCGGGCGGAGAAGAACCATCAATGAGATTTATCATAGCATGATAATTTAAGAGTGGTAAAAATTGTGTTTTCCATGCAAGAAAATTTTTGGGTATAAGTTTAATTGAAAAAGTATGGTGAATGGTGGTTGCGTTAGGGACAGATGTTGGGACAGTAATTTGATTATTGGATGAAGCCATCGAAAAAAAAATTGATTAGATTAAAGCTTTGATACCATGTGAACTCTTTTTGAGCTTATATTATTCTCTTCCCACGATGGGTATAAATAGGTACAAGATATATACTTGTTCCTAATGTTTAGAAATTGAATGATTAATTTACAGGAGAGATTATAGGTATCCTAATATAATATGGACAATTAAATAATAAATAAGAGAGGAAGTAAAATATACAAGGAAAGAAATCATAGGAGACTAAGGAAGGTAACAAGAGAGGTAGTAAAATATACAAGGAAATAAATCATAGGAGACTAAGAAAGGTAACAATGAGCTGTGTCAAAGAAGATTGGTTAACATATACTCCTTGAATTCAGCAAAATAAAAATGCAACTATGAATATAATCATATGCTGTTATGATTTTGGCAGATGTTAATAGGATTACATTTCATAGCCTTTTAGAATAAACAAACAAAAAGAAGTTCAATGCGAATAATCAGCAATTTAAAACAACAAAGTAAGAGAAGAAACGCCACTTAAAACAAGTTCTGCATAAAGCCAAGTAATCTAACCTTTTGTGCCACTCCTCTTTAGAAGTCAGAGTTGCTAGAAGCCTTTTAGGAAGGTTCTCCCACAAGCATTCCTCTTTAATTGCCTTCAGTTCTTAAGTTGTCACTGGAATTGGCTGCATTTTGCCACAATTCACGCAATCTGCCACCTATAAATAAAAAATTTAATAACTATAATAAAAAGGGTTAATTACTATAACATCCTTGAGGTTTGATATATTATGCCACTAGGTCCTTATGTTTTCAATAATTACTATAACATCCTTAAAGTTTTGCTTCGTTAAACTATTACATATCTATTGTTTAATTTATTATTAAATGGACCAATTTGAAAATTTTAAAAGCTATATTTGATCCTAAACTAATTAAAAAAATAGATGTAAATTCATCCAATTTTTTTTATTAAATTAATATAGATTTTCAATTCATTGTATTTTTATTACAATAGTAAAATTTTTATTTTTATCATTAATTTTTTTTATTTTTAACATTAAAACAAATTTAAATCATATTGATTTAAAATTAACACTACAATTCATGCAATTCACGCAATCTGCCACCTGTAAATAAAAAATTTAATAACAATAATAAAAAGGGTTAATGTCACGACCCAAATTAAGAGTCCTGACCGGCGCTAGGGAATGAAAATTCTTTCGAATCCGGAACCCGTAGTAAGCCTTAGAAAATAAAATCATGCAATAAATAAATAATTAAAAAAAAGCACGACAGAATTAACATTTTTGGAATCAATATATAAAATAAATACTCCAAATCCTTCTATAAATAAATATATTCATACAATGATCAGATACAACTCTTTGAGTATTAAATATCAAAATAAAATAATACTCTTCTGATACAATAATACTAATACTGCAGTTTCTAGAATACAATTCAGAGTTCAAAATATATATTTACATAAAATAGCCGGCACGAAAGAACACCGGCGAGGAACTTTACTACTAAGGTCTGACGGTATAGGATCTCCTGAAAAAAAAAATTGAGGAGGGTCAGACCTCACTGAGTGAATTATTATACTATATATACATGCAATCTAAACCATAACAATTAACATTCTTATATATATATGTATATACACGCATTTCACACAAATGTCAAATTCTATTTTTATAAATATAATAGATGCAGAAAACATTTATTTTAATACATGAAGGATCAAATAGAACCCTATTAATCGCAACCTCAATCAATCATATCATCACTCTAGCCATATAGGCTTACTTAAATCCAAATAGATCACTTATTCCATTCTGGACAGTAGACTGGCCCCGAGACACTTGGTCAACCGAGCTCCAGCAATCACACTCTCAATCACATCATATCTCAATCAAATCATAATTAATCAAATCATAATCACCACAATTAATTCCTCACTCATACCTAAATCTATCACACCGGTTCGTACACAGTCATAGTGTTGCCCATTAGGAAGCACGTTCTATTGATATCCTTCATTTAAAATAAATCATTCATATGGATAAATAAATAATGCAGAATAATAATCATAATGATAAAATAAACCATATATATACTAGAAATATACCTAAAATAAACTAAGTATATTTCAAGTATATATATGTAAAATAAATCTAAATAAATCATGAAATATACTAAAAAAAAAAAAACTAATAGTATATTATAAACATGCTAAGTTTAAATCAACAATTAAACATGCATTTATTTAAGAATATACCTAAAATATACTAAAAATATACCTAAAGTATACTAATCATTTAAATAAACAATTGTAAATAAACTTACATTTAAAACATGTATATGTACTAAAATATACTAAAAATAAACCTAATTATACCAAATCATATTATAATTTAAATCACTGTTAAAAGCATATAATGAAAATGAAAAAAAAATCCTAAATCATGCATTCTATATGCAATGCATATATATACAGTATAATAACTCATAGATTTGCGCTCCACGAGACAGACTCGACGAGTCTGGTCCATTAGGCCTCGGTCTCAGTGCAGCTAGAAAAATAAAATAACATAAACAATTAGAATAAATTTCTAATTCTACACTTCTAGGATTACTATAGAAAGACTCAATAAAAAATTTAAAACTAGATTCAGACCGATTGTCATGTTTTACGAGAAATCTACCGAAATTTCGACAAAGTCTCTTATGTAAAACGGACATCTCCCTACAAAAGTAGGGCCGATCCTGCACAAAAAAACACACTTTAAAATCACAAAATACAGTACATCGGGTTGAGACCCCAAAACTCCACAAATCCCCAACCGAGGTTCGCAATACACAAACAAACAATATTAAACAGTAAAATAATAAAAATTATCAAGAACCCATAAAAATATTTAAAAACCTTTATTTTTCAATTAAAACATAAAAGTTAAATTTAAATAATATTTGATAATAAAAATTCATAAATGGAATAAAACTCCCATTTTATAATTAAATTAACATAAATTGCAACTAACATTTAAAATCACAATTTATCATCACAAAAAAATAATAAAACACACATTTAATCTCAAAATAACAAATACACTTATTATTTACATAATATTCCCAAAATTATCACAATTTAACTAATAAGATCTCAAATATTATATAATATTAATAAAAATTTAATTTTACAATTATTCAACATAACATAACAAAGTTCACATTTAATTGCTTAAATAGTTTAATTATATAATAAAATTAGTTTAAAACCCATTTTATTTCCAAATTAATATATAATATATTATTTGAAAACAATTTTTGAAAAATAGTATTAATTAGTTAAAAATAGTAATTAATTTGTAAAAATCATTTTAGTACCTTAAATAATTATAAAATCAACTAAACATAATATTTAATTAACATAAAATTACACATTTATCCCTATAATATAAAATATTCCATATACTAAATAATTTCCTCAAAAACTATATAAAATCATTAAAATTATTTAATCATCATATAATATACTAAATCAACCAAAGCACTTATTTAGCCAATAATTTCTATAAAAATACATATTTAATCTAATAATTCCAAAATACACATAAATTGTATAAAATTCCATAAAAATTATATAAATTCATAAAAATTATTTTATCAATAAATAACATTTTAATATCAACTCAAGCACACAATTAAACTTTAAATTCAACCAAAATACTCATTTAACTCAATTATCCAATATTTACATAAACTAAAAATATTCGTAAAAATTATATAATAATCCCAAAAATTAATTTCTCAACACCAAAATTAATAACAATAATTTAACTAAATTCATAATTTATATAATTTATTTTCAAAAATTCACTAAATAATAATAAAATATTCAAAAATACCCATTTATTCAAAATAATTTAGAAAAATAAAATATATATATATATGAGTAGATTGAGATGCATACTTCAACATTTCCAAAAGAAATAATCAATAAACAATCAAACTCAACCTTAAAAAAAATAAAAACCAAAATAGACATAAAATATAATTGAAGAAAACTCACAATCCGGATGTCATGAGCTTGAACTGACTTGAGAATCGAGACGTACATACCATGAGGAGTCTAACGAGCCCATGAACTCAACCTAAAATCACCAAAAAAATTCTGGTGCTACAGTAACTACCCACGATTTCTTGCAAAAATCCAACGACCGGAGCTCTCTGGAGGCGACGAGAAGGAAGAGGAGGAAAGTGGGGAGCTTGGTGGTGGTCCGTGGGGGTTGACGGCGGGCTGGTGAAGCTTTGGGAGTCGGCAATGGCGGAAGGCAAGAGAAGAAGAAGAAGAAGAAGAAGAAGAGAAAAAAAAAGGTGGGAAAGGAAAACAATTGTTGACCCGTATAATGCTTTTGACTCTTTATATATATATATATATATATATATATATATATATATATATATATATATATATATATATAATAACCACTTGTCACAATTACACACACACACACATATATATATACAACACATGGACCAAATACACACATATACATGTTATTAATTCAATATAATAATAATAATAATAATAATAATAATAATATCACATGCATAATAGTAATAAAATGATAATAATACTAATACTAATAATAATAATAATAACAACAATAAAAATAAAAATAATAATACTAATAAAATAATAACACTAATACTATTAAAAATTAATAGAAATAAAATAATAATAATACTATTAAAAATAATAGTAATGAAAATGAGTTTGAGTATTTTAAATAAGAAAACTCACAAATTAATTATTTCAAGTAAATAAAATATTTAGAATAAAATAAACAAATAATGTAAACAATTAATGATAATATATAGTTAAAATTTAAATTTTATTAACACTGTATATCCCAAAATAATATTATTATAATAATTTAAAATATTGGGTCATTACAGTTAATTACTATAACATCCGTGAGGTTTGATATATTATGCTACTAGGTGCTTGTGTTTTCAATAATTACTATAACATCCTTGAAGTTTTGCTTCGTTAAACTATTACATATCTATTGTTTAATTTATTGTTAAATGGACCAATTTGAAAAATTTAAAAGCTATATTTGATCCTAAACTAATAAAATAGATGTAAATTTATCCAATTTTTTTATTAAATTAATATAGATTTTCAATTCATTGTATTTTTATTACAATAGTAAAATTTTTATTTTTAACATTAATTTTTTTTATTTTTAAAATTAAAACAAATTTAAATCATATTGATTTAAAATTAACACTACTCCAATAGGAATATATAATAAATATTGTATTAAGATTTATCATATTGATTTTCACTCAATTTCACTAATTATTTGCGTGCTAATACAACTTATGTAATTGTGTTTCGCTAATTATAATTTATCATATTTTCATGTACTTAATTTTGTAATTGACATCATACTAATGTGATTTATGTAAATGATGTGCATCAATTAAGGTTTACCATACTAATATGAACTCAATTTTTATGATTGTTATTGCACCCTATATGAGGATTTCCATGCTGAAATAATTTTTTTAATGAATTTTAATAATTGTAATTCTCAAAAGATTTATAAACAGTGTGTTTGTGTATGTATGTGTTTATACATAAACACATTGAATAATATTAATGAGATGTAATAACCAAATCTACGTCAATATGATAAATCCTAATTAATATTGTAATGATTACATAATCATATTAATGTTGTAGCAATTCTAAATCAATATCTTTTAAATTTATTTTTATATTAAAAATAAAAATTATTTAGATATTATAATTATTATAACAATAAAAAAATTAAAAAAATAATGATAATTTGATAAAAAAAAAATTGAATGAATTTAAAATTATATTGTAAGTTCAGGGATCAAATAAAATTTTCAGTTTTTCAAATTGGTCAATTTAATAGTTTATTAAATGATAAGGATGTAATAGTTTAACAAAGTAAAATCTTAAGGATGCTTAAATTAATTATTGAAAACATAATGACCTAATAGTAAAATAGATCGAACCTGAGGGATATCATAATAATTAAGCCTAATAAAAATGCCCACGATACAAGCTTAAGATCTACACTTCACCAAATTAATGAAGCAAATAATAAAAATATAATTTTAACAGTTGAATTAAAAAAATTTAATTTTCATTCATCAATTTAAATTTTTAAACATACACAATGATTGATGAATAAATTTATTAATTTAAATGTTAAAATCAAAATTTAAGTCAATTATCAATTTGCTATTTATATTAACGAATACAACTAATATTTTTTAAAAATTTATATTACTTGATTGTAAAACTTTTAAAATTGAAGACAATTTATAAAATTTATTTTTATAGGTTTAAAATTTTTAAACCATTATAATTATTCTATATAAAATTTTAAATCAATTTCAATTTTATTTGTTAGATAACCATTAAATTAATTTTTTATTAATTTGTGGACTTGATTGTACTAAAAAAATAGTTATAGGACTTGATTGAACTAACCAAAGGTCTAATATGATCTAATTTGGTCTAATTTACAAAGGTTAAGTTGCAATTTGGCTAAAATTTTAAACATTAAAGAAAATTTTAAAAATTTATTTTTATAGGTTAAAAATTTTTAAAACTTTATAATTATGCTATATATATATATATATATATATATATATTAAAAAACATTCAATTTTATTTGTTACATAACCATTAAAATAAATTTTTATTAATTTATGGACTTAATTGCACTCAAAAAAAGTTATAGGACTTGATTGTACAAACAAAAGATTTAATATAGTCTAATTTACAAGTTTAAGTTCCAATTTGGTTAAAAAAATATATATATTAAAAAACATTCAATTTTATTTGTTACATAACCATTAAAATAAATTTTTATTAATTTATGGACTTAATTGCACTCAAAAAAAGTTATAGGACTTGATTGTACAAACAAAAGATTTAATATAGTCTAATTTACAAGTTTAAGTTCCAATTTGGTTAAAAAAAAAAGAAAGGATCCAATATAAAACTAGCGCAAAAAATGAGGTTCAATTTGCACCTTTGGCCAAAATCAAAATTGAACTTACAAGGAAAAACATATTTGCGTTGTTAAAAATAAATTAGACTCTTATAATGAATTTTCAAATTTGTTTATTTTGAGCCTTTAAATTTTAATTGTCTATTAAACTCTTATAATTTAATTTTTTTATGGCTCTTACTACAGCATAAATGTTTGTATCTATATAAACGAAATTAGAACGGTTATATTACTTTTTATTTAATTATAATCATTGATTATCCTCATATATCAATATCTATAATCTGTATTAATAGCTATTATTAAAAAAACATTAATCTAATATTGGTTATAATTTTATTTATATACCTACATATGTTTGTACTAAAGAATGACTCTTTTTATGCATATTGAGTTTTTTTTTTTTTCATTTTTCTGTCTAAACTTATTTAAGGAATCAAATTTCTAATCTTAATGTTTTATCATTGTAATTCAATTAAATATATATCAATTTAGAAATATGCTACGCATTGTTCATTAAGGGCAGTTTAATCGACTAAAAATAAATATTTCATTTTTATTTAAATGTATTTAAAGATAAAAATATTATCATTTCAAATTAATAAAAAATTATTAGATTATATTTAATGTTAAAGATTATATCAATAATAATTAAATGTATTGAAAAATATGATATTTATATGAGAAAAATATGTAAGACATTAAAAGTTCAACAAAATATTAGTTTCTTAAAAAATTAATAATAAAAATATCATAGTTTTTTTGATACTTGGTGTTCCCAATAGGTTTGTGAAAGAGTTTGTTTGTAATATTTGGTGTTCCCAGTAGGTTTGTGAAAGAGTTTGTAACATTTGGGAGTTTGTTTGTAATATTTGGTGTTTTGGTGTTCCCAGTGTGTGTAATAAGAGACTAGAAGAGTACGGTGTTAATGTTTGGTGTTGGTGTTGTTATGGTGTTAATGTTTGCTGTATTATGTGAATATTTGGTGTTTTCCGAGAATATGTGTTTTGGTGTGAATATTTGGTGTTATGTGAATATTAAATTTTTCCAGAGTGTGTTTTGGTGGTGTTAATAGAGTCAATGGACAATTACAGTCGATCGGATTTTGTATGAATATTAAATCCAATTGGAGTTTGGTGGCGTTAATAGAGTTTGGTGGTGAATCGATCGGATTTTGTATGAATATTAAATCCAATTAGAGTCAAATACGTTTCCAGAGTATGTGTTTTGGTGGTGTTAATATAGTCAATGGACAATTACAGTCGATGGATTTTGGGATGCCATTTTGGCCTGCATGATACTAAGAGACTATTGTGGGAGACCATGTGAAGACACCATCGGAAGGGTTCGCTTAAAATCTTATTGCCGTCAGTGTCGTGACACCTGTTTAAGGTGAATTCTGGGAAATGTCCAATTTACATCATTTGTGAACCATTTAATTTCTTCATATTTTTACAATGAGGGATATATTTATATTCTCAACAATTAAAAGCTTAAACCAATCAACTAAAAAAATTAATTAAATAATTAGTTATAAAATATGTTTTGCTTGGCAGATTCACTCATGTATTCCTAAATTTTTCAATATAAAAGAGAGAATAAGGAAGCACAGCTCCCTCCAAAACTAGCTTTCCTCTCCCGTACCAAACCAGTTTCTCCTCAAGCAAGGAAATGGATCTGGCTGCCTTAATTACATCCACTCTCATTTTCAATGGCCTTACAATTGCCTTTATTTTGCTCGTGATCGTTGTACGAATTGTGGCCAAACTTCTCATGAGGCACAATTTGGTTAGTCGCATAATATAATTCTATATTATTTTCATTTTGTTCTCACCATTTGCAAACGCTTCAGATTGAGCAAAACTCTTTTTTTTTTCCTTCTTTTTTCCACCCTGTTTTCTTTTTCTCCATCAGCAATGGCATCATGAAACAATTGAGTGTCATTATACACTTTCATGCATCTTAATTCAATACTACATATGCATACTAACAAATATCTGTATGTTTACTTGACAGTCCCGGTGGCTTAGGTGGGACATAACTCTCTCAGCCATTACCATCGCAGTTGAGGGTGCATCAGCAGCACTTGAGCAAACCTCTCCACATAAGTTGAAAAGTGCAATGTATGGAGTGATCATGGCCGCTATATCTCTTGTCCTATGCTTGGCGGACCTTGTTTACAAGAAATATATGCAACACAGAAATAGAAACAGGTCTCTTCTTCATTTGGACTGGGATTTTGCAGATTCTTTTGCCTTTTTATCCTCTATACTGACTCTCATCACCGCTTCGCTCAACTATCACTATCTGAGCAACGGCAAGCAACAGCCAATACAGTTCTCTGTTATGCCTCTTGCTTTCTCCATGTGCGTCTTCTGCTCACGCGTCTTAAAGCGACCAGTTGATCAGCCGACTTTTATTATGAGGTGTCCGCATCTGGGTCCCATGAACCTGGACATACAGCTCGGAGGGCAACTGTATGGCGAAGATGGACCTACTCAATTCTTTTGTTCAGTGTGCCAAACAGGACAGATGCATCCGCATGAAGCTTAATTAAGATTTAATGCCTGTTACTCTGTGTAATATCTAGTTTTTTTTTGTTTTCCCAGATTTAATACTTGTTACTCTGTATAATATCTAGTTTAAATCATACTGATTTTGATTTCCCAGCGGCTAGTTTAAATCCACTATCTTAACATTGTCTTGAAAAAGAAAAATTTTTTTGCAAAATTCCAACAATATTTAGCTAGTAGAAGCGATAATATCATCTTTTATAGGTGAGCAAAGGAAAAACATATTCACAATTTATTGAAACAGTATACATAAAAACAGCAATACAAACAAGGCTGCAAGAAAGAAAATATTCTTCGGTAAATAGCCCCATTCACCAGACAGAGCATTACAACCAGCAAAAGAACTGCAAATAAAGAGTCGGTAACAACAACAACATGGCCCTCTACCCTAAAATTTCTCATTTGCTGACCTGATCTTTAATATCAGAAAGAAACGAATACCCAAAAATTACAATTAAATTTAGACCAAGAGGACAGCTATTCTCTTTCTGCTGGGCCTTGTCTCCATCGCTGTCCTCCATGTTATTGCAGGAATTATGAATCAAACACTGAATTAGCACAAAGGGTTCATCACAACTGAGTGTTAGTTCGCCGCAGATAGAGAGCAAAGCAATTTAGGAGGAGACAAAAAAAAAAATCGCAATACTTGCCTGTTAAAGTAGAGAAGACTAGACTTCTTCAAATTAGGAAGAAGTGAAAGGAACGTAGAAGTTCCTCTGGGATGGAGCTTTTGTTCGCGTTTTGGGAATTAGAAATATTTATTGTTTGACCCCTCGAGGCTTGGCAAAGAATACAAGTTATCCTCAAATATTAAACCACGAAACTAATTAGCAAAATATGATATAGTTAATGAGAAAAGTACTTTTTCTGAATAATATTTAAAAATTTTAATTTTAAATGCATTAAATTGATGTGGGATTTCTTTACTGTATAAATTTTTTTTTAAAAAAAAACTTAAGAAAATTGTATGCTCTTCACTTTTAGTAAAATAAAAAATAATAAAAAATAAAATATCATATAGCAAGTTGCATGGTCCAATTATGTAGTAGAACAATAAAATGATGGCAAAAGTCAAAATTATATTTGTCTCTAAATTTAAAGTAAAGTAGAATACAATGCAATTTAATTAGATTGCATTCAACATATTGTCAACTATTTTCCATCAGAAAGTGTTGTTACAATACGTAAGCTTGCTCATATAAATTGGTAGGAGATGAAGCAATAATCCACCATTCAATATTATCACCCACAGGTTAATCAACCTCTTCATAATCATGTTCAGAATATTCACCTTCTTTGCATACTTTGCGAGCAAAAGAGGTGTTCCATTGAAGTCTTTCTTGATACAATGTTCAACTATCCTGCATAAAGTCATCAATCAAGCCAGAGAAAGATAAGAAACAGAAATATGAAAAACAAATTTAAGGGAACCATAAGAAGTAAGAGCAAAACTTAAAGACCAATTGAAGGTGATTCAAAAATGTCAGCCCACATATACATTATAATTGGACTAAAACTGCAGCATGCATTTGGAGTAGAGGCTCAAACTAAGAGCAAATTGTGGAAAAATATCCATCCGAAAAATAAATGTGCAAATTTAACTAAAACAACTTTGAGTTTTTCAGAAAAATATATGAGGATGATCAATGATAAATTATCTTTTATAGTCCTTGAATTTAGCAAAATAAAAATGCAAATATGAATATAATCACAGGCTATTATGATTACATTTCGTGGCCTTTTTAGAATAAACAAACAAAAAGAAGTTCAATGCAAATAATGAGCAATTTAAAACAACAAAGTAATAGAAGAAGCGCCCTTAAAACAGGTTCTGCATATAACTTTCTGTGTCACTCCTCTTTAGAAGTAATAGTTGCTTGAAGCCTTTTAGGAAGGTTCTCCCACGGGCATTCCTCTTTAATTGCCTTCAAAACAAGCTGTTCTTCAATTGTCACAATTCACTCAATCTGCCACCTGTGAATAAACAATTTAATAACGATAATAAAAATGGCCTCAGTACAAGCTTAAGACCTACACTTCACTATATAAATCTGGAAAAGTACAGTTCTAAATGAAGTATCTCATTCATTCGCATTTAAATACACTAAGCCACAACGCCTAAGCCATATAAATCACACTTGCAAAGTATCACATTCGAAATGAGCTGGATTATAGTACCAAAATTGGATCAACAGAGTCAAGAATTAGATGAAAAGAGATGAAGGCACATAAATTTTAGAGTACGCATTGGAATTTCGTAATGACTAGCACATAATACCAAAATTGATCAGTATTTTTAGCTTGCAATCTACCATGCATTCCAAAATGGAGAATTATAAAATAATTTCCAGTAAAAAACTATTGTGGTGAATTGATTGAGCTGACAGGAGAAAAGAGAAGAAAAGAGTAGAGTTACCTGATTTTCAATAAGCGATTAGCAGACCGGGCTAGAGTTTGAAGCGGGAACAAGATCTGGAAAAATGAGAATTGGCAAATGTTTGAATATAGACCTGCATGCTATCAAGGGGTAACATTTTGTAATCATAAAAGCATTTTAGACATTTCATAATTATTTTATTTTATATAATTTCAAGAGAGTGATGGGTGGAACATATTGATGTCTCCTTCTACCATCCTTTATTGTGTTCTTTATACTCTTTAGGGGGAAGTGACTAGTCATCAAAGGCCTAGGACTAGAGATTTAGTCACTATAGATTTAGTCACTATAGATGCTAGGTGTGTGCACTCCTCTTGGGTAGGTTCCCCCTTGCCTATACCTTGTGGAGCACAGTGTCTGAATTGATGTACTGATCCATTTAATGAATAACAGAAATAATCCCATTACAATCATTCACTGTGTCTTGTCACTTGTGCTTGTACTTGTGCCTAGAATCATGCGTGTGACTTGTTCTTGCCCATTGGGCTACTATGTTGGTTTTGCGATCTGAACTCGAATACTAACCAATTATTCTTTGTGTCTTTACATATTTACTAATCTATTCCTGAGGCTGATTTGTTAAAAGGTACTCTAAACAAGCACCGCACAGTCCTTTTTTATGAAGCTTTTGTGGGCCGGTGGCACATACCTGCCTACCTTTCTGTATTTTTATTATGTTTGTCTATGATTAGTGCCATGCCTCTTTCGTTTCTTTTTTGTTGGTGGACTTCGACCCGGTTTTTGTTTAGTCTAAGAAAAGAAACCCGTTATCTTCATCATACCCTTACAAAAACATAAGGTGCATTGAATGTTTTCGTTTTTTAATCAAATTAAAACTTTTTTATTGACTATAATCAAATTTCATAACTTTTTTTAGTATAATTAAGGGTATGTTTGGATGAGGTTAAAGAAAGGAGTTGTAACAGTTACATATGTAACTATTAAAGGACTAACAGTTACAAGTATAATAGTTTTATTATTAACTTTGTTTGATAAATAAAGTGATAATGCATACACTGTGTAATTGATGTTTTTAAAAAAGATTGTTAATATATAAGGAACAATTAAGATAACATAAATAAATAAATAAATTATTAAATTTTCTATAAATAATAAAAATAATTTTTAAAATATTAAATAATTAAAAATTATTAGAAAATTTTCATAAAGATAAAATTACATAATATATTTTATGCAAGTTTTTTGCATAAAAAATAATACAAATATTATAAAATAGAATTAATATATAATAAAATTAAAAATTAAAAAATTATTTGTAACAATTAAACTAAAAATAATAAAACCACCATAAAAAATAAATTGATTTATATTTTTTTTATAAATTTGATTTATATTTTATTAATGTAAAAAATTGAGAAGATGAATAATTTATAAATAAGAATAAAATGAAAGAACAATGAAAAATATGTATGTTTTCAATAAATTTTTTTTTTTTCAAACCATTACCCTACCCCAACTAGGTTAACAAAAATACATATAAATAAGGTTAATTGTTAAGGGAGGTTAACAGTTAACCTTCATTGTCTAAAATCTGTCAAACGTGGTTAAAGGGGGTTAATGCATTACAAAGTAACATTTATCCTCCTTTAATCCTGATCCAAATGCACCCTATGTCCTATAAATTAATAAAAAAAATTAATTTTAACATTTAACTATGTAAAAAAAATTGATAATTTTATATAACCTAATTATAATGTTTTAAAAGTTTTTAAACCTATAAAATAATTTTTAATTTTTGTGAATTTTAAAAACTTTATAATTAAGTAATATATATTTCAAAAAAATGACAAATTTTATTCGTTAATATAAATAGCAAATTGATAATTTACCCAATTTTAATTTTAACAATTGAATAAAAAAATTTTAGATTTCATTTATCAGTTTAAATTTTTAAATCTACATAATAGTTTTTAAACCTATATAATAATTGATGAATAAATATTTTTAAATGTCAATGAGTGATGAAATATATAGTAATTTATAGTGAAATTTTTAAAAATGAAATATATCACATATTCCATGTTATTGATTCTTCTGATAAAATTGGTGTTGTTGGTGATAAAGTGTCAAAGGATTATGGTTTGATATTTTTAACTTTTTTTGGTTATATTCATTTTGTATTCTTTTGGTTTCTTTTTGGCTTTTGATATTAATTTTTGTTTTTGTTTATTTCTATTTCTACTCATTCTAATAGTTTTAGTGGACATAATGTAAAGGCTGTTGATGCGGTATATATTGTTATTGTTATTTGTAATTTATTTTTGTTCCTTTTTTATTTCTGATTTAATTTTGTATTTGCAGGATGCTGAAGATGATTTTGTTAGTCCTTCTCCACATAAAATGGAGCACAGACCCACTTACATTTTAAAGTGTCCTTTTGTTATTGCATAGGAATTGAAAAATAAACTAAAAGTATACGAAAAATATGCCATTACTTAAAACTAAATATTTTCTTTGGAATTAAATAAGTTGTAATTATTGTAATATAAAAATTTTAAAGAAATGAATATGTTTTTAATTTTTTTTGATATTGTTGAGTCGTAAGAGGATGTTGCTGTTTTATGTTGCATTTATAATCTGGTATCATTATGGTTTTTTTTTCTAATACTTTTTTGTTTAATTTGGTATTATTTTGTTTTTTTTTGTTTTATTAATGATAATGTAGTTGTATCATAAAGTTTCTTTTATATGTTTGTTGTATTTATGTAATCTTTATTTTATGTTCAAATATTCCATAGTTGAAGGAGAGTTATTATTTTGATTTTCTTTGAACATTTTTTTGGTTTATTTTTGGTTTCCTATTAAATTTTTCTATTTTAGTTTTTTTTGGTTTTGAAGATATACCTATTAGCAACATGTGACTTTTTCCTTTTAAAAAAAATACTAATAAGCAACTTGAAATTGCACAAAGAAAACGACCAACATTAGAACAATTGGAAAAAGCGACTAGCATTAGAAGGGAGAAGTTATTGACCATAATAATTAGCATGAGCCATATAATGAAAATATGCATTTAATTACATAGTGCATAAGCATAACATAAAGCAAACCCTTCAAAGCTCTTAATAGACGGTAATAATAGCAAAATATAAAGCACACTGTTGTGCTTTTAGGCTACTGCATCAACGATAGGACAAAATAAATACTACCCAACTTAGACAAACATATTCAACTAACGAAAACAGTCTCAAATTTCATATTGATGGAGTAACGACGTCAAGTACTTGTTGCTGCTTCCACCGCTGGTGCTATAAACGCGTGGTGCTCCCTCCACACACGCACACTCAACCGACACATCAACAGTACTGCTCCCTCCAATGGAAGCCTTAACCACTGCATTATCCCTTAGATAAGCAAAAGCACCTGCAGTCGCAATAAACGCGTGGCTAGCGTGCCTTCTCCCTTCTATCGTAGCCCTATCAAAAGAAAGCCTAACTGACTATAAACAACATACATAAGCAATAAAATTAATAAAATTTGCTAAAAAGAATAAATTTTGCAGCACAAAATAAAAGAAAAAGTGTAAAAAAGCTTAGGACTTTCTTATTCCATTAATTATCTGAGTTTTATCAACCAATAAATCAAATAAAAAATAGAAAAGCTACTAAGATCTCCCTATAAATCCGAAGCATTTTAGCTCAAAAGCAAACAAAAAAGAGAGATAGAAACACATGCACATCGATCGACCTTCGATATGATCAGATCGGAAAGTGCAGGCGTTGACAAGCCTATTTCCAAATCTCCATTTTTGTTTTTCCTTCAAAGCATTAAAAAAACATATCACAAGAAAAAATAATGGCCAAGGATACAAAGTGAATCGGTTTGGTGAGAAAAAATGAAGCATGAAAGGCTCTAAGAGAGTGGAAAAAAAGAAAAAGAAAATGAGAAGAGGAAGAAGGGTAAGAGAGAGAAGTGAACAAATTTTTTTTTTTTTATATATGTTGTAAGTGTTAGTAATGTAAATGAGTCGAACCGCTTGTAAATAGTTTGATGTTCAACTCAATAAAAATTCATTTAAACTCGTATGTTGAAATTCGTTTAATAAATGAGTCGCGCCAAGCTATACAAAGCTCGGCTCATGAAGCTCACCAACAAGTTCGAATAGAAGTTCGTAAGTCAGTTCATAATTTTAATATTTAGTAATTTGATTTTATGTATGTAATATATAAATTTGTGTTGTAAAAAATAATTTAGAAAATATATTATTGGAATAAAATTATAATTTTTATTAAATATATTTTGATTTATTTAATGTATAATTTATTTTTAATTTTTTAATGTATAAATTTAATTTATAATTTGTATTTTTAAAAAATTTATTTAGGTTTGTTTAGACTCGTTTAAGCTAGTGAACATTAAGTGGGATAACAAGCTTGGCTCGAGCTCAATTAGATTATAAATAAATTAAGCTCAAGTTAGCTAAATTTCGGCTCAACTTAATTATACCTCTAGTAAGTGTTTGAGAATAAGGGGACAGAGCGGGTAAATATTTTGGTTTTTTTGGACACATGCATAATTAATGAAAATGTGAGGTATTTTCAAAAATTTCATTCTTGCCATTTTGCAATCGTTGGATTTGCCAAAGGAATTCCATCCTGCCGCCATCTTATTGCAATCTTGGATTTTGGTTTCTTTGGGAGATCCATGCCATGACACCTCTTTTTATGTTTTAATTCAATTGAGCTATTTATCTTCTTTATATTTTTTTAATTTGGTATATATCTAAATTATTCAACAATTAGAAGGTCAAACTAATCGCATTAAAATAACTAAAAAAATTAATAAATTAATTAATTATAAAATATGCTTATAAAAGAGAGACATAAGGAAGCACAACTCCCTCCAAAACTAGCTTTCCTCTCCCGTCCCAAACCAGTTTCTCCTCAAGCAAGGAAATGGACCTGCCTGCCTTAATTACATCCGGTCTCATTTTCAATGGCCTTACAATTGCTTTTATTTTGCTTGTGATTGTTGTACGAATTGGGGCCAAACTTGTCATTTGGCACAATTTTGTTAGTCCCAATTCTATATTATTTTCATCTTATTCTTCCCATTTGCAAACGCTTGAGATTAAGCAAAACTGTGTTTTTTCTTCTTTTTTCCACCCTATTTTCTTTTTCTCCATCACCAATGGCATTGTGAAACAATTGAGGGTCATTATTCACCATCATGCAACTTAATTCAGTACTGCATGTGCATATTAACAAATATTTGTATGTTTTCTTGACAGTCCCGGCGGTTTACGTGGGACATAACCATTTCAGCCATTACCATCGCAGTTGAGGGTGCATCAGCAGCACTTGAGCAAACCTCTCCACATAAGTTAAAAAGTGCAGAGAATGGAGTGATCATGGCCACTATATCTCTTGTCCTATGCTTGGCAGACCTTGTTTACAAGAAATATATGCAACGCACAAATAAAAACAGGTCTCAAAAATATTTGGACTGGAATTTTACAGATTCTTTTGCCTTTTTATCCTTTATACTGACTCTCATCACCGCTTCGCTTAGCTATCACAATCTGAGCAATGGTAAGCAGCAGCCAATATAGTTCTCTGTTATGCCTCTTGCTTTCTCCATGTGCATCTTCTGCTCATGCGTCTTAAAGCTACCATTTGATCAGCTGACTTTTATTATGAGGTGTCAGCATTTGGGTCTCATGAATCTAGATGTAGAGCTCGAAAGGCAACTGTATGGCGAGCATGGACCTACTCAATTCATTTGTTCAGTGTGCCAAATAGGATAGATGAATCAGCATGAAGCTTAATTAAGATTTAATACTTGTTACTCTCTATGTAATATGTAGTTTAAATCATGCCGATTTTGATTTCCCAAATTTAATACTTGTTACTCTGTAATATCTATTTTAAATCATACCCATTTTGATTTCCTAGCGGCTAGTTTAAATCCACTATCTCAAGCTTGAAAAAGAAAAAAATGCAAAATTCCAACAATATTTAGCTTGTAAAAGCAATAACATAATCTTTTAGAGGCAAGCCCATGAAAAAATTGTCACAATTTATCGAAACAGTATACATAAAAAAAAAAGATATTCTTCGGTCTTCAATTCATAATCCGTTTCAGCACATCCACCATATAGAGCATTACAACCGACAACAGAACAACAAATAAACAGGTGATAACAACAGCATAGCCCTCTACCCTAGAATTTCTCATGTTACTGACCTGATCTTTAATACCAGGCCACATCACATACGCAAGAAACGAATACCCAAAAATTACAATTAAATTTAGATAAGGCGGATGCCTATTCTCTTTCTGCTTGGCCTTGTCTCCTATCTTTGTCCTTCCAGTTATTACAAGAATTCTGAATCAGACACTGAATTAACACAAATAAATCATCACAACTGAGTGTTAGTTTGCTGTAGATAGAGAGCAAAGCAATTTAGGAGGAGACAAAATAAAAAAAAAACATTACAACACTTTGCCTGTTAAAGTCGAAAGGACTTCTTCAAATTGGTAAAAGTGGAAGAAACAAAGAAGTTATTCTAGGTGGGAGCTCTTTTGTCACGATTATAAAGGGGCTTGGGGCATAAGAATAAAAGAAAAACAAAGGGGTTTGGGTTCAATGGCTTGATCAAATTGGGTTGGGCTCACTTCAATTATTACATGATTCCACTAATTAATTAGAAATATTTATTGTTTGACTACTCAAGGTTTTGGCAAAAAATACAAGTTAGCCTCTAATATTAAACCATGAACTAATTAGCTAATATGATATAATTGATGAGAAAAGTACTTTTTATCAGGTTAATTTTTCTGGATAATATTTTAAAATTTTAATTTCAAATGCATTAAATAGAAGTGGGATATCTTGACTATAAATTTAAAAATAAAAAAATTTAATAAAATTATATGCTCTTCACTTTTAGTAAAATTCAGCTATTATTTATTTCTAATAATCTTTTAGGAATTACCATGTTATCACGACCCAAAACAGGGGCTATCACCGGCGTTAGGGAACGAGAATTCTTTCGAATTCGGAACCCGTAGCAAGCCTTAAAATAAAATAAAACATGCAATAATCATAATAACATAATTAAAATATTATACAACGGAAATAATATTCATATATAAAATAAGATGATAATCCGTCAATGGAATTAAATGAACATCCTCACATCATATATAAATAATCTTTTAATACTTATCTCAGTTCAAATATTTAAAATAAATATTTCTTACAAACATAATACATAAATTTCACAACTGACTACAACTACTGCAGTGTCTAAATTATAAAATAAAGCTAAGGTAAGCATTTTACATAGTGAAGCCAAGGCGGAAGAAATTCGGCGTATGAGTCTGCTACTGAGGTCTGAAGACGATGACTCTTCTGAAAAATAGTCAATAGAGGAGAGTCAGACCTCACTGAGTGAATTGTTATAATATATATACATGCATAACTAAATGACAAATGCACACAGTCAATAGTATATATAATAAATATATATACAAGCAAATACACACAAATGCAACAAAATCATTTTATATATTTACTGAAAATCGCTGTTTATGAAGGATCACAAAGAACCCTAGAAAATCGCAACCTCAAACAGTGTTAGACAACACTCTAACCATACCGGCTCACTTATTCCAAATAATTCACTTGTTCTATTTGGACAGTAGACTGACCCCGAGACACTAAGTCAACCGAGCTCCAGCAGTCTGACTGCCAGTGTGATTGGCCCCGAGACACTTGGTTAACCGAGCTGTAATATCCCGAGTTTTTAAACATTTTTATACTGCATCGGGATATGCAGTGTTAATAATTTTGTATATAATTATGATATTTTTACGAGTTAATATGTATTTAAAACTTATTTTAATTGTTGTATATTATTTTAAGTATTTTACGTAAAATTTTTTCGGGACTTGCATTTTCGAGGAAATTTTCACGTAAATAATTTACTATTAATTATTTTAAATAGATTTTCGGACTCGCATGAACTCATATATATTTTTGAAGTACTAAATAACGTATATATGTGTATTTATTTATTTAATTAGGGTTTAATTAATTACCCTAATATTTTATTATTTATTATTAGTTTTAATATTATTTAATTATTTTTCGGTGTATAAAATTGTTAAAATATATATTTAATGTGTGTGGTGAATATTTATTATCTATATAATATTATATATTAAAATAATATAGAGTATAGATACATATATACATATATATACTTATAATAATTATCAAATATAAAGTTTATAAAAATTATAAGTTTGCCATCAACCCATCCTTCTCTTCCCCGACGACCCCAACCTCCCTCACCACTGCACACGCTGGCCACCTACCGTCACTGCACCTCCCACCGTGCCACCTCCATTTCCAGCTTGCTCCGCCGCCGTTAGCCTTCTTCTCCGGCATCGTTTGGCTTGCTTTTGGTCGGAATGATCGAAACTTCCTGACCACCAAATCCAGTGATTCTAGTGTCGTTGGACTCCCCTAAAGCCATAGAAGATGATTCCAAGCTTTGTTTAAGCTTAAAACTTGATTTGGTAAGGTTTTTGTCAATTTTTCAATTTCGGCCATAAATGATTTTTGAATTTTTTTGAGCTTCAAATGACTGATTCATGAAAAGTCCCTTAACAAATGTTGATTCCAGTAGCTTAATATTCATGTGTGAATTTTTTTAGAATATTTGGAGATTATTTTGATTTTTGGGTATTTTTGAATATTTTAATATTATTTTCTAATTTTCGGAAATTAATTAATTAAATTATGAAATTGTGTTTTATGATAATTATAGGTGTTTAAATGAATTATAGGAATTTATTTGGAATTTTTATGAATTTTTATGTATTTATTTGAATTTAATTAGGTTTATGTAATTTTGGAAAATTAGGTTAATTGTGTTTTTAATTGAAATTAATTAGTTAATTGAGTTTAATTATTGATAAAAATGTTGAGAAAATTAATTTTGGATAATTATATGATTTTTGGTGAATTTTTGGAGTAATTTTAGTATATTTATATATATAAGGGTATTTTGGTAATTTTACCCTAAATTGACTAAAAATGTAATTAAATTGGTTTTAATAGTTATTTAAGGTATAAAAATGATTTATATAAATGATTTAGTATTTTTAATTAATTAAAACTATTTTTTGTGAATTATTTTCAATTATATATATAATATACGATTTTTCTAATAAAATGAGTTTTTATTGTGTTTTAAGGTTAATTATGTAATTTCTACTTATAAAGTATATTTCTACGATATAAGGGCATTTTTGGTATTTTTATATTATTCTGTGATTATGGACCTCGGTCGGTAGACTGTAGTTTGGAGTTCGACCGAGGGGTTGTGATTATAATTCTGCGTTTATTTTTGAAGTGCATTTCTTTGCAGGGCTGGCTCTACTCTTTGAGTAGAGAGATGTCCGTTTTATAGGGGAGGTTCTGTCGAATTTTTGGTAGAATTCTCGTAAAATGTGATGTCCGGTCGAACCCTAATTCTATTTCTGTGTCTAATATTCTAGATCGAGTTTCTAGGGTTTTCTGTTAGGTTTATCTTGATGTCTGTTATTTTTATTTGTTTAGTTGCATCGAGACCGAGGCCTAGTGGACCAGGCCCGTCGGACCTATCTCGAGGAGCGCACTAAGTGTGAGTTACTATTATATATATATATGTTTAGGTTGCATGATTTAGAATTATATGTTTTATTTGGATTAAATATGCATAAATAATTTAATCAGTACTTAAGTTTATTTTTAGTATATTTTGAATTATATGCATGCTTTATTAGACATTTATGTTCAAAATGTTTTTAAATATATATTTAGTTTATTTTACGATTTAATTGGATTTATTTGACGTATATATACTCGAAATATACCTGGTTTCCTTTTGGTATATTTTTAGTATATATATGGTTTATGTTGCTATTTTATTCGATTCATGCATCATTTACTTTTATGAATGTATGCTTTATATTTCAATGAAGGATATCAATAGAACGTGCTACCTACTGGGCAGCACTAGGACCGAGTACGTACCGGTACGCTTATAGCATTTAGGCTATATTACTGACCAGTTTGAGGATATTGATTGGATTTGATTATTTAATGTGTGAGGTATGATTTGGGTTAAGGTTGCGATATTCTAGGGTTCTGTTTGATCCTTCATGAACTGTGATTTTCAATAAAAATATATAAAATGAATTTATTGCATCTGTGTGTATTTGCTTGTATATATACATATTATATATACTTTGATTGGGTGCATTGACCTTTAGTATGCATGTATATATATTATAGTAATTCACTCAGTGAGGTCTGACTCCCCTTTGTTGACCATTTTTCAGGAGAGTCTTCTTCCTCAGACCTCAGTAGCAGGCCTGTACGCCGAATTTCTTCTACCCCGGCTTCTTTATGTAAATTGCTTATCTGAGTCTTGAGTTTTATTTTTATAATCTAGACACTGCAGTAGTTGTAAATAAATTGAGGGTTTTATGTATTATATTTGTGTGAGTTGTGTATTTTGAGAAGTTGAACTGAGACTTGTATCAAAGGATTTATCTATATATGAGATATGGATTTTTATTTTGATAATTATGATTTTATTTCCGCTGCATTTAGTGTGGTTATTATTATCACTGTATGTTTTATTTTATTCTTAGGCTTGCTACGGGTTTCGGATTCGAAAGAATTCCCGTTCCCTAGCGTCAGTCATGGCCCCTGTTTTGGGTCGTGACACGAGCTCCAATAATCACACTCTCAAACCATATCACATATTAAATCAAATCAGTCCGATCAATATCCACAAATAGGTTAGTAATTTAACTTAAATTCTATCATCGTATCGGTACGTACTCGGTCCTAGTGCTGCCCACTAGGTAGCACGTTCTATTGATATCCTTCATTAATATATAAAACATACATTATTAAAACAAATGATGCATGATATTAAATAAAATAGCAACATAAACCGTATATATTCTAGAAATATACCAAAAATAAACCAGGTATATTCTGAGTATATATACATCAAATAAATTCAATTTAATTACAAAATGAACTAGAAATATACTTAAAAACATTTTAAGTATAAATCATTAATAAAACATGCATATAGTTTAAAATATACCAAAAATAAACCTAAGTAATACTTAAATCATTATGCATACTTTACTAAAATAAACCATACATTTCTAAAACATGCACCTTGAAATATATATATATATATATATATATATATATATATATATATATATATATATATATATATATATATATATAAAATAACAACTCATAGTTATTGCGCTCCTCGAAACAGGTCCGACAGGTCTGGTCCACTAGGCCTCGGTCTTGATGCAACTAAAAAAACAACGATAATAGAAAATTAGAATAATTCTAACGAAAATTCTAAGGACTCGATCTAGAATCTTAGACATAGAATTAGAATCAGAATTCGATCGAACATCACGTTTTACGAGAATTCTACTAAAAATCTGATAGAAACTCCCTTGTAAAATAGACATCTCTCTACTCAAAGAGTAGAGTCGATCCTGCAAATAAACACACTTCAAATATAAGCAGAACACAATTCACAATCCCTTGGTCGGACTCCAAACTACAACTCACCGACCGAGGTTCACAATTCATAGAATAATTATAAAAATACCAAAAATACCCTTTAATACTAAAAATACATTTTATAAATCCAAATTACGTAATTAACCCTAAAACACATTAAAAATCGATAAAAACCCATTTATTTAGAAAAATCGTATATTATATATAATTTAAAAATAATTTATGAAAAATAGTTTTAATTAGTTAAAAATGCTCAATAATTGGTAGAAATCATTTTTATACCTTAAATAACTAAAAAAAACAATTTAATTACATTTTTATCCAATTTAGTGCCAAATTACCAAAATACCCCTAGTTTCGTAAATTCACTAAAATTAATCAAAAATCCACCAAAAATAGTATAATTACTCAAAATTAATTTTCTCAAAATATAATTCAATAATATCAATAAATATACTCAATTAACCAATTAATTTTACTAAAACACATAATTAACCTAATTTTCTCAAAATTACATAAACTAAATAAATTCAGAATAAATATATAAAATTCACAAAAATTACAAATAAATTTCTAAAATGCATTTCAACACCTATAATCACTATAAAACACAATTTCATAATTTAATTAATTAATTTTTGAAAATTAGAAAATATTAATAAAATAATAAAAAATTCACAAAATTCAAAATAATTCCCAAAAATTCCAAAAAAATTCACAGAGGTATATTAAGCTACAAGGATCAATGTTTGTGAAGGGAGTTTTCATGAATCATTCAAATTGAAGCTCAAATAATTTAGGAACCCTATATGGCCGAAAATGATAAATCGAAACCTAGAGAAATCTAGATCATTTCAAGTGAAACAAATCTTGGAAATGAACTCACTGGAGTTCAAGGAAGAGATAGAGACCGATGGTGTCAAATTTGGTGGCCAAAAATGTACTGATCGACGGTGACTCAAGTTTCGGCTTCTCTTGAAAAATTCGGCCAAAACACGCCGAAGAAGGAGGTAGCAGGTGGCGGAGCAAGCTAGAAGTGGTGGTGGAATGCCGGGAGGCACACCGATGGTGAGGAAATGGGACTTGCAGTGGTGGAAATGGAGGAAGGCGATCGGGAAGGAGAGGATGTTGATAATGGTAATATCATAAATAAAGGGAACTTTCGTTTTTAGGTAAATATTTATGTATATATATATGTATATATATAACTATATATTATATTGTTATAATATATATATATATATATATATATATATATATATATATATATTATATTCAAATTAATACACACCACATATTAAAATAATAGTATTTACACACATATACATATATAACACACATTATTTATTAAAAATATACAATATGAATTTAATTAAAATAACCCTAATTTTATTTAAATGTACATATATACATATATATGTATATATTTTTATTTGATACTTAAAAATCATGCATGGACTCATGCAAGTTCTTAAACTATTTCAAATAATTAATATTAAATTATTTACTTCTTAATTTCCCTGAAAATAAAATTTTCGGAAAAATTTTACGTAAAGAATTGAAAAAATAATAAAAATAATTAAAAAATGACTTAATAAATAACAAACTCATTAAATAATCTTAATTATTATAAAAATTATTAACATTGCATATCCCGATGCAGTTTAAAATTATTTAAAAACTTGGGATATTACACATGTATTCAATAAATTTGGGTAATATTGTAGACGGTGAGGTTTAGCACGCGTCCAAGATTTTAGCAACCGTGACACTATTTAGGCTCAGGGCCTTAGAGAGCACACTAACCACTGTCACAAAGATATGGCGTGGAGATGAGGAGTCACCACCTAGGGTAATAACTGGGACAATTTGATTGGTGGTAGTCGATTCTCTAAAAGAAAATTAGCACCACAACCAGAAAATTCTGGATACGGAATACTAACTTCTCTTAGTCTCGTGTTCATTTAGAATAATTTTATAAATGATTATTTCAGCCTCTAATCACATGCAATTTTATTAAACCCTAATTAACATCCATTTACCTAAAAAGGCAACAAGTCAATAAAATTACAAGAAAAAATACACTCAAGATCACGTTGTCCCTAAGTCTAAACTATGTTAATTTTACTTAAATAAGTTAGCTAAATCTACATTTTATTTACAAGTGAAATAGAAAAAGTGGGCCTACATTTTATTAATTAATGAGCCTAAATTTATATATTTTTTTAGTCTTTCTAAGATATGAGCTTAAGTCTATTCAATTTTAAAGAAGATATTAAATTAGTGGGCCTAAGTCTTAATCTGGTTTTATTTTAAATGAAATATGGGCCTAAGTCTATTTATTTTAAAAGAAATACAATTAAATGAGCTGAGCTAAATCTAAACAATTTTAATTAACTAAGCGGGCCTAAAATCTAATTAACCTAATGGGCCTAAGTTGATTTTAATTATTTAAAAAACCTAAATTATTTTTTAAGCCTATTTATTAAGTAGGTTAGACCTAAACGTGGGCTTGGGGCCCAAAACATAAAAACATAAAAAACAAGTCCAAAATAAATAAAACACAAAAAATAGATCAAACAAATATTACAGTGATTTTAAAAAAAAAAACCCTAAATTAATTACATGCAAACCCTAATTTAACTAAAGCCACCATTAATTTTAATTAATTTTTACCTAATTGAACCTAATTACTAATCAATTTTAAAGTACATAAATTTAAATCTTTCATTATTCCTACTACTGGGGCTATTACAGACTACGTATAGAATTAAAATTAAATAATTATACACCCAAAAATTAAAATAAATTACACAACATACAAAAATGCGGAACAATAATTAAAATCCTAAGAACTATTATTAAAATAGTACAGGTTCATCCATGACATTCCATGGATCTTCTGTTCAATTAAACACAGGCGGTATCCTTCTCCTCAATCCACAAAAAAAAAATCAAATTAGTAGTGAAATTAAATAATAAAAAAATTAACGAAATGAATAAAAATCATAGAAGAGAAGAAAGAAAAAGTGAATGCTGTGCATATGCCCTTTTTCGACCCCTCAGATTAGGATTTTCACCGATGAAATTGACCAAGTGTTGATTTGGAGACTAAAAATTGTTATATCATCTTCCTCAAATGAACTGCAAAAGTTAGGGTTTTTTAAAGAATAGAGACATCAAAGCCTTTTTTTTTTTCTATCTGTAAAAATCCTCTCGCCAAAAAACCTTTAGCCAAAAAAACAAACCCCTTCCAGCACGCATGCAGACTCTACTTTTAAATGCAAAGTCTACGCGTACTGAACTTCCTCTAAAGGAGGAACAAACCTATCTGATAAGATCAGATAGCATTTGTTTTTATTTCAAAAAAATATCTTCTGCGTTTCTTTTTTTTTTTCAAAAAAAACCTTATCAGATAAAAATTTGAATTTTCAACCAATCAAAACACTGAAAAATTTGATAAAAATAAGGAAAAATACGTGAAAAAAATAAAAAAATGGAATTATTGCACATCGGTACTGTGCAATGCCGACCGACATTGTATAATGCCGATCGGCATTGTGTAATGCCAGTTGGCATTACACCAATGCCGATCCTAAATTTTTTTTTAACTTTTAATTACCAAAAGACCCCTGAAAAAATGACTTATTTGCAATCAAATCCTAAAAAAATATTGCAATTTAGTCCTTACGTCGCAATTGTGTACAATTACATCCTGAAATTGGGTGCTTACAAATATTAAAGAAATAAGCAACAAATTCTAATTTCATCATGCATTAAACACTAAATTAATTATGTTAATATATTAAATGATGTACAATATGAGTTTGACTCAAATTCAACAAAATGATGTTCACTGCTTTTTTAATATATTAAACTGTACTAAATTCAACTCAAATTAATTATATTGATATATTAAATCATGTACATTGTTTTTTTATTGGGGAAAGAGATAAAATCAAACTCTTAATATACTACTAGACTACTTAATTTTTATCTTTTCGTGCGCTTTGAGACAAAATAAATGCAACTTACACATAAAAGTGAATGCATCTTGTAGACAGCGAAGTTTAGCGTACGTCTAAGATTTTAGCAACCGCAATACTATTTGAACTTATAGCTCTAAAGAACACACTACTATATCATAAAGACATAACATGGAGATGATGAGTCGCCACCTATAGTAATAACTGAGACAAATAAAAATTGATTGTAACTCAATTCCCTAAAAGAGAGTTAGCACCAATACTAGAAAATTCTAAATATGAAATACCAATTTCTTTTAGTCTTATATTTGTTTAGAATTATTTTATTAATTAATAAATTATTTTCTATTTATATGCAATTTTATTTAAACCTTAATTTAGCATACATCTAATTCCAAAGGCAACTAGTCATAAAAAAAAGCACACAAACATTGCATTTATAAGATGCAACGTCCCTAGGTTATTCTAATCTACATTGATTTTAGTTAAAGTTAGCTAATTTTACATGTTTTATTTACAAATGAAATGGAAACTAAAGGTGAACCTATATTTTAAGTGGATTTGTGAGCCTAAATCTATTTATTTTAATTCTAAAAATAGTGACCTAAGTCTACTAATTTTAAGAAAGAAAATAGAAATAAATTAGTAGGCTTAATTCTACTTAATTTTGAATTAAATGATGTGATTCTAAATCTATTTGTTTAAAAAAAAATGCTTTAATGGTTTGAACTAAGTATAAATTAATTTTAATTAATCTAAAGTGGGTCTAAGTCTATTAACTTAAATGGGCTAAAATTAATTTTAAATTGATTAAACCTATATCCATTTTTAAAAGCTTCTTTATTAAATGAGTTAGAACATAAACATAGGTTTAGGGCCCAAATCGAATAAAAACATACAAATAAGCCCAAACAACAAAATAAAACAAATAATGAATGAAAAAACATACATACTGTAATTTCCAATCCTAATTCAATTTACAAGCGACCTAAATTAACTAAAACCACCATTGATTTTAATTTCGATTTTACCAAATGAACTTAATTACTAGCCAACTTTAAGTGCAAAAAATAAAATGGTTTTACTATTCCCACTCCTGGGGCTATTACAGTTCTTACGTACAAATTAATTATACATGTCAATAAACCAAATAAAAAAAATAAAACACACAAAATATAAAAAAATAAAAATAAATAGAAACAAATAAAAACCTAAAATCTGCGTGATTTAACATGGTTTTATATCCATAGCATTCCATGGATGTTCATTGATTGATTTTAATTCAATCACGGGCTCCATACTCCACAGTACTCCCACCACCATTTGCCATTATAGAGAAAACACAGAAAACAATAAAAGAATTAGAATACTAATGATAAAGAAATGAAATTGTCACAACCCAAACTGGGGAGTTATGATCGGTGCTAGGAAACGAAAATTTTTTCGAATTCGAAACCCGTAGCAAGCCTTAAAATAAAAACATGTGCAACAATAATACAAAAATACACCAAAATTTAAAACTTTATTTAATATAAAAACAAGTATTTATTTTTTAACATAATAAATATGTCTTTTCATACAATATTCGGGTACAAAGTCTCTAATAATACAACATAGTACTAATACAATAACACTATTACTGCAGTAATTACTAAAATACATGAAGATGATAATTTAGTTTTTACATAAATCAGCCAGAGAGGAAAAAGTCTGGTGAAGAATACTACGAGGAAGGTATGAAGTAATAGATTCTAAAAAGAATATTGAGGGGAGTCAGACCTCATTGAGTGAATTATTATAATATATATACAGGCAACCTAAAGTCATATACAGTCAAGAATCAATATAAATATATGTATATATATGCATCTCACACAGATGCTAAAATCCACTTTTATATAATAATAGATGGAGAAAATTTTATTTGAGTGAAAGATCGAAATAAAACCCTAAAATATTATGCAACCTTAATCATTGAACCTCACTAGCCAACAGGCTCACTTAAGTTCAAAATATTTCTCTTTCTTATTTTTGGATAGTAGACTGGCCCTAAGACATTAAGTAAACTAAGCTCCCGCAGTCTCATTGTTGGCGTGATTGGCCTTGAGACACTAGGTCAACTAAGTCCTGCAATCACACCACTCACTCACAGCAAACCTCAATAATCAATTAATCAAGTCTCACATTAATAATTTCATAATATCAAATCATAAATCTAATACACTGGTATGTACACAGTCCTAGTGCAGCCCACTATGTAGCACGTTCTATTGTTATCCTTCAAATAAATCTTATAATTATTAAAAATAATAAAATGCATAATTTAAACATGGTAGCATTCTTTTTTAAGAAATATCCCAAACATATACCGAATATATACCAAACATATACAATGGATATACCAAATATATATATATATATATATATTATATTTAAACATTTAATAAAATAAATCATACTAAAATTTTCATTTTTTAAATATGGATGTTTACAAATATGCATTCTACATGCAATGCATATATATGATAATAACTCACAGTTGTGCGCTCCTCTAAAAGAGATTGACTAGCCTGGTCTAGTTGGCCTTGGTCTTGGTGCAACTATAAAAAATAAATAAATAATAATATCATAATTGAAATATTAATTTTATACTTATAGAAATTTTAAAGAGTGACTCGATCTAGGATACGACTCGACCAAGAATAAAAAACTTATGATCGACATGATGTCACATTTTACTAGAATTCTACCGAAAACTTGACAGAGTCTCATCTATAAAACAAATGCGTCTCTACTAAAAGTAGAGCCGATCCTGCAAGAAACACACTTCAATATTCTCAATAGCACAACTTCTCAGGTTGAGCCGCCGAACTACACAATTTGCCCAACTGAGAACTAATATACACAAAAATCCATGATTTAATAATAAATATTAAAAATCATTCAAATCAATAAAAATTAATAAAATACCTCAATACAATTTATTTGAATAACAAAAACACTAAAGATAATTAATTTTCAAATTAATTTAATAAAATCTCAAATAGCATTAAATAATATTAGTAAAATTTCCATTTTTCAAATACTTGAATTTAAATAGCACTAAGTTCAATTAATTATTTAAATTACTCAATTATATAATAAGAATAGCTAAAAATTCATTTTAATCATAAAAATAATAAATAAGCTATTATTTGAATATATTTTTGGAACTTACTATTAATTAGCTAAAAATAGTAAATAATTTATAAAAATTATTTTAATACTATTTATTATTCAGAAATTGTCCAAAACACACTAATTAACAATAAATTCAATTAAAATACGATATTTACTAATTTATCCAAAAATTATCATAATATTAAATATTTTTCAAAAATTAACCAAAATTACTATAAATTTGCAAAAATTTATTTTCTCATTTCTAAAGCTTAATATTTATATTAAATATACTAATTAGCGTCATTTTCAATAAAAATCATATAATTAAAAAAATTCACCTTATATTTCAAAAATACAATTTTTATACATAAACTAAATAAATTCATATCAAAAAATCTAAAATCGATTTCACCAAAGTTCCTTCATAAACTATAATCTAATTAATTTAAAAAATTTACTAAAAATATAAAATTTTTCAGGTGGGAGTTGCCGGAACAGTGATTCACCGGAAAACTAAAATAGAAAAATTCAAATAATTCAGAAAAATCAAACAGAAATATATATATGTAGCTTTTGATGCACACAACAACATTTCTAAAGGAAATAAACAAGAATTAAACTATATTAAGCTAAAAAAATAAAAAATAAAAAAATAAATAGACATAAACTAAAACTTGAGTATATATCAATTACTAGATGTCCTAAGCTCAAAACAACCAAGGATTTAGCTTGCCCGGACTGAGAGGAGTTAAATGAGCCCAGAATTGCGAGCTCTCTCCACCAAAAATCCATCGGTGTTACTATAGTTGTTGCTATTGCTTCTCTATTCTCATCGGAAAAATAGGAAGGGAGGCTGGCGGATGATGACGGGAAGGAAAAGTAAGAGGGAGGTGGTGATGGCAAAGCTCAGTGGTAGTTGGTGGAGGCTTGGGGTGGTGCTGCAAAACCGGAGAAGAAGAAAAAGAAAAAGAAGAGAAAAAAAAAGTAAAGAAAGGAAAAAGAAAAAGAGAGGGGAGAGAGCAACCTAAAAAAAAAATTTATGTCCTGATTTTTTTATTATTAATAGAAAGAAGACAAAAATTATTTTACATAATAATAATAATAATAATAATAATAATAATAATAACAACAACAACAACAATAATAATATTTTAAAATAAATAATTATTTTCAAATTAATTCCTCTACCTAATAAAATATTTAAAATAAAATAAATTAAATACTATTCATAAAAATAACAATAATACTATAAATAGATAAATAAATAATCTTGTACAAAGCTAAAATTAAATACACATAATAACTATAATATATAAAAATTTAAAATATTTATTAACATTGCATATCTCAAAATAAATTTAATAATTTAAAATATCGAGTTATAACAATCTTCCTTCCTTACAAAAATTCGTCCTTTAATTTCAAATAGAAGAAGAAACAACAAGAATTCATTGAGGAAAAAGGTAAGGGTAGGCTATTCGCATTTTAGCCTTGGTCTTCCACGTGTACTCCTCTATGTTGTTACTCCTCCACAACACCTTGACCATTGGGATCTGCTTCGAACGCAATTGACAAACTTGATAATCCACTATCTTAATTGGCTCTTCCTCATACATCAAGTCTTCATTCACTTCCACACTCTCAGGCTGCAACATATGTGAAGGGTCTAAAATATACTTCCTCAGCATCGAGATATGGAACAATGGATGCACTTAAGACAAATTCGAAGGCAAAACCAACTGATATGCAACCATGCCCACTCTGTCCAGAATCTTAAATGGTCCAATATATCTTGGTGCTAATTTCCCTTTCTTGCCAAACCTCATCACACCCTTCATTGGAGACACTTTCAGAAACACATAATCTCTAACCTAAAACTCCACATCTCTGCACTTCAGATCCGCATAGCTCTTCTATCTGCTAGTTGTGGTTTCTAATCTTCTTCTAATCATACCAACCTTCTCAACTGCTTCCTGAATAATCTCAGGTCTAGTTAACGCTCTCTCTCCAATCTCATTCTAACATAGAGGGGATCTACACTTCCTTCCATACAAAGCTTTATATTATGCCATTTCAGCACTGCTGTGGTAGCTGTTATTATATGAAAACTCTACTAGTGATAAATGATCATCCCAAATAAGTCCAAGATCCAATACACACATCCTTAACATATCCTCAAGTGTTTGGATTATCCTCTCAGATTGACCATCTGTCTGAGGGTGGAAAGCAATACTAAAATCAAGCCTTGTGCCTATTAGTTCCTGCAACTTCTGCCAAAATCGAAAGGTAAACACTGAACCTTTATCAAATACAATGGAAATAGGCACTCCATGAAGGCACACAATATGCTTAATATACAACTTAGCCAGCTTAGCTACAGAGTAAGTAGCTTGAACTGGTAAGAAGTGAACTAATTTGGTTAACCTATCCATAATCACCCAGATGGAATTGTATCCATCCTTTAAACAAGGTAACCCTACCACAAAATCCATAGCTATTCTCTCCCATTTCCACTCAGAAATAGGAAGAGGCTGAAGCTTCCCATAAGGCTTATGATGCTCAACTTTCACCTATTGACAGGTTAGTCACTTATAAACATAATCAACTACATCCTTCTTCAATCCATGCCACTAGTACAAATCTCAAATGCTATGGTACATCTTAGTAACTCCTAGATGTATGTTGTAAGTTATAGAATGTGCTTTTTTAAGGATCTCTTCTCTCAAATTATCCACATCAAGAACACATAATCTACCACTAATCCATAAAATACCTTCATCATCTAATGTAAAATCAGTGAACTTCCTTTCACGAACATTCTCTTTAAGCTTTACTAGAACAGGATCTCAACTTTGAGCTACCTTAATCCTATCTCTTAACATTGATCTGACTCTGAATTGAGCTAGTAGTCCTGATATGCTAATCTTCATCATCAAACCTTAATGCACTAGCTCATACAACTCTTGGATCAAAGGTCTCCTCTCCACACTAATATGAATAAGACTACTTAAGGACTTCCTACTCAAAGCATTTGCTACCATATTAGCCTTGCTTGGATGTTAAAGAATATCATAGTCATAATCTTTCAGGAGTTCCAGCCATCTCCTTTGCTTTAAGTTCAAATCTCTTTGCTGAAAAATGTACTTCAGGCTCTTATGATTTGTAAAAATCTTATAAGTCACCTTGTATAGAAAGTGTCTTCAAATATTGAGAGCAAAGATCAGTGTAGCCATTTTTAGGTCATGAGTAGGATAATTTTATTCATGGTTCTTCAAATACCTTAATGCATAAGCTATCACCCTACCATTCTACATTAACAAATAACCTAGGCCAACTTTAGAGGCATCACAATACATAGTAAATTTATCTTCTCCATTAGGTAAGGTTAGAATTGGAGTTATGGTCAACTTCTCCTTCAGTAACTTAAAACTATTCTCATAATCATCTGACCATACAAACTTCATATTCTTCTAAGTTAGGTGAGTCATAAGAGCTACAATTCTTGAGAAATCCTACACAAACCTTATATAGTACCCAGCCAAACCTAGAAAACTTTGAATCTCTATGATTGATGTTGGTCTAGGTCACTCAGACATTGCCTCAATCTTCTGTAGATTAACTGAATACCATCTTTAGATACCATGTGTCCAAGGAATGCAACACTCTCCAACCATAAATTACACCTTGACAATTTAGCATATAGATGATGTTCTCTCAATGTCTGTAGTACTTCCTCAAATGATAGATGTGCTCTTTTATACTCTTTGAATACACCAATGTATCATCAATAAAGACTACCATAAACTGATCCATAAATGGTCTGAATACCCTATTCATCAGGTATATAAAAGTAGCTAGTGCATTAGTTAACCCAAAGGACATCATCAAAAATTCACAATGACCATACCGAGTGTGGAATGCCATTTTGTTAACATCGGCTTCACTAATCTACAGCTGATGACTAACCTTGGAAAAGAACTGTGGACCCTGAAGTTGATTAAAAAAATAATCTATCCTCAAAAGAGGATACTTGTTCTTCACTGTCACATTATTAAGCTTTTGTAATCAATACACAGTCTTAGTGTACCATCATTCTTCTTCATAAATTGGATTAGTGCACCCCCAAGGAGAAATACTGGGTTTAATGAAACTCTTGTCCAATAAATCTTACAACTGCTCCTTTAATTCCTTTAACTTTATAGGAGCCATTCTATAAGGCAACATAAAATAAGGTTTATGTCTAGGACCACATCTATACAGAATTCGATCTCTCTGTGAGGTGGTAAACTTGGCAACCCCTTAGGAAAAATATAAGGAAACTCATAAGCTATTGGAACTTTTATGAGAGATAACTTCTCTATTGAAGTATCCCTAATAAGTGCCAAGTATCTCTGACAGCCTTTCCTCAGCATCTTCTTAGTTATGGTAGCGAAAATAAGATTCTGAGGTGTAGAACTCTTATCACCCACAAACTTAAACTCTTCTACATCCAGAATTCTAAAATCACCTTTTTACTTTAACAATCCACAATGGTATAGTGCTGAGATAACCAATCCATACTAAGGATCATATCAAACTTTATCACATCCAATAATGCCAATTCCATTGACAATTCTCTACCTCATACTAACACCGAACATCCAAAAAGAACCATGTCAGTGTCTAACGAATCACTTAGAGGAGTGGCAATAGAAAAAGGAAATGCCATCATCGAAGCTTGTCAAGCACTAGTTATTGATCCTATACTGCCTGATGTACTCTCCCACACATCTGACAAGCACTAGCTGCCGATCCTATGCTGCCATAACCCGAACTCTAACCATTGCTACTATTGGTAGCACTAGAACCAAATCTAATAGGTCTATGCAGTCCACCATAGCCATTTCTATTACTTCTATGGACTCTCTGCTGAGGTCTCTAGCTCTGCTGATAGGATCCTCTCTATCGATTGTTGAAGCCAATTAAAAATGTGGTGTACTGAGTACTCTACGATCCTCGTACTCGTACACCTCTCAATTGATAATAATCAGGTATAACTCCCTGCCTGACCAATTTGAGCTCTATCTCCTTGGCCAACTCTATCACCGACTCAAGAGTAAGGTTTGTAGTAGGCATCCCAGCAAATATAGGACCCAGTTGTCACGATCTAAACTAGGAGTCATGACCGGCGCTAGGGAACGAGAATTTTTTTGAATTCGGAACCCGTAGCAAGCCTTAGAAAATAAAAATCATGCAATAATTAAATAAAAATACGACAGAATTAAATTTTTTTGAATCAATATATAAAATAAATGCTCCAAATCTTTTCATATATAAATACATAATCGTACAATGTTCAAATACAAATTTCTTAGAGTATTTAATATCAAAATAAAATACTACACTTCCGATACAATAACACTACTACTGTAGTTTCTAGAATACGAATCAGAGTTCAAAATATACATTTGCATAAAATAGTCGGGACTGAAGAATACCGGCGAGGAACTCAACAATTAAGGTTTGACGATATGGGATCTCCTGAAAAATAATTGAGGGGGGTCAGACCTCACTAAGTGAATTATTATACTATATATACATGCAATCTAAACCATAACAATCAGGCATTATTATATATGTATGTATATACACAAAATTCACACGAATGCCAAACTCTGCTTTTATAAATGTACTGAATGTAGAAAATATTTAATTAAATTCATGAAGGATCCATAGAACCCTAATAATAGCAACCTCAATAGCCCCATCATCACTCTAGCCATACAGGCTCACTTGATTCCAAATAGAACACTTATTCCAATCTGGACAGCAGACTGGCCCCGAGACACTAAGTCGACCGAGCTCTAGCAGTCTGCTGTCAGTGTGAATGGCCCCGAGACACTTGGTCAACCGAGCTCCAGCAGTCTGGCTATCAGTGTGAATGGCCCTGAGACACTTGGTCAACCGAGCTCCAGTAATCACACTATCTATCACCTCACATTTTAATCAACCCAATAGATCATTCATTCCACTATGGACAGTAGACTGGCCCCGAGACACATAGTCAACCGAGCTCCAACAGCCTGACTGTCAATGTGATTGGCCCGACAATCACACTATCTAACATACCATTAATCTTAGTCAAATCAATCAAATCAATTATAATCACCAAATTTAATTCTCACTCAACCCTTATCTATCGCACCGGTACGTATACAGTCCTAGTGCTGCCTACTAGGAAGCACGTTCTATTGATATCCTGCACTTAAAATAAATCATTCATTCAAAAAATAATTAATATATAATGATTTTCATAATAATAAAATCAACTATATATATATACCAAAAAAAATACCTAGTATATTTCGGGTATCTATATATATATATATATATATATAAGTCAAATAAAGTATGAAATATATTAAAGGTAAACCATTAATATAGTTAAAAACAATTAAGTGTATACCAATAGTATAACATGCACTTACTTAAAAATATACTTAAATATACAAAAGATATACCCTAATCACACAAATCATCTAATAAAATAATTATGCACCAATATTCATGTAAAACATATATATGTACTAAAACATGCATTTTAGGTTTACATATATTGGCAAATAAACCCTAAGTATACCACTAATGTGTTAAGTTTGAATTAAATGATAAAACATGCATTTATTTGGAAATATATCAAAATATACCAAAAATAAACTTAAAAATAATTTAAGTGTAGGTTTATAATATAAGATGCAATTATTTAAGAATAAACCTAAAATATACTGAAACTATACCTAAATTATACCAATCATTTAATAAAATAATTGTGATTAAATGTACGTTTAAAACATGTGTATATACTGAAATGTTTTAAATATAAACCTAATTATTTAACGTGCATATATCAAAATAACATGCATATATACACAAAAATACAGCCCTAGATATACCAAAAATATTATAATTTAAATCACTTTTAAAAAATACATATAATGGAATGAAAAACCCTAAGTAATGCATCCTATATGCAATGCATATATATACAGTATAATAACTCACCTATTAGTGCCCTACGAGACAAACTCGATGGGCCTGATCCGTTAGGCCTCGGTTTCGATGCAGCTAGAAAAATAAATTAATAATAACTGTCAGAATAAACTTCCACCTCTATACTTTTAGGATTACTATAGACATATTCAATTAAAAATTCAGAATTAGACTTGGACCGGTTGTCACGTTTTACGAGAAATATATCAAAAATCTAGCAGAATCTCCCCTGTAAAACGGACATCTCTCTACTTAAAGAGTAGAGCTGGTCTTGTAAAGAAACACACTTCGGAAATACACAACCACAACCCTTTGGTTGGACTTCCGAACTACAATTCTACCGACTGAGGCTCACAATTCACGATATATATGCAGAACACATTTAAATGTTAGAAATATCAAAAATACCCTTGAGTAATCAAAATGTAGCAATTTAAATATTTAAAACGCTGAAAATAATTATTTCACCGATAATTACATAAAACCCTAATTTTAGTAAAATATTATTAAAAATCAATAATTCTCGATAAATTCATAAATATTGACCAAAATAAATTTTAAAACTCCAAGTTACATAATTAACCCTAAAACATATTAAAAATCGATAAAAACTCAATTATTTAGAAAAATAGTATATTATATATAATTTGAAAATAATTTACGAAAAACAGTTTTAATTAGTTAAAAATACTAAATAATTTATAGAAATCATTTTTATACCTCCAATAACTATTAAAACCAATTTAATTATTTTTTTAGCCAATTTAGTGGCAAATTACCAAAATACCCCTACTATATATAAATTCACTATAATTATTTAAAAATTCACCAAAAATAGTATAATTACTCAAAAATTAATTTCTCAACATATAATTCAATAAAATCAATAATTCTACTCAATTAACCAATTAATTTAAATAAAACACATAATTAACCTAATTTTCTAAAAATCAAATAAACTAAATAAATTCAAAATAAATATACAAAAATCATAAAAATTAAAAATAAATTTATAAAATTTATTTGAACACCTATAAACACCATAAAACACAATTTCATAATTTATTTAATTAATTTTCAAAAATTAGAAAATATTAATAAAATAATAAAAAAATTCACAAAATTCAAAATAATTCCCAAAAATTCCAAAAAAATTCACAGAGGTATTTTAAGCTACAAGGATCAATGTTTGTGAAGGAAGTTTTCATGAATCATTCAAATTAAAGCTCAAAAAAATTCCCCTAGTAGGCCGAAAATGAAAACTAAATAAAAACTTTACCAAATCGAATTTTAAGCTAAAAGGAAGCTTGAAATTGGCTTCTATGGATGTAATATCCCGTGTTTTAAAATATTTTAATACTGCATCGGGATATGCAGTGTTATTAATTTTTGTATATATTTACGATATTTTATGAGTTGCTATTTAATTAAAATTGATTTTTAATTGTTTTATATTATTTGAAGCACTTTACGTAAAATTTTCGTGGGACTTGCATTTTTGGAAAAATTGACACATAAATTATTTATTATTAATTATTTTAAACAATTTTACGGACTTGCATGAACTCATATATATTTTTAAAGTACTAAATACTGTATATATGTGTATTTATTTATTTAACTAGGGTTTAATTAATTACCCTAATATTTTATTATTTATTAATTAGTTTAATATTATTTAATTATTTTTAGTGTATAAATTATTAAAAATATTAAATTATATGTGTGTGGTGTATATTTAATGTGTGTAATTTTATATTATTTTAATATATAGTGTAAAAGTATATATATATATATATACATATACATTTAATATTAAACAAAAAAAAGCTTGAGTTATTTACGGTTGTGTCATCCATCCTCCTCCCTCACTCCCGATCGCTTCCATCGCCGTTCCGCCACCTGCCATCCCATTTTCTCACCGTCGGTGTGCCTCCCGGTGTGCCATCGCCTTCCCCAGCCTTCCCCGCCGCCAGTAGCGCCCTATTCCTTCGAGGTTTGGCCGGAACAAGCTCGGGAAGCCGAATTCATTCTCACCGTCAATCACGGCATTTTCGTCTACCATTTTTGACACCGCCAGTATCTTTCTTCTCCTTGAGCTCCGGGGAGTGTGATTCCAAGGTTTGTTTCACTTAAAATGGTGTTGATTTGCTTAGGTTTTGATTTTGGTAATTCGGCCATTTTAGGGTTCTTGATTTTTTTGAACTTTGAATTGATTGATTCAGGAAAAATTCATTCACAAATGTTATTCCCCTTATCTTAATCTACATTTGTGAATTTTTGTAGAATTTTTGGGAATTATTTTGATTTTTGGGTATTTTTGAATATTTTAGTATTATTTTCTAATTTTTGAAAATTAAATAATTAAATTATGAAATTGTGTTTTATGATAAATATAGGTGTTGAAATGAATTATAGAAATTTATTTGGAATTTTTATGAATTTATATGTATTTATTTTGAATTTGTTTAGGTTTATGTAATTTTAGAAAATTAGGTTAATTGTGTTTTTAATTGAAATTAATTAGTTAATTGAGTTTAATTATTGATATTATTTATAAATATGTTGAGAAAATTAATTTTGGATAATTATACTATTTTTGGTGAATTTTTGGAGTAAGTTTAGTATATTTATATATATAGGGGTATTTTGGTAATTTTACCCTAAATTGACTAAAAATGTAATTAAATTGGTTTTAATAGTTATTTAGGTATAAAAATGATTTCTACAATTTATTTAGTATTTTTAACTAATTAGAACTATTTTTCGTGAATTATTTTCAAATTATATATATAATATACGATTTTTCTAATAAAATGAGTTTTATCGATTTTTAATGTGTTTTAGGGTTAATTATGTAATTTCTACTTATAAAATGTATTGCTATCATATAAGGGTATTTTTGGTATTTTTATATTGTTCTATGAATTGTGGACCCCGGTCGGTAAACTGTAGTTTGGAGTCCGACCGAGGGGTTGTGGATGTGATTCTGTGTCTATTTTTTGAAGTGTATTTCTTTGCAGGGCCGGCTCTACTCTTTGAGTAGAGAGATGTCCATTTTATAGGGGAAGTTCTGCCGGATTTTCGATAGAATTCCCATAAAACGTGATGTCCGGTCGAACCCTAATTTTGATTCTGTGTCTAATATTCTAGACCAAGTTTCTAGGATTTTCTATTAGGTTTATTCTGATGTTTATTATTTTTGTATGTTTAGTTACGCCGAGATCGAGACCTAGTGGACCAGGCCCATCTGACCTATCTCGAGGAGCGCACTAAGTGTGAGTTGCTATTTTATATATATGTGCTTTAGGATGCATGATTTTAGAAGTATATGTTTTATTTTGATTAAATATGCATGATGATTTAATTAATACTTAAGTTTGTTTTTAGTTTATTTTCAGTATATTATGGTATAGTTTCAAATTATATGCATGTTTTATTAATAATTATTCTTAAAATGTTTTTATCTATATCCTTGGTATATTCTTAGTTTATTTTGTAATTATATTGGATTTATTTGACGTATATATACTCAAAATATACCTGACCAAGTGTCTCGAGGCCAATCACACTGACAGTCAGACTGCTGGAGCTCGGTTGACTTAGTGTCTCGGGGCCAGTCTACTGTCCAAATGGATCAAGTGATTATATTGGAATAAGTGAGCCTGTATGGCTAGAGTGTTGTCTAACACTGTTTTCGAGGTTACGATATTCTAGGGTTCTATTAGATCCTTCAGAAATGGTGATTTTCAATAAATATATATAAAATGATTTTATTGCATCTGTGTGTATTTGCTTGTATATATATACATTTTATATATATACTTTTGATTGTGTGCATTGGCATTTAGTATGCATGTATATATATTATAGTAATTCACTCAGTGAGGTCTGACTCCCCTCTGTTGACCATTTTTCAGGAGAGTCTTCGTCTTCAGACCTCAGTAGTAGGCCTGTACGCTGGATTTCTTCCGCCCTGGCTTTTTTATGTAAACTGCTTACCTGAGTCTTGAGTTTTATTTTTATAATCTAGATACTGCAGTAGTTATATAAATTTGTGAGATATGTACTTTAAATATTTGAACTGAAACTTTTATTAACGGATTTATTTATATATATGAGATATGGATTTGATTTAAATCCTGTGGTGGAATATTATTTTGATACTTATGATTTTATTTTCGCTGTATGTTTATTTTATTTTTAGGCTTACTACGGGTTCCAGATTTGAAAGAATTCCCGTTCCCTAGCACCGGTCGTGGCCCCTATTTTGGGTCATGACAATGGAGTTCTAGGAGTTCAAAGGCACTGGAATAACTAGATTTAGTGGCCGAAATGGTGAGGTACGGTGGAAGAATAAACTCTCGGCCAAATCGGGTTTCTCAGCTTCACCGGCGCTGGAGAGGATGACAGGAGGCGGCGGAGTTGCTGGAGGAAGAGAGTGGACGTTCGGGAAGCACACTAACGGTAGTCGGTGGAAGTTGCAGCGGTGAGGGAGATGGTGAGGGTGAGGGTGAGGGACGAGATGGGGAAGAAGGAGAAAATAAGGTTTATCGATTTTTTTTTTGTATATATATATATATATATATATATATATATATATATATATATATATATATATATATATATACACGAATAAAACACATTATATAATTATTAACCCTAATATTATTCATGCATGCAAAAATAATGCATTATTCACAAAATTTAGATCAATAATATAGTTCATTAAAATAATTTATTAAAATATAAATACTCTAATTTAAAGGTTAAATAAAATACTATTTCCCGAAATAAAAATGATTTAAAGACATGTTTACATAAAAATATATATTAATTAAACATAAGATAATAGCGATAATAATTCATAAATAGTAAAATAATCAAATATAAATTTTAAAATTATTAACACTGCATATCCCGATGCAGTTTAAATTTTTTTAAAAACTCGGGATATTACACTTATCTGGTGACATACATCGTAACTATGAAGTACTGATCTCTCATCAAGTCCTTTGTATACTGACCTAGGTTGAGGAACTCTCTGGTGTAGTCCTTTACTGATCTGTCTCCTCTAGTAATACTTATCAACCAAAGTCTGTAGCTCATCCGTATAGGCTCTGGACAAAAGCATCTCATAAACCTCTATTAAAACTGAGCCCAGGTGAGTGTTGTCATGTGCAGTTGGATGACTTGAATGAACTAATCCAGGCCTGGTCCTTTAATAGACAGCTTGATTATCATGATTTGCTGATATTCGAAGTGAGCAGTCTGAGTCCTTATCTCTATGGCAGGTAGAAATTCTAGAGGGTTTGTAGTCCTGTCGAATGATATTTTGTTAACTCTAGCATAAAACAATGCTACCTCAAGGTTAGACATACCCTGCTAATAACTAGGTTGCATTTGTGGTGTGGCTGAAGGTATAGCAGCTTCCTCAAACTCCTGCTCTACAAGTTCCTTGTCTTATAGCTCTCTCTACCTACGGTGACCCGCCGCTCCTAGAGCTCTACCTCTACTTCTGTACCTGGCCGGTGGCTCTAGAGGTAGAACCTCATCCTGAAAGGACTCATTATCTTCAGCCCCAATGACCAGTGGAGGGACACACACTTACCTCCTCATTCTAAAAAGAAAAAAAACCAATAACATTCAGATAAAATGGACAACAAATGTCACGACCCAAAACAGGGGCCATGACCAGCGCTAGGGAACGAGAATTCTGTTGAATCTGGAACCCGTAGCAAGCCTTAAAATAAAAATAAAACATACGACAATAATAATAATAACATAATTAAAATATTCTACAGTGGAAATAAAATCGTAGATAATTAAATAATAATCCACTACGGGATTTAAATCAATAACCTCTTCATATATACAAATAAACTTTTCATACAAATCTAGTTCAAATCCTTAAAATATACAACTCACACAATATAATACAAAACCCCTTTAACAATTTTACAACTAATGCAGTGTCTAGATTATAAAAATAAAACTCAAGTGAGCAGTTTACATAATAAAGTCGGGGCAGAAGAAATCCAGCGTACAGGTCTGCTACTGAGGTCTGATGACGATGACTCTTTTGAAAAATAGTCAACGGAGGGGAGTCAGACCTCACTGAGTGAATTATTAAAATATATATACATGCATACTAAATGACAATGCACATAGTCATTAGTATATATAATAAATATATATACAGGCAAATACACACAGATGCATCAAAATTTTTTTTATATATTTTTACTGAAAACCACTGTTTATGAAGGATCAAATAGAAGCTTAAAAAATCGCAACCTCAAAAAAATGTTAGACAACACTCTAGCCATACATGCTCACTTATTCCAAATATATTCACTTATTCCATTTTGACAGTAGACTGGCCCCGAGACACTAAGTTAACCGAGCTCCAGCAGTCTGACTGTCATTGTGATTAGCCTCGAGACACTTGGTTAACCAAGCTCCAACAATCACACTCCTAAATCATATCTCACACATCAAATAATCAAATCCAATCAATATCCACAAATGGTTAGTAATATAGCCTAAATGCTAACATCGTACCGGTACGTACTCGGTCCTAGTGCTGCCCACTAGGTAGCACGTTCTATTGATATCCTTCATTAAAATATAAAACATACATTCATAAAAATAAATGATGCATGAATTTAATTAAAATGGCAACATAAACCATATATATACTAGAAATATACCAAAAGTAAACCAGGTATATTTCGAGTATATATACGTCAAATAAATCCAATTAAATTACAAAATAAACTAGAAATATATTCAAAAACATTTTAAACATAATTCATTAATAAAACATGCATATAGTTTAAAATATACCGAAAATAAACCAAAAATAAACTAAAAATAAATTGAAGTACTAATTAAATCATTATGCATATTTAATCAAAATAACACATATATTTCTAAAATCATGCACCCTAGAGCATATATATATATATATATATATATATATATATATATATAATAACAACTCACTATTTATTGCCCTCCTCGAGATGGGTCCGACGGGTCTGGTCCACTAGGCCTCAGTCTCGGCACAACTAAACAAACAAATAATGACAAAAATCAGAATAAATCTAACAGAAGTTCTAAAGACTCGATCTAGAATGCTAGACACAAAATTAAATCAGAATTCGATCGGATATCACGTTTTACGAGAATTCTATCAAAAATCCAGCAGAACCTCCCCTGTAAAATGGACAACTCTCTACTTAAAGAGTAGAGCCGGTCCTGCAAAGAAATACATTTCAAGAATAAACACAGAATTCATAACCAAAACCCCTCGGTCGGACTCCAAACTACAATTTACTGACCAAGGTCCACAATTCACAGCATGTTACAGAAATACCGAAAATACCCTTATATAATAAAAATACATTTTATAAATTCAAATTACTTAATTAACCCTAAAACACATTAAAAACCGATAAAAACTCATTTTATTAGAAAAAATCTTATATTATATATAATTTGAAAATAATTTACGAAAAATAGTTTTAATTAGTTAAAAATACTAAATAATTTGTAAAAATCATTTTTATACCCTAAATAACTATTAAAACCGATTTAATTATATTTTTAGTCAATTTAGTGTAAAATTACCAAAATACCCATATATATATATAAATTTACTAAAATAAATCCAAAAATTCACCAAAAATAATATAATTGCACAAAATTAATTTTATCAACATATATTTCAATAATATCAATAAATATACTCAATTAACCAATTAATTTCAATTAAGCACATAATTAACCCTATTTTTCAAAATTACATAAACTAAATAAATTCAAAATAAATACATAAAAATTCACAAAAATTAAAAATAAATTCCTATAATTCATTTCAACACCTATATTTACCATAAAACACAATTTCATAATTTAATTAATTAATTTTCAAAAATTAGAAAATAATAATAAAATAATAAAAAATGCCCAAAAATCAAAATAAATTCCAAAAATTCCACAAAAATTCCATCATGAAGATTAAGCTACTAGGATCAAAGTTTGGGAAGGAAGTTTTCATGAATCAATCAAATTAAAGCTCAAAAAAAATAAGAACCCTAATAGGCCGAAATTGAAAAATTAAAACCTAGGGAAATCTAGACCATTTTAAGTGAAACAAAGCTTGAAATCACACTCACCGGAGCTCAAGGAGAAGATAGAGACTGGCGGTGTCGAAAACGGTGGTCGGAATCGCTGTGATCGACTGTGGCTTCAGTTTCAGTCTTCCAGCCAAAACAAGCTTCACCGACGCCGAAAACGAGCGCTGCTGGCGGCGGAACTAGCTGGGGATGATGGTGGCACACCGAGAGGCACACCGACGGTAGGGGTGGAGCTTGGCAGCGGCGGTGATGGTGAGGGAGGTGATCAGGAGGAAGAAGGAGAGTGGATGTCACAAATGGTAAATTTGAAGAAGTTATATAATAATAATAATAATAATAATAATAATAATAATAATAACAACTTTAACAATTTATATTATAATATAATAATATTATATTCACCAAAAATTCTACACCACACACTAAAAAAAATTAATTAATTAATATACATATACACATATTAATTAAATAACAACTATATAATATATACATACATAATTAAAAATAATTAATAAACCCTAAAATTATTATATATATGGATTCATATGCATGTATATATATATATTTTAATACAACAATTAAAATAATGTATGAACTCATGCAATTGCGTAAATCTATTTAAAATAATTAATATTAAATTATTTACATGTCAATTTTCCCAAAAATACAATTCTCGGGAAAATTTTACATAAAATACTTAAAATAATTAAGAATAATTAAAATAACTTAATAATTATCAAACATATGAAAATAATCATAAATATATATACAAAAATTATTAACACTGCATATTTCGATGCAGTATAAATATATTTAAAAACTCGGGATATTACAACAAAAGACAGTAAATAGACATTCTAATGATTACATGGAAAACTAAATCAAGGAAAACTTATCAAAGACATAATCAAACCTAATTTACTACAATAGTTTCAAAGAAAACAAGACCTTAATAACCTAGGTCCATAACATAAAAAACCTAGGTTATGATACCAACTTTGTCACAACCCAAACTGGGGAGTCATGACCGATGCTAGGGAGCGAAAATTATTTTGAATTTGAAACCCATAGCAAGCCTTAAAATAAAAACAAATGCAATAATAATACAAAAATGCATAAAAATTTAAAATTTTATTTAAAAATATTTGTTCATACAATATTTATTTTGTAACATAATAAAAATATCTCTTTATACAATATTCGGGCATAAGGTTTGATACGAAACCTCCAAGAATAAGCTTGAGAACCCCTTTATGTATTCGAACCCCCAAAGCATTAACTTGAAAACCCCAATAGTCAATTCAGCAACAACCCCTAAGAATGGTTAGAAATCAGATTACTTAGATGATCAAAGAATTAGAATAAAGAAAACTCGTTTCTAAATTCCAATTTTGAAACACTCCACAAGAAGATGATCAATCTACTTGAATGTTCCTTAAAGCATGTATTCTACACAAGAACACAAAGATAAAAGCAAAACAACCTTTAGGTTTTAAAACTTCAATTCTGAATAATAAAATTCGTCTAAGGCATATATATATAGCCTTTACAAGGTTTTTCTTAGTGAGTAAGGAAAACTAATAACTCTAATCACAAAAAAAGGAAATTAATCTAATCAGACCTCAAATAGGAATTTTGACATACTTCCTATTTTAAGAATAATTAAACTAACTAAAAACTAATGGGCTTTTAAAATAACAAATTCGTCCAGCCCTTATTTAACATAATTAAACCCATTAATAACTTGGACTTAAATTAAGTTGTATTGAACTTGAGCTGCACTTGGCACAAAGCTTTCGTGTCCTTGTAAACTTTCACTAGCTAAGTTCACAAAGCCTTATAGATGATGGATTAAGGCTTCTTGAAGCTTCTTAGATTGAGACCTTGTTATAGGTCTTTGAGGCATGCTGCTTGGACTCAAAACCTCTTGAACTTGATCATGTTGAATTCTTTGAGCTTGGTGTGTTGGCTGCTCCATAACATTTCTCCTCTCCTCAAAAGGATTCATCCTCGAATCTAAAGCATCACCTATATCAAAAGGACTCAAATCAGCCACATTGAATGAAGCACTAACATTATACTCACCAGGTAGGTCCACTTTGTATGCATTGTCATTAATCCTTTTAAGTATTTGAAAAGGACCATCTCCTCTTGGGTTTAGCTTAGACTTCCTTTGAAGTGGAAATCTTTCTTTATGAAAATACACCCAAACCCAATCTCCAGGATGAAAAATCATTGGCTTCCTTCCCTTGTTCACACGTGAAGCTACTTTAGCATTTTGCTTCTCAATCCTCTCTTTAACTTGCTTATGTAACTTCTTCACCAAATCAGCCTTAGAATTAGCATCAACACTCACAAAATTGTTAGGTGGCAGTGGCAATAAATCAATAGGAGTAAGTGGATTAAATCCATAAACAATCTTAAATGGAGAGCAATTAGTAGTGCTATGAACAACCCTATTGTAAGCAAACTCCACAAATGGTAAACAATCCTCCCACATCCTAATGTTCTTTTCTATGATTGCCTTAAGCAAAGTAATCAAAGTCCTATTAACTACTTCAGTTTGCCCATCGATTTGAGGGTGACAAGTAGTTGAAAACAATAGCTTAGTTCCTAACTTTCCCCATAACACATGCCAAAAATGACTCAAAAACTTAACATCCCTATCACTAACAATGCTCCTAGGTATGCCATATAAACACACAACTTCTTTGAAAAACAAATCAGCAATCAACTTAGCATCATCAGTTTTATGACATGGTATAAAATGAGCCATTTTACTAAATCTATCAACCACAACAAAGATACTATCATGACCTTTCCTAGTTCTAGGCAATCCAAGCACAAAATCCATAGACAAATCAGTCCAAGGTTCACTAGGAACGGGTAATGGTGTGTATAACCCATGCGGTTTCAACCTAGACTTAGCCTCTCTACATGTAATGCAATGCTCACAAACTTTATACACATCATGTTTCATATCGGGCCAAAAGAAATGTTCTAATAGCATATCATAGGTCTTATTTACCCAAAAATGCCCCATTAAGCCTCCTCTATGTGCCTTCTTGATTAATAATTCCCTTATAGAACATTTAGGAATGCACAATCTATTTCTCTTAAACAAGAAACCATCAAACAAGTAAAAATCATCCGAAATAACCCTATTGGCATAAGATGCATATATATCACCAAAATCATCATCATGTGGATACAACTCCTTTATAAACTCAAAACCTAATAATTTAGCAGTAAGAGAGTTAAGTAAGGTGTACCTTCTAGATAATGCATCAGCAACCACATTCTCTTTACCTTGCTTGTACTTAATCACATATGGAAATGTTTCTATGAACTCCACCCATTTGGCATGCCTACAGTTCAGCTTATCTTGACCCTTCAAATGCTTTAAACTTTCATGGTCAGTGTGTATCACAAACTCCCTAGGCCACAAATAATGTTGCCATGTTTGCAAAGCTCGAACCAATGCATATAATTCCTTGTCATAAGTTGGATATTTCAAGGTTGCCCCACTTAACTTTTCACTAAAATACATTAGTGGTCTTTGATCCTGCATCAAAACAGCTCCAATCCCTATGCCACTAGCATCACATTCAATCTTAAAAGTTTTATCAAAGTTAGGTAAAGCAAGTAAAGGTGCATTACACAATTTTGCCTTAAGTTCATTAAATGCATGTTCTTGTGCATCACCCCAAACAAATCCAACATTTTTCTTAACTAATTCATTCAAAGGTGCGGCTATAGTGCTAAAATCTTTAATGAATCTCCTATAGAAACTAGCAAGCCCATGAAAACTTCTCACCTCACTAGCATTTTTAGGTTTTGGCCACTCTTTAATAGCCCTAACCTTCTCCTTATCAACCTCTATGCCTTGACTAGATACAACAAAACCAAGAAAATTAACCTTATTAATGCAAAAACTACACTTTTTAAGGTTTGCATACAACTTTTCTTGTCTAAGTGTTTCTAGTACAATTCGCACATGCATAACATGATCATCTAAACACTTAGAGTAAATCAGAATATCATCAAAGTAAACAACAACAAATTTACCTAAGTAATTTCGCAACACATGGTTCATCAATCGCATGAATGTGCTAGGTGCATTAGTAAGACCAAAGGGCATAACAAGCCACTCATACAACCCATACTTAGTCTTAAAAGCTGTTTTCCATTCATCACCAACATTCATTCGAATTTGACAATAACCAGATTTCAAGTCCATTTTAGTGAACAAACAAGAACCATATAACTCATCAAGCATATCATCTAATCTAGGAATAGGATGACGATACTTTACAGTGATTTTATTGATGGCTCTGCAATCCACACACATCCTCCATGTTCCATCCTTCTTTGGCACAAGAATGACAGGAACCGAACAAGGACTAAGACTTTCCCTCACATACCCTTTAGCTAGCAACTCCTTCACTTGTGTTTGGATCTCCTTTGTTTCTCTTGGATTTGCTCTATATGCTGGACGATTGGGTATGGCTGCCCTAGGAATTAAGTCAATTTGATGTTCTATGCCTCTAATTGGGGGTAATCCACTAGGCATCTCTTTGGGAAACACATCTTCAAATTCCTGCAAAAGATCAACAAACACACTAGGCAAAGATGGGTTAAGTTCATTAGTTGCCAAATAAGCCCCTTTGTATAAAAGTACAAATATAGGCCGATTAGCATACAAGGCCTGTCTAACCTTACTTGTCCTAGCTATTAAACTCAAATTCTTTCTTTTTTCTCTCTAGGCTGAATCTCTTCTTTTGTTTTTCCCTCTTTCTTTTCACTCTCTAAAGAATTTTTCTTACTCTCTTTTTCTTTCTTTTCAGCCTCCACTCTCATTCTTTCCATTTTACATTGGTCTTCATACACCTCCTTTGAAGAAAGCGGTGTTAATATGATCTTGCGCCCATCCTTGGTAAAGTGATACCGATTGAGGTACCCATCATGCTTGGTCTTTCTATCAAATTGCCATGGTCTACCAAGAAAAATATCTCCAGCATGCATAGGAACTACATCACACAATTGCTCATCATGATATTTACCAATTGAAAAGGAAATAATAGATTGTCTATTTACCTTGACCTCTCCACAATCATTAAGCCATTGAAGTTTGTATGGCCGTGGGAGTGGTATAGTAAACAGCCCCAATCTACTAATTAAGAATGAGCTCACTGCATTGGTGCAACTCCCTCCATCAACAATCATAAGACATGCCTTGCCTTGCACATGACACCTTGTATGGAATAAGTTGTCTCGTTGCTCTTCAATGCAATCTTCCTTTATTTGAGTACTAAGAGCATGCCTTGTAACTAGCATGTCACCTTTGATTGGATCCTCTATACTCCCATCACTATAACTTTCCAATTCAGGCATCTCATCCTCATCACTTTCATTATTACCCTCTTCTTCATCAGTCATAATTTTCCCATTCCTTATGGTCATAGTTCTCTTATTAGGGCAATCTTTGCTCACATAACCTACTCCTTGACACTTCCAACACTTAATGTCTCTATTTCTCCCTTTAGGCTCATCGATTTTGATTTTATCCTTAAAGACCAAATCTGCCTTCCCTTTAGCAACCTCATGAGCAACCTTATTCCCACCCCTATAATCACTCTTTCCATCCTTTTTCCAATTAAAATTATAAGTAGAATAGGATTTGGAATTGTACCTTGTCACCCCTCTTCCTTGGAGTTGCCTTTCTATCTTGACGGCCATGTGCACCATCTCTTCTAAATCTTCATATTTGTGTAAATCTACTCGGTCAGATATGTCTTTGTTTAGACCAGCCAAGAAGCGTGCCATAGTGATCTCCACATCTTCATCTATATCAGCCCTAGTCATGAGCATCTCCATCTCTTTATGGTAATCATCCACACTCTTACTACCTTGTTTAAGAACTTGAAGTTTTTGTACAAGTTCCCTATGATAGTGTTTGGGCACAAATCACTTCCTCATTACAACCTTGAGCTCAGGCCAATTATCAATTGGGTGCTCCAAATTCCTTCGCCTATTAATCACCAAATAGTCCCACCAAGCAATAGCATAATCAGAAAATTGAGTAACCGCCAATTTTACCTTCTTTTCCTCTCTAAATTGATGGCAATCAAAAATAAGCTCCATTTTCTTCTCCCGTTGTAAATAGGACTCCGGATCTGATTTACCTTGAAAGTTAGGTATCTTATGTTTGATGCTTCCCAAATTTTGATCTACATCATCTTCATTGCCTCGGTTTCTTCCATTGTATGGAACCGGTTGTAACCTTCCTCTTCCTCTACCTCGGCCTTGTCTACCTCCACCTCTTGGTACTACTTCTGCATAGGCCTCATCTTCATCCTCATTGTCAACATTGCCTTCTACTTCCTCATTACGGTTTGGTGTTGTTGCCCTTTCAACCGCTCCTAGCCTTGTATCCATACGGTTCAATCTCTCCATTATAGTCTCAAAATTTGTATTCATACGTGCAAATTGCCTTTGTTGAGCCTCACGTAGCAAAGTTTCATCAACTTTACCCTCACCTTTATTTTCACCTTGGTTTGACATTACTGTAAAAAAATGTTAGAAACAAAAAAAATAATTTAAAATCCTCACAAGCACTCCCTCACGTGTTTGTACTCAAATGATGGGGGTGGTCACTCGTGTTTAACTCAATTTGATGTTTCACTCGTCTTCCTCTCACCACGCAAGCTAATTCTTTTATGTTCTTAGGTGAATCACACTTTTAGAACAAATCAATTAGATTGAAGCAATATTCAAGTAGAACTTTCAAAAGTGAAATTTTCAAAACAAGTTTGAGGCAATTCGGTTAAAAAAAAAACAACAATTCAAAAGCAATAAAATAGGAAAACTCAAAAAGATGCAAAAGACATGTGAAAGAAATACAAAGATCTTCTAGAATAGAAAAGAAAACGAATTTAGAAGTTATTTTAAGAAGAAAAGTCAAATCTGCCTCAATAAGTAATATTCCTTAATGAGCAAGTATTGTAAAGATATGCAAAATCCTTAATAGACAAGTAATACAAGATATGACAAAATCTAGTTAGATATGTTAATTATAAACCAAATAGGTTTAAGAAACTTAAATCAGACCTGATGGGGATATTAATCACTCAAATAATATTCCTTAATGAGCAAGGGATGGAAGGAAATGCAAATCAGACCTGATTAGGATATAAATCACTCAAGAATCTCAATTCTTCCTAATCTAATAACTTTCTCTTTTTTTTCATGAATTTTTTTTTCAAATTTCTTTCTTTTTTTCTTTTTTTTTTTTTGCACGAATTTTTTTTTTCAAAGAAACTTTCAACTATGAACACAAATCTAAATTTCAGAATGCAAAACAATTGACTGACTTAAAGGAAAAAAATAAACAAGATCAAGACTAATGGATAAGATCAAAGAACAAAACACAAGAATGAAGAAAAAAAAAAGAACGATTTTAAAAGAATAAGAAAAACATAAGAAATTAGGATTAAGAATAAAAATTATAAAAGATAAAACCTGATCTAGAGCCAAAGCTCTGATACCAAATGATACGGAACCTCCAAGAATAAGCTTGAGAACCCCTTTATGTATTCGAACCCCCAAAGCATTAACTTAAAAACCCCAATAGTCAATTCAGCAACAACCCCTAAGAATGGTTAGAAATCAGATTACTTAGATGATCAAAGAATTAGAATAAAGAAAACTCATTTCTAAATTCCAATTTTGAAACACTCCACAAGAAGATGATCAATCTACTTGAATGTTCCTTAAAGCATGTATTCTACACAAGAACACAAAGATAAAAGCAAAACAGCCTTTAGGTTTTAAAACTTCAATTCTGAATAATAAAATTCGTCCAAGGCATATATATATAGTCTTTACAAGGTTTTTCTTAGTGAGTAAGGAAAACTAATAACCCTAATCACAAAAAAAGGAAATTAATCTAATCAGACCTCAAATAGGAATTTTGACATACTTCCTATTTTAAGAATAATTAAACTAACTAAAAACTAATGGGCTTTTAAAATAACAAATTCGTCCAGCCCTTATTTAACATAATTAAACCCATTAATAACTTGGACTTGAATTAAGTTGTATTGAACTTGAGCTGCACTTGGCACAAAGCTTTCGTGTCCTTGTAAACTTTCACTAGCTAAGTTCACAAAGCCTTGTAGATGATGGATTAAGGCTTCTTGAAGCTTCTTAGATTGAGACCTTGTTATAGGTCTTTGAGGCATGCTGATTGGACTCAAAACCTCTTGAACTTGATCATGTTGAATTCTTTGAGCTTAGTGTGTTAGCTGCTCCATAATAAGGTCTCTAATAATACAACACATTACTAATACAATAACACTATTACTATAGTGATTATTAAAATATAGGAAGTTGATAGTTCAATATTTACATAAATCAGCCAGAGGGGAAATAGTCCAGCGAAGAATACTATGAGGAAGGTTTGAAGTAATAGATCCTGAAAAAAATATTGAGGGGAGTCAAACCTCACTGAGTAAATTATTATAATATATATACATGTAACCTAAAGTCATATACAATCAAACATCAATATAAATATATGTATATACATGCATCTCACATAGATACTAAAATCCACTTTTATATAATAATAGATGTAAAAAATTTATTTGAGAGAAGGATCGAAGTAGAACCCTAAAATATTACGCAACCGTAATCATTGAACCTCACTAGCCAATAGGCTCACTTAATTCCAAAATATTTTTCTTTTCCATTTTTGGACAGTAGACTGACCCTGAGACACTAAGTCAACTGAGTTCCCATGGTCTCATTGTCGGCGTGAGGCCTCGAGATACTAGGTCAACTAAGCTCCCGCAATCGTACCACTCACTCACAACAAACCTCAATAATCAATTAATTAAGTCTCACATCAATAATTTCATAATATTAAATTCTAAATCTAACGCACTGGTACATACACAGTCTTAGTGTAGCCCATTAGGTAGCACGTTCTATTGCTATCCTTCAAATAAATATCATAATTATTAAAAATAATTAAATGCATAATTTAAACATGGTAGCATCCCTTTTTAAAGAAATTTACCAAACATATACTGAATATATACCAAACATATATCGAATATATACCAATGATATACCAAATATATATATATATATATATATATACACACACACACACACGATACGATGTCATGTTTTCGAGAATTGTACCAAAAATTTGGCAAAGTCTCATATGCAAAATAGATGCCTCTTTACTAAAAGTAGAGGTGATATTGCAAGCAGACACACTTCAATATTCTCAATAGCACAACTTCTTGGGTTGAGTCTCCGAACTACACAATTTGATCAACCGAGAACCAATATACACAAATCCATGATTTAATAATAAATATTAAAAATCATTCAAATCCATAAAAATTAATAAAATACCTCAATACAATTTATTTAAATAACAAAAACACTAAAGATAATTTATTTTCAAATTAATTTAATAAAATCTCAAATAACATTAAATAATATTAGTAAAATTTCCATTTTTCAAATACTAGAAATTAAATAGCACCAAGTTCAATTAATTATTTAAATTATTCAATTATATAATAAGAAAAGCTAAAAATCCATTCTAATCATAAAAATAATAAATAAGCTATTATTTGAATATATGTTTAGAACTTATTATTAATTAGCTAAAAATAGTAAATAATTTATAAAAATTATTTTAATACTATTTATTATTAAAAAATTATCCAAAAAACACTAATTAACAATAAATCAATTAAAATATGAAATTTACTAATTTATCCAAAAATTATCATAATATTAAATATTTTTCAAAAATTAACCAAAATTACTATAAATTTGTAAAATTTTATTTTCTCATTTCTAAAGCTTAATATTTATATTAAATATAGTAATTAGCATTATTTTTAGTAAAAATCATATAATTAATAAAATTCACCTTATATTTCAAAAATAAAATTTTATACATAAACTTAATAAATTCATAATTAAAAATCTAAAATCGATTTCACCAAAGTTCCGTCACAAACTATAATCTAATTAATTTAAAAAAATTACTAAAAATATAAAAAAAAAATTGACGGGGTCACCAGAATAGTGACTCACTAGAAAACCAAAACACAACATTCAAATAATTCAAAAAAATCAAACAAAAGAATATATATATATATATATCACAACAACAACATTTCTAAAGGAAATAAGCAAAAATGAAACTATATCAAGGTCAAAAAAATAAAAAACCTAAATAGACCGAAACTAAAACTTGAGCATATATCAATTATTGGACGTCCTACGCTCAAAACAACCAAGGATTTAGCTTGCCCAAACCATGAGGAGTTAAATGAGCCTGGAACTGTGAGCTCTCTCCACTAGAAAGTCACCAGTGTTATTGTAGTTGCTGTTGTTGCTTCTCTGTTCTTGCTTAAAAAACGGGAAGGGAGGCTGGTGGATGATGGCGGGAAGGAAAAGGAAGAGGGAGGTGGTGATGGCGAAGTTCAGTGGTTGGTGGTGGCTGGCAGAGGCTTGGGGTGATGCTGCAAAACTGTAGAAGAAGAAGAATAATAAAAAGAAGAAAAAAAATAAAAGAAAGGAAAAAGAAAAAGAGAGGGGAGAGAGAAACTCGAAAAACATTTATGTCCTGATTTTTTTATTATTAATAGGCCAAGGACAAAATTTATTTTACATATAATAATAATAATAATAATAATAATAATAATAATAATAATAATAATTATTATTATTATTATTATTATTATTATTATTATTATTATTTTAAATAAATAATCATTTTCAAATTAATTCCTCTACCTAAGAAAATATTTAAAATAACATAAATGAATACTATTCACAACAATAACAATAATAATATTAATAGATAAATAAATAATCATATACAACACTAAAATTAAATTATACATAATAATTACAATATATAAAAATTTAAAATATTTATTAACACTGCATATCCCAAAATAAATTTAAAAGATCGGGTTATAACAAAAATTAAAAAAAACAAAATAATGTGTCTATGACAATTATGTGTGTTGAATATTGAATACTAATATTTCTACTTATGTTCCTAGCTAACAAATCAATAAAGTAATTTAGAAAATCAAAATATAAATCTAAACAACTGAAATTAAAAGAGAATCAAATGATAAAAACACAAACTCAGGTTTAGTTTCACTATTCTAATCAGATCATGAATACTTTAACAAATAAAACATAGATTTTAGTTAAGGGTAATTGTTTTAAAATAGCTAAAGACTCTCTCGATTTCAATTAAACATGCGAAGATTAAGATTTAACCTACAATTGTGATTAAGAAATTAATCCTAAGTCGTTAAGCTCTTTAACAATTAATCCCCGAAGAGCTCGCTTAATGTTGTGGTCGAGTGGTCTAAGTCCTATGAGTCTAAAACTAATAAATTCTCCTAACTCTCATTGGTAAATCTACCCATAAACATGCAAACTTATGTTTAAAACCAGCAAGCTCATTGATTGTGAATTGTAGTACAAAAGATATCATGTCCATGAGGATTGTATATTGAGTACTAATATCTCTACATTTATTTTTAGCTAGCAAATCAATAAAGTAATTTAGAAAATCAAAATCTAAACAATTAGAACTAAAAGAAACTCAAATGATAAAAACATAAAGCTTAGGTTTAGTTTCACTATTCTAATAAGATAATGAACACTTAATTATTGAACACCTTGATTTTAGTTAAGGGTAATTATTCTAAAATACCTAAAGACTCTCTCGAGTTTAATTCAGCATGTCAAGATTAAGATTTAACCTACTCTCATGATTAAAAAATTAATCCTAACTCATTAAGATTCTTAACAATTATTTTATCCCCGAAGGGCTCGCCTACTCTCGTGGTCGAGTGGTCTAAGTCCTATGAGTCTAAAGCTAATAAATTCTCCTAACTCTCGTTGGTGAATCTACCCATAAACATGCAATTAATTGGGTTCTTAATTGAATACAAGACATAAAGAGCAACTCATAAAATTAACTAAAAATCAAATTAGTAAAACATGTGTTCAATCACATCGTAGAATAGCTACTCCTAGCCTAAATCCTAAAAAGAGTTTAGCCAAAAATACTTTTACAAATAATAAAATAAATAATAAGAGAGTGAAGAAGAATAATAGATAAAATTCATCTGAGCGAAGCGGTAATGAGAGTCAGTATAGAGGATAAAAAGACAAAAGAATCTACAAAATCCCAATCCAAATGAAGATGAGACCCATTTTTATTTGTGTGTTGCATATATTTCTTGTAAATAAGGTTTGCTAAGCATAGGATAAGAGATATAGCGGCCATTATCCCTTTGTACGTTGCACTTTTTAACTTATGTAAAGAGGTTTGTTCAAGTGCTGTTGATGAACCCTCAACTGCGATGGTAATGGCTAACAGTGTTATGTCCCACATAAACCGCCAGGACTGTCAAGAAAACATAGAAATATTTATTAGTATGCACATGTGGTACTGAATTAAGATGCATGATAGTGGAAACATACAAAAGATAATGGATCAAAATTATGTAATTCCAATCGGAATTCGATCTAAAATATGTAATTCTAATCGAAAATCTATAATTCTGATAGAAATTTTACTATTCGAATTGGCGTCCTTTTGTCATTTTTTAATTAATTTTTATTTTAAAAAATAAAATTTCTTATTTTTCATTGGTTCAAAAACTATATACTAGTAAATAGTTCATATCCTGATAATCTCATTATCAGGAGATTTTAGATAAAATTTCAAAATTTAAAAAATGAAAAACATGGTCGTGTCTAAAACTGTGTTGCACTTTCAAAACTTCATCAATTTGAATAGAAAGATGCAACAGCAGCAACACACATGTGTTGCACTTGTGTGACATGAAACTTGCATTCCAGTAGATTTTATAGGCAATGACATAGTTGTGTTTCGAACTGTGTTGTCCTTCACATGATGTTCTCATGAAAATCCTTGATTTCTTTAGAATCCTTAGCTAGTTTTCTAAGGGAAAAAGAGAATATTAGTTAACACTTGAATAAAGTTTGTAATGGAAACAAATTAATACAAAATACAAATAAAAACTAAATAAAATATCAAACCAAAATAATTCTTCTTTAGGCCTAATTTCTACACAAATCAAATTGAATATTTATAAAAAAACTCATTAAAATTCAAATCAAACATATGTAAAGAATTACACACATCAATAAAGAAAGAAAATAAAGAAAAATAATGAAGAAAATAAAGAGAAAAGAAAAGAAGAAAGATGAATGAATAGAGTGAATGCTGTAATGATTTGCCCATCAAAGTCTTTGATTTTACCATGTGCAAATAGGGTCTGTAGCTTGATTTCTTTTTTTTTCTCAGACGTATTGTTTTTTTTTTTACCCCTTTTATTAAAAGAACCCAAAAGAAAACAACGGGAAGAAGAACTCTTTTTTTTTTTCAAATCTTTGTGCAAAAGCCTTCTTTTTTTTACTCTACTTGATTTTTTCTCTCTGTGTTTTTTTTAAGAAAAAAGAAATAGTAGGAGAAGAGCCCCCTTTAAAATGAAAATCCTTAGGCTTTTTTTTTTTTTTTTTTTAAACTCAAGGCCGTGTCCCTCCTAATTTGAAATTTTATCTAAAAACTCATGATAACAGGATTATCACGATATAAAATATTTATTATTATTATTATACTATTATTATTGTTATTATTATATATATTTTTTGAACTAATGAAAAATAGAAAATTATTTTCAAAACTTAAGATTAATTAAAAAATGAAAAAGGACATAGATAAGAATAGTACAATTTTGATCGGAATAGTAGATTTTCGATCAAATTCTAATTAGTAATCTTGTTTTCACTATTATGCATCGTAATTCAGTACTACATGTGCATACTAACAAATATTTGTATGTTTTCTTGACAGTCCCGACGGTTTATGTGGGACATAACTCTCTCAGCCATTACCATTGCATTAAGGGCGCATCAGCAGCACTTGAGCAAACCTCTCCACATAAGTTGAAAAGTGTAGAGTATGGAGTGATTATGGCCGCTATATCTCATAAGATGAGCAATTGTAGATTTATTTTAAGCATTTGTTATGTTTGATAGCTATGTTTGAATTTTTGAAAATTTTAACTCTGAGATTATTATTTTTAGTGCAATTGTAGATTTATGCTTTTGAGTTCTATTTAAGCTTTTTGGTTATCTCAAGACTTGTGCAATTGTAGATTTATGCCCAGAGCAATTGTGAATTTATTTTAAGCAACTCGTGCAATTTTAGATTTATTACTAGAAGCATGTTTAAGCTTTTTAGTTATGCCACTATGATTGAATTTTTTAGAATTTTGATTCTGATAGAATTATTTTTAGTGCAATTGTAGATTTATGCTTATGAGTTTGTAAATGAGTAGTTGTAGATTTATTTTAAGCGTTTATTATGTTTGATGGCTGTGTTTGAATTTTTGAGAATTTTAATTTTGATAGAATTATTTTTAGTGGAATTGTCGATTTATGCTTTTGAGTTTTATTTAGGTTAATGGCGTCGTGGTGTAGCTTTCCAAACATAGAAAATTTTTACTGGAAGCTGGCAATGAAGCAACTAGTTCTTGTTTGCGCCTCGCGTCCACACACACACACCCTAACCCCCACCCTCCCCCCGCATGTTATAATTCTCTATTATATTATTTTCATCTTTTTCTTCCCATTTGCAAACATTTGAGATTACGCAGAACCTTTTTTTTTCCTTAAAAAACATATATATATAATACACTACTAAGAATTTGTATGTTTTCTTTACAGTCCTGGTGGTTTAGGTGGGACATAATTGTCTCAGTCATTACCATCGCAGTTGAGGGTGCATCATCAGCACTTGAGCAAACCTCTCCACATAAGTCGAAAACTGCAGAATATGGAGTGCAAGAAAGAAGATATTCTTCGGTCTTCATTTCATGATCTGTTTCAGCACATCCACCAGACAGAGCATTACAACAGGCAAAAGAACTGCAAATAAATAGGTGATAACAACAGCATAGCCCTCTATCCTAGAATTTCTCATGTTGCTCACCTGATCTTTAATATCAGGCCACATCACATATGCAAGAAATGAATACCCAAAAATTACAAGAAATGAATACCCACATCACCTGATCTTGACGATGTCTCCCATCTCTGTCCTCCCAATTATTACAGGAATTTTGAATCAAACACTGAATTAGCACAAAGAAATCATCACAACCGAGTGTTAGTTTGCCGCATATAGAGAGCAAAGCAATTTAGGGGGAGAGAAAAAAAAAAAGCACAACATTTGCCTGTTAAAGTTGAGAAGATTGTTACATTTTGCTCCTATTTTGTTATATATATATATTATAGACTACGAACATTTAAATTCTTATATGATGGATGAACTCATATGCAACATAAATTTTAAATTTTATCAAAAATTAATTGTTAAAATAAATTAAAATTTCAAAAAATAAATTTTAGTTAGTATTGGGAGCAATATTGTAATTGCCCCCAAAAACATTTTTGTCCATGTTTGTCACTACCCTTAGCTAATATGATAAAGTTGATGAGAAAAATACATTTTATCAGTTACTTTTTCTGAATAATATTTTAAAAATTTTAATTTTAAATACATTAAATTTAGGTGGGATTTCTTTACGGTATAAATTTAAAAAATAAAAAAAACTTAATAAAATTATATGCTCTACACTTTTAATAAAATAAAAAATATAATATAATATAGCAAGTTGCATGGTCCAATTATGTAGTAGAACAATAAAATGATGACAAGAGTCAAAATTATATTTGTCTCTAAACTTAAAGTAAAGTAGAATACAGTACAATCTAATTCCATCAGAAAGTGTTGTTACAATGCAAAGCTTGCTCATATAAATTGGTAGGAGATGAAGCAATAACCTATAGGATAATCAATCTCTTCATAATCATGCTCATAATATTCACCATCTTTGCATACTTTGCGAGCAAAAGAGGTGTTCCATTGAAGTCTTTTCTTTATACAATGTTCAATTATCCTGCATAAAGTCTGTTGAAAGTTGATTCAAAAATGGCCAGCTAAAGTTAGATTTGGTCTTTGACACATCTTCCACAATCTGATAATATTTACTTGATTTTCTATTATCTAATTATGTTTCCATGATTTTCTGTTTTTAGTTAATCAGATTAGTGCCAATAAATTCTAATTTCAGTTGAGCATTTTTAGGATTTTCAGTTTGGTTGTAAGCCTATATATAGGCTCTTTTATCAGTTCAATAAAGTATCAAGAAAACTTGTCTTCTCTCTGTAATTCATTACTATTAACAACAATTGTTAGTTCATCTTTTGTTGCTCTGTTACTCTAATTTCCAACATTTGTGGTATCAGAGCAAGGTTTAGATTCATCTGGGCCTTAAGAGTGATTCAAGTAGTGTCTTGAGAGAGAAACACCATGGCTGTTAATGGAACCTCTGTCAGTATTTCACAACCAGCTCTTCCCATCTTTAAAGGAGAATGCTATGAGTTTTGGAGCATTAAAATGAAGACTCTATTTAAGTCTTAAGATCTTTGGGACTTGGTAGAGAATGGATATGCTGATCCTAATGAAGATAATCGACTGAAGGAAAATAGGAAAAAGGACTCAAAGGCACTTTTCATTCAACAAGCTCTCTATGAAACTGTTTTCTTAAGAATTGCAGTAGCTACAACTTCAAAGCAAGCTTGGAAAATTTTGCAAATTGAGTTTCAAGGTTCTTCAAAAGTAATGGTAGTCAAGCTCCCAACTCTTCGACGTGAGTTTGAAATCGTGCTCATGAAAAATAATGAGTCAATCCAAGATTTTCTATCCAGAGTAACTGGAATTGTAAGTCAGACGAGATCACATGGAGACCAAATTACTGATCAAACTATTATTGTAAAAGTTCTGAGGAGTTTAACTTCCAAGTTTAATCACGTAGTCACTGTGATCGAAGAGTCCAAAGACTTGTTAACATTTTCATTTGATGAATTAATGGGTTCACTTCAAGCTCATGAGGTACGGCTGAACAGGTCACTTGAGAAATATGAAGAAAAGGCATTTCAGGTGAAGGGGGAGGCATTTGAAAAGGCAGCAGGAAATGGGAGAGGTGGAGGTTCATATCGTGGAGGCAGAAGCCATAGTAGAGGTAGAGGTAGAAGAAGTGGCGAGCAGAGAAGTAATAAAAGCAACATTCAGTGCTTTCATTGCAAGAAGTATGGACATGTAAAAGTAGATTGCTGGTATAAAGATGATGAAGAAAGTAAGCTGTTCATGGCTCACTTTGGTATCAGTGAAATTGCAGGTGATGTTTGGTTTATAAACAGTGGTTGCTTGAATCATTTGTCAGACATAAGAGAAATATTTTGGGAGCTTGATGAAACTCAAAAGATGAAGGTCAAACTTGGTGATAACAAAGAAGCTCAAGTTGAAGGAAAAGGGACAGTTACAATCAACACTAGCCATGGTAAAGTAAAACTTCTCTATGATGTCCAATATGCTCCTAAATTGGCACACAATTTGTTAAGTGTAGGGTAATTGATGACAAGTGGATACTCAGTATTGTTTAAAAATGGAGCATGTGCTATTAAAGATAAAAATTCAGGGCGGACAATTGTAAATGTTTACATGACCAAGAACAAAAGTTTCAAACATGGAAAATTTTGCTTTCATTGTTAGAGAAAAGAACGAGTCTAAGTTATGGCATCAGCGATATGGACATCTGAATGTCCAAGGGCTGAAATTGCTAAATCAGAGAGGTATGGTTCATTGATTTGTTTGATTTATGTGAAGGGTGTATTTGTGGGAAGCAAATAAGAAAGTCATTTCCAATTGGGAAGGCTTGGAGAGCAACTAATTGTCTTGAATTAATTCATGCTGATTTATGTGGGCCTATGAACACAGAGTCAATAGGTGGAAATCATTATTTTTTACTTCTCATTGACGATTACAGTCATATGAGCTGGGTATATTTTTTGAAGCACAAGTCAGAAGACTTTGATAACTTTAAAAAATTTAAAGAACTTGTTGAGAAGCACAATGGGTCCAGTATAAAAGCTCTCCATACTGATAGAGGTGGTGAATTCTTGTCTAAAGAATTCAACCATTTTTGTGAAGAAAATGGCATTTGTAGAGAGTTGACAGCACCTTACACACCTGAGCAAAATGGCATTATTGAATGAAAGAATCGTACAGTTGTAGAAATGGCTAGAAGTCTATTTAAAGCTAAGGAGCTCTCAGATTAATATTAGGCAGAAGGAATCGCAACCTCAGTGTATCTACTGAATATTTCACCTACAAAGGCTGTTCTGAATCAAACATCATTTGAAGCTGAGAGAGGTAAAAATCCTTTTGTGAATCATTTAAGAATTTTTTGTTGTATTGCTTACACTTTGACAAATTCATAAAATTGTCATAAATTAGATGAGAAGTCTGAAAAATGTATTTTCATTGGTTATTGTACTCAATCAAAAGCATATCGCTTGTATAACCCTCTTAGAGGCAAAGTGATTGTTAGTCGAAATGTAGTGTTCAATGAGGAAGCAAAATGGAATTGGAGTAGTAGTAGCAATGAAGAACAATCTGAGGCTTTAACAAATGAAGTTTTAGATTCAACACCAGTAAACTCAACAAATTCCTCTCTCACTACTTCAAATAACAATAGCCCAATCAGTTATGCTCTTACAACTCCAAGTAATAGCAGCACATCTTTTTCAAGTGGATCATCTGATGAGACACCACTAAGAAAAATGAGATCTTTACAAGAGATCCATGAATCTTGTGCTTTTGCTTTATTTGTTGAAGATCCAACTTCCTTTGAAGAAGCACCTCAAAAGGAGGAATAGGTGAATACAATGAAAGAAGAACTCATGGCTATTAGCAAAAATGAAACATGGGAGCTCACAGACTTGCCATATAATAAGAATGCAATTGGATTGAAGTGGATATTTAAAACAAAGCACCATGCTGATGGAAGTATACAGAAGTATAAAGCATGATTGGTTGCGAAGGGATACTCACAACAACAAGGTGTTGATTTCAAAGAAACATTCTGTCACGACCCAAAACAGGGGCCATGATAGGCACTAGGGAACGGGAATTCTTTCAAATCCGGAACCCATAGCAAGCTTAAAAAAATAAAATAAACATGCAATAATAATAACAAAAACTCTTAATGTAGCGGAAATAAAATCATAAATGTCAAAATAATAATTCCGTCAAACGAAATTAAATCGAATTCTCATGTCATATATAAATAAATCCTTTAATACACATTTTAGTTCAAATTCTTAAAATACATATCTCATATAAATACAATACACCATATCTCCGAAACAACCATAACTACTGCAGTGTCTAGATCATAAAATAAAACTCAACACTCAGATAAGCAGTTTACACAAAGAAGCCGGGGCGAAAGAAATCCGGCGTACAGGCTTGCTACTGAGGTCTGAGGAAGATGACTCTCCTGAAAAATGGTCAACAGAGGGGAGTCAGACCTCACTGAGTGAATTACTATAATATATATACATGCATACTAAATGACAATGCATACAGTCAACAATATATATCTAATATGTATATATACAGGTAAATACATACAGATGCAATATAATCATTTTATATATTTTTATTAAAAATCACTGTTTATGAAGGATCAAATAGAACCCTAGAAAAATCATAACCTCAAAATAGTGTTAGACAACACTCTAGCCATACAGGCTCACTTATTCCAATATATGTTCACTTGATCCATTTGGACAGTAGACTGACACCGAGACACTAAGTCAACCGAGCTCTAGCAGTCTGACTGTCAGTGTGATTGGCCCCGAGACACTTGGTCAACCGAGCTCCAGCAATCACACTCCTAAATCACATCACACATCAGATAAATCAATTCCAATTAATATCCTCAAACTGGTTAGTAATATAGCCTAAATGCTATAGGCGTACCGGTACGTACTCGGTCCTAGTGCTGCCCACTAGGTAGCACGTTCTATCGATATCCTTCATTTTAAATATAAATCATACGTTCATAAAAGTAAATAATGCATGAATTTAAATATAAATAGCAACATAAACCATATATATACTAGAAATATACCAAAAGTAAACCAAGTATATTTCAGGTATATATACGTCAAATAAATTCATTTCATTTACAAACTAAACTAGAAATAAACCATGAATATACTTAAAAATATTTTAAGAATAAATTATTAATTAAACATGCATATAGTTTAAAATATACCAAAATATACCAAAATAAACCTAAGTTATTATTAAACCATGAATGCATATTTTATCAAAATAAAACATATATTTCTAAAATCATGCACCCTAGAGCACATATATATAAAATAATAACTCACACTTAGTGCGCTCCTCGAGATGGGTCCGACGGGCCTGGTCCACTAGGCCTCGGTCTCGGCGCAACTAAATAAACAATAAATAACAGACATCAGAAATAATCTAACAGAAAATCCTAGAAACTCGATCTAGAATATTAGACTCAGAATTAGAATTAGGGTTCGACCAGACATCACGTTTTACGAGAATTCTATCGAAAATTCGACAGAACCTCCCCTGTTAAATGGACATCTCTCTACTCAAAGAGTAGAGCCGACCCTACAAAGAAACACACTTTGAAAACACAGGCACAATAACTCATCCACAACCCCTCGGTCAGACTCCAAACTACAGTCTACCGACCGGGGTTCACAATTCATAGAACAATATAAAAATACCAAAAATGCCCTTATATCACAGAAATACATTTTATAAGTAGAAATTACATAATTAGTCCTAAAACACAGTAAAAACTGATAAAAACTCATTTATTTAGAAAAATCGTATATTATATATATAGTTTGAAAATAATTCACGAAAAATAGTTTTAATTAATTAAAAGTACTAAATAATTTATAGAAATCATTTTTATACCTTAAATAACTATTAAAACCAATTTAATTACATTTTTAGTCAATTTAGGGTAAAATTACCAAAATACCCCTATATATAAAAATATACTAAAATTACTTCAAAAATTCACCAAAAATAGTATAATTATCCAAAATTAATTTTCTCAACATATTTATCAATAATATCAATAATTAACTAATTAATTTCAATTAAAAACACAATTAACCAAATTTTCCAAAAATTCCATAAACTAATTAAATTCAAAATAAATACATAGAAATTCATAAAAATTCCAAATAAATTTCTATAATTCATTTCAACACCTATATTTATCATAAAACACAATTTCATAATTTATTTAATTAATTTTCGAAAATTAGAAAATAATATTAAAATATTCAAAAATACCCAAAAATCAAAATAAATTCCAAAAATTCTATAAAAATTCACACATGTAGATTAAGCTACTAGGATCAACATTTGTTAAGGGACTTTTCATGAATAAACAAGAAAAATTCAAAAACCTAATTCGGCCAAAATGGAAAAATTAAAAAATAAGGAAATCAAGAGAATTTGAGCTCAAACCAAAGGTAGAATCAAGATTACCGTTGCTTGAGGAGTCCAAAGACACTGGAAATGCGAAGTTTGGTGGCCGGAGGAGGAAGAACCGTCGAAGCTTGGAGGTTCGGCCAAAAATGGTAGAAAATGAGCTAGTCGGCGCTGGGGAAGATGACTGGAGTGGTGAAGCAGCGGAGGAAGACGGTGACACGGAGGGGAGGCACACTGACGGTTGGTGATCGGACGGCGAGGGTGAGGGAGATGGGTTTCGGGGAAGAGGAAGAAAACCGAAGGAAAAAGAAAAGAAAAGAAAGAAAAAGAAAAAGAAAAAAGAAAAAAAAAGAATTAAGTATATATATATATATATATATATATATATATATATATATATATATATATATTATAATATAGTATATTAATAGAATACTTGGAAAAATTATCCACCATACACATAATTTATTATTTTAAAATTTAATACTAAATAAAAATAATTAAATATCAATAAAACTAATAAATAAATAATAAAATATTAGGGTAATTAATTAAACCCTAGTTAAATAAACAAATACACAAATATGGTTTATTTAGTATTTTAAAAATATATATGAGTTCATGCAATTATGGAAATTCATTTAAAATAATTAAATATAAATAGTTTACGTATCAATTTCCCTGAAAATGCAAGTCCCGGAAAAATTTTACGTAAATTACTTAAAATAATATTAAAATAATTAAAATCAATTTTAATTAAACAACAACTCATGAAATATCAATATCATATATAAGAATTATTAACACTGCATATCCCGATGTAGTATAAAAATATTTAAAAACATAGGATATTACAGTCTTCCCCCCTTACAAGAATTCGTCCCCGAATTTCAGAAAGAAAATGATCACAAGATCAGGAAGGAAAGAGATACGGGTAAGAAGCTCGCATCTCAGCTTCAGTCTCCCACGTATGTTCCTCAACTCTGTCACTACACCACAGAACCTTGACCATCGGAATCTGCTTCGAACGCAACTGCCGAACTTGATAATCAACGATCGCCATAGGTTCTTTCACAAACGTCAAATCTTCACTCACTTCTACACTGTCGGGCTGCAACACGTGTGAAGAGTCTGAGATATACTTCCTCAACATCGAGATATGAAATATTGGATTGTAATATCCCGTGTTTTTAAAATATTTTTACACTGTACCGGGATATGCAGTGTCAATAATTTTGACTATATATGTGATATTTTTTATGAGTTGATATGTATTTTAAACCTATTTTAATTACTGTGTTTTATATACAGTGTTTTACGTAAAATTTTCCCGGGACTTGCATTTTCGGGGAAATTTTCACGTAAACAATGTATTATTAATTATTTTAAATGTATTTACGGGTTTGCATGAACTCATACATATTTTTAAATTATTAAATAAAGTCGGTGTGTGCATATTTATTTAATTAGGGTTTATTAATTCCCTAATATTTTATTAAGTATTTATTTGTTTAATTGTTATTTAATTAATATTATTTGGTAAAAATTATTAAAATATTAATATTTTAATGTGTGTGGTGTATATTTGATGTGTGTAATTTAATATTATTTTAATATATAGTATAATATATATATATATATATACATATATACATCAAAAATCACATAAGTTTACAAAATTACCATATTGCCCCCGACTCCTTCCTTTCTTCTCCGACCGTTCCTCGCCGTTCCGAGCGCCTGTCACGCCGTTCCTTCACCGTGGGTGTGCCGTCCGGTGTGCCACCATCTTCCCCGACCAGTTTCGCCGCCTGTGGAGGCCGTTTCCGGCGTCGGGAGAGTGATTTTGGCCGGAGAAGCCGAAAATCAACTCACCGTCGATCACGTCGATTCCGGCCACCGTTTTCAACACCGCCGGTCTCTTTCTTCTCCTTGAGCTCCGGTGAGTGTGATTCTAGCTTTGGTTTGAGCTAAAATGGTCTAGAATTGCTTAGTTTTCGATTTGTAAATTTCGGCCTATTAGGGTTTTCGATTTTTTTGAGCTTTGAATTGGATGATTCATGGAAACTTCCTTCACAAATGTTGTTCCTAGTAGCTTAATCTACATGTATGAATTTTTTTAGAATTTTTGGAGGTTTTTTGGATTTTTGGGTATTTTTAAATATTTTAATATTATTTTCTAATTTTCGGAAATTAATTTTTTAAATTATGAAATTGGAGTTTATGGTTGAATTGAGTGTTGAAATGAATTATAGGAATTTATTTGGAATTTTTATGAATTTCTAAGTATTTATTTTTAATTATTGAAGTTTAGGTGATTTTGGAAAATTAGGTTAATTGTGTTTTAAATTGAATTTAATTGGTTAATTGAGTTTAATTATTGATATTATTGATAAATATGTTGAGAAAATTAATTTTGGGTAAGTGTATGATTTTTGGTGAATTTTCGAAGTAATTTAAGTATATTTATATATATAGGGGTATTTTGGTAATTTTACCCTAAATTGTCTAAAAATGTAATTTAATTGGTTTTAATAATTATTTAAGGTATAAAAATGATTTCTACAAATTATTTAGTATTTTTAACTAATTAAAACTATTTTTGGGAATTATTTTCAATTATATATATAATATACGGTTTTTCTAATAAAATGAGTTTTAATCGGTTTTTATAGTGTTTCAAGGTCAATTATGTAATTTTTATTTATAAAATGTATTTCGGTGATTTAAGGATATTTTCGGTATATCTGGAATATTATTCTGTGTTTGTGGACCCCGGTCGATGGACTGTAGTTTGGAGTCCGACCGTGGGATTTTGATTGTGTTGAGCTCATTTTTCGAAGTGTGTTTCTTTGCAGGGTCGGCTCTACTCTTTTGAGTAGAGAGATGTCCGTTTTAGAGGGGAGGTTCTGTCGGATTTTCGGTAGAATTCTCGTAAAACGTGATATCCAGTCGAACCCTAATTTTCGATTCTGTGTTTAATACTCTGGATTGAATTCTAGGATTTCTGTTAGGTTTATTCTAATGTCGGTTATTTATTGCTTGATTAGTTGCACCGAGACCGAGGGCTAGTGGACCAGGCCCGTCGGACCTGTCTCGTGGAGCGCATTAGGTGAGTTACTATATTATATATATATGCTCAGGATGCATGATTTAGAAAATGCATGTTTTATTTTGACTGAATATGCATAAATAATGTGATTTATATTCAAGTATATTTTTGGTATATTTTTGGTATATAATAAATTATATACATGTTTTATTAATAAAATATATTTAAAATGTTTTTAAATATATTTTTAGTTTAATTCATGATTTGATTGGATTTATTTGACATATATATACTCAAAATATACCTGGTTTACTTTTGGTATATTTTCGGTATATATATGGTTTATATTGTTATTTCATTTATATTCATGCATCATCTATTTTTATGAATGAATGTTTTATTATTTATTAATGAAGGATATCAATAGAACGTGCTACCTAGTGGGCAGCACTAGGACCGAGTACGTACCGGTACGCCTATAGCTTTAGGCTATATTACTAACTTATTTGTGGATATTGATTTGATTATGATTATTGATATGTGAGATGTGGTTTGGGGTATGATTGCTGGAGCTCGGTTGACCAAGTGTCTCGGGGCCAATCACACTGGCAGTCAGACTGCTGGAGCTCGGTTGACTTAGTGTCTCGGGGCCAGTCTACTGTCCAAATGGATTAAGTGGATATATTTGGAATAAGTGAGCCTGTGTGGCTAGAGTGTTGTTTAACACTATTTTCTGAGGTTGTGACATTCTAGGGTTCTATGTGATCCTTCATAAATTGGGATTTTTCAGTAAAATATATAAAAAATGATTTTTCTGCATTTGTGTGTATTTGCCTGTATATATATTAGATATATATATACTGTTGACTGTATGCATTATCACTTAGAGTGTATGTATATATATTATAGTAATTCACTCAGTGAGGTCTGACTCCCCTCCGTTGACTATTTTTCAGGAGAGTCAACTTCCTCAGACCTCAGTAGCAGGTCGATACGCCGGATTTCTTCCGCCCCGGCTTCTTTATGTAAATTGTCTACTTGAGTCTTATTTAGTTTATCTAGACACTGCAGTAGTTGTAAATTAAAGTATTGGATTTTATGTACTTTATTTTAAAGAGATGTATTATGTTAAAACTGGATTTGTATTAAATATTATATATATGTGATGAGATGAGTTTTGAAGTAAATCCAGTTGGTATGGATGATATTATGATTGTTATTTTCCGCTGCATTTATTATATTTTTACTGTTATTGTGGCATGCTTTATTTTATTTTTAGGCTTGCTACGGGTTCCGGATTCGAAAGAATTCCCGTTCCCTAGCGCCGGTCATGACTCCTGTTTTGGGTCGTGACAAAGTTGGTATCAGAGCGAAGTTCGTTTCAGAGTGGAGTTCTGTGTCAGGGCTTAGTTATGTGAGTTGTGGCCCTAGTTTTAAAGTTGTGTTTTCTGTTGGACTACTGCAGTGTATTAGGTTTGAGTATGTCTTGAGGAGTATTCCTTGCTGTAGTTTTCAGCGTTATTCCTCCGTTGTCTATTTTGTCTGAATCTTTCCGTTTGTCTTTTCAGAATAAGGAGGCGAGCGCGTGTCGCTCCACCGGTCGTTGAGGCCGAGGATGATGAGTCTTTTCAGGACGAGGTTTTACCTCCTGAGCCGCCAATTAGGCGTAGAGGTCATGGCAGGGGTAGACCTCGAGGAGCGGCAGGTCGCCGTAGGCAGAGAGAGTTACAGGACGAGGAGCCTGTTGAGCCTGAGTTTGATGTTCCTGTTCCTCCAGTTGTTCAGCCTGTTCAGCCTGCCTATCAGCAGGGTATGTCTGACCCTGAGGCAGCTTTGTTCTATGCCAGAGTTGGCAGGATTGCTTTTGATGGTACTTCTGATCCTTTAGATTTTCTGCATGCGATTGAGACTAGGACTCGGACTGCTCATACCGAGTACCAGCGGATTATGATTGTTGAGTTGTCTGTTGAGGGACCAGCCTGGGATTGGTTTATTCAGATGATCCAGCCTTATATGATGACGATGACATGGGCTCAGTTTCGAGAGCGATTCATGAGGAGATTTTGTCCAGAGCCTCTTCGTTTGAGCTATCGTCTTCGTCTGACTAGTATTTCTCGTGGAGATCGATCTGTAGAGGAGTATACCCGAGAGTTTCTTCGTCTGGGTAGATATGCTGAGGATTTGATGCGAGATCAGTATTTCGCTGTTACTACGTATGTTACTGGTTTGGGTTCAGCTTTTGCTGGTATGCCTACAGCAGGTCTTACTCTAGAGTCTGTGATTGAGCTAGCTAAGGAGATCGAGCTGAGGTTAGTTAGGCAGGGAGCGATGCCTGATTATTACCAGTTAGGAGTTCAGTCGAGTGGATCGCAGGCTACTCCATATTCGAGTTTTCATGTTGGTTCGAGTAGTCAGCAGCGAGGTTCGACTCAGCAGAGTCAGAGACAGCAGCAGCGAGTGCATCGGAGCAGTAGACATGGCCGTGGAGGTCAGCGTAGATCGTTTAGATTCGGGTCAGGTGCTTCGAGCAGCAGCAGTGGTCGTAGTTCTGGATCAGCGGCCAGTGTTTGTCAGACTTGTGGTAGAGTCCATCAAGGACCATGTTATCTGACACCACTGACATGCTTCAGATGCGGACAGACAGGACATTTTACTAGATCGTGTCCTTATTCTGGGTATCAGCAGTAGCAGATTCCGCGATTCCCCCAGCAGTCGATTGCTAGTGCAGCACCCGTGCCATTTCAGTTGCCACCAGCCCAGCATCAGAGTTCTACTCAGTTTGTTCCACAGCAGAGTCGTGGTAGAGGTACTAGAGGAGGTGCTAGAGGCGTTGGCCAGGCTTCTACCAGTCAGCAGGGAGGTCGAGGTCAGGCGAGAGTCTTCCATCTGACTCAGCAGGATGCTCAGGCATCTAATGCAGTCGTGGCAGGTATTCTTTCTGTTTGTTACCTGGATGCTTTGGTTTTGTTTGATCCGGGTGCCACGCATTCGTTTGTTTCTCCTGTTTTTGCTTCTAAATCTTGTTGGCAAGCTTCGAGGATGGCTTTTCCTTTGTCTGTTGCCACTCCTCTGAGTGATTCTTTGGACACCGATATTGTTCTTTCTGGTTGTCCAGTTCTCGTGGGAGATAGAGAATTACCCGCTGATTTGATTTTGTTTGATGTGATGGAGTTCGATGTTATTTTGGGAATGGATTGGTTGTCTTAGCACTTTGCCGTGGTTGATTGCAGGAATAAGAAGGTGACTTTTAGAATTCCTGGTGAAGAAGATTTTAAGTTTGTTGGTAATAGGAGTTCAGCACCTCAGAATCTTATTTCTGCTATATCAGCTAGGAAGTTGTTGAGGAAAGGTTGTCAGGGGTTTTTGGCATTGGTCAGGGATACGTCAGTGGATAAGTTGTCACTCACAGATGTTCCGGTTGCTTGTGAGTTTCCTGATGTTTTTCCCGAGGAGTTACCAGGTTTACCACCTCATAGAGAGATTGAGTTCTGTATAGATGTGGTTCCAGGTACTACTCCTATATCTATGCCACCCTATCGTATGGGTTCTGCAGAGTTGAGAGAGTTGAAGGAGCAATTGCAAGAGTTGTTGGAGAAAGGTTTTATTAGACCTAGTGTTTCTCCTTGGGGTGCACCAGTCCTGTTTGTGAAGAAGAAGGATGGTACCCTGAGACTGTGCATCGACTACAGAGAGTTGAATAAGGTGACAGTGAAGAACAAGTATCCTCTCCCGAGGATTGATGATTTATTTGATCAGTTACAAGGTGCACAGTTCTTTTCTAAGGTCGATTTGAGGTCGGGTTATCATCAGCTGCGGATTAGTGAAGCTGATATTCCTAAGACAGCTTTCCGCACTCGATATGGTCATTATGAGTTTCTGGTGATGTCTTTTGGTTTGACTAATGCACCAGCAGCTTTTATGGACCTGATGAACAGAGTATTCCGACCGTATGTGGATCAGTTTGTAGTAGTCTTCATTGATGATATACTAGTATATTCGAGGAGTATGGAAGAGCATGTATATCACTTGAGGATTGTACTACAGACACTGAGAGATCATCAGCTTTATGCTAAATTCTCGAAGTGTGATTTCTGGATGGAGAATGTTTCTTTTCTTGGACACGTAGTGTCTAAAGAAGGTATTCAGGTTGATCCACAGAAGGTTGAGGCAGTATCTGAGTGGCCTAGACCTACTTCAGTTACTGAGATTCGGAGTTTTCTGGGTTTAGCCGGGTATTATAGGCGGTTTGTGCAGGATTTTTCCAGGATTGCAGCCCCTATGACTCGCTTGACTCAGAAGAATGTTAGATTCGAGTGGTCAGAAGCTTGTGAGAATAGTTTTCAGTTGTTGAAGGAGAAGTTGACCACAGCGCCAGTATTAGCTTTGCCTAATAGTGTGGATAAGTTCACAGTTTACTGTGATGCCTCTAGAATTGGTCTTGGTTGTGTGTTGATGTAGAATGGGAGAGTGATAGCCTATGCTTCGAGGCAGTTGAAGAAGCATGAGCAGAACTATCCCACACATGATCTTGAGATGGCTGCAGTGATCTTTGCTTTGAAGATTTGGAGACATTATCTGTACGGGGTGACTTGTGAGATATTTACTGATCACAAGAGCCTTAAGTACATTTTCCAACAGCGAGATCTGAATTTGAGGCAAAGACGATGGTTGGAACTGTTGAAGGATTATGATTGCGAGATTCTTTACCATCCGGGTAAGGCTAATGTGGTAGCAGATGCCTTGAGTAGGAAGTCCTCAGGTAGTCTTGCTCACATTGGTATTGAGAGGAGACCATTGATCCAGGAATTGCATTTGTTGGTGGATCAAGGTCTGATGACGAAGATCAGTAGATCAGGTGGACTGTTAGCTCAATTTAAAGTACGATCTGTACTGAGGGATAGGATTAAAGCAGCTCAGAGCCGAGATCCTATTCTAGTAGAGCTTGCAGAGAATGTTCGAGCAAGGAAGTTCACTGATTTCACACTCGATGACGATGGTGTGTTGTGGATCAGTGGTAGATTGTGTGTTCCTGATGTGGATGATTTGAGAGAAGAGATTTTAGAGGAAGCACATTCTACAGCCTACAGCGTTCATCCAGGTGTTACTAAGATGTACCACAGTATCAGAGATTTATACTGGTGGGATGGATTGAAGAAGGATGTTGCTGATTATGTTGCTAAGTGCTTGACATGTCAGCAAGTGAAAGCCGAACATCAGAAGCCTTCTGGGAAGCTTCAGCCTCTTCCTATTCCCGAGTGGAAGTGGGAAAGGATAGCTATGGATTTTGTGGTCGGTTTACCTCGTTCGAAGGATGGATACGATTCCATCTGGGTGATTGTAGACAGATTGACGAAGTCTGCACATTTCTTGCCTGTGAAAGCCACATATTCAGTTGCTAGATTGGCGAAGTTGTACGTGAAGCATATTGTATGCCTTCATGGAGTACCTGTGTCCATTGTGTCAGATAGAGGTTCAGTGTTCACTTCTCATTTTTGGCAGAAGTTGCAGGAAGCGATGGGCACTAGGTTGGATTTCAGTACTGCTTTTCATCCTCAGATAGACGGTCAGTCTGAGAGGACGATCCAGACACTGGAAGATATGTTGAGGATGTGTGTCTTGGATTTGGGAGGTAGCTGGGATGATCATTTGTCGCTTGTTGAGTTTGCATATAATAACAGCTACCATAGCAGTATTGGCATGGCACCATACGAGGCGTTGTATGGAAGGAAGTGTAGATCCCCGTTGAGTTGGGATGAGATTGGTGAGAGAGCTTTGACTGGACCAGAGATGATTCAGGATGCTGCAGAGAAAGTCGCCGTGATCAAGCGAAGATTAGAGACCGCAGTTAGTAGACAGAAGAGTTATGCGGATCCTAGGCGCAGAGATGTGGAGTTTCAGGTTGGAGATTTCGTTTTTCTGAAAGTATCTCCGATGAAGGGTGTGATGAGATTTGGCAGGAAGGGTAAGTTAGCACCGAGATATATTGGACCGTTTGAGATTCTGGAGAGAGTTGGCACTGTTGCATATCGGTTGGATTTGCCTCCGAGTATGTCACAGGTGCATCCAGTATTTCATATCTCGATGTTGAGGAAGTATATCTCAGACCCTTCACACGTGTTGCAACCTGATAGTGTGGAAGTGAATGAAGATTTGACTTTTGTGGAAGAACCTGTGGCGATCGTTGATTATCAAGTTCGACAGTTGCGATCGAAGCAGATTCCGATGGTCAAGGTTCTGTGGCGTAGCGACAGAGTTGAAGAGCATACGTGGGAGACTGAAGCTGAGATGCGAACTTCTTACCCGTATCTCTCTCCTTCTTGATCTTTTCTTTTTAGAATTCGAGGACGAATTCTTGTAAGGGGGGAAGACTGTAATATCCCGTGTTTTTAAAATATTTTTACACTGTACCGGGATATGCAGTGTCAATAATTTTGACTATATATGTGATATTTTTTATGAGTTGATATGTATTTTAAACCTATTTTAATTACTGTGTTTTATATACAGTGTTTTACGTAAAATTTTCCCGGGACTTGCATTTTCGGGGAAATTTTCACGTAAACAATGTATTATTAATTATTTTAAATGTATTTACGGGTTTGCATGAACTCATACATATTTTTAAATTATTAAATAAAGTCGGTGTGTGCATATTTATTTAATTAGGGTTTATTAATTCCCTAATATTTTATTAAGTATTTATTTGTTTAATTGTTATTTAATTAATATTATTTGGTAAAAATTATTAAAATATTAATATTTTAATGTGTGTGGTGTATATTTGATGTGTGTAATTTAATATTATTTTAATATATAGTATAATATATATATATATATACATATATACATCAAAAATCACATAAGTTTACAAAATTACCATATTGCCCCCGACTCCTTCCTTTCTTCTCCGACCGTTCCTCGCCGTTCCGAGCACCTGTCACGCCGTTCCTTCACCGTGGGTGTGCCGTCCGGTGTACCACCATCTTCCCCGACCAGTTTCGCCGCCTGTGGAGGCCGTTTCCGACGTCGGGAGAGTGATTTTGGCCGGAGAAGCCGAAAATCAACTAACCGTCGATCACGTCGATTCCGGCCACCGTTTTCGACACCGCCGATCTCTTTCTTCTCCTTGAGCTCCGGTGAGTGTGATTCTAGCTTTGGTTTGAGCTAAAATGGTCTAGAATTGCTTAGTTTTCGATTTGTAAATTTCGGCCTATTAGGGTTTTCGATTTTTTTGAGCTTCGAATTGGATGATTCATGGAAACTTCCTTCACAAATGTTGTTCCTAGTAGCTTAATCTACATGTATGAATTTTTGTAGAATTTTTGGAGGTTGTTTGGATTTTTGGGTATTTTTGAATATTTTAATATTATTTTCTAATTTTCGGAAATTAATTTTTTAAATTATGAAATTGGAGTTTATGGTTGAATTGAGTGTTGAAATGAATTATAGGAATTTATTTGGAATTTTTATGAATTTCTAAGTATTTATTTTTAATTATTGAAGTTTAGGTGATTTTGGAAAATTAGGTTAATTGTGTTTTAAATTGAATTTAATTGGTTAATTGAGTTTAATTATTGATATTATTGATAAATATGTTGAGAAAATTAATTTTGGGTAAGTGTATGATTTTTGGTGAATTTTCGAAGTAATTTAAGTATATTTATATATATAGGGGTATTTTGGTAATTTTACCCTAAATTTTCTAAAAATGTAATTTAATTGGTTTTAATAATTATTTAAGGTATAAAAATGATTTCTACAAATTATTTAGTATTTTTAACTAATTAAAACTATTTTTGGGAATTATTTTCAATTATATATATAATATACGGTTTTTCTAATAAAATGAGTTTTAATCGGTTTTTATAGTGTTTCAAGGTCAATTATGTAATTTTTATTTATAAAATGTATTTCGGTGATTTAAGGATATTTTCGGTATATCTGGAATATTATTCTGTGTTTGTGGACCCCGGTCGGTGGACTGTAGTTTGGAGTCCGACCGTGGGATTTTGATTGTGTTGAGCTCGTTTTTCGAAGTGTGTTTCTTTGCAGGGTTGGCTCTACTCTTTTGAGTAGAGAGATGTCCGTTTTAGAGGGGAGGTTCTGTCGGATTTTCGGTAGAATTCTCGTAAAACGTGATATCCAGTCGAACCCTAATTTTCGATTCTGTGTTTAATACTCTAGATTGAATTCTAGGATTTCTGTTAGGTTTATTCTAATGTCGGTTATTTATTGCTTGATTAGTTGCGCCGAGACCGAGGGCTAGTGGACCAGGCCCGTCGGACCTGTCTCGTGGAGCGCATTAGGTGAGTTACTATATTATATATATATGCTTAGGATGCATGATTTAGAAAATGCATGTTTTATTTTGACTGAATATGCATAAATAATGTGATTTATATTCAAGTATATTTTTGGTATATAATAAATTATATACATGTTTTATTAATAAAATATATTTAAAATGTTTTTAAATATATTTTTAGTTTAATTCATGATTTGATTGGATTTATTTGACATATATATACTCAAAATATACCTGGTTTACTTTTGGTATATTTTTGGTATATATATGGTTTATATTGTTATTTCATTTATATTCATGCATCATCTATTTTTATGAATGAATGTTTTATTATTTATTAATGAAGGATATCAATAGAACGTGCTACCTAGTGGGCAGCACTATGACCGAGTACGTACCGGTACGCCTATAGCTTTAGGCTATATTACTAACTTATTTGTGGATATTGATTTGATTATGATTATTGATATGTGAGATGTGGTTTGGGGTGTGATTGCTGGAGCTCGGTTGACCAAGTGTCTCGGGGCCAATCACACTGGCAGTCAGACTGCTGGAGCTCGGTTGACTTAGTGTCTCGGGGCCAGTCTACTGTCCAAATGGATTAAGTGGATATATTTGGAATAAGTGAGCCTGTGTGGCTAGAGTGTTGTTTAACACTATTTTCTGAGGTTGCGACATTCTAGGGTTCTATGTGATCCTTCATAAATTGGGATTTTTCAGTAAAATATATAAAAAATGATTTTTCTGCATTTGTGTGTATTTGCCTGTATATATATTAGATATATATATACTGTTGACTGTATGCATTATCACTTAGAGTGTATGTATATATATTATAGTAATTCACTCAGTGAGGTCTGACTCCCCTCCGTTGACTATTTTTCAGGAGAGTCAACTTCCTCAGACCTCAGTAGCAGGTCGATACGCCGGATTTCTTCCGCCCCGGCTTCTTTATGTAAATTGTCTACTTGAGTCTTATTTATTTTATCTAGACACTGCAGTAGTTGTAAATTAAAGTATTGGATTTTATGTACTTTATTTTAAAGAGATGTATTATGTTGAAACTGGATTTGTATTAAATATTATATATATGTGATGAGATGAGTTTTGAAGTAAATCCAGTTGGTATGGATGATATTATGATTGTTATTTTCCGCTGCATTTATTATATTTTTACTGTTATTGTGGCATGCTTTATTTTATTTTTAGGCTTGCTACGGGTTCCGGATTCGAAAGAATTCCCGTTCCCTAGCACCGGTCATGACTCCTGTTTTGGGTCGTGACATGGATGCACTTGTGACATACTCGGAGGCAAAGCCAACTGATACGCAATAGTGCCAACTCTCTCCAGAATCTCAAACGGTCCGATATATCTTAGTGCTAATTTACCCTTCCTGCCAAATCTCATTACACCCTTCATCGGAGATACCTTCAGAAAAATAAAATCTCCAACCTGAAACTCCACATCTCTGCGCCTAGGATCTGCATAACTCTTCTGTCTACTAACTGCGGTCTTTAATCTGCGCTTGATCACGGTGACTTTCTCTGCAGCATCCTGAACCATCTCAGGTCCAGTCAAAGCTCTTTCACCAATCTCATCCCAACTCAGAGGGGATCTACACTTCCTTTCATACAAAGCCTCATATGGTGCCATGCCAATACTGCTATCGTAGCTGTTATTATATGCAAACTCTACGAGTGGCAAATGATCATCCTAGCTACCTCCCAAATCCAGGACACACATCCTCAACTTATCTTCCAGTGTCTGGATCGTCCTCTCAGATTGACCATCTATCTGAGGATGAAAAGCAGTACTGAAGTCTAACCTAGTGCCCATCGCTTCCTACAACTTCTGTCAAAAATGAGAAGTAAACACGGAACCTCTATCTGACACAATGGACACAGGTACTCCATGAAGGCATATGATGTGCTTCACATATAATTTTGCCAATCTAGCTACAAAATAAGTGGCTTTCACAGGTAAGAAATGTGCAGACTTCGTCAATCTATCTACAATCACCCAGATGGAATCGTATCCATCCTTAGAATGAGGTAAACCTACCACAAAATCCATAGCTATCCTTTCCCACTTCCACTCGGGAATAGGAAGAGGCTGAAGCTTCCCATAAGGCTTCTGATGTTCAGCTTTCACTTACTGACGCGTCAGACACTTAGCAACATAATCAGCGACATCCTTTTTCAATCCATCCCACCAATATAAGTCTCTAATACTGTGGTACATCTTAGTGACACCTGGATGTACGCTATAAGCTGTAGAATGTGCTTCCTCTAGGATCTCTTCTCTCAAATCATCCATATCAGGAACACACAATCTACCACTGATCCACAACACACCATCATCATCAAGTGTGAAATCAGTGAACTTCCCTGCTCGAACATTCTTTGCAAGCTCTTTCAGAATAAGATCTCGGCTCTGAGCTGCTTTAATCCTATCTCTCAGTACATATCGCACCTTAAGTTGAGCTAGTAGTCCACCTGACCTACTGATCTTCATCATCAGACCTTGATCCACCAACAGATGCAACTCCTAGATCAACGGTCTCCTCTCAACATGGATGTGAGCAAGACTGCCTGAGGACTTTCTACTTAAGGCATCTGCTACCACATTAGCTTTACCCGGATGATATAAAATCTCACAATCATAATCTTTCAACAACTCCAACCATCTCCTCTGCCTCAAATTCAGATCTCTCTGCTGGAAAATGTACTTAAGGCTCTTGTGATCAGTAAATATCTCACAAGTCACCCTGTACAAATAATGTCTCCAAATCTTCAAAGCAAAGATCACTGCAGCCATTTCAAGGTCATGTGTGGGATAGTTCTGCTCATGCTTCTTCAACTGCCTTGAAGCATAGGCTATCACCCTTCCATTCTGCATCAGCACACAACCAAGGCCAATTCTAGAGGCATCACAATAAACTGTGAAATTATCCACACTATTAGGCAAAGCTAACACTGGGGTTGTGGTCAATTTCTCCTTCAACAACTGAAAACTGTTCTCACAAGCTTTTGACCAGACGAATTTGACATTCTTCTGAGTCAAGCGAGTCATAGGGGCTATAATTCTGGAAAAATCTTGCACAAACAGCCTATAATACCCGGCTAAACCCAGAAAACTTTGAATCTCAGTAACAGAAGTCGGTCTAGGCCATTTAAACACTGCTTCAATCTTCTGTGGATCAACCTGGATACCTTCTTTAGACACCACGTGTCCAAGAAAAGAAACACTCTCCATCTAGAAATCACACTTCGAGAATTTAGCATAAAGCTGATGATCTCTCAGTGTCTGTAGTACAATCCTCAAGTGTTATACATGCTCCTCCATACTCCTTGAATATACCAGTATATCATCGATGAAGACTACCACAAACTGATCCACATATGGTCTGAATACCCTATTCATCAGGTCCATAAAAGTTGTTGGTGCATTAGTCAAACCAAAAGACATCACCAGAAACTCATAATGACCATATCTAGTGCGGAATGCTGTCTTAGGGACATCGGCTTCACTAATCCACAGCTAATGATAACTCGACCTCAAGTCAATCTTAGAAAAGAACTGTGCACCTTGTAGCTGATCAAACAAGTCATCTATCCTCGGGAGAGGATACTTGTTCTTCACTGTCACCTTATTCAGCTCTCTGTAGTCAATGCACAGTCTCAGGGTAACATCCTTCTTCTTCACAAACAGGACTGGTGCACCCCAAGGAGAAACACTGGGTCTGATAAAACCCTTATCCAATAACTCTTGCAACTACTCCTTTAACTCTTTTAACTCTGCAGGAGCCATTCTGTAGGGTGGCATAGATATAGGAGTAGTACCTAGAACCACATCTATACATAATTCAATCTCTCTGTGAGGTGGTAAACCTGGCAACTCCTCAAGAAAAATATCAGGAAACTCACAGGCAACAGGAACATCTGTGAGTAACAACTTCTCCACTGAAGTATCCCTAACTAATGCTAAATATCCCTGACATCCTTTCCTCAACAACTTCCTAGCCGTAATAGCAGAAATAAGATTCTGAGGTGCTGAACTCCTATCACCCACAAACTTAAAATCTTCTTCATTAAGAATTCTGAAATTCACCTCTTTATTCCTGTAATCTACCACGGCATAGTGCTGAGATAACCAGTCCATACCTAAAATAACGTCAAACTCCATTACATCCAACAGAATCAAATCAGCGGGTAATTCTCTATCTCCCACGAGAACTGGACAACCAGAAAGAACAATATCGGTGTCCAAAGAATCACTTAGAGGAGTGGCAACAGACAAAGGAAAAGCCATCCTCGAAGCTTGCCAACAAGATTTGGAAGCAAAAATGGGAGAAACAAATGAATGCGTGGCACCCGGATCAAACAAAACCCATACATCCAGGTAACAGACAGAAACAATACCTGCCATGACTGCATTAGATGCCTGAGCATCCTGCTGACTAAGATGGAAGACTCTGGCCTGTCCACGACCTCCCTACTGACTGGTAGAAGCCTGGCCAACACCTCTGGCACCTCCTCTAATACCTCTACCACGACCCTGCTGTGGAACAAGTTAAGTGGAACTCTGATGCTAGGCTGGAGGCAACTGAAATGGCACGGGTACAACACTAGCAATCGACTGTTGTGGGAATCATGGAATCTGCGACTGCTGATACCCGGAGTAAGGACACGATCTGGTAAAATGCCCTGTCTGCCCGCATCTGAAGCATGTCAGTGGTGTCAGATAACACAGTCCCTGATGGACTCTATCGTAGGTCTGGCAAACACTGGCAGCTGATCCAGAACTACAACCACTGCTGCTACTCGAAGCACCTGACCCAAATTTGAACGGTCTATGCTGACCTCACGGCCATGTCTACTACTCCGATGCACTCGCTGCTGTTGCCTCTGACTCTGCTGAGTCGGACCTCGCTGCTGACTACTCGATCCAGCATGAAAACTTGAATATGGTGTAGTCTGCAATCCACTCGACTGAACTCCCAGCTGGTAATAATCAGGCATCGCTCCCTGCCTAACTAGCCTCAGCTCAATCTCCTTGGCTAACTTAATGACAGATTCTAGAGTAAGGCCTGCTGTAGGCATACCAGCAAACGCTGAACCCAATCCGATGACATATGTAGTGACTACGAAATACTGGTCTCGCATCAGGTCCTCTGCATATCTACCTAGCCGAAGAAACTCTCGGGTGTACTCCTCTACAGATCAATCTCCACGAGAAATGCTGGTCAACCGGAGATGATAGCTCATACGGAGAGGCTCTGGACAGAATCTCCTCATAAATCACTCTCGGAACTGAGCCCAGGTCATCGTCATCATATAAGGCTGGATCATCTGAATAAACCAATCTAGGGCTAGTCCCTCGATAGACAACTTGACGATCATGATCCGCTGATACTCGGTGTGAGCAGTTCGAGTCCGAGTCTCGATCGCGTGCAGAAAGTCTAACGGATCAGAAGTCCCATCAAACACAATCCTATCAACTCAGGCATAGAACAAAGCTGCCTCAGGGTCAGACATACCCTGCTGATAGGCAGGCTAAACAACTGGAGGCACAGGAACATCAAACTCAGGCTCAACAGGCTCCTTGTCCTATAACTCTCTCTGCCTACGGTGACCTGCCGCTCCTCAAGGTCTACCTCTGCCACGACCTCTACGTCTAACTGGCTGCTCAGGAGGTAAAACCTCATCCTGAAAAGACTCATCATCCTCGGCCTCAACGACCAGTGGAGCGACACGCGCTCGCCTCCACATTCTAAAAACACAACAGAATGATTCAGACAAAATAGACAACGGAGGAATAATGCAAAAAACTAAAGCAAGGAATACTTATCAAGACGTACTCGAACCTAATTCACTGCAGTAGTTACTAAAAGAAAACACAATTATGAAAACTAGGGCCACGACTCACACAACTAAGCCCTGACACAAAATTTCGCTCTAATACCAACTTTGTCACGACCCAAAATAGGGGCCATGACCGGCGCTAGGGAACGGGAATTCTTTCGAATTCGGAACCTGTAGCAAGCCTAAAAAAAATAAAATAAACATGCAATAATAACAACAACTCTTAATGCAGTGAAAATAAAATCATAAATGTCAAAATAATAATTCCGTCAAACGAAATTAAATCGAATTCTCATGTCATATATAAATAAATCCTTTAATACACGTTTTAGTTCAAATTCTTAAAATACATATCTCATATAAACACAATACACCACATCTCCGAAACAACCATAACTACTGCAGTGTCTAGATCATAAAATAAAACTCAACACTCAGATAAGCAGTTTACACAAAGAAGCTGAGGCGGAAGAAATCCGGCGTACAGGCCTGCTACTGAGGTCTGAGGAAGATGACTCTCCTGAAAAATGGTCAACATAGGGGAGTCAGACCTCACGGAGTGAATTACTATAATATATATACATGCATACTAAATGACAATGCATACAGTCAACAATATATATCTAATATGTATGTATACAGGAAAATACATACAGATGCAATAAAATCATTTTATATATTTTTATTGAAAATCACTGTTTATGAAGGATCAAATAGAATCCTAGAAAAATCGCAACCTCAAAACAATGTTAGACAACACTCTAGCCATACAGGCTCACTTATTCCAATATATGTTCACTTGATCCATTTGGACAGTAGACTGGCCCCGAGACACTAAGTCAATCGAGCTCCAGCAGTCTGACTGTCAGTGTGATTGGCCCCAAGACACTTGGTCAACCGAGCTCCAGCAATCACACTCCCAAATCACATCACACATCAGATAAATCAATTCCAATTAATATCCTCAAACTGGTTAGTAATATAGCCTAAATGCTATAGGCATACTGGTACGTACTCGGTCCTAGTGCTGCCCACTAGGTAGCACGTTCTATCGATATCCTTCATTTTAAATATAAATCATACATTCATAAAAGTAAATGATGCATGAATTTAAATATAAATAGCAACATAAACCATATATATACTAGAAATATACCAAAAGTAAACAAGGTGTATTTCAGGTATATATTCGTTAAATAAATTCATTTCATTTACAAACTAAACTAGAAATAAACCATGAATATATTTAAAAATATTTTAAGAATAATTTATTAATTAAACATGCATATCGTTTAAAATATACCAAAATATACCAAAAATATACCAAAACAAACCTAAGTAATTATTAAACCATGAATGCATATTTTATCAAAATAAAACATATATTTCTAAAATCATGCACCCTAGAGCACATATATATAAAATAATAACTCACACTTAATGCGCTCCTCGAGATGGGTCCGACGGGCCTGGTCCACTAGGCCTCACTCTCGGCGCAACTAAACAAACAATAAATAACAGACATCAGAAATAACCTAACAAAAAATCCTAGAAACTCGATCTAGAATATTAGACTCAGAATTAGAATTAGGGTTCAACCTGACATCACATTTTACAAGAATTCTACCGAAAATTCGGCAGAACCTCCCCTGTAAAATGGACATCTCTCTACTCAAAGAGTAGAGCCGACCCTGCAAAGAAACACACTTCAAAAAATAGGCATAACAACTCATCCACAACCCCTCGGTCGGACTCCAAACTACAGTCTACCGACCGGGGTCCACAATTCACAGAATAATATAAAAATACCAAAAATGCCCTTATATCACAGAAATACATTTTATAAGTAGAAATTACATAATTAGTCCTAAAACATAGTAAAAATGAATAAAAACTCATTTATTTAGAAAAATCGTATATTATATATATAGTTTGAAAATAATTCATGAAAAATAGTTTTAATTAATTAAAAATAATAAATAATTTGTAGAAATCATTTTTATACCTTAAATAACTATTAAAACCAATTTAATTACATTTTTAGTCAATTTAGGGTAAAATTACCAAAATACCCCTATATATATAAATATACTAAAATTACTCCAAAAATTCACCAAAAATAGTATAATTATCCAAAATTAATTTTCTCAACATATTTATCAATAATATCAATAATTAACTCGATTAACTAATTAATTTCAATTAAAAACACAATTAACCAAATTTTCCAAAAATTCCATAAACTAATTAAATTCAAAATAAATACATAGAAATTCATTAAAATTCCAAATAAATTTCTATAATTCATTTCAACACCTATATTTATCATAAAACACAATTTCATAATTTATTTAATTAATTTTTGAAAATTAATATTAAAATATTTAAAAATACCCAAAAATCAAAATAAATTCCAAAAATTCACACATGTAGATTAAGCTACTAGGATCAACATTTGTTAAGGGACTTTTCATGAATCAACAATAAAAATTCAAAAAAAAATTTGAAAACCTAATTCGGCCAAAATGGAAAAATTGAAAAATAAGGAAATCAAGAGAGTTTGAGCTCAAACCAAAGTTAGAATCAAGATTATCGTTGCTTGAGGAGTCCAAAGACACCGAAAACGTGAATTTTGGTGGCCGGAGGAGGAAGAACCGTCGAAGCTTGGAGGTTTGGCCAAAAATGGCAGAAAATGAGCTAGCCGGGGCTGGGGAAGATGACCGGAGTGGTGAGGGATCGGAGGAAGACTGTGACACACAGGGGAGGCACACTAACGATCGGTGATCGGACGGCGAGGGTGAGGGAGATGGGTTTCGGGGAAGAGGAAGAAAACCAAAGGAAAAAGAAAAGAAAAAAAAAAGAAAAAGAAAAAAAAGAAAAAGAAAAAGAAAAAGAAAAAAGAAAAAAAAGAAAAAAAGAATTATATATATATATATATATATATATTATAATATAGTATATTAATAGAATACTTGGAAAAATTATCCACCATACACATAATTTAATATTTTAAAATTTAATACTAAATAAAAATAATTAAATATCAATAAAACTAAGAAATAAATAATAAAATATTAGGGTAATTAATTAAACCCTAGTTAAATAAACAAATACACAAATATGCTTTATTTAGTATTTTAGAAATATATATGAGTTCATGCAATTATGGAAATTCATTTAAAATAATTAAATATAAATAGTTTACGTATCAATTTCTCCGAAAATGTAAGTCCCGGGAAAATTTTACGTAAAGTACTTAAAAATAATATTAAAACAATTAAAATCAATTTTAATTAAACAACAACTCATGAAATATCAATATCATATATAAGAATTATTAACACTGCATATCCCGATGCAGTATAAAAATATTTAAAAACGCGAGATATTACACATTCTCTCCCGTTGCTCGATTTAAAACAGTGAGAACCATTTTGGCGTTAACTACACAATTACAATGGGTGGTACACCAATTTAATGTCAAATCTACCTTTTTAAATGGTGAGCTGCAAGAGGAGGTGTATGTTATTCAGCCTGAGGGATTTGTAGTTGAAGGTAAGGAAGAGAAGGTGTACAAGTTACGAAAAGCACTTTACAAACTTAAGCAAGCTCCACGTGCTTGGTATAGCAAAATAGATTTATATTTTCTGGAGAATGGATTTGACAGAAGTGAGAATGAGACTACACTTTACATTAAAAGGCAAGGTAATAATGATCTGCTCATAGTGTGCTTATATGTTGATGATATAATTTATATGGGTTCATCTCTCTCTCTTGTAGCTAAATTTAAATCTAACATGATAGCAAGATTTGAAATGACAGATTTGGGTCTGCTACATTATTTTCTTGGTCTTGAGATAAAGCAAGCAAAAGATGAAGTGTTTATCTCACAAAGAAAATATGCAGTAGATTTGTTGCAGAAGTTTAATATGATTAATTGCAAGATTGCAGCTACACCCATGAATATGAATGAAAAATTACAGCTAGAAGATGGTATTGGAAAATCCAATGCCAAAAATTTTAGAAGCTTAGTTAGAGGTTTAATTATTTGGCTCACACCCGACTAGATATTTCATTCTCTGTTGGCATGGTTTCTAGGTTCATGAATAGTCCTACAAAGCATCATTATGGAATTGCAAAGAGGATCTTAAGGTATGTGGCTGGAACTTTAGAATTCAAAATTTGGTATGCTCAAGTTCCAGAATTCAGGTTACTTGGTTTCAGTGACAGCGATTGGGCGGGTTCCCTGGATGATAAAAGGAGCAGTTCAAGAAATATTTTCAATCTTGATTTTGGAGCTTTCATATGGAGCTTAAAGAAATAAACTACAATAACACTGTCTTCCTCAGAAGCAAAATATATTGCTGTCACTTCCTTATCATGTCAAGCTATATGGTTAAAGAGACTTCTTGCTCATCTTCATCAAGCACAAAAATAGGCAACTGAAATTTTTTATGATAATAAAGCTACAATCTTAATGGCAAAAAATCTTGTGTTGCATGAAAGGACAAAGAACATTGACATTCGTTTCCATTTCATTCGTGAGCTTATGGCAAAGGAACTGATTGTCTTAAAGTCTTAAAGTTTTGCAATACTAAAGAACAAACAGCTGACATACTCATTAAATCTCTTCCATATCAGAAGTACATTCATTTAAGAGCAAAACTTGGAGTTTGCATTTTTGAATCAAGGGGAAGTGTTGACAGTTGATTCAAAAATGGCCAGCTAAACTTAGACTTGGTCTTTGAGACATCTTCCACAATCTGATAATGTTTACTTGATTTTCTATTATCTAATTATGTTTCCATGATTTTCTGTTTTTAGTTAATCAAATTAGTGCCAATAAATTCTAATTTCAATTGAGCATTTTTAGGATTTTCAGTTTGGTTATAAGCCTATATATAGGCTCTTTTATCAGTTCAATAAAGTATTAAGAAAACTTATCTTCTCTTTATAATTCATTACTATCAACAACAATTGTTAGTTCATCTTTTGTTGCTCTATTACTCTAATTTCCAACAAAGTCATCAATCAAGCTAAAGAAAGATAAGAAACAGAAATATGAAAAACAAATTTATGGTAACCATAAGAAGTTAGAGCAAAACTTAAAAACCAATTGAAGGTGATTCAAACTGTCAGCCCACATATACATTATAATTGGACTAAAATTGTAGCATGCACTTGGAGTAGAGGCTCAAACTAAGAGCAAATTGTGGAAAAATATCCATCCGAAAAGTAAATGTGCAAGTTTAACTAAAACAGCTTCGAGTTTTTCAGAAAAATATGAAGATTATCAATAATAAATTACCTTTTATAGTCCTTGAATTCAGCAAAATAAAAATGCAACTATGAATATAATCATAGGCTGTTATGATTTTGTTAGATGTCAATAGGATTACATTTCATGGCCTTTTTAGAATAAACAAACAAAAAGAAGTTCAATGCGAATAATCAGCAATTTAAAACAACAAAGTGAGAGAAGAAGTGCCACTTAAAACAAGTTCTGCATAAAGCCAAGTAACCTAACTTTATGTGCCACTCCTCTTTGGAAGTTATCTAACTGATATGATTAACTTTATAAATTCCATTATAATCTATTTTTTTTGTTTATTCTTTTAATTTGAAAGACTAACAATATCGATTTGAATTTTTATCTTTTCTTTCATTGATTTGTTTCCTTCACAATAAATATTTATTTTAACTTTTAAGTGGTTTTTATGGAGCAACAAAACTATTAATATATTTATAGTATTAGTTTTTACATTTAACTTTTCTTTTTACCCACTATATATATATATATATATATATATATCATTAAAATTTTTTAATAATGGTTATTATTAACTAGCATATATATATTAAAATTAAATAGTAACTTATATAAAATATATTACTTTTTATTAATATTATTAATATAAACTGAATTTTACGATTTGATTCAATTCTCAATTCATAAATTGGGAATTTCAATTCTCAATTTGACAACTATGATCAAACTTACAAAGAACAATGTATTTTCAAACCTTTAAACTTTTTAATTTTGTTATTTTGAGCCCTTAAATTTTAATTGTATATTATACTTTTATTTTTATACATATTGAGTTTTTTTCTCTCTCTAAACTTATATTAAGGAACCAATTTGCTAATTTTAAAATTTTATCATTTTAATTCAATTAAATACCATTTTAGAAATGTGCTATGCAATGTTCACCAAGGGTAGTTTAATTGATTAAAAATTGATTTTTATTTTTATTTGAATGTACTTAAAGGTAAAAATATTTCATTTCAAATTAATAAAAAATTATTAGCTTATATTTAATATTGAAGAATATATTAATAATAAATAAATATATTGAAAAATATAATCTTTGTTTGAAAAAAATTTAAAACATTAAAATTTGAAAAAAATATTAGTTTCTTAAAAAAATAATACTAAAAATAATTTATTTTTTTAGATATTTAACATAAATTAATAAGTGGTGAGTCAAAAGTGATTATTCAATTATTTTTACACTGCTTATATTTCATTGTAAATATAATTAGCACTATTATCGATAACGTTGATGCTTTTCATTATATAACGGTGGATATCCGTATTTAATTGTAATAGACTCGTAACGGTGGAGATCAAACGACGGATATTCAATATCTAAGAGTGTGGAAGTAGGTTGCAAATTCAAATTTTAAAATTTGCAGGAAAAACTTATATTGTGTTGGAGGCTCAGTGTTTTAGTTAGTATTTATTTACATTTTGTCAAATCTCTTAAAATATGCTAAATATTAGAGAATATATAATATATTTGTAATATTAATTTTTAAAAGTCAATATATTTTTGCCAAATTTTAATATATTTAAAAATATGTTTAATAACAATTATGAACTTGACACCATATTTAATTATATTACTAAATATTTTGTTACCTATTAAGAACAAAATAATAATTTTATTCATTTAAAATACAAATATTTTATCTTCAAATAAATAATAAAATATTAGATCTTAATTAATTTAATTATTATTTAAACATTAATATGAATATAACATATTTTAAAATTATTACTTAAATGAATTAGAATGACAGAAAAAAATTTTTAGCAACTTGATCTCTTAAAGTAACTTTTGAAGAAAAAATATTTAAAAAAATTAATGTGTATAAAAAATAAAAGTATAAGAACACAATACAATTTAAATTTAAGAATTTGAGGTTAAATTTTAGGTTTAATCCATATTTTGTTCCTTACACTTTTATTTTTTTAGATTTTTTTATATTTTTATTTTTATACATTGAGTTTCTATATTTTTATTTTACCATACATTGGGCTGTTAATTTAATTTATGTCCACCTTTATTTTGCCATACATTGGATTCTTAATTTAAAAAATTTAATGTATGGCAAAATAAGAGTATAGGGACTCAACGTCTTGGAAAATAAAAGTGGATGGTGACTAAATTAAAGACCCAATGTATGATAAAATAAAAGTATAAGGACTCAATGTATAATAAAATAAAAGTATAGAAACTTAATATATAGAAATAAAAAATTCAAATAAAAATGCAGGGAGCAAACTATGAATTATGCCTAAAATTTTAAAGTATATGTATTGATGAATTTGTCAACTTATGATTTTTTGTTGTTAATTTTATCATTTTCTGCTATATATATATATATATATATATATATATATATATTTAATTATAACTATTAATTAATAAAATCTAATCTAAATATTTTTTTTAAAATTCTGTTAAATTACCCATATTCATATTATACCATCGAAATATAAATTACTGGATGATTACTAATTTTAAATGCTAATAAATATCTAAAATCATAGTTTATTTGATAAGCAGGTTATCACAGGTGAATTCAATAATAGAAGCTTAATAAATCTTTCACCCATTGGAAAAAATTTGCAACCAATCATAAAAATAACCATTTAAATACGTTTTTCATTTTTTAAGTTATGGTCAAATATTTTATTTCATTTCGTCAGTTTGTCCTGTTCTAATGTTTTTTTATATATATATTTTTTCGTCGCAATATTTTTATTGACTTGACTTCATTTTTTAATTATTTTTTACTATTTAATTATTAATTTGACATATTACTATACTCAATAGATTTTGAGAATATTAAATTTATAATAACCCAAGTTTTTAAATATTTTTATATTGTATCGGAATATACAGTATTAATAATTTTTTAATATATATTTGATTATTTAATTATTTTATTAATAATTAATGTTATTTACGCTTATTTAAAGTTTTTTATGTAAAATTTTTTTTGAAACTCATTATTTTGGGAAATAATATTTTATTGTTTAATGTTATTTTTTTTTTTAAATTCTATGGTTTCATGCATGATCAATATTTTGTGTGTGTGTGTGTATATATATATATATATATAGAGAGAGAGAGAGAGAGAGAGAGAGAGAGAGAGAGAAGCATCTTAATCTCCTTCAACCTCCCGACGCCTATCCCTCCCCTCCCCCCATTCTGCAACTCCAATCACAAGCCATTGGTGTGCCTCCCGGAGTGCCGTTGTCCTCTCCAGCTGCTCCGCCACCTCCCATTGCCTTCTCCGGCGCCGTCTGCACCTGTAGAAGTCGGAATTGCCAAAAATCAACTCTCCTCCATTCATCAACTTTCCGGCCACTAAATTCAGTGATTCCAGTGCCGTTGAGCTCCTAGAACCCATAGAAGTTGTTTCTAAGCTTCTTGTAGCTTGAAATTTCGATTTGGTAAGGATTTGAGCTTGATTTCATTTTCAGCCCTTTTTGTTTCTTGATTTTTTTTAATTTTGATCTTTAGGATTCAAACTTAATTCCTTCACAAAAGTTGATTCTACTATCTCAATCTACACTCTGAAATTTTTATGGAATTTTTGAAATTTATTTTGATTTTTGTGAATTTTTTATTATTTTCTAATTTTGGTAAATTAATTCAATAAATTGTGAAATTGTGATTTTTAGCATTTATGGTGGTTGAAAATAATTATAGAATTTAATTCATAATTTTTGTGTAATTAATATAATTTTATTTAGTTTATGTGAATTTTGGAAATTTAGGTTAAATATGTATATTGTTAAAATTAATTGGTTAATTGAGTATAAATGTTGATTTTATTAAATTATATGTTGATAAAATAATTTTAGAGTAATTATATAAATTTTAGTGAATTTTTGAGTAATTATAGTATATTATGTGAATTTTTATATATTAGGGGTATTTTGGTAATAATTTTAGTTGAATAATAAGTTTAATTGGTTTTAATAATTATTTGAAGAATAAAAATGATTTTTACAAATTATTTAATATTTTTAACTAATTAAAACTATTTTTCAAAAATTATTTTCAAATTATATATAATATCCTATTTTGTAAATAAATGAGTTTTTAGTAAATTTTTAATATGATTTTGGACTAATTGAATAATTTGGATTTATAAAATTAATTTCTATTAATATTGTTGTATTTATCATGAAATATCGGTTTTTAATAATATTATATTAATATTAGGGTTTTTAACTAAATATCGGTGAAATAGTTATTTTTAATGTTTAAATATGTAAATTGCTATATTTTGGTATATAAAGGGTATTTTTGGTATTTATGGAATTTTAATATATTTTGTGTATATCTTATGAATTGTGAACCTTGGTTGGTGGAAATTGTAGTTTGAGGTCCAACCGAGAGGTTTTGAGGATTCTATATTCGAAGTGTATTTTTCTTATAGGACCGACTCTACTTTTTAAGTAGAGAGATGTCCGTTTTACAGAAGAGGTTATGCCTAATTTTCAATAGAATTCTCGTAAAATGTGACATCAGGTCTGATTCTATATCTGTCTGCGTTTTGTAATTCTAGATCGAGCCTCTAGAAATTAAGTTAGATTCATTCTGATTTTTGTATTGTGATTGATTGTTTAGTTACACCGAGACCGAGGCCTATTGGATCAGGCCCATCGGATCTGTCTCGTGGAGCGCACAACTATGAGTTGTTATTTTATATATACGTGTATTTATGTTGCATGTTTTAAAAATATATGTTTTAATTACATGATTTATGCATAAATTGCTTTAGTAAATGATTAGTATATTTTAGGTATATTTTTAATCTATTTTCGGTATACTTTGAAATAAATGCATGTTTTATTCTTAATTTATACCTAAATATTTTTAAGTATATATATGGTTTATTTTTGGTTTATTTTATAATTGAACTGAATTTATCTGATATATATATACTCGAAATATACTTAGTTTATTTTAGGTATATTTCTAGTATATATATGGTTTATATTGCCATTTAGATTAATATTATGCATTATTTATTTTTCGAATGTACGATTTATTTTAATGAAAGATATCGATAGAACGTGTTTCTTAGTGGACAACACTAGGACCGAGTACGTACCTGTACGACGATAGAATTTAAGTTAAATTACTAACCTATTAGTGGATTATGACTTGATTGATTTGATTTGATTTGATTAATGTGAGATGTGAATTGAGAGTGTGATTGCTGGAGCTCGGTTGACCAAGTGTCTTAGGGCCAATCACACTGATAGCCAGACTGTTGGAGCTCAGTTGACTTAGTGTCTCGGAGCCAATCTACTGTCCAAATGGAATACGTGAATATATTTGGAATAAGTGAGCCTATATGATTAGAGTGTTGTCTATTATTATTTGATGTTGCGATCATTTAGGGTTCTATTTAATCCTTTATAAACTGATATTTTTCAGTATTATATATAAAGTGATTCCATCATCTGTGTGTATTTGTTTGTATATATGTTTATTATATATATTCTATTGAGACATTTAGTTATGCATGTATATATATTATGACAATTCACTCAGTGAGGTCTGACTCTCTTCTGTTTATACTTTTCAGGAAAGTTTTCATCATCAAACCTCAGCAGTAGACTTGTCTGTCGAATTTTTTCAGCTCCGGCCTTATTATGTAAACTGCTCACTTTAGTTTATTTTGTATTCTAGACACTGCAGTAGCGATTGTATTTTGATCTATCGTGAGCTGTATTTATATTTATGCATGTATGAGATTTAAATTTCAGAATGTTAAACTGAAAATTTGTACTGAAAGATTTTATTATATATAAGATGGAATTTATACTATTAAATGAGTTGAGGAATTATTATTTTTATACTTGTGATTTAATTTCTATTGCACAAATAATTTATTTATTATATTATATTACATGTTTTTATTTTTAAGACTTGCTACGAGTTCCAGATTAGAAAGAATTCCCGTTCTTTAGCGTCGGTCATTATTCCCTATTTTGGATCATGACAAAATTCATCTATTATTTATTTCTAATAATCTTTTAGGAATTACCATGTGTTCAATAAATTTGGATTAATATTAAAGAAATAAGCAACAAATTCTAATTTGATCATGCATTAAGCACTAAATAAATTATAATTAATATATTAAACGATGTACAGTCTGAGTTTGACTCAAATTCAACACAATGATGTTTGTTTTTTTTTTTTTTTTTTTTTTTTTTTAATATATTAAACTCTACTAAATTCGACTCAAGTTAATTATATTGATATATTAAATCACATACATTGTTTTTTTATTGGAAAAAGAGATGAAATTGAACTCTTAATAGACCATTAGACTACTTAATTTTTATCTTTTTCATGTTTTTTGAGACAAAATAAATGCAGCTTACACATAAAAGTGAATGCAGCTCCTAAAATAAAAAGGTGCATATAAATAAACATTATAATTTAGAGTCTCTTGTGAGTGTATAAATATGCATTTATAGAAATAAAATTAAAATCATTACATTATTTTTTACCTAATTATAGTTACGGATATATATGATAAGTATTAATACATAATTATAATTAAATAAAATTAATTTAATTATTTTTAATTATATATATATAAATATACATATGTATACCATAGAAAATATCTCCAATTTAATTAATTATAGCATTTCAAATTGTGTTTATAATATTTGTTATTTTATAATATTTATTTACGAGTCTTACCTAATTCCATTCATAGCTTCATCTTATTCCATCCATTTTATGATATTCTTATTCCATCCACCTTTCCATTAATGTGTTTATAATATTTGGCCATTTTATGTTCACAACATCTTACTTGTATGATTTTATCATTTTGTCATCATACATCAAGTTTTACTGAAGTGACACCTTAATTTGTATATAATTTGTTATGTAAATACGTATTTATACTGTTGGTTAATAGTGAATAAAATGATAAATTTATACAAATATAGACAATAAAAAGATAAATTCATATAAATACAAAAAATTGCAAAAATATTATTGTTTAATAATATTTGTTTACCAGCCTTACCTTTGCCTTCATAGCGCCATCTTATTCCATCCATTTTTTGATAGCGTCATCTTATTCCATCTCATAATTAGATTGTGATCAAATCTTACAAAAAAAAAAAAAAAAATTCCATCCATCTTTTTGTTTTTTTTTGGCCATGGTATTCCATCTATCTTTGTATTCATAGCAGACACAAAATCATTCATGATGTCTTTATAATATTTGTTTACAAGCCTTACCTCTCCATTCACAACTTCATCTTATTCCATGTCATTCATCATATGTTTATAATATTTGTTATTTTATACTTTTGTTTACCAGCCTTACCTTTCCATTCATAGATTCATGTTATTCCATGAGAATAACCATATTTTCCTATTACACTTTTATTATTTTATAAGTTCACTCTTTGCAGTTTTATTTTATCAGATATTGAGTTTTTATATTTTTATTTTAATATATATTAAAATTTTAATTTAAAATTAATATATTTTTAGACCCAATTTAAAATAAAAGTATAAAATGTGTGCAAATAAAATTATAGAAATTAAATCTAAAAAATAACAAAATTGCAAGGAAAAATATGGATTATTCCTATCCTATTCCATGCATTTTATGATAGCTTCACCTTATTTCCCCATCTTTCCATTCATAGCAGACAAAGCCATTCATAGCAGACAATGTCATTCATGGCAGACAAAGTCCAAAGAAGGTATAAAGTATATCAGGAGTCCACACCAATTAATTTGTGCGCAGGCGTAGTGTAGGAGCCATTTGAAAGACGTTTGGTTTCACCTAATGTCATATCAACAATTGAAAGTAAAATGATAGTTGAATGTAAATGATAGATATACGAGCTTTATTTTTATTGACTAATTATTTATACTTAATTTATATACACCATACATCTAATTATGAGATGTGTTCTAACAGTGTTAATAAGAATTTTATATATTTTATATTCTCTACAATTGGAAGGTGGAACTAATATATTAAAATTACTACAAAATTAATTAAATGAATAAATATTTAAATTATTAATTATAAGATTTGGTTTTCTTAAAATATAGCTTGACTCACAAGTATATTTTAAAATTTTTGGACTTTTAATTTTTTTGAAAGGATTTTATCATTTTAATTAGTTCTCAAATAATAATAATTAAAAAAAAAGGAAGCAACTTCCTCCAGAACCCGCACACCTTGCGGTCCTGGAAACTGCTTAGTATAAATACATGGCCCGACTGCCCAAAGAACTGCAAAGACAGAATAGCCAGTTATTTTGTTACCACCAAGTTTTGCCAAGAAAACCCAGCGTCTCCTCAAGCAAGTAAATGGATTTGCCTGTCCTTATTACATCCGGTCTCATTTTCAATGGCCTTACAATTGCCCTTACTTTGCTTGTGATCGTTGTACGAAATGGGGCCAAACTTGTCACAAGGCACAATTTGGTAAGTCGCATGATGTAACTCTAGAGATCAAGCAGAACTTTTTTCTTCCCACCCTGTTTTCTTTTTCTCCATCAGCGTAGGGGAACAATTAAGAGTATCATTATTAACTATCATGGAGTCAAATCCCCTCCAATAGCTTAAATGGAGTTAAATCCATATACATACAATTCTCGTAATGTTTAATTCAGTACTCCATATGCATATAAACAGACATTCGTATGTTTTCTTTACAGTCCCGGTGGCTTAGGTGGGACATAACTCTCTCAGTCATTACCATCGCAGTTGAGATTGCATCAGCAGCACTTGAGCAAACTGCTCCGCATAAGTTGAAAACTGCTGAGTATGGAGTGATGATGGCTGCTGTATCTCTTGTCTCATGCTTGGCAGACCTTGTTTACAAGAAGTATATGCAACACAGAAAGAGAAACAAATCTCATCTTCATTTCGACTGGGATTTTGCAGATTCTTTTGGCTTTTTATCCTCCATATTGACTCTCATCACTGCTTCCCTCCACTATCACTATCTGAGCAACGCCAAGCAACAGCCAATACAATTCTCTGTTCTGCCTCTTGCTTTCTCCATGTGCATCTTTTGCTCATGCGTTTTAAAGCGACCAGCTGAGCAGCTGACTTTTATTATGAGGTGTATGCATCTGGGTCCCATGAATCTGGATGTAGAGGTCGGAGGGCAACTGTATGGTGAAGATGGACCTACCCAATTCATTTGTTCAGTGTGCCAAATGGGACAGATGCATCTGCACGAAGCTTAATTAGGATTTAATACTGTAATATTAGTTTAAATAATGTCGATTTTGATTTCCCAAGATCTAATACTTGCTACTGTGTGTAATATCTAGTATAAATCATGCCGATTTTGATTTCCCAGCGGCTAGTTTAAATCCACTATCTCAAGATTGTCTTTAAAAAAAAAATTGCAAAATTCCAACAATATTTAGCTTGTAAAAGCAACAATATCATCTTTTATAGGCAACCAAAGGGAAAATTTTTTGACAATTTATTGAAACAGTTTACATAAAAACAGCAGTACAAACAAGGGTGCGAGAAAGAAGATATTCTTCGGTCTTCATTTCATGATCCGTTTCAGCACATCCACCAGACAGAGCATTACAACCGGCAAAAGAACTGCAAATAAAGACGTGATAACAACAGCATAGCCCTCTACCCTAGAATTTCTTATGTTGCTCACCTGATCTTTAATATCAGGCCACATCACATACGCAAGAAACGAATACCCAAAAATTACAATTAAATTTAGAGAAAGAGGACGGCTATTCTCTTTCTACTTGGCCTTGTCTCCTATCTTTGTCCTCCCGGTTATTACAGGAATTCTGAATCAAACAGTGAATTAGCACAAACAAATCCATCACAACTGAGTGTTAGTTTGCCGCAGATAGAGAGCAAAGCAATTTAGTAGGAGACAAAATAAAAAATAAAATAAAAACATAACAACACTTGCCTGATTAAAGTCGAGAAGACTTCTTCAAATTGGGAAAAAGTGGAAGAAACGAAGAAGTTATGCTAGTGTGGAGCTTTTGTTCGCGTTTAGAAAGGCGTTTTGTGCATAAAAAAAAAAAAGGGGGTTTGGGTCCAACGGCCTCATCAAATTGGGTTGGGCTGAATTCAATTATTTAAACTATAAATAGATCACACATGATTTAATCTCAATGGTTATATATTATGAACTTTTATTTATATTGTAATATAAACCAAGAGTAGCCACATGTGTGAATTAAAGTAAAATACTAACTTCATTTTTTTTTTTTTGTTAAGATTTGGTCACAATCCATCTGCAGCGCAAGTCCAGGTTAGCAACAAATGCCAACATGTTCGTCATGCCAAAAGCATTTCTGATATGAATAAGTAAGGGCAGTATGCAATTTGTATATGGCTTGCTTAATGTGTACCCTGGAGGATAAGAATTCTGTGCATGAAAATGGGAAAACAGAGAGAGATAAAGAAAAGAATACGTTGTGTGAAGTTTTATAGTTTGAAAGGTTCATCTCTAAGTGGATACTCATGGAGGTCAATTTCGTGGAACCATGAATTGATTTATTCTTCTTGAAACTGATCATTGGATTCAAGTTTTGTACTTAATATCCCAGAGCTTATATCTGTAAAAATCTGTTAATTGGTCCTTCGTGACATGAAATGATGCTGTTAATGTGGCTTATGCTTCCATGATCAAAACTTGTTAGACTTTGTATTGAACTGGTTGTGGTATTTGCAAGGATATTGATGCCTTGTGATCTATAGAATTCTTTTCCTCTTTCACTTCCATAATTTAATTATTGGTTCGTGGGAAAAAGAAAATAATAAACAAAAGAATTAACTAAAGAAATGAAGAAAAAAACCAAAATCTAGTTGAAAAAGAGGTGCCAAAGGATTCAATGTTTCAATAATTTATTCATTAAAAAATTATTTAATTATTTATTTTTTTAATTATAATAAATAAACTTTTACTTATATTTTTATTTTAGTTAAATAATATAAGTTCATTATTTAAATAATACAAATTTATAAGATAAAACATTTAAATTTATTATTTAAATAATATAAATTTATAAAATAAAATATATAAATTTATTATTTAAATAATACAAATTCATTGACTTTATCTGCTCGTTTATTGATCTTCATCTGCAATTTTATTAATTATCATCTGCATGTTCATTGACTTTTAAACCTGTAAAATCATTAATTTTATTTTGTAAGTTCATTTATTTTTATTTACATGTTCATTAATATTTTTCTTTTAATCTCATTAAGAATTAAAAAATATTTTTATTTAAAAAAATTATTTATTTTATTTTATTAATTATAGTGGTTGAATTTAATTTTTTATTCATAATTTTAGTTAAAATAAAATTTTTGTTCGTTAAAAAATTATTTAATTTTTTTATTAGCTTAGATGAATCCAGCTCTTGAGATGGAGAGGAAGGAGGAAGGACCATGAGTAGCATGAGTGTGAGCATGTACATGTCCTAAAACCTCATGATTATTATCCTTCTCTTCATCGACATTTACAGTTTGTTTATTCTTGTTGAAGTGCAGCCTCATATAAAACCCTATTTGCGCACAAGTCCACCGTTAATGTCCCAATCACAGGCATCATAGCAACAAAGCCTGTGAAAGGAAAATTCCGCCATAGATTTTGGTGAAGACATGGTGATGTTAAAAGCATGAAATGCTTTAGGCAAGTATGTGAACGAAACCGGTTGACAGAATAACACCAGCAGCAAATGCCTTGATCATGAAGAAGATATCATTTTCAGGACTTAGAGTTGGTATCTTCTTAGCCAATAATGGAAGACTAACACCTAGCAAAAAAAATTGAAGCTATGGAAGCTAATCTATATTTGAGTGCCTCACTTCTTCAACTTCTTATGTACTGACTTATTGCTTCTTTTACCCACAAAAAGCGCTAAAAAAAGGGAAAATTTCATGGCATGGCCCGGTCAATGCAAAAAATTTCCTTTGTAGCTGGCCTCTTTTTATTCTTTCAAATTTGTTTTCCATGCTTTCACTTATAGCATCATCTGGATACATTTTTTTTTAAACTTTTGACATATCTTCGGCATTTGCCTATTTTTTTTCCTTCTTTTTTTATTTATTTTTTATTTTTTCTATAATTTTTTTTACTTATTTATTATTCTTAAAGTTTATTGTATGTATTTATTTGATTTATATATTTTAAATAATTTAATTTTATATTTAAATAACAAATTTTTTATTTTGACAACTTACTATTATTTAGAATATAAAAATTACCTATAGTCTTTAATAATCATTTTTTTCATAATTATTTAGAATTTAGAAATTAAACTAAAAATTACCCATAGTATTCGATAATTTTTTTTCAATAGAAACAACAAAACAATTATGAAATATATCAATTTTTTTTTTTAATTATTGATACTAATAAAAGTACAAATTATATTTATGGTCTTAATTTTATTATTAATGATGAAAAAACTGAAAAAGCAACAAAAATCAACAACTGCAATTTTTTGTTGCTTTTGTTATTTCAGTTGTTGTTTTTCAATTGTTTTTTTGTTTGTCTTTGTTTATATTTATTGATTTTTGTTAAAAATAAAAAAACAATAAAAAATAATAAAAATTATGAGATATATAAAACAATATTATTTTTATCATTAATATTAATAAAAATAAAAACTTTATTTATGGCTTTAATTTTTTCATTAATAATGAAAAAATAATTTAAAAAATAATAAAAAAATCAACAAAAATAAACAACATTCAACAACTGACAATCAACAAAAATCAACAATATAAAATTTTGTTGATTGTTGTTGTTTTATTGTTTCAGTTATTGTTGTTTTTAATTTTTATTGTTGTTTCGGTTTGTTGAATTTTTTTATTTTTTCAGCTTTTTTATTTTTTATTTTTATTTTTGTTGATGTTAGAAATATATCATAAGGATTGTAAATTTGTTATATATTTATGATCAATAAGTATCAAATAATTTTTTTTTAAAAAGAAGTTGTTAGACATTTTAATAAACAAATTAAAATAAAAAAAAATCCTTATTCTTTAAGATAAAAAAAATCCTTATTCTTTAAGAAAAAAAATCCTAATTCTTTAAAAATATAAAAGGAGAAAATTTTGTTTATTTATTGTTATTATAACAATTAAAGATATTCATTACTTGGTTTAATAATAATTGAAGATGTTTATTTCATAATTATTCATTTGAAACGGTCTTAAGAGAATAAAATGAAGATGGTATCTTAGAAAAAAACATTGAACAAAAAAAGTTGAGAAAAAAAGATGAACTCATTAGAAAAAAATGTTGAGAAAAAAAAGATAAATATAGAACTATAAGAACAGAAAAAAATAGAAGAAGACAGTAAAAAAAATATTGAGAAAAAGTAAATGAAAATAATATCAAGCAAAAAAATTCTTGAAAAAAAAAGAAAACACATAAAATGTTGAAAAAAATAAAGTAAAAAAAATTGAAAAAATCAGTAAAAAGGGAAAAAATGTTGGAATAAAAAAGACAACACTAAAAATAAAAGTGGCAAGGAGAATGACCTATATTTGAAAGAATTAATTTTGTAAAAATATTTTGGAAAGTTTTTATAGTCAATGATTTTTTTGAAAGTTTTTTTATTATTTTTAGTACATTTATGTAAAGATCCAAAAAAAAAAGTCATGTTTACACGTGTAATGAATCCCTGGTCCATAATGCAATATGGACATGAGTTTATGATATAATTTGTCATTCAATCAATTACTTAGAAATATTTATTGTATGACCCCTCGAGGTTTGGCAAAGAATACAAGTTAGCTCCTAATATTAAAACATGAACTAATTAGCTAATATGATATAGTATATGAGAAAACCACTTTTAATGAAGTTAATTGTAGACACCCGGTCTGATTGGCCCATGAATCGGGCATGGACCATGAGTGCTTGGTTTAATCGGCCTACACCAAAACCCAATGATGAGAAAATTCGAATGTAAGTAAAACCCGAAATCTTCTTAAAAATGGACCTAAGAGCCTAAGCCAAAAAAAAAAAAAAAATCAATCAAAACTCTTTGGCCCAAAAGGCCCATACCTATAAGCCAAAGAGGCGATTGCCTCTTTGGCAGTTGGGTGAAGAGGTGTCGCCTCTTCACCAGGTCACTTGCTGCTGCATTAAATGAGGTTTATCAAAGACAACAAGTTGGTGGGCCCCCACTTGTCCTTGCTTTGCAATTACAACAAGAATAGTTGGTTTTTGGGGAAAAGTTATGGGCTAAAAAGGGGATGGTAATGATGAAGAGAGTAGGGATAGAGATTAAGTTAGGGAAATATAAAATGAAAAGAGAAGGATAGGCAGAAAAAAGGGGGGACAGAAAAAAAGAGAAAAGAAATCTTAGAGGTTCAGGGAGAGAGAAGAAAAGGGGGAGCTCTGAAACAAGAAAGAAGAGGTTCTGGAAAAAGGGAAGATTTTTGGGAAGATTAAGCTTGAAGGTCAATCCTTGAGAAGGAGAAGGTAGAAACCTTGCATTCTGGTGTGCAAAAAATCAAGTGCATCCTATCTCTGAGGGTTAACTATTTTGAGAAAAGTTCTTGTTTCATTGTAAGTTTTGTTCATTTATATTAGTTATTGCTTATCTGAAAACTAAGTTTATTGCCTGTGAGAGTCGTCTGCATTTGCTAGTCAAGCGATCGCTTCTGCGAAGAGGCGATCGCCACTTTAATAGGTCATTTTCTCTATTTTGCTATTACTAATATCACTATTCATAAGAAAAAAATTTTATGCTCAAAATTTTTTTCCTTTTAGCCATTGCACCAGAAGAGCATTATGAACATGTCCATATATTTTGTTTGCTCCCGTTTGGTGTGTTACACAAAATTTTACGTGATTTTAGTTCAATGTCATATTCCTACATGTTTTTTTTGCTATTTCAAAAATCACTATTCATGTAATTAGATTTTTGTGCTTCGAATTTGTTCATTTTTCAGCCACTTCACTAGAAGAATGATGAGAGTATTTCTGTATATTTTGTTAGTTAAACTTTAATATATTAGTCAATTTTTTTACGTGAATTTCGGTTGGATTTGCATGGTTTTGATATGTTTTATTATTATTTTTACCACTATTTCAATTAAGCCCATTTGAACCCATTTTTATGTAAAGAGGCGATCGCCTCTTTGCCATAAGGCGACGCCCCATGGCTAGAGGAAACCCCTCTCATGGGCGACACCTCTTCGTATCTTTTTTATTTATTTATTTTTATTTTGTTTTATGTGTTTTCATATTTCTATATTTTCAGTCTTTTTTTATATAATTATTTTATTATCTTGTTTAATTAAATATTTGTGTGCTTATTATTATTATTATTTTGGTTTATTTTCTGTTTATTCTATTCTGTTTTGTATGATAGAAACCATTGTAATCCCTTTTCCCATTTAATTCGAATGTATGATTGTAAATTATTACTTATTTTATTTTATTGTTTTATTTTTATTTTTATTTGTTGTTGTTGAATGTTGGGACTTAAAAGCATGAAATTGGATTAATGTGCAAACTTGGAAATAACTATAAAACTTGGAAAGTGGATGGAAGCAAGTGTAATTTTGAATGTAAATAAGGAAATAATTAAGTAATTAAAGGTAATAAAACACAAGAAACAAATGGAGGCCAACCGCAAGGTTGGGTGAGCATTCCAAAAGCCCATACCCAGTTTCTGAACCCGAGCTTTGATGACGGCTTATAGGAACCTCTATGGAATCCAGTTACTGTATAGTGTGTCTCGGCTTTTATCCAGGTGATGACTCCATCTCCGAATAGGCCCAAGACCTATTTCGTACTTCCAAGTGGGCCTCGAACCTACACAGCGTCGTGGTCGCCAAACATTTGGACACGTGCTAAACTCAACCTCCTACAGTGGCGACTCCACTGGGGATAGAGAAACTGATTCCAGTGTTTTGTGTTTTATCATCTTTAATTATTTTCTTATTTCTTCCTGCATTTATGCATTCACTACACATTTTTGCACACAATGAGCACTTTAGTCCTAAATTAACCAAGCAATAGTCAATACTTCGCTACCTACGTTTCACTCAAACCTGGTGGTGAAATATTTGATTGTTGTCACTCACGACCTATACTAATCCGCGTTGTTTGACACTTGAGTGGGGAGACATATATGGATGTATATCGTTGTGGGAGCCGAAACATTTTTACCTAAGACTCAGCTCATGTAGTGACCTAGCAACTTCCTTTAGGATATTCCAAAATGCATGTGTTTGATGCTATATAGTGGACCTTGGCATAAAATCTTGGCTCATTGTAAATGGACTATGTCAAGTGGGCCTTTCATGCCTTTATGACCCATTATGATGGATCTTGTTTTTATGCAAATGCCTACTACTTGTTTGTTCATTTTAAGAGTTATCTTGCATACGTCAGTTTCGTTATCCCCCGTTGATAATTAAAACCCAGGCCAAAAATCCTAGGATAAGATACTCGCCATTGAATACACGTGTGGGAGAAATAAGGGCTGAAGTTTGCACGTTTAAGCTTCACATTTTGGTTTTGTGTATTTGTTTGTTTGTTTGTTTCTTAAGTTTTCTTAAAATAAAATTGACTTTCATTTCGTGTATACATAATACTTATTTTAATTTTTAGACAAAATAAAAACAAATAAAATCTTGCATCTCATGCATGCATGACATTCATCGCAACTTTCAATAATGCATTTTTCTTAGCCATAAACCTCTTCTTATTTGGAAGCAGATCAAAGGAATTTGGCCCACTAATATCAAGGATCCAATCAAATAGTTAAGACCACTTGACAAAGAGAGTGAGATGGCAGGACCCTCTAATTTTGATGTTGAAGCTTTCAAGAAAGAACTATTGGAAAATATTAGGGATAAGATGCGACAAATGGTTGGGGACATGTTGTTGAGATTAGAGGAAAGATGCTCCCTAATGAAGATGATTCTAAAACCAGAACTGTTCTGGGTGAGCAATTGAAAGGAAAAACACTAGTGGATTTAGTTAAGATCGAATGGATGAAAGACCTGACAAAACAGATGAATCAACTGCAGACCGTGCTAAAGAACCACGGGCTCAATCCGAACTTTACTAATGTTGACTTGGATTTGGGTTTTAGAGAATCACTGCCCCTAAAATACAAATTCCCAAATATGAAGAAATACTTTAGCACTGATGACCCTCGTTTGCATTTGAAGCAATACGTCACCTATATGAAGGCCACTGGGTTGTCAGAAGCTCAGATTGTTAAACAATTTCCATTGTCCTTGGAAGGAGCTGTTGTTAAGTGGTACTACACTTTGGATGCGTATGTCCAACAAGACTGGAAGGAGCTATGTTCAGTCTTTGTCAAGCAATATGGGCTAAACTTTCAGTTTGAAGTTTCTCTTCACGAGCTATAAAATACAGTGCAAAAACCTAATGAGCCCTTCGTGAGCTTTTTAGATAGGTGGAGAGGAAAGTTAGCTCAGATTAAGCACAGACCTGCAGAGCCAGACCAGTTAATGATAGCCATAAAATCCTACATCCCTCCTTTGGTCAACAAGTTGAAAGACATAGGCATAAGGGACTTCAAAGAGTTGTATCATTTTGGAGTGCAAGTTGAAGCTGACTTGGATTTGGACACTCAAGGATAATTATTGGCAGTTGTAATGGTTTCGAACAATATTTTGCTGTAATATTTTCTTTTGTGCTAATGAATGTTTAATTATCTAATTTACATGGATATTAATTTGTTATAATTGTGCATGCAATCTTATGCTTGAATGAGAGAGAGATTTGAAAAAAAAAAGAAAAAAACATAAAATAAGAGGACTAAAATGTCAGAATTGACTTTCAAACTTTTCCTTCGGGCATATTTAACCTTAGTTTTCCCTAAAATGAATTCCTTATATTCTTTAAGAGAAAAAAAAAGAAAAAAAAAAGAAGAAAAAAGAAAAAAAAAAAGAAGAAAAAGAAAAGAAAAGAAAAGAAAACGAAAAAGAAAAGGAAGGAAAGTGTGGGGAAAGAAAAAAGAGATTTTTTTTTGTGCCTCCAACATTTGAAAAGTTAGTTTTGAATGACTCTTGGAAAGTCCTTATTCTTAAATTAAACTCCCACCAATTATGTGCTAAAAAATAAGTTAGTTAGAAAACCTGTAAAGGGCTAATCAATAATAAGTATAACGTGGCGTGACTGATTATAATAGAGGAGTAATCATGCGAAGATAGGCATGATTGACATAATGTTAGCACGTAAAGTGTTAGACATGGACTCATCAATTTTGCAGCAATCAACAACATCAGTAACATCAACATCCGATGACTAGTAGCGAGAGCACTCAGCAGCTAAAGTGACAACATGAACATCGAGCTTAACAAAAGTGATCGACCATCACCATGAATTTGCAACCACCCAGCTAGGTTCGAAAACTCCTAGAAAAGAAACGACCTAGGCAAAAAAGGGAAAATAAAAAGGAAAAAAAATGAAAGACCCAACTAGGTTCAAAAACTCTTAGAAAAGAAGTGACCTAGGCAAAAGCGGGAATATAAAATAAAATTGGTTGTGTTTTCATTTTGAGAAAAGACTTTAAAAGATCATAAGATTCTACTTGGTGGTGCGAAAGTGAGAGAGTCTAACAAGTCCTTGACTGGGGGGCAATTTTTGAGATGAGTTGAGCCTCATGAGTAATGGAGTTTTCAAACAGAGTCTCTTCCACACTAAGGGTCAAGCATAACTGTTATATGACAAAAAAGCATTCTAAGGAAGCAACTAAGCTGGGGGCATGAATCATTATCATCATCCCGATTTGATCGTGAGGGGGTCTTAATTCTGCTTCATTTGGATAAGCTGGTCTCAAAAGACTTAAATCTAGATTCTTTGATATGAAGAGGACCAGTTCTTGAAGATTAATCCTAAGTAGGAAGGGCATTTGGCTATTGATTGTTTTCTTGATTATTCATGCATACACAAAATTATTTCGTAAAAAATCATTTTCATATTTAATCCTTAGACGCATTCGAATAATGTATGTTTTCCATAAACATTGCACACACCACACGAGCATGTGTTGTCAAAACACTTTTGAGAGCTTCTGAATATCATAGCCATGCATCCATCAGTATTGAATCTTTTGGACGCGTTTTAAAGTGGGCTAGCTCTGATGTATAGGGTGTAATACTACTATGTTAGTTGATTTTTGCCTAAACGCCTGTGAGGCTACTTGGCTTATTTTATTTGTTTAGCCTGATGCCCCAGAGGCTACATGGCTTGTTTTGGTTGATTTCGCCTGATGCCAGTACTGCTATATCGCTTGTTGTGATTTTCATCTGCCTGACACCTCAAAGGTTATATGGTACTTTCTGTTTGATCTTATTTGATGCATGTTTTTTTATCTATTTGTTGATCTTACCTGATGCCCCAGAGGCTATATGATATTCATTGTCATTTTTTCCTAATGCCTATGTGGCTATATGGCTTTTCTCGTGTGTTCTCGTCCGATGCTTGCATGGCTATATGGCTTCCATTGTTGTTCTTTTCTCTTATCCTATTTGCTGATCGAAGTATCAATGTTCACAAGCATTCATTTCCCAATTCGGTTGGCTCGTAGCCGGGGGTGAGCTGTGGACTTTCTTTGATTGAAGTATCAAGATTGAGGAACTGCCTCTCGGGCCAGGAAAACCCAAGGATGACGACATGAGCTTCCTGTTGTTGTTAAAGAACTGCCTCTCAGGCTAGGAAAACCTGAGGATGACGGCATGAGCTTCCTGTTGTTGTTAAGGAACTACCTCTCGGGCTAAGAAAACCTGAGGATGACGACGTGAGCTTCCTGTTGTTGTTAAGGAACTGCCTCTCAGGCCAGGGAAACCCGAGGATGACGGTGTGAGCTTCTTATTGTTGTTAAGGAACTACCTCTTTAGCCAGGAAAACCTGAGGATGACGGTGTAAGCTTCCTATTGTTGTTAAAGGATTGCCTTTTAGGCCAGGAAAACCCAAGGATTGTGTCTCGCGAGAAGGGCTGTTCGGGTTTGAATCCCAGAAGCTCGTGATCAAAAGAAGGGCTATTTAGGTTTGAATCCCCAAAGCTCAAAGACAGGGCTAATCGGGTTTGAATCCTTGAAGCTCAAAGACAGGGCTATTCGGGTTTAAATCCCTGAAGCTTAAAGATAAGGGTTGTTCAGGTTTGAATCCCTGAAGCTCAAGAAAGGGTTGTTCGGGTTTGAATCCCTGAAGCTCGAAGACCAAGGTGATTGTTCGAATAGTATCCTTGAAGTCAACAATGAACAACAACTGGGCCAGGAAAACCCGAAAGTCTGTATCCCTGGAGAAGTGGTAATCGGACCAGAAAAATCTAAGAATCACATCCCCAATGGTGATCGAGCCAGGAAAACTTAAGAACCGAAGTCAAGGTTAAGTGATGATCGGGCTAGAAAAACCCGAGAGTCAAGTTTCAGTGTGATGATGATCGGGCCAGGAAAACCTGAGAATCATGTTTCAATGTGATGATGATCAGGCTAGGAAAACCCGAGAATCATGTTTTGGTATGGTGATGATTGGGCCAGGAAAATGCAAGAATCATGTTTCATGTGTAATGATGATCGGGCCAAGAGAACCCGAGAATCATGTTTCAGGTGTGGTGATAATCGGGCCAGGAAAACCTAAGAATCATGTTTCAGCTGACTGATGGTTAGGCCAGGAAAACCCATAAGTCTATGTCCCCAGTGAAACAGTAATCGAGCTAGGAAAACTCGAGGTTAATCATCTTCAAATAATTTATCAAATATTAATGAGTGGCTCATCGGGACAGGAAAATCCGAGGATCACGGTCACGTTTCAGAATTGAAGGATTCATCTCTCGGGTGAAACCTGAGAGTCAGGTGTGTTGCTCATCTTATTATTTATTTTTTGTTATGCATGTGATTTTTCAAAAAATGGTCATTGCATGCATTTGATTTTTTAAAAAATCAGGGGGCAAACTGTAGACACCGAGTCCGATCGGCCCATGAATCTGGGGTAAACTATGAGTGCTCAGTTTGATCGGTCCACACTAAAGCCCGATGATGAGAAAACTCGAAACTCAAATGCAAGTGAAGCCTGAAATCTTCTTAAAAATAGACCTAAGAGCCTAAGCCAAAAAAAAAAAAATCAATCAAAACTCTTTGGCCCAAAAGGCCCATACCTATAAGCCAAAAAGGCGATCACCTCTTTGGCAATTGGGTGAAGAGGTGTCACCTCTTCAGAGAGGTGATTACTTCTTCACTAGGCCACTTGCTGCTGCATTAAATGAGGTTTATCAAGGACAACAAGTTGGTGGGCCCCCACCTGTTCTTGTTCTGCAATTACAGTAAGAATAGTTGGTTTTTGGGGAAAATTTATGGGCTAAAAAGGGGATGGTAATGATGAAGAGAGTAGGGGTAGGGATTAAGTTGGGGAAATATAAATGAAAAGAGAAGGACAAACAGAAAAAAAAGGGGGATAGAAAAAAAGAGAAAAAAAATCTTAGAGGTTCAAGGAGAGAGAAGAAAAGGGGGAGCTTTGAAACAAGAAAAAAGAGGTTCTGGAAAAAGGGAAGATTTTTTGGAAGATTAAGCTTGAAGGTCAATCCTTGAGAAGGAGAAGGTGAAAACCTTGCATTCGGGTGTGCAAAAAATCAAGTCCATCCTATCTCTGAGGGTTAACTATTTTGAGAAAAGTTCTTGTTTCATTGTAAGTTTTGTTAATTTATATTAGTTATTTCTTATCTGAAAACTAAGTTTATTGCCTATGAGAGTCGTCTGAATTTGCTGGTCAGGCGATCGCCTCTTCGATCATTTTTGTGAAAACAGGTCATTTTCTCTATTTTGCTATTACCAATATCACTATTCATAAGAAAAAAATTTTGTGCTCAAATTTTTTTTTCCTTTCAGCCATTGCATTAGAAGAGCGTCATGAACATGTCCATGTATTTTGTTTGCTCCCGTTTGGTGTGTTACTCAAAATTTTACGTGATTTTAGTTCAATATCATATTTCTACATGTTTTTTTGCTATTTCAAAAATCACTATTCATGTAATTAGATTTGTGTACTCCAAATTTGTTCATTTTCAGCCACTTCATTAGAAGAATGACGGGAGTATTTCTGTATATTTTGTTAGTTAAAATTTATTATATTAATCAAATTTTTACATGAAATTCAGTTGAATTTGCATGGTTTTGACATATTTTATTATTATTTTTATCACCATTTCAATTAAGCCCATTTGAGCCCATTTTTATGCAAATAGGCAATTGCCTCTTTGCCATAAGGAGACGCCCCATGGCTAGAGGCGACCCCTCTCAGGCGTCGCCGTATTTTTTTTTTAACTTATTTATTTATTTTTATTTTGTTTTATGTGTTTTCATATTTCTATATTTTTAGTCTTTTTTTATATAATTATTTTATTATCTTGTTTAATTAAATATTTGTGTGCTTATTATTATTATTTTTTTTATTTTCGGTTTATTTTGGTTTATTCTATTCTATTTTGTATGATAAAAAGCATTATAATCCCTAATCCCTTTTCCTATTTAATTCAAATGTATGGTTGTAAATTATTACTTATTTTATTTTTTATTTTTATTTTTATTTTTATTTATTGTTGTTTAATGTTGGGACTTAAAAGCATGAAATTTGATTAATGTGCAAACTTGGACTTAACTATAAAACTTGGAAAGTGGATAGAAGAAAATGCAATTTTGAATGTAAATAAGGAAATAATTAAATAATTAAAGGTAATAAAACACAAGATACAAACGGAGGCCAACCGTAAGGTTGGGTGAGCATTCCAAAAGCCCATACCTAGTTTCTGAATCCGATCTTTGATGACGACTTCTGGGAACCTCTGTAGAATCCAGTTGTTGTATAGTGTATCTTGGCTTTTATCCGGGTGACGACTCCATCTCCGAATAGGCCCAAGACCTATTTCGTACTTCCAAGTGGGCCTCGAGCCCACACAATGTCGTGGTCGCCAAACACTTAGGCGTGCGCTAAACCTCACCACCTACATTAATTTTTCTGAATAATAATTTAAAATTTTAATTTTAAATGCATTAAGCTCATATGGGATTTCTTTACTGTATGCATTTAAAAATAAAAAAACTTAATAAAATTATATGCTCTTTTAGTAAAATAAAAAATAATATTAAATAAAATATCATGTAGTAAGTTGCATGGTCCAATTATGTACAACACTAATGGAAAAAGTCAGAATTATATTTGTCTCTAAACTTAAAGTAAAGTAGAATACAATACAATTTAATTAGATTGCATTCAACATATTGTCAACCATTTTCCATTAGAAAGTGTTGTTACAATACAAAGCTTTCTTATATAATTTGGTAGGAGATGAAGCAATATCACACCATTCAATATTATCACCTACAGGATAATCAACCTTTACATAATCATGTTCAATGATGCAAGAAGCTCCTCTGATCCCTTCTAACTCTATCGCCACTGTCTCCATGGTGGGTCTTTTTCTCCCATTCAAATTCAAGCATCTTTTTACAACCTCAGCAGTTGCAATAATCTCTTCTTTTACACCATCTTTAAGAACTAAAACATCAAGAATGTCAAACAAACGATTCTCCTCCATTGAAAGCAGAAAATGTATTATTGGATTTAAAGAAGAGAGAAAAAATAAAAAACACAGTAGTTTTAACACAAATAAAAAAATTTAGAATCTAAAACACAAAAGCAGAAATGTTTTTTCTTATTTTTCTTCATTTTCAGCATACACTCTTTTTTTCTTAGACTCTCTATAGGACCTACATTTTTATTCTTCACAAATGCATATACAGAGTTACAAAAGCAAGAGACTAACTACTACTACTATAGAATTTTTCCTCATTATGAGCTGATTTTCATCTCCACCACATTATAATTTTTCTAGAATTTTCAATTGCATCAAAAGGGTCACATTCTAACACTCCTCTTTGACACTTTTGCTGGAAATCAACTAAATTCAGCAACATTTTCTTCCCATCATCTTCAAATTTTTTTATTTTTTATTTTATCAAACTTTACTTTTGTGTGGCCTTTCATCATAAAGAAACTTCTCCTTCATGTTAAGTCTCCTTCAAAAATCTAATTTTTTTTCATGGTACTGGTCTTCTTGGAGATACTATCTCCAATCTTCACATCATCTTAGAGAAGACTCTTCTCCATTTTTTTTCCTTTTGGAGAAATTGTTCTCCATTAGGTCTGAAATCATTCTTGCACTTTGTAGACTTATTAAGGTTAAAAATTTTTAGGAGTTTAAAGACATACTTAGGTCCAAACTTAATTGGGTTTGAAATTTTTATTGTAGTTTAAGGACATGTACGTTCAAATTTTAGTTTTGAAATCTCGATTAGTGTGAGGACTTTATCGGGTCCATAAAATCTAGGTTTTGAAAGATTTTAGTTTTCTAGAACTTAATCCATCAAAAGTGTTTTTTTTTTGAGAAAACAAGGCACAATTGAAATATGGTTTAAAAACATTCTTTCAGCAAGTTTTCGATTTTTAAACTTATTGGTCCCATCAAACGTTTTTTTTCTTTAAGAAATCATGAATTCAAAAACTTCAATGCAAAGACATGAAACTATCAAACACAAAATTGAAATCATAAGCTTCACCTTGAATCAAAATCATGAAAATCTGAAACTAAAATTTTAAATAAATTAGGCAGTAGCGTTTCAACATTTCAAAAACATGATTTTTGATATAAACAGGCCCCTCAAAGATCATTAGAGCTCTGATACCATTTATTAGATTTAGAGAAGAGAGAAAAAAAATAAAAAACAGAGTAGTTTCAACACAAAGAAAAATTCAAAATCTGAAACACAAAAGCAAATATTTTTCTTTTTTTTTCCTTCATTTTCATCATACATGCACTTTTTTTCTCAAGACGCTCTACATGACCTACATTTTCATTCTTCACATATGTATTTATAAAGTTACAAAAGCAAGAGACTAACGACTACTACAACTACTACAATAGTTTTTTTCCTCATTATGAGCTGATTTTCAGCTCCATTACCAGATGTTATAATTTTTCTAGAATTTTCAATTATAGCAAAAGGGTCATATTCTAACATATATAACTAAACTCCTTTGTTTAATAGACCGCAATGTACAAATGCATTTTTAACATGTTAAAAGCTCTACAAGAATAACCCCATAACTATAAATATCACTTTTCTCAGTAAGCTGGTTCAATTGAAAGTACTCATGATCCAGGTACGTACACAATAGTACCTTGTACTCAAGTGGTCAGATGTGTTTGCTCAATAGAAATTGATCTTGAAGAGCCAAAATCTGCCACTTCTGCTCTATATTTTTCATATAAAAGTGTGTTGAAAGAGTTGATATCTCGATAATAAATAGGTATAGAAGCTACTAAATGCAAAGAAGACAAGGCACTTGCAACTTCTGTGGCAATCCGGAGAAGCACTTCCCAACTAATTGGGAACTCTTTGTTTGGATTATATATATTGTGAAGAATACATCACCAATTGTACACCCTTCTCTACATCTTTTTACAAGATTATTACTTTAGTTAACAAATAATGGGTAGGCTAGAATAAGTTAGAGATGTGTAGAGTATTCTAATATATTGTAGTAGTGTTTAAAAAATTGTGTGGAGTGTTCTAAAATGTTGTAATAGTATGTATAGAGTTCAAGAAGATAGGAGAAGATAAGACTCCTTTGTGGAGGTGAAAGTAAGGAGGTGGGAATAGTATCCAATCCTCACCTATAAATACTTCCATGCTCATTTGCAATTGTGTCACACCTCAACTCCCATAGTCCAAGATAGACATTTAAAACCAACTTTTTTTTAGCAAACCATTTATTTTAGACTAAATATGTTATATATATATATATATTTATTTATTTATTTATAGAGTATAGAACTTTTAAAATTAATGTCAGTTTATGGATAATGGTAAATGTATAAAACATCATTTAAGTAATATATAACACATTTACAGTAGTTGCTTTACATATACTTAGCCACCACTATTAGACTTTAAAATTTATTCTTTTACAACACTTATATAAACAAGATTAGGAAAGAAAAGTATAAGGCTACTCGGACAAGAATGTTGGCCAACCTTACTTGAACTTCTATACACACACTCACTCAGCTTAGGCCACCCACTAAGAAGCCCTGCTATCTAGAAAAGTTAAAAAAAATAGAGTAAAATGAGTACAAAAATACTCAGTGAGTAGATATTTCAAGTAGAAAGTAATTTAGTTAAACCAAATATAATAAACTTCTCAAATCAGAATACTAGAGTATTTAAAATCAATTAATAATTCACTTAAAATAACAAAGCCATTCTTGCTTTCAAACCTATACAAAATTTAGCCAAATCAAATACATGCTTTTGAAAATATCAATATAGCCTTTCATATGTATTAACCATCCCTAAACAAGCATCATAACCTGGCAATAACATACAGTCCATCATAAATTCATTCTTTAGGTGCACTTGAAGGCTCACCCTTCAACTACATTAGCATGGAATGACCCTTCTCCCTTCACCATCCTACAATCAAGTGCTCTAGTATTTATTGCGTAATAATAACCAACACAATCTCAAATGTGCATATATCACCTCAGCACATTTACACAATTCATAGAGGGTGGTAATACTTAAATCCAAATGCCATTTTCATAAAATAATCAATCAAAACAAAATTATCACATTTATAGTTTAATAAGCATTTAAAATCAAACAATCTTCATCATATTTCAAAGAAGTGAAATCAGCTTGAGCATAAACTCATTTATAACACCAAGTAACTAAAACAATCATATTAGGTTACAAAACAAAGAATATCATAGTAATGCCTTTAACTTGCAAACTTGAAAAAATTAAAGTTTCAATGCTTGAAACTTAAACAAGTAATTTAAGTATTAACAAGCTAATTTAAAAAAACTCAAATATACCAATTTAATTAAATGAAACAACACAAAAAAATCTCATTTTATTGCTGATATAAAAGATTTGAAGGGCTTGAATAGTTACTCACCAAAATAGCCCCTAAACACACACAACCTTCTTAACCGGTACCATCTTTGCCTTTTCCAACACCTAAATCATGAAAATTTATCTATAAACCATTAATATAATAGCTCTATATACTGCCCTAATTACACAACCTCCAAATGATATGAAAATCATGTAATTCAACTCAACTTTACAAACTAGCTCCATTTATTCTAAAAGTGCTATTTTCATACCTAACTTTGAAAACTTGCTGGGACTTATGGAGAAGCAATTTTGAGCTAAAATTTCAAAAAAAAATAATTTTATATGTCTAGTAGTTGCCATAAAAATTTCACTTCAATTAGATAACCACATAAAAATGTTATAGAGGCTCAATTAAAATAAGCTCAACTACTCTAACAGATTGAGTAATAAAATGTTTCCTATTATTAGACTAACTTAGAGGTTGAATCAGTTCGAGATCAAAGAGACAAAATTTTATATAACTTTTTAAAGTTTCCAAATCATTAAAGAAATTTAATTTGGAGGTTCTTAGCTCAAGATATGATTAAAACACAGAGACTGAAAATCAAACACTTAAAACTCAAAATCTGTATCTTATGAACCCTAGCTTAAATCAACTACAAACCTTAAAATACTTACCAAATAAGTCACTAGAGCCTTTAAAGATGATTATTTGATATGCTTATTATTTATGTATCTTAGAGTTAAATTGTAATAAATTTTAAATAAGGAATTAATTAATTTAAGTAATTTTTTTAGGTTTAATTAGGAGATTTTTATGAATTAGTATTTAATTAGGATTATTATTATTTATTGTATATTTGGGAAGTTTTATTTAAGTTTTAATTAGTTTTTATGTTTTATGTCTAGTGTGGGTCCCATAATATAAAAGGTGTTGATGTGTTTTTACATAGCATGGCATGCATATGCCATATGATGAAGAAACAAATGAGGCAAGCCATGTCCAAGTCGTGCGTGAGCCATGAAGAAGCCAACTGCATTTGAGTATAAACGTAGCAATGTCACGACATGCACATGCCATGTGAGTGAAGATTTTTGACCCAGAATGATGCACGACTAATAAGCTTGCCCGTGTTGGAAGCCCTGCTATATGCTAAGTAAATTCATAGATTTATTTGAATGAAGCACGACCGTGCTTTTAAACCATGTCATGAAGGCATGAATTTTCTGTTTTGAAAATAAGAAGGAATTAGAAATCAAATAGGATTCTTTTTATGAGACACAGAGAGGAGCCACAATGATAAGGAGGAAGCTAGAAAAAAATCAATAAAGATTAAGAGTTATTTTATTTTCTTTTCTATTTTCATCTTCTTGTTTCCTTGATTTCGATTATGGATTTCATCATAGCCATATATGGTTAAGTTTTCTTTTAGAGTCTTGGTTAGGAGTATCTATTCCATAACATGATTTGAACACAAGTTTCCATATTTGATTTGAATTTTAGTTAATTCTTTGTGTTGCAATATTTATTTTGTTATCATTCTAGGCATGTTTGATTGCATGTTTATGGATGAATTCACCAATGACAGTTAGGGGAATTCATTAGCTTAAGACACTTAGAACTTAGATCACTTGACCATGAGACTAGACGAGCTCTTCAGGGAGTCATGATAGTAAATTACAATGACAAATTAATTGCTAAAAATCTTAATGAGCTTGGATTAAATTATTAATCATGAGAGTAAGTTAGATTTTAATCCTTTCATGCTGAATTGAACTTGAGAAAGTCTTTAAGTATTCTAGAGCAATTACCCTTAACTGAATTCAAGGTTTTTACTTAATAATGTGTGCATGATTGCAATGGAATAGTGAAACTAAACATAGGCTCTGTGTTTACAAATATTTGATTTTACTTTTAATTAAATTTCTATTATTTAAATTTTTAAACCTTGCTAAATTATTCAATTTACTAGCTGAGATTGTACGTAAAAATTATTAGTAATCAATATACAGTCTTTGACAGAAGGATATCTTTCTACTACAACCACAATTATGTGCTTGCGGGTTTAAAACACAATATTATTGATAGCTTGAAATGGCTTTAGAGCTTCAAAATCCATGTAGAAAAGCTGCTCAACTTGTAATTTTTAATGATTCTTCCTAAACCGTTCTCCTTCTTTTCCAAAAATGGTTATTTCCCCTCTTTTTCTTCCTTTCACATGAACCTAAAATTCCATACCATTATAGATATGTTAAGATGTAAATTATTCATTTTAGCCCTTAATGAAGTGCTAGGGTTACTTATTAAGCCTTAAACTTTCAATCGTTCATTCTAAGATAACTATTTATTTCAATCAAGTCCATATCATCCTAAAATTTTCTAAATCCTCATTCTTCACTTCATTTTTATTCCTAATCCCTTTTATTCCCATAATTTCATTCATTTTAAGTGTCACCAAAATTTAGAAATTCTCACTCTTTAATAAAGTACAAGTCACAGCTTTAGTCGATACACTAGTTTAACTATATTTACTAGCTTATACTTAAATTCTATCAACACATAAATAAATGCAATGCAACATGAATGCAAATGTACATATAATTAGGGTACAAATGTGACAATCCTCCACACATTAGGAAATTTCATCTTCGAAATTTAGTTAAAACAAATGAGGGTATTGATTTCTCATGTCTTCCTCTCGCTCCTAAGTAGTTTCCTTTCTCCCATGGTGTTTCCACAACACTTTTCACCAAAGGTATGATTTTATTTCTCAACACCTTGGTTTCCTTAGCAACAATTGCAACTGGCTCTTCTTCATCGGATAAGTTTTCTCTTAATTCTATGGGTTAGGCTTGCAAAATGTGACTAGGATCACTCCTATACCTCCTTAACATTGATACATGGAAAACGTCATGATTCTGAGACAATTCTGGAGGTAAGGCCAACCTATAGGCTATTGGACCAACCCTCTCAATCACTTTATATGGACCAATATACTTAGGGCTTAGTTTTCCCTTTTTACCAAACTATAATACTCCTTTCCAAGGTGAAATCTTTAAGAAGACTTTTTTACCCATGTTATATTCAATCGGTTCCCTCTTTAAGTATGTATAGCTCTTTTGTTTATGTTGGGCTTCCTTTTTATTGATCCCGAATTAGTTGGATCTTCTCTATTGTCATTTGTATAATTTGTGGACCAACTAACTGCCTTTCTCTAACTTTATCCCAATAAATTGGAGTTCTACATTTCCTACCATATAGGGCTTCATAAGGTGCCATCCCCAAGCTAGAATGAAAAGCGTTATTGTAGGAAAATTCCATCAAAGGTATATATCTATCCTAGCTACCCTGTTACTCCATCACATAAGTTCGAAGCATGTCTTCTAATGTCTAGATTGTCCTCTCTAATTGGTCATCTATTTGGGGATGAAAAGCTATACTAAATATCAATTTAATACCCAAAGCATGCTGCAAACTTAGAAAAATTCTAGATGTAAACCTCTAATCCCTATCTAACACAATGGAGAATAGAATACTATGCAATCTAACCACTTCTCTAATGTATATTTTAGCACGTTTATTTAATGAGTAACTCACCTTCACATGCAAAAAGTGAGTTGATTTAGTGAGCATACCAACAATCACCCAAATTGCATCATGTCCCTTCTGAGTTCTGGGTAAACCAACCATAAAATCCATTGTAATATACTCCCATTTCCATTTAGGAATAGGAAGAGGTTGCAATGTTCCTACTGGGTGTTGATGGTTTGCTTTAACTTATTGACAAACCACACATCTAGCCATAAACTTTGCAATGTCTTTCTTCATTCCTTACCACCAATAGTTGTCCTTCAAAATACAGTACATTTTGATACTTCCTAGATGCATAGCATATGTTGAATTATGTGCTTCCTCCATTATCTCTCTTTTCAGAACTTTAACATTAGGTAATCTACCCTTATAAAGCAAGGTACCATTATCTGAAATCATAAAATCTATCTTTTGACCTTACTGAACTTGCTCCTTCATTTTCACCATTTGTTCATCTTGACCTTGTGCCTCCCTAACTTTATCAATCAACACTGGTCAAAATTTTAAAGTAGCAAGTAGTACTCCTTTTTCACCCTGAACTGACTCCACATTCAATGCCCTCAACTCAAGTAACAATGGAATTTGCACATTCTAAATGTAAGATAGGTTACCTGAGGACTTCCTGCTAAGTGCATCTACTACCACATTAGCTTTCCCTAGGTGATATTCAATAGTGAAATCATAATCTTTTAAAAGACTAATCCATCTTTTTTGTTTCAAGTTCAACACTTTCTGACTTAGAATGTACTTCAAACTCTTATGATTTGTGAAGATTTAACACTTCTCACCATTCAAGTAATGTCTCCAAATTTTTAAAGCAAAAACGACTACTGCTAACTCTAGGTCATATATAGGATAGTTCAACCTATGTGGCCTTAACTGTTAAGAAGCATATGCTACCACTTTACCCTGTTGCAACAGTACACAACCCAAACCATTTCTAGATGCATCACTGTACATAATATATTCTAGCCCCATCACTGGAAGTGTCAATACTAATGCTAAAGTTAAATATGCCTTTAATGCATTAAAGCTATTTTGGCATTCTTTATTCCAAACAAACTTCACATTCTTCTTTAGTAGTTTTGTCAAAGGTGAAGCAATAATGGAGAAGTTCTACATAAATCTTCTATAGTAGCCTGCCGACCCTAGAAAACTACGCACCTTATGTACACTGGTAGGTGGTTTCCAACTGAGAATTGCTTCAATCTTTTTAGCATCAACATACACTCCCTCTGCTGAGGTGACATGCCCCAAAAATACCACTTTTTCTAGCCAGAATTTACATTTGCTAAATTTGGCATACAATTGTTTATCCCTCAATGTTTGTAATACAATCCTCAAATGCTCAACATGCTCTTCCTTTGACTGTGAATACACCAAAATATCATCAATGAACATAATGACAAAGTTATCTAGATAAGTCTTGACTATTCTGTACATCAAATCCATGAATGTAGCTAGAGCATTAATTAACCTGAATGACATCATTAGGAATTAATAATGCCCATATAGAGTTCTAAATGGTATTTTAGGAACATTTGTTGCCTTAATCTTCAACTGGTAATACCCAGATCTCAAGTCCATCTTTAAAAATACTCTAGCTCCTTGCAGTTGATTAAACAAGTCATTAATTCCTGGTAATGGATACTTGTTGTGAATGGTCACCTTGTTCAACTATCTATAATTAATGCATAATCTCATTATGCCATCTTTCTTCTTCACAAACAGAACTGGTGCTCCCCAAGGTAATGCACTAGGTTTAATGTAGCCTTTATAAGTAATTCTTGTAATTAGATCTTTAATTCTTTCAATTTTGTTGGGGCCATTCTATATGGAGCTTAAGAAATAGTTGTGCCTAGTTGCAAATCAATATTGAACTCAATCTCTCTATTAGGTGGCAACCCTAGAAGAGCTTTTGGAAATACATCTACAAACTCATTTACCATAGGAAGACTGTCAAGTTTTTGCCCCTCTTATTCAGTGTCAATGACATATGCCAAGAATGCTTCATCATTCTTCTAGCTATAATTGTTGAAACCATACTGTAATGATTTAAACCCTTTTCACCTCTAAACATAACTTTACCATTATCAGGCATCTAAAACTCTACCTTTTTCTTAAAATAATAAATTAGTGATTGATATTTGATTAGGCCATCTAATAATCACATCAAACATTTGTAATGGTAATGGAACTAGATTTGCTTCTAATTTTTGACCCTCAAATTCTAGCTCATAACTGCAATAAACATGTCTACAAACCACTGATTCACCCACTGGCATATCTACAACTAAACCCTAGTTTATCACACTCTTTTCTTTTGGTATGCATGATGTAAAAGATGATACAATGAATGAATGAGTTGCACCTAGATCAATTAAAGCATATGTATTCTCACCAAAGATAGTTAACCTACTAAAAATAACATTAGGTGATGATGCTGCCTCTTGTTGTGTCATGGCAAACACTTTGGGTTGCATTGTAGGTCTCTTTGTCTGTATAAGCTAAATAGGTTATGTTGATGTAGATGCACCACCCTCTCTATTAATACTGACACCTACACCTCTACCTGTACCTTTACATAATCCAAAAATCCTACCTTCTTTACCAAATGTGTTCTAGGCTCCTCTACTAACACTGATGCCAAACTATGCAAGATTAGGACAATCCCTCCTAATGTGTCTAAATCCACCATATTTGAAATACTGAATAGTCCTTTTCTTACAATCTCCACTCTAAATCCTCCTGTCTCTTATCATTGTTGAGATGTACCAGCTTGAAATCATAAGCTTTACCTTGAATTAAAATCAACAAAATATGAAACTAAATTTTCAAACAAATTATGCAGTAGCATTCAACATTTCAAAAACATGATTTTAATATAAATAGGCCCCTTGAAGATCATTGGAGCTCTGATACCATTTGTTAGATTTAGAGAAGAGAGAAAAAAATAAAAAACAGAGTAGTTTCAACATAAAGAAAAATTCAGAATTTAAAACTAAAAGCAATTTTTTTTCCTTCATTCTCAGCACACACACACTTTTTTTCATAAACTTTCTACGTGGCCTACATTTTCATTTTTCACATATGTAATTATAGAGTTACAAAAGCAAGAGACTAATGACTACTACAATAGATTTTTTCCTCATTACAACCTGATTTTCAACTCCATTACCACATGTTACAATTTTTCTAGAATTTTCAATTACAACAAAAGGGTCATATTCTAGCATATATAACTAAACTCTGTTCAATAGACCGCAATGTACAAATGCATTTTTGACATGTCAAAATCTCTACAAGAACAACCCCATAACTATAAATATCACTTTTCTTAGTAAGCTGGTTCAATTGAAAGCACTCATGATCCAGGTACATACATAATAGTTCCTTGTACTCGAGTGGTCAGATGTGTTTACTCAATAGAAATTGATCTTGAAGAGCCAAAATCTGCCACCTTTGCTCTATATTTTTTTGTCTAAAAGTGTGTTGAAAGAGTTGATATCTTGATGATAAATAGGTATAGAAGCTATTGAATGCAAAGAAGACAAGGCACTTGTAACTTATGTGGTGATTCAGAGATGTACTTCACAAGTAATTAGGAATTATTCATTTGGATTACATATATTGTGAAGAACACATCACCAATTGTACACCTTTCTCTACATCTTTGTAGAAGATTATTACTTTAGTTAACAAATAATAGATAGGCTAGAATAAGTTAGAGATGTGTAGAGTGTTCTAACATATTGTAATAATGTTTAAAGAGTTATGTGGAGTGTTCTCAAATGTTGTAATAGTATGTAGAGAGTTCAATAAGAGAAGAGAAGATAAGGCTCCCTTATGGAGGTGTAAGTAAGGAGGTGGGAATAATACCCAATCCTTAGACTTCCATCCTCATTTGTAATTGTGTCACACCTCAACTCACATAGTCCGAGATGGACATTTAAAACTAACTTTTTTTTAACAAACCATTTAGTTTAGACTAAATATATTATAAATATATTTAAATTTTCAAAACAAATAAAATAATTTTCTTATAAGATTTTAGCCTTATTCATATATATATATATATATATATATATATATATATATATATATATATATATATATATATATATATATAGAACTTTTAAAATTAATGTGAGTTTATGAATAATGGTAAATGTATAAAGCAACTGGATAATATAAAAGTGTTGACAATTTGCATGCTTAAACTCCTAATTTTGGACTTAGACAAACAATTTTGATGCTAATGATTTCAACTAAGTGTGTAGAAAATTATATACCCAAAATATGCATTTTTGGTATACAGTGGTGTTTTGGGCTAATTCGACCTTTAAGATTCAAGGAGGTTTTTTAACATCTTTAGAGTTCTATAATCAGAAAATGATCTTCCTCACTTTTGAAGTAGACATCTTAAGCTTTTTGAATTGACCTCACTTGTCAAAATCTGAGCTCATTTGTGTATGAAAATCTTGAGTTGAAGTAAGCATATGTAGCTTTCATTTTCGGTTGTGTAGCTCTCAGTATTTCAGCAATATCTTGAATTAAAGAGGTTCAATTAAGGTGATTCAAAGTGATATGGAAATATAAGACAAGTATCTATAACCTTTATAAAGAAATTTTAGGTTGATTCGATCGTCTTCTATCCCGATCATGAGCATCTCACATGCCGGTCATGAGCTAACCTTGTATAGTGCCTCAAGAGCTCATCTTTAGTAAAATGGTTAGTGCTCCTCATGGTCATGAGGAGTAGAGATCAGCTTGTAAGGACACCCTTGACAGTATTCAATGGTAATTTTTTAATGCAACGATCCTTAAACTGATGCTCATGAGCCAAAATGGCTTCCTTATAATCGTGAGCATCATTTTAGCTGCAAAAGTCTAAGATTGGTTTAAAAATCAATTATAGATGTTGGAAACATGTTTGATACATCCAAAAACTATATTTTTTTAGTGTTTTATCTATATAAACACTCCATAGAGTTCAATTGAAGGTTTAAGAAACTTGTTTATCATTCATTCTCTCTTAAGCATTTAATTAAGCTCTCAAATTCTCTTATAAATAATTTTTGTATTTGTATAACTCTTATGAGAGTTGGTGAGTGATAGAATAGACATTCTTGTTCTTCTATTTTTTAGGATTAAGAAAATAGGAAGTGAGATTCTATTTTAAAAGGAATTAGTTTAAGTGTTATCTATTGAAACACTTGGGATTTAATTTTTAAATGAGCCTTGAAAACTCAAGTTGTAAGGTTGTATGAGTGAGTTATAAAACTCTTGTGTAATCTCAATCCTGTGAATAAGATTATGGGTGATTGAAAATCCTAAGTTGGGAATAAGTTAGGTGGAGACGTAGGATTATTATTGAAAATGAACTCCTTAAATCAATGTGTTTTACATTCTTCCTTATCAACATTCTTTCAATTCTTGCAAAGAATTCTTGTAACTTTCTATTTATATTCATTAACATTATTCAGCCCCCTTCTAAGGCACATTCAAAAAGATTTGGTATTAATCTTTGTAAATTATAAACATAGTAGCGAAAATATCATTTAAGTAATATATAACACATTTGTGGCAATTGCTTTACATATACTTAGTCACCACTATTAGACTTTAAAATTTATTCTTTTATAACACTTATATAAACAAGATTAGGAAACAAAAGTACAAGGCTACTCGGACAAGAATGTTGGCCAACCTTACTTGAACTTCTATACACACACTCACTCAGCTTAGGCCACCCACTAATAGGCCCTACTATCTAAAAAATTTTACAAAAATAGAGTAAAATGATTACAAAAATACTCAATGAGTAGATATTTCAAGCAAAAAGCAATTTAGTTAAACCAAATATAATAAACTTCTTAAATAAGAATACTAGAGTATTTAAAATCAATTAATGATTCATTTAAAATAACAACGCCATTCTTGCTTTCAAACCTATACAAAATTTAGCCAAATTAAATACATGCTTTTGCAAATATTAATATAGCCTTTCATATGTATTAACCATCCCTAAACAAGCATCACAACATGGCTATAATATACAGGCCATCACAAATTAATTCTCTAGGTGCACTTAAAGGCTAACCCTTCAACTACATTAGCACAAAATGACCTTCTCCCTTCACCATCCTGTAATCAAATGCCCTGTTGTTTATTATGCAATAATAACCAACACAATCTCAAATGTGCATATATCACCTCATCACATTTACATAATAGGGTGGTAATAATTAAATCTAAATGCCATTTTCACAAAATAATCAATCAAAATAATATTATTGCATTTATAGTTTAAAAAGCATTCAAAATCAAATAATCTTTATCATATTTCAAAGAAGTGAAATCAGATTGAGCATAAACTCATTTATATCACCAAGTAACTAAAATAATTTCAGATTAAGTTACAAAATAAGGAATATCATAGTAATGCCTTTAACTTATAAACTTGAAAACATTAAAGTTTCAATGCTTGAAACTTAAACAAGTAATTTAAGTATTAATAAGCTAATTTAAAATAACTCAAACATACCAATTCAAGTTCATGAAAAACCACTAAAAAAAAAAGCTCATTTTATTGCTGATATAAAAGATTTGAAGGGCTTGAATATCTACTGACCAAAATAGCCCCTAAACACACATAACCTTTTTAACTAGCTCCCTAGTTTACACTAGCAACTTTTTTGCCTTTTTCAGCACCTAAAATATGCAAATTTATTTATAAACCATCAATATAATATCCCTATATACTACCCCAATTACACAGCCTCTAAATGATATGAAAATCATGTAATTCAACTCAACTTTACAAACTAGCTCCATTTATTCTAAAAGTGCTATTTTCATACCTAAACTTAAAAAATTTTTGGGACTTATAAAGAAGGAATTTTGAACTAAAATTTTTAAAAAACTGGGTTTATATGTCTAGTCGTTGCCATAAAAATTTTACTTTAATTAGATAACCACATAGAAAGTTATAAAGGCTCAATTACAATCAACTCAACTACTTTGACAGATTGAGTAATAAAATGTTTCCTATTATAGAATAACTTAAAGGTCAGTGCAAAATCAAAGAGAAAAAAATTTTATATAACTCTTTAAAGTTTTTAGATCATCAAAGAAAACTTAGCTCAAGAGATGATTAAAACACAAAGACTAAAAATTATACACTCAGAACCCGAAATTTGCATCTTATGAACCCTAGCTTAAATTAACCATAAACCTTAAAATACTTACCAAATAAGTCACTAGATGTAATATCCCGTGTTTTTAAAAATATTTTTACACTGTACCGGGATATACAGTGTCAATAATTTTGACTGTATATACGATATTTTTATGAGTTGATATGTATTTTAAACCTATTTTAATTACTGTCTATTATTTTCAGTATTTTACGTAAAATTTTCCCGGGACTTTCATTTTCGGGGAAATTTTCACGTAAACAATTTATTATTAATTATGTTAAATGTATTTACGGGTTTGCATGAACTCATACATATTTTTAAATTATTAAATAAAGCTTGTGTGTGTATATTTATTTAATTAGGGTTTATTATTACCCTAATATTTTATTATTTATTTATTATTATTTGATTATTTTATTTATTATTAAATTATTAAAATTTATTATTTATTAATATTTAATTATTTTAATTTATTTTATTTTTTTTTCTTTTTTTTTCTTTTTTTTCTTTTTTTTTCTTTTCCTTTTTCTTTCTTTTTCTTTTTCTTTTTCCTTCCTTTTCTTTCTTTTTCTTTTTCTTCTTCTTCTTCTTCTTCTTCCCGTGGGTGCCCGACGACCACCAATCTTCTCACCGTCGTTTCTCCCTCCTCCGGCCACCGTTTTCGACACCGCCGGTCTCTATCTTCTCCTTGAGCTCCGGTGAGTGTTATTCTAGCTTTTGTTTGAGCTAAAACGGTCTAGAATTGCTTAGGTTTTGAGTTGAATATTTCGGCCACTTTTGGTTTTCGATTTTTTTGAGCTTCAATTTGGATGATTCATGGAAACTTCCTTCACAAATGTTGTTCCTGGTAGTTTAATCTTCATGTATGAATTTTTGTATAATTTTTGGAGATTGTTTGGATTTTTGGGTATTTTTGAATATTTTAATATTATTTTCGAATTTTCGGAAATTAATTATTTAAATTATGAAATTGGAGTTTATGGTTGAATTATGTGTTGAAATGAATTATAGGAATTTATTTGGAATTTTTATGAATTTCTAAGTATTTATTTTTAATTATTGAAGTTTAGGTGATTTTGTAAAATTAAGTTAATTGTGTTTTAAATTGAATTTAATTGGTTAATTGAGTTTAATTATTGATATTATTGATAAATATGTTGAGAAAATTAATTTTGGATAATTGTATGATTTTTGGTGAATTTTTGAAGTAATTTAGGTATATATATATATATAGGGGTATTTTGGTAATTTTACCCTAAATTGTCTAAAAATGTAATTTAATTGGTTTTAATATTTATTTAAGGTATAAAAATGATTTCTACAAATTATTTAGTATTTTTAACTAATTAAAACTATTTTTCGGGAATTATTTTCAATTATATATATAATATACGGTTTTTCTAATAAAATGAATTTTAATCGATTTTTTACAGTGTTTCAAGATTTATTATGTAATTTCTACGTATGAAATGTATTTTTATGATTTAAGGATATTTTTGGTATATTTGAATATATATTCTGTGTTTGTGGACCCCGGTCGACAGATTGTAGTCTGGAGTCCGACCGAGGGGTTGTGGATTTTTGTTGAGCTTGTGTTTCGAAGTGTGTTTCTTTGCAGGGTCGGCTCTACTCTTTTGAGTAGAGAGATGTCCGTTTTACAGGGGAGGTTCTGCCGGATTTCCGGTAGAATTCTCGTAAAACGTGATATCCAGTCGAACCCTAATTTCCGATTCTGTGTTGAATACTCTAGATTTAATTCTAGGATTTCTGTTAGGGTTATTCTGATGTCGATTAATTATTTCTTGTTTAGTTGCGCCGAGACCGAGGGTTAGTGGACCAGGCCCGTCGGACCTGTCTCGTGGAGCGCATTAGGTGAGTTACTATATTATATATATATGCTTAGGATGCATGATTTAGAAAATGCATGTTTTATTTTGACTAAATATGCATAAATAACATGATTTATATTCAAGTATATTTTTAGTATATAATAAATTATATACATGTTTTAATAATAAAATATATTTAAAATGTTTTTAAATATATTTTTAGTTTAATTCATGATTTGATTGGATTTATTTGACATATATATACTCAAAATATACCTGGTTTATGTTTGGTATATTTTCGGTATATATATGGTTTATATTGCTATTTCATTTATATCCATGCATCATTTATTTTTGTGAATGAATGTTTTATTATTTATTACTGAAGGATATCAATAGAATGTGCTACCTAGTGGGCAGCACTAGGACCGAGTACGTACCGGTACGCCTATAGTATTTAGGCTATAATACTAACTTATTTGTGGATATTGATTTGATATGATTATTGATATATGTGAGATGTGGTTTGGGTGTGATTGCTGGAGCTCAGTTGACCAAGTGTCTCGGGGCCAATCACACTGGCAGTCAGACTGCTGGAGCTCGTTTGACTTAGTGTCTCGGGGCCAGTCTACTGTCCATATGGATTAAGTGGATATATTTGGAATCAGTGAGCCTGTATGGCTAGAGTGTTGTTTAACACTATTTTTCTGAGGTTGCGATATTCTAGGGTTCTATGTGATCCTTCATAAAAGTTGATTTTCAGACAAAATATATAAAATGATTTTTCTGCATCTGTATGAACTTGCCTGTATATATACATATTACTCATATACTGTTGACTGTATGCATTATCACTTAGAGTGTATGTATATATATTATAGTAATTCACTCAGTGAGGTCTGACTCCCCTCCGTTGACTATTTTTCAGGAGAGTCAACTTCCTCAGACCTCAGTAGCAGGTCGATACGCCGGATTTCTTCCGCCCCGGCTTCTTTATGTAAATTATATACTTGAGTCTTATTTATTTTATCTAGACACTGCAGTAGTTGTGATTTTCAGCAGTTGTGAAATAAAGTATTTGTTTTAAAGAGATGTATTATAGTAAAACTGGATTTGTATAAAGATTATACATTTATGAGATTATATATGCGATGTGATGAGTTTTGAATTAATCCAGTTGATATGGATGATATTGTTATATTTATGATTTTTATTTTCCGCTGCATATTATATTTTTATGGCTATTATTGCATATTTATTTTATTTTTAGGCTTGCTACGGGTTCCGGATTCGAAAGAATTCCCGTTCCCTAGCGCCGGTCATGGCCCCTGTTTTGGGTCGTGACAAAGTTGGTATCAGAGCGGAGTTCGTTTCAGAGTGGAGTTCTGTGTCAGGGCTTAGTTATGTGAGTTGTGGCCCTAGTTTTAAAGTTGTGTTTTCTGTTGGACTACTGCAGTGTATTAGGTTCGAGTATGTCTTGATGAGTATTCCTTGCTGTAGTTTTCAGTGTTATTCCTCCGTTGTCTGTTTTGTCTGAATCTTTCCGTTTGTCTTTTCAGAATGAGGAGGCGAGCGCGTGTCGCCCCACCGGTCATTGAGGCCGAGGATGATGAGTCTTTTCAGGACGAGGTTTTACCTCCTGAGCAGCCAGTTAGACGTAGAGGTCGTGGCAGAGGTAGACCTCGAGGAGCGGCAGGTCGCCGTAGGCAGAGAGAGTTACAGGACGAGGAGCCTGTTGAGCCTGAGTTTGATGTTCCTGTTCCTCCAGTTGTTCAGCCTGTTCAGCCTGCCTATCAGCAGGGTATGTCTGACCCTGAGGCAGCTTTGTTCTATGCCAGAGTTGGCAGGATTGCGTTTGATGGTACTTCTGATCCTTTAGATTTTCTGCATGCGATTGAGACTAGGACTCGGACTGCTCATACCGAGTACCAGCGGATTATGATCGTTGAGTTGTCTGTCGAGGGACCAGCTTTGGATTGGTTTATTCAGATGATCCAGCCCTATATGATGACGATGACATGGGCTCAGTTTCGAGAGCGGTTCATGAGGAGATTTTGTCCAGAGCCTCTTCGTTTGAGCTATCGTCTTCGTCTGACCAGTATTTCTCGTGGAGATCGATCTGTAGAGGAGTATACCCGAGAGTTCCTTCGTCTGGGTAGATATGCTGAGGATCTGATGCGAGATCAGTATTTCGCTGTTACTACCTATGTTACTGGTTTGGGTTCAGCTTTTGCTGGTATGCCTACAGCAGGTCTTACTCTCGAGTCGGTGATTGAGCTAGCTAAGGAGATTGAGCTAAGATTAGTTAGGCAGGGAGCGATGCCTGATTATTACCAGTTGGGAGTTCAGTCGAGTGGATTGCAGGCTACTCCGTATTCGAGTTTTCATGTTGGTTCGAGTAGTCAGCAGCGAGGTTCGACTCAGCAGAGTCAGAGACAGCAGCAGCGAGTGCATCGGAGCAGTAGACATGGTCGTGGAGGTCAGCGTAGATCATTCAGATTTGGGTCAGGTGCTTCGAGCAGTAGCAGTGGTCGTAGTTCTGGATCAGCGGCCAGTGTTTGTCAGACTTGTGGTAGAGTCCATCAGGGACCGTGTTATCTGACACCATTGACATGCTTCAGATGCGGGCAGACAGGACATTTTGCCAGATCGTGTCCTTACCCCGGATATCAGCAGCAGCAGATTCTGCGATTCCCACAGCAATCGATTGCTAGTGCAGCACCCGTGCCATTTCAGTTACCACCAGCTCAGCATCAGAGTTCTACTCAGTTTGTTCCACAGCAGAGTCGTGGTAGAGGTACTAGAGGAGGTACCCGAGGTGTTGGCCAGGCTTCTACCAGTCAGCAGGGAGGTCGAGGCCGGGCCAGAGTTTTTCATCTGACTCAGCAGGATGCTCAGGCATCTAATGCAGTCGTGGCATGTATTCTTTCTGTTTGTTACCTGGATGCTTTGGTTTTGTTTGATCCGGGTGCCACGCATTCGTTTGTTTCTCCTGTTTTTGCTTCTAAATCTTGTTGGCAAGCTTCGAGGATGGCTTTTCCTTTGTCTGTTGCCACTCCTCTGAGTGATTCTTTGGACACCGATATTGTTCTTTCTGGTTGTCCAGTTCTCGTGGGAGATAGAGAATTATCCGCCGATTTGATTTTGTTGGATGTGATGGAGTTCGATGTTATTTTGGGAATGGATTGGTTGTCTCAGCACTTTGCCGTGGTTGATTGCAGGAATAAGGAGGTGATTTTCAGAATTCCTGGTGAAGTAGAATTTAAGTTTGTTGGTGACAGGAGTTCAGCACCTCAGAATCTTATTTCTGCTATTTCTGCTAGGAAGTTGTTGAGGAAAGGTTGTCAGGGGTTTTTGGCATTGGTTAGGGATACGTCAGTGGAGAAGTTGTCACTCACAGATGTTCCTGTTGCTTGTGAGTTTCCTGATGTTTTTCCCGAGGAGTTGCCAGGTTTACCACCTCATAGAGAGATTGAGTTCTGTATTGATGTGGTTCCAGGTATTACTCCTATATCTATGCCACCCTATCGTATGGCTCCTGCAGAGTTGAGAGAGTTGAAGGAGCAATTGCAAGAGTTGTTGGATAAGGGTTTTATCAGACCTAGTGTTTCTCCTTGGGGTGCACCAGTTTTGTTTGTGAAGAAGAAGGATGGTACCCTGAGACTGTGCATTGACTACAGAGAGCTTAATAAGGTGACAGTGAAGAACAAGTATCCTCTCCCGAGGATAGATGATTTATTTGATCAGCTCCAGGGTGCACAATTCTTTTCTAAGGTCGATTTGAGGTCGGGTTATCATCAGCTGCGGATCAGTGAAGCTGATATTCCTAAGACAGCGTTCCGCACTCGATATGGCCATTATGAGTTTCTGGTGATGTCTTTTGGTTTGACTAATGCACCAGCAGCTTTTATGGACCTGATGAACAGAGTATTCCGACCGTATGTGGATCAGTTTGTAGTAGTCTTCATTGATGATATACTAGTATATTCGAGGAGTATGGAAGAGCACGTATATCACTTGAGGATTGTACTACAGACACTGAGAGATCATCAGCTTTATGCTAAATTCTCGAAGTGTGATTTTTGGATGGAGAGTGTTTCTTTTCTTGGACACGTAGTGTCTAAAGAAGGTATTCAGGTTGATCCACCGAAGGTTGAAGCAGTATTTGAGTGGCCTAGACCTACTTCAGTTACTGAGATTCGGAGTTTTCTGGGTTTAGCCGGGTATTATAGGCGGTTTGTGCAGGATTTTTCCAGGATTGCAGCCCCTATGACTCGCTTGACTCAGAAGAATGTTAGATTCGAGTGGTCAGAAGCTTGTGAGAATAGTTTTCAGTTGTTGAAGGAGAAGTTGACCACAGCGCCAGTATTAGCTTTGCCTAATGGTGTGGATAAGTTCACAGTTTACTGTGATGCCTCTAGAATTGGTCTTGGTTGTGTGTTGATGCAGAATGGAAGGGTGATAGCCTATGCTTCGAGGCAGTTGAAGAAGCATGAGCAGAACTATCCTACACATGATCTAGAGATGGCTGCAGTGATCTTTGCTTTGAAGATTTGGAGACATTATTTGTACGGGGTGACTTGTGAGATATTTACTAATCACAAGAGCCTTAAGTACATTTTTCAGCAGCGAGATTTGAATCTGAGGCAGAGAAGATGGTTGGAACTGTTGAAGGATTATGATTGCGAGATTCTTTACCATCCGGGTAAAGCTAATGTGGTAGCAGATGCCTTGAGTAGGAAGTCCTCAGGTAGTCTTGCTCACATTGGTGTGGAAAGGAGACCATTGATCCAGGAGTTGCATCTGATGGTGGATCAAGGTCTGATGATGAAGATCAGTAGATCAGGTGGACTGTTAGCTCAGTTTAAAGTACGATCTGTACTAAGGGATAGGATTAAAGCAGCTCAGAGCCGAGATCCTATTCTGGAAGAGCTTGCAGAGAATGTCAGAGCAGGGAAGTTCACTGATTTCACACTCGATGATGATGGTGTGTTGTGGATCAGTGGTAGATTGTGTGTTCCTGATGTGGATGATTTGAGAGAAGAGATTTTAGAGGAAGCACATTCTACAGCCTACAGCGTTCATCCGGGTGTTACTAAGATGTACCACAGTATCAGAGATCTATACTGGTGGGATGGATTGAAGAAGGATGTTGGCGATTATGTTGCTAAGTGCTTGACGTGTCAGCAAGTGAAAGCCGAACATCAGAAGCCTTCTGGGAAGCTTCAGCCTCTTCCTATTCCCGAGTGGAAGTGGGAAAGGATAGCTATGGATTTTGTGGTCGGTTTACCTCGTTCGAAGGATGGATACGATTCCATCTGGGTGATTGTAGACAGATTGACGAAGTCTACACATTTCTTGCCTGTGAAAGCCACATATTCAGTTGCTAGATTGGCGAAGTTGTACGTGAAGCATATTGTATGCCTTCATGGGGTACCTGTGTCCATTGTGTCAGATAGAGGTTCGGTGTTTACTTCTCATTTTTGGCAGAAGTTGCAGGAAGCGATGGGCACTAGGTTGGATTTCAGTACTGCTTTTCATCCTCAGACAGACGGTCAGTCTGAGAGGACGATCCAGACACTGGAAGATATGTTGAGGATGTGTGTCTTGGATTTGGGAGGTAGCTGGGATGATCATTTGTCGCTTGTTGAGTTTGCATATAATAACAGCTACCATAGCAGTATTGGCATGGCACCATATGAGGCGTTGTATGGAAGGAAGTGTAGATCCCCGTTGAGTTGGGATGAGATTGGTGAGAGAGCTTTGACTGGACCAGAGATGGTTCAAGATGCTGCAGAGAAAGTCGCCGTGATTAAGCGCAGGTTAGAGACCGCAGTTAGCAGACAGAAGAGTTATGCGGATCCTAGGCGCAGAGATGTGGAGTTTCAGGTTGGAGATTTCGTTTTTCTGAAGGTATCTCTGATGAAGGGTGTGATGAGATTTGGCAGGAAGGGTAAGTTAGCACCGAGATATATTGGACCGTTTGAGATTCTGGAAAGAGTTGGCACTGTTGCATATCGGTTGGATTTGCCTCCGAGTATGTCACAGGTGCATCCAGTATTTCATATCTCGATGTTGAGGAAGTATATCTCAGATCCTTCACACGTGTTGCAACCTGACAGTGTGGAAGTGAGTGAAGATTTGACGTTTGTAGAAGAACCTGTGGCGATCGTTGATTATCAAGTTCGACAGTTGAGATCGAAGCAGATTCCGATGGTCAAGGTTTTGTGGCGTAGCGACAGAGTTGAAGAGCATACGTGGGAGACTGAAGCTGAGATGCGAGCTTCTTATCCGTATCTCTTTCCTTCCTGATTCTGTAATCTTGTTTTTAGAATTCGGGGACGAATTCTTGTAAGGGGGGAAGACTGTAATATCCCGTGTTTTTAAAAATATTTTTACACTGTACCGGGATATACAGTGTCAATAATTTTGACTGTATATACGATATTTTTATGAGTTGATATGTATTTTAAACCTATTTTAATTACTGTCTATTATTTTCAGTATTTTACGTAAAATTTTCCCGGGACTTTCATTTTCGGGGAAATTTTCACGTAAACAATTTATTATTAATTATGTTAAATGTATTTACGGGTTTGCATGAACTCATACATATTTTTAAATTATTAAATAAAGCTTGTGTGTGTATATTTATTTAATTAGGGTTTATTATTACCCTAATATTTTATTATTTATTTATTATTATTTGATTATTTTATTTATTATTAAATTATTAAAATTTATTATTTATTAATATTTAATTATTTTAATTTATTTTATTTTTTTTTCTTTTTTTTTCTTTTTTTTCTTTTTTTTTCTTTTCCTTTTTCTTTCTTTTTCTTTTTCTTTTTCCTTCCTTTTCTTTCTTTTTCTTTTTCTTCTTCTTCTTCTTCTTCTTCCCGTGGGTGCCCGACGACCACCAATCTTCTCACCGTCGTTTCTCCCTCCTCCGGCCACCGTTTTCGACACCGCCGGTCTCTATCTTCTCCTTGAGCTCCGGTGAGTGTTATTCTAGCTTTTGTTTGAGCTAAAACGGTCTAGAATTGCTTAGGTTTTGAGTTGAATATTTCGGCCACTTTTGGTTTTCGATTTTTTTGAGCTTCAATTTGGATGATTCATGGAAACTTCCTTCACAAATGTTGTTCCTGGTAGTTTAATCTTCATGTATGAATTTTTGTATAATTTTTGGAGATTGTTTGGATTTTTGGGTATTTTTGAATATTTTAATATTATTTTCGAATTTTCGGAAATTAATTATTTAAATTATGAAATTGGAGTTTATGGTTGAATTATGTGTTGAAATGAATTATAGGAATTTATTTGGAATTTTTATGAATTTCTAAGTATTTATTTTTAATTATTGAAGTTTAGGTGATTTTGTAAAATTAAGTTAATTGTGTTTTAAATTGAATTTAATTGGTTAATTGAGTTTAATTATTGATATTATTGATAAATATGTTGAGAAAATTAATTTTGGATAATTGTATGATTTTTGGTGAATTTTTGAAGTAATTTAGGTATATATATATATATAGGGGTATTTTGGTAATTTTACCCTAAATTGTCTAAAAATGTAATTTAATTGGTTTTAATATTTATTTAAGGTATAAAAATGATTTCTACAAATTATTTAGTATTTTTAACTAATTAAAACTATTTTTCGGGAATTATTTTCAATTATATATATAATATACGGTTTTTCTAATAAAATGAATTTTAATCGATTTTTTACAGTGTTTCAAGATTTATTATGTAATTTCTACGTATGAAATGTATTTTTATGATTTAAGGATATTTTTGGTATATTTGAATATATATTCTGTGTTTGTGGACCCCGGTCGACAGATTGTAGTCTGGAGTCCGACCGAGGGGTTGTGGATTTTTGTTGAGCTTGTGTTTCGAAGTGTGTTTCTTTGCAGGGTCGGCTCTACTCTTTTGAGTAGAGAGATGTCCGTTTTACAGGGGAGGTTCTGCCGGATTTCCGGTAGAATTCTCGTAAAACGTGATATCCAGTCGAACCCTAATTTCCGATTCTGTGTTGAATACTCTAGATTTAATTCTAGGATTTCTGTTAGGGTTATTCTGATGTCGATTAATTATTTCTTGTTTAGTTGCGCCGAGACCGAGGGTTAGTGGACCAGGCCCGTCGGACCTGTCTCGTGGAGCGCATTAGGTGAGTTACTATATTATATATATATGCTTAGGATGCATGATTTAGAAAATGCATGTTTTATTTTGACTAAATATGCATAAATAACATGATTTATATTCAAGTATATTTTTGGTATATAATAAATTATATACATGTTTTAATAATAAAATATATTTAAAATGTTTTTAAATATATTTTTAGTTTAATTCATGATTTGATTGGATTTATTTGACATATATATACTCAAAATATACCTGGTTTATGTTTGGTATATTTTCGGTATATATATGGTTTATATTGCTATTTCATTTATATCCATGCATCATTTATTTTTGTGAATGAATGTTTTATTATTTATTACTGAAGGATATCAATAGAATGTGCTACCTAGTGGGCAGCACTAGGACCGAGTACGTACCGGTACGCCTATAGTATTTAGGCTATAATACTAACTTATTTGTGGATATTGATTTGATATGATTATTGATATATGTGAGATGTGGTTTGGGTGTGATTGCTGGAGCTCAGTTGACCAAGTGTCTCGGGGCCAATCACACTGGCAGTCAGACTGCTGGAGCTCGTTTGACTTAGTGTCTCGGGGCCAGTCTACTGTCCATATGGATTAAGTGGATATATTTGGAATCAGTGAGCCTGTATGGCTAGAGTGTTGTTTAACACTATTTTTCTGAGGTTGCGATATTCTAGGGTTCTATGTGATCCTTCATAAAAGTTGATTTTCAGACAAAATATATAAAATGATTTTTCTGCATCTGTATGAACTTGCCTGTATATATACATATTACTCATATACTGTTGACTGTATGCATTATCACTTAGAGTGTATGTATATATATTATAGTAATTCACTCAGTGAGGTCTGACTCCCCTCCGTTGACTATTTTTCAGGAGAGTCAACTTCCTCAGACCTCAGTAGCAGGTCAATACGCCGGATTTCTTCCGCCCCGGCTTCTTTATGTAAATTATATACTTGAGTCTTATTTATTTTATCTAGACACTGTAGTAGTTGTGATTTTCAGCAGTTGTGAAATAAAGTATTTGTTTTAAAGAGATGTATTATAGTAAAACTGGATTTGTATAAAGATTATACATTTATGAGATTATATATGCGATGTGATGAGTTTTGAATTAATCCAGTTGATATGGATGATATTGTTATATTTATGATTTTTATTTTCCGCTGCATATTATATTTTTATGGCTATTATTGCATATTTATTTTATTTTTAGGCTTGCTACGGGTTCCGGATTCGAAAGAATTCCCGTTCCCTAGCGCCGGTCATGGCCCCTGTTTTGGGTCGTGACAAAGTGCCTTTATAGATGTTAATTGATAGCTTGAAATGGTTTTAGAGCTTCAAAATCCATTTGGAAAATCTGCTCAACTTGTAATTTTTAATGATTCCTCCTAAACACCTCTCCTTCTTTTCCAAAAATGGTTGTTTCCCTTTTTTTCTTCCTTTCACATGAAACTATCTAATGAATACCATGACTAAAAAGAAAATTCCAAACCGTTTTAGATATGTTAAGATGGAAATCATTCATTTTAGCCTTTAATAAAGTGTTTGAATTACTTATTAGGCCTTGTACTTTCAATCGTTCATTCTAGGACAACTATTTATTTCAATCAAGTCCATATCATCTTAAAATTTTCTAAATCCTCATTCTTCACTCCATTTTTATTCCTAATCCTTTTTATTCTCATAATTTCACTCATTTTAAGTGTCATAAAAAATTCAAAAATTCTTACTGTTTAATCAAGTGCAAGTCACGGCTTAACTCGATACCCTAGTCTAACTATATATACTAGCCTATACTTAAATTCTATTAACATATACATAAATGCAATGCAACATGAATGCAAATGTACATATAATTAGGGCACAAATGTGACAAATTATGTGTGTCATAGGAGAGTTATTGTATGTGCAAAAATGTGTGTGGTGTGAGTGAGATAAGTGAGAAAATATTTTGAGTGTTTGTGAGAATATTAATGTGTGAGTGTATACAAATACTCTTGTACTATAGTTTCTTTGATATAATAAAAATGAGTTTATTTGTCTTCCATATACTCTACTAGTGGTATCAAAGTAGGATGGTTGAGGGCTTAAAGGAGTTATTTAGTTCGAGATAGCAAAGTGTCCTAAGGGGTAATTATCTCATGCACAGTTAGAGGTACTGTGAAGCTGGTTGCTTGCTTTGTTGACAAACATCCCAAGTCATGAGATGGACCTCACAGTGTGCCGTATAAAGAAGTTGAACAATTACAACTATAGTACATGGTCGACATATTTAGAGTCGTATCTCTAAGGTCAAGATCTATAGGAGGTAGTCGGCAGAAGTGAGAGTATGCCACCTCTATAAGTAGATGCAAATGCCTTTAAGAAATTTAAAGTCAAGGCTAGGAAGGCAATACTCATGATCAAGGTATCAATTAAAAATAAATGTTAGAATATATTAGGTACACTCCTACACCTAATTGGGATATTTTAGCCTCGTGATTTTCTAAGAAAAATGAGATGAGATTACAAAATTTAGAGAAGAAGTTAATGTCTATTAAACAAGGGGAGATGTTAATTAATCAGTATTTTACAAAAGTGAAGTCTTTGTGTCGAGAAATTTTAGAATTAGATTCTGCATAAAAAAAATAGCGAAGATAGGATGAGGAGGATTATTATTTATGGAATTAAGCTAGAATATAAGGGGTTTATTACTACTGTTCAAGGTTGGCCTAAACCTCCCATATTAAATGAGTTGGAGAATTTATTAGCCAATCAAGAGACGTTAGCTAAACAAATGACTGGAGTTTCATTAAAGAGGGAGATGAATGAAGAAGCATTATTTAGCAAACATAGAAGAGGTTATCATAGAGATTGCAATTCTAGAAAGTCCAATGGAGATGACAAGACTGATTCAGAGGAAGATAAAGATGAAAGAAGGTGGAAAGGCTAAAGTCGATGTTCAAAGGGAGCTCAACAACATTGAAACCAAGAAGACACACAAGATAGAAGATATCGCCAATGAGATATAGAATGCTATAATTATGGTAAGAGAGGTCATTATGCGATAGACTTTCGGTATAAAAGAGTCGAGGGAAATGCGGTGACATCAACACAACCTAAAGTTCAAAGTGAAGAAGAATGGGACTTCGACATTTAAGCATCGTGTCCAATTGAAGTAAAGAATGGTTCAAATGAGTTTGTAGAGGCATGTGATAGTAAGAATGAATGGGATGTGCCGATAACATTTGATATGTTGGAGCATCTTGAAGAATCCTATGAAAGTGAATAAGAGTAGGATATGACAAACTCAAGTTTATTTGAAAGTGCTCCACTAGAGGAAGAAATTCAGGAATAAATGAATTCAAGTTCTGAAGTTAGAAAGATATCTCCAAGTGTGCTCATAGAGAAAGAAGATATAATATGATTGTCAAGGAGCAAAAGGATTAATATACAAGATGGAGGAATAGCATACGATGATCAAGATGGATGAGGAGTTCCAAAGGCCGAAGACAAGAGAGTTCGTGTTGAGGGGGAGTGTGAATAATACTACATCACCAACTCTACACCATTCTCCATCTTTCTAGAAGATTATTACTTTAGTTAACAAATAATAGAATAGGCTAGAATAAGTTGGAGATGTGTGGAGTGTTCTAACATATTGTAGTAGTGTTTAGAGAATTGTGTGGAGTGTTTTAAAATGTTGTAATAGCTAGTATGTAGAGAGTTCAAGAAGATAAGGCTCCCTTATGGAGGTGTAAGTAAGGAGGTGGGAATAGTACTCAATCCTCACCTATAAATACCTCCATCCTCCTTTGCAATTGTGTGAGTCATGGGAGAGTTAGTGTATGTGAAAAAATGTGTGTGTTGTGATTGAGATAAGTGAGAAATTGTTTTGAGTGTTTGTGAGAATATTAATGTGTGAATGTATACAAATATTCTTGTACTAAAGTTTCTTTAATATAATAAAAGTAAGTTTATTTATCTTGTACGGGAAGAGTGCTCCATTAGGAATGAACTCATAAACTAACATAGGAACCTCTGTTTACACTTAACCACATTTCTATAGTCATTCGTGACAAAATCATCACCTCATTGATAAATTGCTCAAGCTTGTCTTCATCAACTACGTTTGGATTTTTTAACAGAAACATATCTTCCATCTGTCAACATGCCCTTTGTACGGTTCCTTGACCACCTTGGCCGGGGATGCGGTTCATGTGATAGTTATATGTAGCATGTTCTAATTCGGTACTATTAAATATCTTTGTTTTCTCAACATGATCTTTTGTAGAAAATAATTGTTGTTATGGTAACGATCCACCATTCCTTTCGAAATTTTTTTGCTTTAGCTTCACGGCTCGCCTTCTCTTCATCATCTTGTACAACGACCATATACTGATTATTAATAACATGAGTCCCAGACCTGATCCACAACCTGCACAAGTTTAAAAGTTTTATCAGACAGAAATAGGGCATTGACTAGTTACATGAAAAAATTAATGGCATTAACAAAGAAACTTGCATGATGAGAAAAATACAATGAACAATGCATACCTATAAGGACGATCTTAATCCGAGATTTTCCACCCAAAATAATTTCAGGGTAGCAACGTCCGTATAATATCTTGTGCCCAGAAGGACAATTACTGCAGTCAGATACACCAGTTGTATACACACAATACAATTCACAGATATAATTCCTCGGATCTATTCATTTCGCCTAATCTGTCACAAAACAATGAACAAAACTGAAGTTTTGTCTGGGCTAATATTTAGGATGAGGCTCATGTGTTATGTTATTAATCTTAAAAGAAGAAAATAATTGACGTGGAATGTGTTACCTTGACATTCTATGCAGATACAATATTGATTTTTGCTTAAGTGTGCCTAACAATACCAATTTAGATATATGCTACCCAATGTCCATCAAGGGTAGTTTAATCGATTAAAAGTTAATATTTTATTTTTATTTAAATGTATTTAATGGTAAAAAATATTTTCATTTCAAATTAATAAAAAAAATAGTTGTAAATCCGTAGAATGAAGACTAAATAATTTAAAAATAAAATATATCACATTAATTATTTTTTTTAATTTTTACTGTCATAATTTTTTAATTATAATAGAATTATTTTCGAGATTTATTATTGAACTATATATAATAGTATTTTAGATAAAAAATAATATTGAATAATTACTTGTAATTTTTTTATTTTTTTTAAATAGAATTTTTAATGGTTTAGGAAAAAAATATTTAAGTGATTTAAGATAAAAAGTACGTAATATATAAATACTTTTAGCATTTCAGTAGTATTTAGGATATGTATAATAGTGTTTTAATTAAAAAAATAATACTAAAAAGTTAATTATTTTAAATTTTTTAAAATAAAATTTTTAATAGTATTACACATTAGCTTTTAAGGATGAATAATCAAATATTACGATAAACAATTATTAAATTTTGGATTTTTTGATTTCAAAACTCAACATTTAATATATATCAATCGTGAATTTGCACATAAAAACTATATGATAAAATAATCAAATAAGTAATTTAAAATAAAATAATAACTAAATAAATTAAAAATAAAATATATCACATTAATTAATTTTCTTTAATTTTTTTTGGGTGTCATTATACACTATCATGCATCTTAGTTCAATACTACATTTGCATACTAACAAATATATTTTGTATGTTTCCCTGATAGTCCCGGTGGTTTGGGTGGGACATAACTCTCTCAACCATTACCATCACATTTGAGGGTGCATTAGCAGCACTTGAGCAAACCTCTTCACGTAAGTTGAAAAGTGTAGAGTATGGAGTGATCATGGCCGCTATCTCTTGTCCTATGATTGGCAGACCTTGTTTACAAGGAATATATGCAGCACAGAAATAGAAACATGTCTCATCTTCATTTGGACTGGGATTTTGCAGATTCTTTTGGCTTTTTATCCTCTATACTAACTCTTAAACTATTGCGTATCTCTTTTATTATTTTTTTTCGTTGATAGGTGAATGAGAAAACAAGAAAAGGATGAATCTCATCAGCTAGATGATATTCGTGCATTTTCAAAGACCAAGAAGAAAAGGAAAAAAGTTATTTTTTAACCCTTTATTTTTATTTTTTGACATTAAAATACATATTTAAAAATTATGAAATATATAATTGAATATTTTGTTTTTAAATTACATTTAACTGAAACTTCAACAAGCTTAATTTTTAGCAAATTAAGTAAATATTTATTTAAAAATTAGTAAATTATTAAAATTTGGATAAATTACTATTTGCCTATATGGTTTACTATATTATACTACTTGATCTATAACATTTAGAATTTATATTATTTTTCTCTTCTATTTTGCAAAATTATACTATTTACCTTTTCGTTAGATTTTCCATTACAATTACTGATAATTAACATGACAATTATTAAGTAAATACTATTTGCCTTATCTATTTGAATATATTATACTATTTGCTCTCTCTATTTGAATATATTATATTATTTGTCCTTTGATATTTGGAATTTATATTTTTATTGTTAAACTAATTTTCTTAGATTTAACTATAAAATAATGATAATTATATCATTATCATAAAAGTATATAATGCTTAATTTTAATTTTATATAATGAAAATTTTAATTAAATACCATTAATTAGTATTAATTTTAAAGTATTTTTACTTAAACAATAAGTTAAAATATTTATGTTGCATTAAAAAATTTAATCAAATTAACTTGCTTTTTTATTTTGATTTTTTTAAATTGTTAGTTTCAATTGTTGGGTATACAAATCAAATTATTTAAAATTATTAATTTTGTTTCATAAATATAATTTATTTATTGAATAATCTAAAGTAAAAATTCAAATAAAAATCAAATTTTACAGTTAAAAATAGAATTTACTTGGTTAATTTTTTTTATGTAATATTAATATTTTAAGTTGATATTTAAGTAAAGATATATATTTTACGATTGAAAGTAATTAATTGTTATTTGATTAAAAATTGATTAGATTAAAAAAAATTTTTGCTATTTTATTTTTTATTAAAATATTTTTAATAAAATTATCATTTTTATAGCCAATTAATGATAATTTAATTTAACATATATTTTATTAAATAATTATTTTAATAATAAAAATATATTTTGTAAATTTTAGGACATATGATATAATATATATATTCAAATAGAGGGGACAAATGATATTCACTTGATAATTGTTGTGTCAATTAATAGTAATTATGATAGAAAATTTCATAAAAAGGGTAAATAGTGTAATTTTGCAAAATAAAAGTAGGAAATAATATAAATTTTAAATGTCTGAGACTAAATAGTATAATATAGCAAATCACAAAGGCCAATACTAATTCATCCTTAAAATTTTAAAAGATATATTTGTAGGTGGCGGGTTTAGTGCGCGTCCAAGTGTTTAGCAATTACAGCACTATGTGGGCTCGAGGCCCATTAGGAAATATGAAATAGATCATAAAGCCTAGTTGGAGATGGAGTTGTCATCCGGATAAAAGTCAGGACATAATATACAACAACTGAATTCCATAGAGGTTACTAGAAGCCGTCATCAGAGATCGGGTTCAGAAATTGAGTATGGGCTTTTAGAATGCCACCCAACCTTGCGATTAGCCTCCGTTTTTGTTTTATAATTTATTATCTTTAATTATTCAATGATTTCTTTGTTACACGTGAATTGCAATTTCCTTTGAAGAATTGTCTTATTTTATAATTAAGCTCGGGTTTGCACATTAATTTCTTTTATGCATTTGGTCCTAACATTCACCATAAATAAAAAGAAAATTAATAATTTACAACCATTCATTCTAAATGATTGAGGGAAAGGATTAGGGATAACAATACTTCGTTAAAATGAAAATATAATAAACAAAAAATAAACAAGCATTAAATTACATAAAAATATAAACAAAAGGTGGAAAAAGGGCTAGGTACCAAATCGAATGGTCAAAATTATTCCAATTCCCTATGACAAACACAATATAATCTTCCAATATATATAAAATTACACAAAAAGAACCATTGAGCCAATTTATGACTCGAATTGATGTAAGTAGGAATTGCGATGATTTCAACATTAACCCGAACAAGGTATAAAAATGATCATATAAAAAAACAGTCTAAAGGCATGCAAATGAGGAAATTCATAAAGATTCAAATAATATATAAATTACAAGAAATGACGAATAGAGCTATGCTAAGGTTTGTCAAAATGGTGATTGCCTCTTCTCTGAAGAGGCGATCACCTCATGACAGTGAGGCGACACCTCTCTAAAGAGGCGATGGCCTAATCAACAGACTCAAATGACTCTCAAACTAGCAAACTTCTATTTCAAGTAAAGATTAACTAGTATAGACAAGCTAGACTTATAACTACACCTAAAACACAATAAATCATGCTAAGGACATGGTATATCACAAGCAATGAACACAAGAGAGTGGATAAACAAGCTAATAAATAAGTAAGCCAGGGGTTATGCAAGTAAGTAAGAGATTATACAAATCTATATTTTAATTATTGAGAAGAAGTCAAGATAATTACTGAAAGATAAGATTTTCTAATATAGTTGGCCCTCAGAAATGGATATAGGTGTTGAACTACCCTTCTTCTTTACAAGAATCCCTCTTGAATTTAGTTCCCCTTCCTCCCTCTTCAAGAACATTTTTTTTCTTCTTATTTTAGAGCTTTTTTTCTCTATGAAAACTCCCTCCTTTTTTTGGTTAATTGTCCCTAACCTCTCTTTCTCTTCTTCTCCTTTTAATCTCATGCTTAGCCCATATGCCTACTCCTTTTTTCATCATTGAATTTTTTAGCCTTTTTCTCTTCCCATAAATTTTCTTTTTCATACCAAAGACTGAGTTCCAGTCGAGGTGGGCCCACCCTTAACCACCATTGTCACCTCTATATTTAATACAGAGGCAAGTGGCTGTGTGTAGAGGCAATGCTTCTATGATAGGGTGATTGCCTCATCACCTACTGCCATAGAGGCGATCGCCTCTTCAAAGAGACATCGCCTCTCTAGCCTGCCTTGCACTAGGCCTAGTGGGCCGAGGTGACATGGGCTAATTCTATAGGAGTTTTAGGCTCAGATTTATGGGTTTCAAGCTCTCAAGCTCATTTTTAAAAGATTTTGAGTTTCTCTCTTGCATTCAAGCTTCGCATTTCTCATCATGGGGCTCTATTGTGAGTCGACCAAATCGAGCATCCACAGTTTGCCGCTGTCACGGGCTGATTGAACCAGGTGTCTATAGTTTGCCTTTAATTTTTCAAAAAACTAAATGCATGCAATGATAATTTTTTAAAAAAATCACACGCATAACACAAGAAAAAAAATAAACAACCTCCTTGACTCTCGAGTTTCACTCAAGAGATTAATTCTTCAATCTTGAAATGTGACCAAGATCCTCGGGTTTTCTTGGCCCGATTAGACGCTCATTAATATTTGGTAAATTATCTGAAAATGATGGTCCTTTGGTTTTCCTAGCCCGATACGCTACTTAACTAGCTACAATTCATGGGTTTTTCTAACCTAATTCACCATTCAACTGAAATGCAGACTCTTGAGTTTTCTTGGCTCGATTGCCACTCAACTGAAATGTAGACTCTTGGGTTTTCTTGGCCCAATCGCCACTTAATTAAAATGTGATTTTGGGTTTTCCTGGCCTAATCGCCACTCAACTAAAATATGATTCTTGAGTTTTCCTGGCCCGGTATACCACTCAATTGAAGTGTGACTCTCGAGTTTTCCTGACCCAGTACACCACTCAACTGAAGTGTGATTCTCGAGTTTTCTTGGCCCGATCACCATTCAACTGAAACATGATTCTCAAGTTTTCTTGGCTTGATCGCCACTCAATTGAAATATGATTCTTGGGTTTTCCTGGCCCGGTACATCACTTAACTGAAGTAAGGATTTCAGGAATACAACTCAAACAATCTGAAACAATCCTTTCTTAATCATGGGCTTCAGGGATACTAACGGAACAACCCTTTCTTAACCCTCAAGCTTTGGGGATACTACCTGAACAACCCTTTCTTGATCATGAGCTTCGGGATACTACCCGAATAGCCCTTTCTTAATCATGAGCTTCGAGGATACTACCCAAAAAACCATTTTTTGATCCTCGAGCTTCGGGGATACTAGCCGAAAACCCTTTCTTGATTCTCAAACTTCAGGGATACTACCTGAACAACCCTTTCTTGATCATGAGCTTTGGGGATACTACCTGAATAGCCCTTTCTTAATCCTTGAGCTTTGAGGATACTACCCGAATAACCATTTTTAATCATAAACTTCGGGATACTACCTGAACAGCCCTTTCTTAATTCTTAAGCTTCGGGGATACTACCCAAATAATCCTTTCTTGATCACTAGCTTTAGGGATACTATCCAAAGAGCCCTTTCTTCTGAAACATAATCCTTGGGCTTTCCTAGCACATCACATTGCTCAATCAAAATTTTTTATAATCACATTTTCTTTTTTTGAATTCTCATTTCTCGAGATTAACCCCTTTATTCTCCTTTTTTTCTTCTTCTTATTTTTCTTTAAAGAAAAACCTAACTCAAACCCTCTTTTACTATAAAATCTCACTTTTCTCTTTTTCTTATTTTCTCTCTTTTTTCCCTTCTCTCCTTTTTTCTTTTCCTTCTTTTCTCTTCTCTTTCATTTTTTCTTATTCTTTCCCGTGCTCATATTCTTTCCAAAACTAGATTGATTAAACATGCATTGTGTGGATTTTATGAAAAAAATTAGAAATTGTTTATTATCCTGCGCTACGCATAGATGATCACCTCTTCATTGAGGCAATCACCCCATAGGCAAGGGAGATGATCACCTCATGATAAGGGACGATCACCTTTATGTCAGCACGCAAGGGCATCGCCTCTTCCACAGAGGTATTGCCCCTGTGATGAGACAATCATCTCATCATAAGGTGTGGTGCCTTTGTAACAGGGTGAACCAGCCTGTTTGCAATTACTTAATTATTTTTTTTACTTTGAAAAGCAAAAAAATTATACTATATTAATTCAACTTCCCTGATTCCTTTTGCAACATAATACACAAACATTCAAGGGCACCAAAAACTTTCGTAGGGCCTGTATTTTCTATAACGACCTTACTGAGGCTCTAAAGGACCAGATTCAAGACACTAGTTTTGAGGACTTCATACTCTCACTTCTAGCAGAGCAGGGTCGGATAGACTACCAACCACTCCACGCGCTAATGGAGAGATGGTTTGATATGATACACACTTTTCACCTCCCCTTCAAGGAGCTCACTCTGAATCCTATCTCCTTTGTTGCTGTTACTGGGATCGCATGCGTCGGAGATCCTATTCCCCTCGTTGTAAGCCTACACCAGCTAACTCCAAATAAGGCCACCTACATTGAGCGTCTTCTAGGTATGATCCCAGATATAAAGGGGACCCATACCCTCAAGCTTGATTCGATCCAGAGCTTCTATACTAGGGACAAAGCTGCAGTAATGGTCACTCCTCGTGAGATTGACCAAGTAGTGCAAGCTTTTTTTATTTATCTTCTTGGCACCACCTTCTTTGCTAACATCGCCAACTCGATGGACTTGATGTTCTTGCTACCCCTACAAGACCTGGATCAGGTGTGTACATGTGATTGGGGTAGTTGTGCTCTAGCAAATTTATACCAGAGTGTGGATGAGGTGCTCCACAAGGCCAAGAGGTTTTGTAACTTTTGGCACGCTATTCCAGTAAGCTATACTTTCTTTTTTTCTTAATTTGTTTCAATATCTATTTACTAACATATACTATCCCTCTTTCTTTTATAGGTCTGGGCCTTGGAGTTGGAGTTACTCGTTGGCGTGCTGCGAGTGAGGAATGATTTCCCACCACCAATAGGTGGGGTGGTAGCCACATTCTGAAGAGACATCTAGCTCGAGTACACATTCATCGGTAGCACTTGAACTCTCTGACATAGGATGCAGTACCTGCAACAATGTCACGACCCAAAACAGAGGCCATAACTGGTGCTAGGGAACGAGAATTCTTTCGAATCCGGAACCCATAGTAAGTTTAAAATAAAATAAAACATGCAATAGAAATAATAACAACACATTTAAGTAAAATATTATGCAGCGGAATAAAATCATAAATATCAAAATAATATTTCCACCAAATGAAATTAAATCAAATCCTCATCTCATATATAAATAAACTCTTTTAATACAAATCTAGTTCAAATTATTAAAATACATAACTCATACAAATATAATACAATATATTTTAATAATTTTACGACTACTGCAGTGTCTAGATCATAAAATAAAACTCAAGTGAGCAGTTTACATAATAAAGCTGGGGCGGAAGAAATCCGGCGTACAGGCCTGCTACTAAGGTCAGATGAAGATGACTGTCCTGAAAAATAGTCAACGGAGGGGAGTCAAACCTCACTGAGTAAATTACTCTAATATATATACATGTATACAAAATGACAATGCATACAGTCAATAGTATATATATAAATATATATACAGGCAAATACACACAGATGCAATAAACATCATTTTTATATTTTGTTTGAAAACCACTGGTTATGAAGGATCAAATAGAACCCTAGAAAAATCACAACCTCAAACAGTGTTAGACAACACTCTAGCCATACAGGCTCACTTATTCCAATATATTCACTGATTCCATTTGGATAGTATATTGGCCTCGAGACACTAAGTCAACCGAGCTCCAGCAGTCTGACTGTCAGTGTGATTGGCCCCGAGACACTTGGTCAACCGAGCTCCAGCAATCACACTCCCAAACCATATCACACATCAGATAAATCAAATCCAATCAATATCCTCAAACAGGTTAGTAATATAGCCTAAATGCTATAAGCGTACCGGTACGTACTCGGTCCTAGTGCTGCCCACTAGGTAGCACGTTCTATTGATATCCTTCATTGAAATATAAAACATTCATTCATAAAAATAAATGATGCATGAATTTAAATATAATAGCAGCAATAACCATATATATACTAGAAACATACTAAAAGTAAACCGGGTATATTTCGAGTATATATACGTTAAATAAATCTAATTAAATTACAAAATAAACTAGAAATGTATTTGAAAACATTTTAAACATAATTCGTTAATAAAACATGCATATAGTTTAAAATATACCAATAATAAACCAAAAATAAACCAAAAGTAAACTAAAAATAAACTTAAGTACTAATTAAATCATTATGCATTTTTAGTCAAAAAAAACATAGATTTCTAAATCATGCATCCTAGAGCATATATATATAGAATAGTAACTCACAATTATTGCGCTCCTCGAGATGGGTTCGATGGGCCTGGTCCACTAGGTCTCGATCTCGGTGCAACTAAACAAACAGATAACGACATGAATCAGAATAAATCTAACAGAAGTTCTAAAGACTCAATCTAGATTACTAGACACATAATTAAATCAGAATTCGATCGGACATCATGTTTTACGAGAATTCTACCGAAAATCCGGCAGAACCTCCCCTGTAAAATGGACATCTCTCTACTCAAAGAGTAGAGCCAGCCCTACAAAGAAACACACTTCAAAAATAAACACAAAACACAACCACAATCCCTCGGTCGGACTCCAAACTACAAATCACCGACCGAGGTCCACAATTCGCAGAGTATTTACAAAATACTGAAAAACCCTTGTATCATAGAAATACATTTTATAAGTAGAATTTACATAATTAACCCTAAAACACAGTAAAAACAGATAAAAACTCATTTTATTAGAAAAATCGTATATTATATATATAATTGAAAATAATTTATGAAAAATAGTTTTAATTAGTTAAAAATACTAAATAATTTTTAGAAATCATTTTTATACCTTAAATAACTATTAAAACCAATTTAATTACATTTTTAGCCAATTTAGGGTAAAATTACCAAAATACCCCTATATATATAAATATACTAAAATTAATCCAAAAATTCACCAAAAATAATATAATTGCTAAAAATTAATTTTCTCAACATATATATCAATAATATCAATAAATAAACTCAGTTAACCAACAACACACAATTAACCCTATTTTTCCAAAATTACATAGACTAAATAAATTCAAAATAAATACATTAAAATTCACAAAAATTCCAAATAAATTTCTATAATTCATTTCAACACCTATATTTACCATAAAATATAATTTCATAATTTAATTAATTAATTTTCGAAAATTAGAAAATAATAATAAAATATTCAAAAATACCCAAAAATCAAAATAATTGTGAAAAATTATAAAAAAAATTCACACATGAAGATTAAGATAAGGGGAGAAACATTTGTGAAGGAATTTTTCATGAATCAATCAAATTGAAGCTCAAAAAAAATCAAAAACCCTAATGGGATGAAATTACAAAATCGAAACCTAGGCAAATCTAGACCATTTTAAGTGAAACAAAGCTTGGAATCAAACTCACTGGAGCTCAAGGAGAAGATAGAGACTGGCAGTGTCGAAAATGGTGGTCGAAATCGGCTTGATCGACGATGGGACAAAGTTTTGATTTTCCGACAATAACAGAGGGAAACAGCGCCGAATAAGAGAAGGGAAGGTGGTGGAGCTGCTGGCTGGGAAGGGCGAAGGTCAGGGTGGCACACCGACGATCTGAAAATGAGATGGCAGGCGGTGGTGATGGTGGAAATCGTTCGGGAAGAAGGGGAAGGGGAGAATGGCAAAATCGTAATTATTGTTAACTTTATATTTTTTGACAATTAATTTGGTAGATATGTATATATATATATATATATTCAAACTATATGTTATAATAATATAAATTCCCACACATTAAATATACACCACACACATAATTTAATATTTTAATAATTTTATACACTAAAAAATAATTAAATAATATTAAAACTAAATAATAAATAATAAAAATTAGGGCAATTAATTAAACCCTAATTTAATTTAAGTATATACACATATATATACACTCTATTTAGCACTTGAAAAATATATATGAGTTCATGCAAGTTTGTAAAATTGTTTAAAATGATTAATATTAAATTATTTACGTATTAATTTCCTCGAAAATAAAATTTTCGAGAAAATTTTACGTAAAACACTTAAAATAATATAAACAATTAAAATAAACTTTAAATAAATATCAACTCGTAAAAATATTAAAGATATATATATACAAAAATTATTAACACTGTATATCCCGATACAGTATTAAAATATTTAAAAACACGAGATATTACAAACAATCACACCCATGTTAGTAATTTTGTAAAATTGACTCACTTACTTGTTGGTGCTTCCATTGTAGATCCATAATGACTTGTGGGGTCTTGAGAATGGATGGAATGTGGAGATGACTCACTCTAAACCATTAACTTAAAGGAGGGTCCTCCTTTGTGGGCCAGGTTATTGAGTTTGGTACCTTGGTGAGCGGGTCCTGAATTGGAATAGGGGCATCAGAGTGAGGCGCGTCCCTAAATCCCCTCCGAGGAGCATGCTATAGACTCACAAGCTAGAGGGTGCTGAGCTTGATTAGGCTGTCACTGGAGAGCCAGTCGTGGACCATACTATTTGGATCAAGAGTTGGTACTTGAAGTTTATCCAGACTCACCTCTTATCAACAGTTCCTTTTGTTGTTGCCTTTCTTCTCAGGTAATTATTTGATACTCTCTCTTTCATTCAAGATTATCATGTCCTGACATGGTTTTCTTTTAGTTTCAGGTTGTAGTAACCTGAGTTGCACCCCACATTAGACCTCAGGTGCGAGAGAGAGAGCCTAAGAGATGCCGTCTCGATCCTTGCAGAGAGGAGACTTCAGTTGTAGGTGAGCAGCTGAGACCCCCCACGTCCAACTCTTAGTTTATTATTGGTAGCTTCACTCACACCCTTGATCCCTTGGCTCATTGTTGGATTCCTCCCAGAGGGTTATCTTGTCAGTTCTTGACCCTAGACGAGGACCTCACACCTGTATGTACTCCTGGGGTGCTACTCACGTGAGTTTGCTTTTAACCTGCCTCCTAAATCATTCTTGACATGTTTGTTAGTTCCAACATTCTTTTAATAATGTAGATTCCTTTGGAGTAAGACCTATACATGTATCGGATGATCGAGGCTCAGAGGGACTACATGCTGGATGTCACCCAACAGTAGAGGGTAATAGTCGTTCCTACATCTATATGTATGCATGCTCGTATGATTTACTAACTTGTGGTATGCTTGAACAGTATCATGATAAGTATAGCCAGGTGAGAATTGCCACCCTTGAGCACCAAATTGAAGTCCTTCAGATCGATGAGGATGATGAGGAGGAGGATAGGGGCAATGATGGCACTAAAGGAAGGAATGATCGTAAGGGCCCCAAGTTAGATGCTTGATAGATTAGGGCCCATGAACTATTCTTTTTTATTACTGCTTCTCTTTACCTATTTAATTATGATACTTGCACATTTTTAACTCTTGTTGGCTGAATGTTTATAGGACTCAAGTTTTATTTCAATCAATTTTAATTTACACACACAATTTAGCACTAATGATTACATGAATGCCCTTTTAAGCTGCTAAGTTCTGATTTGTAAGGTTGAGACTACATAATCCCACAAGAAGTTTTTGATTATCACTGTTGGAGAGGCGATCGCCTCATAGCCTTCTATTAAAGAGGCGATCATCTCTTTGCACTGAGGCAGTGCCCCTTTAATGAGGCAATTGCCTCAATGCCAGGTCAATTTCATCTCCTAAAAATCCTAATTCTTCACCTTCAACACCATTTTCAGATATCTCTACCCAAAACCTCCATTTTCTCTCTTTAGATACCCCCAAAAGCTTGAATTATGACTGAAAGAAGTCTTAAACTACTACAACCAATATTGAAAAGCTTAAATAATATATCGTAGGCCAGATTGGAGTAGTTCCACCTCCCGATCTTCAGATCATTACATGCTAGGAGAATCAATTTCTCTTTTCTTTATATTATAGCGTAGTTCAGGGATCCTCAAAAACACATCTTCCAATTCAATACAGTTGAACTATGCCCCTGCCAGAGGAATTTAAGGCCATTCTTGGTTACCATATGAATTCCATTGGCCCACTTGCAATCCCTAACCTTGTGATTCCAGACCCTTATTCTATCCAGCATCAGATGGCTCGAATGTTCAATCTTTCACCTCGATCTTCATGTCACTGCATTCTCAGCTCAGAAATCACATTAGAATCCTTCCTTGAAACTACCACAAGCATAGACAGGAGAGAAGCTTATTGGCTCTGGATGATGGCCCTCTACTTGTTCACTCAATTTTTGTTCATTTCCCTTTCCAAAAATTATGACTCAAAAAACCTTTCCATCCTTAATCAGGTGGAAGAAGGGCTCAACCCTTTCCCTCTCATTCTAGCAGAAACCATTATCAGAATAGACAACTTTATAGAAACAAGATGATTCTTTAGAAGTCCTCTACTTTGAATGCTTATTTATTATCATTTTATCATTGCATCCATCTACTTAACACTTTGCAGTTATGGCTTCATGAGAAACTGGGTCTACTTGAACTTCCTCGAGATGTTGTACGCTATAAAGCTAAGCATTATCAAACTAAAAAGCTACATCCCATACCAGAAGATGTTCAAGGCTGGCTATTGACATTCCCTGACACTCTGATTCAATGGATGTGTCCAGGGTGGGGATTGCAACATGTGACTATCCGATTTTACTCTTATTGTGTTATAGTTATCGGTCTCCATTTTGCTACTTTTTATAACCTGGCTCATCTCTATCGTTAGTATAGGCATAAGCAAATGATTATGGGGTTGGTTCATGAGTTTAAATTAGGACCCCTCTCTTAAAATTTCCTAGAAAACTTAGTCACTATCTAGCCTTATAGAATCATTAAAAGAAATATAGACTACAATGGAAATTAGACTACCAATGATCATTACAAAGCATGGATTCAATTACAAAAAATAGAGAAAGATGAGTTTATTAGAAATAAAAGGATGAGGGAATTGCAAGCATCGAGTGCTCAAGGTGCTCAACAAAAGAGGAGAAATTAAAATTAGTTCATGAATTAAGTCGTCTTTTCTCTTTTTATTAGATAGAGTTTCCTTTTAGTTAAATAGTTTGTAATAGACACTTAACACAATGTTTAACAGTAATCAAAGTAATCTATTTCATTTAATTTAAACATAATCTGCATATACATTTTACTTTTGACATATCTCATATTATTAGTTGGCTTGACCTTGCAAGTTTTCCAACTAACCATTTTTCCTCTCTCTCTCTCTCCTTTTAAATGTCCTTTACTTTTGCCTAGATCACCCTTTCAAGTTTTCAATCCAGTAGAACTTTTTATTTTTTTCATTTTTTTGTCTCTAACTTTGCTTAGGTAGCCTTTTTTTAAGGTTTTCTCTTTAGCGAGACTTTTACATAAAGTACTTCTTGAGTTTATCTAAGTTAATAGGCTCTGTGAATTCATTCCCTTATATGTCAAATAGGATAGCAGCACCCTTGGAAAATAACTTTTTCACCATATACGGGCCTTCCCAATTCAGCTTGAATTTCCCTTGCGAGTCAGTCATGATCAGCTTTGTAAGCTACAACACTAAATCTCTCTTTTTTATCTTTCTTGGATTGATTTTCTTATTATAAGCCCGGGCTATCCTCTTCTGATATAGCTAAGACTAATACATAGCCCTCATCCTCTTTTTATCCATTAATGTCAACTATGCCAATCAACTCTCCAACTATTGGTACTCGGGGATCTTGGACTCTAGAAGAACCCTTAGTGATCGAATGTCAACCTCTTGACCTCTATTAGCAACACAACTTTACACCCATACACTAAGAAATACAAAATAACCCTTGTTGACATTCTGGCAGTAGTTCTATATCCCTATAATGCAAACTACAAGTAATTTGTCCAATCCTGATAATTCTCCATCATCTTAGCCAAGATCTTCTTCATATTCTTATTTGCAACTTCCACTACCCATTTGCTTATGGCCTATACAAAGATGACATGTGATGCTCAATCTTATATTCTTTTAAAAATGCAGTCATCTCTATCCAAAATTAAACACCATTATCAGTGACAATATGGTGAGGTAACTCGTATCTACATATTTTATTTTTCTCGATAAACCTCGACATTTTCTTTGAGCCAACAGTAGTATAGGACTCAACCTCAACCCATTTGGAGAAATAGTCTATTATTATAATAACGTATTAATAACCGTTCAACACTCTTGGCCTTATCTCTCATATGATATCAATTCCTTAAACTACAAATGGCCAAGGAGAAGTCATTCCTTGGAGCTCCATAGACGGGAAATGGCTCATGTCCCCATAAGCTCGATAGTTGTGGCACCTCTTTACAAACTTAATGCAATTATTTCCATGGTTAGCCAGAAATAACCCTAATGAGAATTTTCTTTACAAGAACCATCACATTCATATGTGGCCTGCATACTCCCTCATGGATTGCTTCCATAAGTTTTTGAGCTTCCTCTTTATTAACACATCTCAAGTGGATACCAGTAGGAATTATTTTATATAACATCCCATTATAGTTGATGAATTGCCATGACAACATTCATAGTGACATCCTTTCTTTCTTGTCAGTATCCTCTGAGAACTATCCCATTTTTAAGTATCGTTGCAAGTCATAAAACTAAGGCCTCTCAGTGACAACCGCTAGCATTACCCTTATATTTTTATAGCAAGGGTTTCGTGTCACGACCCAAAATAGGGGCCATGACTGGCACTAGGGAACAGGAATTCTTTCGAATCCGGAACCCGTAGCAAGCCCAAAAATAAATAAAAACATGTAATAATAATAATAATAATAATAATAATAATAACATAATTAAATATAATATCCTGCAGCGGAACAAAATCATAAATATTAAAATAATATTGCACCAAATGAAATTAAATCGAACAACTCATCTCATATATATAAATAAACTTTTAATATAAATTCCAGTTCAAATTTTTAAAGTACATATCTCATACAATTATAATACAATAATCTCATAATTTTTTTACAACTACTGCAGTGTCTAGATTATAAAAATAGAACTCAGGTGAGCAGTTTACATAATGAAGTTGGGGCAGAAGAAATCTGGCGTAAGGGTCTGCTACTGAGGTCTGATGAAGATGGCTCTCCTGAAAAAATAGTCAACGGAGGGGAGTCAGACCTCACTGAGTGAATTACTATAATATATATACATGCATACTAAATGATAATGCATACAGTCAATAGTATATATATAAATATATATACAAGCAAATACACACAGATGCAATAAAATCATTTTATATATTATTATTGAAAATCACAGTTTATGAAGGATCAAATAGAACCCTAGAATATGGCAACCTCAAAATAGTGTTAGACAACACTCTAGCCATACAGGCTCACTTATTCCAAATATAATCACTTCCATTTAAACAATAGACTAGCCCCGAGACACTAAGTCAATCGAGCTCCAGCAGTCTGACTGTCAGTGTGATTGGCCCCAAGACACTTGGTCGACCGAGTTCCAAAAATCATACTCCCAAATCCTTTCTCACACATCAAATAATCAAATCCAATCAATATCCTCAAACAGGTTAGTAATATAGCCTAAATACTATCGGCGTACCGGTACGTACTCGGTCTTAGTGCTGCCCACTAGGTAGCACGTTCTATTGATATCCTTCATTGAAATATAAAACATACATTCATAAAATTAAATGATGCATGAATTTAAATAAAATATCCACACAAACCATATATATACTAGAAATATACTAAAAGTAAACCAGGTATATTTCGAGTATATATACGTTAAATAAATCCAGTTAAATTACAAAATAAACTAGAAATGTATTTGAAAACATTTTAAACATAATTCGTTAATAAAACATGCATATAGTTTAGAAATATACAAAAAATAAACCAAAAATAGACCGAAAATAAACTTAAATATTAATTAAACCATTATGCATATTTGATCAAAATAACACATATATTTCTAAAAGCATGCACCTTAGAGCATATATAGATAAAATAGCAACTCATAATTATTACGCTCCTCGAGATGGATCCGATGGGCCTAGTCCACTAGGCCTCGGTCTCAGCACAACTAAACAAACAAAAATGACAGGAATCAGAACAAATCTAATGGAAACTCCTAGAAACTTGATCTAGAATGCTAGACATAGAATTAGAATTAGAGTTCGACCAGATATCACGTTTTACGAGAATTCTACCGAAAATTTGGCAGAACCTCCCTTGTAAAATGGACATCTCTCTACTCAAAGAGTAGAGCCGGTCTTGCAAAGAAACACACTTTGAAAATAACACAGAATACAACCACAATCCCTCGGTCGGACTCCCAACTACAAATCACCCGACCGAGGTCCATAATTCACAGAATACTACAGAAATACCAAAATTGCCCTTATATAATAAAAATACATTTTATAAGTAAAAAATTACGAAATTAACCCTAAAACATAGTAAAAACCTATAAAAACTTATTTTATTAGAGAAATCGTATATTATATATATAATTTGAAAATAATTTATGAAAAATAGTTTTAATTAGTTAAAAATACTAAATAATTTGTAGAAATCATTTTTATACCTTAAATAACTATTAAAACCAATTTAATTACATTTTTAGCCAATTTAGGGTAAAATTACCAAAATACCCCTATATATATAAATATACTAAAATTAATTCAAAAATTCACCAAAAATAATATAATTGCTCAAAATTAATTTTCTCAACATATTATTCAATAATATCACTAAATAAACTTAATTAACTAATTAATTTCAATTTAACACATAATTAACCCTATTTTTCAAAATTACATAAACTAAATAAATTCAAAATAAATATATAAAAATTCATAAAAATTACAAATAAATTTCTATAATTCATTTCAACACCTAGATTTACCATAAAACACAATTTCATAATTAATTTAATTAATTTTCGAAAATTAGAAAATATTAATAAAATAATAAAAAATACCTAAAAATGAAAATAAATTCCAAAAATTCTACAAAAATTCACACATGAAGATTAAGATAAAGGGAGCAACATTTGTTAAGTAATTTTTCATGAATCACAAAGAAAAGCTTTAAAAAAATTCAAAAATTGAATATGGCCGAAATTGAAAAATCGAGTAATAGAAAAATTGAGGGAATTAGAGCTCAAACCGAAGCTAGAATCAAGATCATAGAAGCTTGAGGAGCTCAAGGACACCGAAAATGTGAAGAATGATGGCTGGAGAAGGAAGAACGGTGGAAAGCTTGAGTTTCGGCCAAAAATGGTGGAAATGGGCTTGGCTGGCGCCGGGGAAGATAACAGGGATGACGGAGCTTGCTGGCGAGTAGGTGGTCAACGGCGGAAGGCTGGAGGCGCTTTGGTTGGAGAAGAAACGAACGGCGAGGGTGAGGGGAAGGGTAGAGGGTGAGGGCAATTCATGTAATTCTTTTACAATATATATATATATATATATATATATATATATATATATATATATATAACTTTAATGATTTATATTAAAATATATTAATATAATATTTAGAAAAATCACACACCACAAGTTTAAAATACACAATATATATATATCCATATACACACACATATATATATATATATATATATATATATATATATATATATATAATACATTTTAAGTTAATACAACTATATAATATATACTTAATTAAAATAACCCTAATTATTAAATATGTGTATATATATATATATATATATATATATATATATATATATATATATGTATGTATGTATGAACTCATGCAAATACGTAATTCTATTTAAAATAATTAATATTAAATTATTTATGTGTCAATTTCCCCGAAAATAGAATTATCGGGAAAACTTTACATAAAATACTTAAAATAATATAAAACAATTAAAATAAGCTTTAAATAAATATCAACTTGTAAAAATATCATAATTATATATGAATTTATTAACACTGCATATCCAGATGCAGTATAAAAATATTTAAAAACACGGGATATTACATTTCGGGACCTCACTAATATTAGAGGCTTAACCTCTATTTGTTTTCCACTTTCCCATATAGAAGCTAGAGTAGCTAGAGCATAAGCTATTTGGTTCTTTTCTCTCAGTAGATGAATAAATTTTCACTAAGTAAAAGACAACGAAACAGTAGCCAAATAAATCCAATATAAATGCAACCTATCTTCCTTTACTTCCCACTCATTAGAAGCCTATTTTACAACCAATATAGAATCCCCATACATGATAACATCCCCTGCCCCCACACTGTGTAGTGCTTATAAACCAAAGATGTAGGCCTCGTACTTTGCTTGATTGTTTATTACCTCAAATTCGAGTCTTTTCGCCATCAGGATCATTTCTCCGTCTGGGATGATCAAGATTACACTAATACTAGCCCTTTTGTTGTTGACAGCTCCATCAAAGTACAATTTCCATCCTTGTACCTCTATTTCCCTTAGATGTTCATTAGGAAATTCTAGTTCTTATTCTTGTTCATTAACTACCAGATTCTGAGACAAAAAATTTGCTATTGCCCTCCATTTTACTACTTTCTTCACCACATAATCTATGTTAAATTCAGTGAGTAGTACTAACCATCTAGCTAGTTTTCCAATGAGTGAGGGAGTTTATTGAAGGTACCTGAGGGGGTGATGTTTAGAAATCGCTTGTACTCTATAAGATTAGAAGTAGTGCCAGAGTCTTTATTGCTCAAATCACAACTAGACATGTTTTCTCTACAAGACTATAATTGGATTCATATTAAAAAAATCTTTTTACTCAATTAATACACTATATGTTCAAATTTTTGTTCATTTTTTTGAGCTAGCATTACCCCTATTGCATTCTTCTCAATCTCCAAATATAGGATTAAGGACTTACCCGGCTTTGGTGGCTGTAAGACTGGAGGACTCATCAAATAGTTCTTAATAGTTTTGAAAGCTTATTGACATTTATTATTCCATATCATGGGTTGATTCTTCTTTAGAATCTTGAAAATCAGCTTACAAATAGTAGCCAACTTAGCTATGAACCAACTAATATATTGCAAGTGTCCCATGAACCCTCTAACTTCTTTTTCATTCTTAGGTGCAGGCATTTCTCTAATCGCCTTAACCTTATCCGGGTCCACTTCTATTCCTTTCTGATTGATACTGTGTCCCAGTAGTTTACCAGATGTTACCTAAAAAATAAACTTCTTCAGATTTAGTTTGAGATTGTGCTTTTTTACCCTTGCTAAGAACTTATCTAAAGCCTCGAAGTCCCTTCTTTGGTTACAGACTTCACCATCATATCATCTATGTACACTTCTATCTCTTTGTGGATCATATCGTGCAATAGAGTAGTTGCCATCCTCTGACAAATAGCTCCTGCATTCTTTAGTCCAAATGGCATTACCAGATAACACTAGATGCCCCACTTAGTGGTGAAAGACATATTTAGCTTATCTATTATTGCAATCATGATCTAGTTATACCCTGAGAAGCCATCCATGAAAGAGTACATTACATTAGAATCCACACTATTGACCAATGTGTTGATGTGCGATAGTGGGAAATCGTCTTTCAGGCAAGCCTTGTTTAGATCTCAGTAGTCCACACACATTCTGACCCTTCCATCTTTCTTAGGGACTGGGACTATATTTGCTAACCATTGGGTGTCCTCCACTTCCTCTAAGAACTTTGCCTTTAGTTGCTTCTCGACTTCTTCTTTAACCAAAAGAGCCCATTTTGGCCTCAGCCTCTTTTTCTTCTATTATACTGGTGATATGTGAGGATATATAGGGATTATGTATTTAGAGATCTCTCTTTCGATCCTAAGCATATCCTCATAGCCCAAGTAAATACTTTTTATCTTTTTATTAGTGTTTCTTTCATTTTTTTTCTCTCATCATGAGTTAAATCAGAAACTAGCAACATATTTTTAGGGTTATCATTGGTGCCTAAATTAAATGATTCAGTTTATATGGAATTAATGTCAAACATATGCATAAAATGATTATCATAAATAGAATAACCATTAGGAAACACATGCCAAAAATAAACAAAGTTAAACTTTATTGCATTTACTTTGGAAAAGAACAAGTCATCAGTTTCAAATAAAGTAACAAGAGAGACATCAAAGTGATCATAAAAACCATCTATGATGGAATTGAGGACATAGGCTTCAAAATCTAATTTCTTTCTTTGATCATCGATGCCTTTCAATTCAGGAGCAGTAATGTTCTCCTCAAACTTTTCCTCAGCCAGTACCAGTTCTTCCATAAGAACTTCTTTAGTAGAAATTTTCTCGACTATGTTCATGAATTCAAAAAAGATTTTGAATCCCAGGATTACTTCTTCGGCCATCAACAGAGGTTTTAGAGCCCTATTGTATGCATATCTGGTGCCTTCCCTTACAAAAGTTTCCCATAAAGCCTTTCTCTTAACCATAACTTCTTCCTCTATTTTCTTAAGCTGATCCTAGATGTCAATTTCTTCCTTAGAATCATTAGTCCCCTTAAATCCTACCCTATGCTTTAAAATGGGTACCTTGCACTTCATAAATTCTGAGGTTTGCTTTAGTTCTTTCCCAATCTCATGCTAGGCATGAATTTTCTATTGCGCATCATATTTAGAACCTTCTCATCTATCTCACTTTCATAACACAAACCTTAAAACTCAGACTTATAGGGATCTCTTTGGGAGTTAACTTCAGAGCAGCCACAACGGCTTTAGTTTCTGTAGAGATGGTGACAATCTTGTCTTTATGCGGGAATTTAATTTTTTTATGAACAATGGAGGGCACTCCACCCAAAGGATGAAACCATGGCCTTCCTAACTGAATAATAAAGGTTATAGAAATATCAATTACGTGCAAGTCGACCCAGGTCTCGATAGGTCATGTCCTAACCAAAGCTCTAAACATCCCCTCAATAGGCCTCTTCATGTCATTGTAGGCCTTGATGATTACCTTAGAAGGCTTTAAGTCAACCCTAACTTCAATAGAAACTTTAATGGACATACGTTAATATTGGAACTATTATCTACCATAACACAGTAGGTTATCTTTCCTTTTACCTCAACCTTGATGAATAAGGCTTTGTGGTGATCCTTCCCTTCAAAGGGTAAATCATCATCAGAAAACATAATGGTGCCTTGAGGGGTTTCTGTCAATGAATTAGCCATCTGCTCAGGAGTACAGCTTATGGAGATCTTTTTCTAGTCTGGAGCCAGAACTAGTGCTTCCCAGTGGTCTTTGGAATGCATAAATAACTACCAAACACTAGTGATGGTTCCCCCCATCTCTTTTCACTTCCTCCCCTTTCTTTGAATTCTCTATCTTTTTTGGTTCGGGCTCAATAGTTTTGGCTTCTTCTCTTTTCTCATCGACCTTCCTCACATACTGGCCTAATCTACATTCCTTATTATCCTATAAATTAACTCACCCCTCATTCTTATCATTAGAGCTTTAAATATCCAAGACATGCACAATAAGCTCCATGAATTATTTATTTTGGTTTGGCTCTTTTGGTTCAGGTCTACGTTTTAATGGGCTAAGGGTGGTGTCAACAAAAGAGCTTAAGACTTGCTCTTTCGTTAAACTTATGTTGATCATTAGGATGGGTGCGTTTGGTGGTGATACATTTCAGTAATTGGGTAGAGGGTTATTCTAGGTGTTTGGCTTTATTGTCTCAAGGTCAATGTTTACATGCATCAATTAAATCTTGGACTTTGTGCCTTAATCATGTACAGTTATTAGTGTCATGTCCAATAGTCTGGTGGAATTTACAAAAAAAAGCTTTGGGTTGGCACCTGGCAAAAGTTGCTGTGAAGGTGACGGTCATAACAAGTTCTTCTTGATCAGCTTCTTAATGACTTTAGAAAGACACCACCCTAATTTTGAGAATCTTTGAGGTTTCCTGACATCATTAATCTATAAATTGTTGCCTGGTTGTCTAATGGTATTGATTTGCACATTATTGCTTAAGCTAACTCCATCCTTGCCCTCAGATCTTCCCCTAAAGAACCTCTTTTCCTAGGCTAAATCTAACTCCTTCTAAACCCTAAATCTATACATTTTTTTTAAAGTTTCAAATTCCTAAATCCTTCAGTTTCTTAGACAACACTGGAACACACCCTTCCATTACCAGTATCAGTTGGTCTGACTCAACAGGCCTTCATTTGAGATAGCTTCCCCCTCCAGCGAGTTAAATAATCAGTGAAAGACTCATTAAACCTCTACTTAGTATTCTGCAGATCCCTCAAAGGTACTTCCAACTAAATATTAAGGCCATACTGCTTCTTAAATGCAGTGCACAGTTCTTTCTAGTTGGACTTGAAGTGTAGTTCTAAAGCATAATACCAATAAATTGGTGCACCTTCTAATGACATGGGGATCTGCTTGACTATTTGGGCTTTAGTTAATTCTATGGCTTTCATATAAGTCACATATTGCCTTAAATTTAAATGGGGGTATTTGCTTCCAGAATACTTTTTCATGTCAAGGAATTTAAATTTAAGGGGTAACAGATCATCCTCCTCATCCAAATTCAAATAATTGTAGTCCAACAGATCATCCATGCCCTTTTCCTTTATCATCATCTACATTTAGGTCATGGCTTTGGTTATGCTCTTGGCCCAATCAAACTGTTCCATATTCTCAGCTGGGTTCACATTCTTTCGGCCTACTGGATCGGCTATCACCATCACATTTTCCTCATCCCTTTCTTTCAATAGAATCTCGACATCAAGATCTATTGGATTAGCTAGATGTGTTGGCTGCTTCTCTCTAATCAACTTGGTTATTTCTCCCATCATTTATCTCAATATAGACTCAGTGTTAGTAAATACTTCCTCTTTCAATTGTGCTTTAAAAACCTTGGGATCAAAACCTCCTACCATTTTTATCTTTGAATTTCTTACCAAGCGCCCTAAACTAGATCGGACCCATCTACACGAGCTTGAAGGATCTATATTACTGCAAGACCACATGTCAGAATTATACATGACGTGTATGCATATATGCAGGTTCATTTTATTATTCGAGGAAATGAAGAGGAAAAACAAGAAATTAAATAAGCACGTTTAATATACATATAGCATAAGAAAAAATGTGAAGCTTCGAAAATGATAACCTCTGCCCTTATTTCTCCCACACACACGTTTAATGGTGAGTATATTGTCCTAGAATTTTTTTTCTGGGTTTTAATTATCAACAGGGGATAACTGACATATGCAAGATAACTCTCAAAATGGAGCCAAAAAGTAATGGATCCTCTAAATAAATCCAAAGTCCATCTTTAATGGGCCAAGAATGATATCAAAGCCTTACCTTATCAAGATCTATTTTTAATGGGCCAAAATGGGCATGATAAGCCTATTTGGACCATATCCATTTGAAATGGGCTAAAAGTAAGGGTGAAAGGCCCATCTTAACAAGGTCCATTTTCAATGGGCTTGAGCTTTATTTTAAGGATCCATTAAAGGGCATAAAACACATGCAATTAGAAAATTCCTAATTGAAATTGCTAGGTCATTACATGAGCTTGAGTCTTAAGTAATAAGCTTTGGCTCCCATCATACTATACATCTGTATACATCTCCCACTCAAGGGTCCGTACGACTGGATAAGTATGTGTTGTGAGTGACAATAACTAAATATTCCACCACCAGGTTTGAGTGAAATGTAGGTAGCAAAATAATGACTATTATCGGGTTAATTAAGGACTAAGTGCTCATTGTGTGCAAATGTGTGGTGAATGCAATAGAAATGCAAAAGAAATGAGAGAATAATTAAAAATGATAAATTACAAAACACTTAGAATTAGCGTCTCTATCCCTAGTGGAGTCACCACTGTAAGTGGTGGGGTTTAGCGTGCACCCAAGTGTTTAGCGACCATGATACTGTATGGGCTCGAGGCCCACTAAGAAATACGAAATAAGTCATAAAGCCTAGTTGGAGATAGAGTTGCCATCTGAATAAAATTTGGGTCACACTATACAACAACTGAATTCCACGAAGGTTTCCATAAGCCGTTATTAGAGATCAAGTTCGGAAACTGGGTATGAGCTTTCGGAATGCCCACTCAACCTTGCGGTTGGCCTCCGTTTGTGTTTTATAATTTATTACCTTTAATTATTCAATGATTTCTTTATTACCATGCGAATTGCAATTTTCTTCGAACGATTGTCTCATTTTATAACTAAACATGCGTTTACACATCAACATTCACCATAAATAAAAACAAAATTAATAATTTACAACCATTCATTCCAAATGATTAGGGGAAAGGATTAAAGATTACAATGCTTCATTCAAATGAAAGTATAATAAATAGAAAATAAACAAGCATTAAATTACATAAAAATATAAACAAAAAGGGGAAAATGGGTTAGGTACCAAATCGAAATATCAAAATCATTTCGATTCCCTATGAAAAACACAATATAATCTTCCAATATATATAAAATTACACAAAAAGAAACATCGAGCCAGTTTATGACTTAAATTAATGTAAGTATGAATTGCGATGATTTAAACATTAGTCCAAACAAGGTATAAAAATGATTATATAAAAAACATACAAAAGGTGTGCAAGTGAGGAAATTCATAAAGATTCAAATAATGCGTAATTTACAAGAAATGGCGAACATAGTTATGCGAAGGTTTGTTAATCCTCTCTGAAGAGGTGATCGCCTCATGAGAATGAGGTGATGCCTCTCTGAAGAGACGATCACCTTATCAACAGACTTAGACAACTCTCAAACTAGCAAACTTCTATGTCAAGTAAAGATCAACTAGTATAGACAAGCTAGACTCATAACTACATTTAAAACACAGAAAATCATGCTAAGCACATGGCATATCATAAGCAATAAACATAAGAGAGTGGATAAACAAGCTAATAAACAAGTAAACTAAGGTTTATACAAATAATTAAGAGATTATACAAATCTACATCTTAATCATTAAGAAGAAGTCAAGATAATTACTGAAAGATGAACTTTTCCAATATAGTTGACCCTAAAAAATGGATATAGGTGTTGAAATTTCATTGAATGCAAGCTTTTCTACCCTTCTTCTTCAAGAAAATCCCTCTTGAATTTGGTTCCCCTTCCTCCTTCTTCAAGAACTTTTTTTTTCTTTTTGAGCTTCTTCTCTCTGAAAACTCCCTCCTTTTTTTTTTGCTAGTTGTCCTTAACCTCTCTTTCTCTTTTTCTCCTTTTAATCCCATGCCTAACCCATACCCCTACTCCTTTTTTCATCATAGCATTTTTTAGCCTTTTTCACTTCCTAAAGATTTTCTTTTTCATACTAGAGACTGAGCTCCAATTGAGGTGGGCCTACCCTTAACCATCATTGTCACCTCTACATTTAATGTAAAGGCAAGTGATTTATGGGTTTCAATCTCTGTTGCTCATTTTCGAGAAGATTTTGAGTTTCTCTTTTGCATTCAAGCTTCGCATTTCTCTTCATTGGGCTCTGTTGTAGGCCAACTAAACTGAGCATCCATAGTTTGCCCCCATCACAGGCTGATCGAACCGGATATCTATAATATTTTTATTATTTTTCTAATTAGAATATCAATTTTTAATTTTTAATTAATATTTAATAATAAAACGTTATACAATTTTTTAAAAATTAATGCAATGAAAAATCAATTGAAAAAAAAATCATACCATGACTTTGTAGTTGAGCCAAAATAGAGTGTGTTGAATCATTTTGTCAGCTTAAGTTGACAAAGGTTACATTGAAAATTTTATCAGCACAAATTAATAAATTTGCTAAGTGGTCTAATCTAATTAAACCTTATTTTTTTTTTCATTTTTATGTTCACAAATTTTGCTACTTGGACTATTCAAAATTAATCCTCCTTGTTTCTTACTTTCCACTTATCTGAAATTTTTTTTAATAAAACTCAATTTTAATTAAGAAAAATAATAATAAATCAAGTATGTTTTGTTTTGTTGCACTTGAATTTTATCATCTTCTCTCCATGGAGTATAAAGTCATTATCTCCAAATTTTAAAAAAATATTTTTACCAACATTGGGTGCAATACACTAAATGATTATATTTGAATGATAAAATTAGATGTTTTGTTTTCATTGGACAACTGTTTATAAAAATCTCCCTTAAGCCGCTAATAAGAATAATGACCAAAGCCGACAACAATGTATTGGCTAAAAAAACTTAAAAATTGACAATAGTAAAATACCTGTGAACCTTCTATAGTTTTATGCGATGTGATTTAGTGGCTTCTCTTCATTAAATACAGTACATCGTAGGACATGAATAAATCCATTATGGAGATTTCCACTATAATTTGTAAGGAGTACCTAAAAATCATTATTTTATTTCTTCTTGAGTAAATGGATTTGCCTAACCTCATTGTGTCCAGTCTCATTTTTAATGGTCTTATAGTTGCCTTTAGTTTGCTTTTTATTGTTATACGAATTGCAGTCGAATGTCTCGAGCATATTTTGGTCAAATAGCATAATCATATATATATATATTCCTTTTCTCTATATGGAAATGAAATTATAGAGTGCTATACTTATTAATCAATCATCATGCATCTTATAAAATGATTAAAAAATTACAGAGTGTTATACTGATTAAGGCACGATGGCATGTTATTGTTTAACTTTAATTCAATCAGTCATTACCAGCTCTCTGTTGCATTCTTTTGCTATTTATTGTTGGCCTTAATCTTTGCTTTTATATATGGAGCGTTGAATGAGAAATTTCTTATGGATTGGTTTTATTCATGATAAAAAAATTGTTAGGGTTCCTTGGAAACTCATATGTCTTCCTTTTAGCAAAGGAGGTGTTGGTATTAAACAATTACAGTCTTTGAATGAGGATATGTTATGTAAATTTTCTTGGAAAGTTATTACTTCTTAGGATTATCCTATAAATGTTCTTCATCAAAGGTTTGTTTATCCTTAGGAATTCCTTAAGATTCTTATTTTAATTCTTCTATTTGGTTTTCCATAAAGAGAATCTATACTTCTCTTCGGTTTAAGGTGAAGTGGTTCATTGGGAAAAATAATCATCTCAATTTTTGGATTTGATGCTTGGGTTAATCCTATTGTTATAGATCATCTTGCTTTGTCAGTTAAGGTGCAAAAAGGGTTGGTTAACTGGGTGTTGGATTTCCTCATTATTGATAACTAGGAGATTTCTTAAATATCTAATAATGTGGTAAGGAATAACATTGATGTTGTTTCTCCTATTCATAATGAGACTGATTTATGTGTTTGGACTATTGTTGATAGCGGGCTTCATACTGTTAAAAATATGTATAATCATCTTTGGTATTCAAGACAGATGGTTTATTGGTCTCGGTTCATTTGGAAGGATTTTCTTCCTCCATCTAGATCCTTGGTGTGCTGGCGAGCTATTTTGGGTTATCTTCCCATGGAAGATAATCATTCCAAAAGAGGTTTTCAATATGCCTCCCGGTGTTCTTTATGTGTTGCTAATGAAAAGAATAATTTTCATTTATTTATCTCTTGCCCTTTTTCTTCTGCTATTTGGTGAGCCATTGCGTCTCTCTTTGGCAAAAGAATTAAAACTTCTGGTACCCTATCAAATTTATTTCTTGATGCCATGAATCATGATTTTAGTTTTTAAGTTGCAATTTTATGGACAACGACAATTATTAATGCGGTTGCTATACTTTGGAAAACCCAAAACTCGGTAATCTTTGATGAAGACAGACCTAACATTCATTTAGTTCTTAGATCAGTTTAGAATTCGATAAAGGAAGCTGACTTCTTTCGCATGGGGAAATGTTTAATTTTTTTGAAGAACTTCAAATTCTCGAACTGCTGGATATTAAAGAGATCCCAAGGAATGCTACATATATTATTTCTATATAGTGGCAACTCCTCCTCCTTCGTGGATTATGGTCAATACCGACGACTCTGCCATGGGTACTCCAGGTCTAGCAGGAGCAGGCGAAATCTTTAGAACTCCGTTGGGTTTCCCTCATGATTCTTTTGCTTTTTCTGTTGGCGATGAGTTCGCTTTCATAGAAAAATTACTGGCAACTATGTATGCAATCCAAGTTGCTTGGAACAAAGGATGGCACTCTTTATGGTTGGTATGCGACTCCGCATATGTTGTTCACCTTTTCTGATCACATTCTAAACATGTCCCTTGGAAATTATAGCAGTAGTGGCTACAATGTCTGCACTTTGTCTCTTAAATGCGGTTCGAATTTCTCACATTTTCATAGAAGAAATGTTGCTGCTGATGCCTTGGCCAAGTTTGGCGTCCCTTTAACTTCCAATCAATAGTGGAATTCTTCACTAGATTTCTGTAATAGATATATTTTTTTTAGATTTTCCTAGGCTTAGCTCCTATCATTTTTGTTAGCTACTTTTCAATAGTTTGTTTCTTGCCTTTCTTTGTAACAACTATTTATTTTTCTTTTAATTTAATTTTTTGACCTAAGGAATATGATGATACGCTAAAAGTGTGTCAACCTAGTTGAGATGCTTGGGTGCGTTTCTGATTCCTGAACTCCAGCATTTTAATAAAAATAAAAAAATGGTAATTTTTTTTATTTCTCAAATTATGGTAGTTTTAAAAAATAATTTCCTTTTTTGTGGTGATTTGTGAAACTATTTCTCAATTTATAGTATTTTTAGCTAAGGTGCAAGGGAGAAAATTTTGTTAAAATTTTGTGGACCATTCTGCCTGTGTTAGTGGTGGTATGGCCACTCCTTTTTTTTTTTGGGCAATATTGCCACTGGCATTGGCAGTATGGCCCCTTTTCTTTTTTTTCTTTTTTTTATTTTGGTCAATTTTTTTAATAATTTTTAATAATTTTATTTTAATTTCAATTTTTTATTTTAATATTTTATTTTTTTATTGGATAATAATAATAATAATAATAATGATGATGATGATGATGATGATGATGATGATGTTAAAATTTAAAAACAAAAAAAATCATAATATTATTATAATTATGATATTGTTTTTTAATATTATTATAATTAATTAATTATAATCATTATAAAATTAAAATAAAAAATTAGACCATAATAGTCATTTAAATGCATAAAAGCCATAAAGGCCAATGACAATCCATGTAAATTCATGCACACATGAAGAAATAATAATAATAATAATAATAATAATAATAATAATAATAATAATAATAATAATAATAATAATAATAATAATAAAACAAAAATATAATATTATTATAATTATGATATATTGTTTTAATATTATTATAATTAATTAATCATAATCATTATATAATTATAATAAAAAATTAGGCCATAATGGCCATTTTAATACATTTCAATGCATAAAAGCCATAGAAACCAATGACATTCCATGGAAATTCATGCACACACATGACATAATAATGATGATGATGATGATGATGATGATGATGATGATGATTATGATGATGATGATAATGATGATAATGATGATGATGTTAAAATTTAAAAATATAATATTATTATAATTATGATATATTGTTTTTAATATTATTATAATTAATTAATCATAATCATTGTAATATTAAAATATAATAATAATAATAATAATAATAATAATAATAATAATAATAATAATAAATTGAAATTAAAATAAAAAACAAAAATTAAAAATTAAAAACTCGGCTAAAATTAAAAAAAAAAAGGAAAAGAGTGGTAGTATGGCCCGAAAAAAAAGAGTGGTTATACCGCCACTGACATAGGCAGTATGATATAAAATTTTGATAAAATTTTCTCTCCTCTCCATCTTAACCAAAAGTACCATAAATTGAAAAATAATTTCACAAATCATCACAAAAAAATGAATTACTTTTAAAACTACCATAATTTGGAAAATAATTTTTTTTTTACCATAATTAGGTAAATAGCCCCATATTTTTGTTAGTTGAAATGTTGAATTAATGAATAAGGTTTTGATTTTGATATAAGCTGTAAACGATAGTTGATAGCAGATGCTTTGAAAATAATAATAATAATTAATAGCAGATGAACATCAAAATGTGGCATTGGAGTAAGGATTGTTCATATAAAGGGTTTGGCGTATTGCTATTCAATGAGCCCAATTAACAATGAAGCAACATTGCATGGCCGGTTGTTATAGTCACCTTCACCTACGCAAAGATCTAGCTCTTCATAATCTTGTTCATTTGTAGAAGCAGCTCCTGGATGCTCCATTGTGAATGTCTTTATTGTGGGTCTCTTCTTCCCATTGTCAAAGCATCTTTTATGCAACTGCTATGATATCTTCTTTCCCACAACCCACCTGGCAGACTCGAGCTCCAATAATTTCAAACAATTGGCTGGATTTCTTCCACTGAAAGTAGAAAATAAGTTGTTCTTCAAATATCCTGATTTTGAGATGGGTTTTCGAAACGATCCTTCAAACGATAAAAAATCTCTCGAATTAATTTCTTTTTTCAATTAAAAACTTTATTGTTCCAAAAAAAAAAAAAGCAAAATTTGTGTCTCTTTCTTTAGCATTTTTGTTCTTTCTTCTCATGCCACTACCTTGTTTTGGCAAAGACTTCATCTTCATCATCTATTAACAGAGAACGTATTTAATGTTGTTGCTAATTGACATATAAGCCTTCTCAAGTATCTTCCAAGACAACAATCCGGATATATGATGTGCCAAGTAAGTTTGATTATGTGGGCATGCCATGTCAGTCACATGTGTGACATGGCATGTGCCACACTGTAACATTGTTACATGGCATGAGCCATGTCAGTCTCATATATGACTTGGCATGTGCCACATTAGTCAAATCCATTGCATTACGAGTACTACTGCAGTCCCATAAATGACGTGGCATGTATCACGACATCAACATATGTGAAATGTTATATGTCATGTCATCAAACCCATGATTTGAATGAAGGTTCACTTGTGTCGGGTAGATTTGAAATTTATAGAAGTCGAGTTTTCCAAGCAAAATTTCGAGAGCAAAAATGGTGTTGTGAAATTGTTTTCTCTATCTTGGCGTAAAAAGTCACAACAGGTTTTTGCGTTGGCAATCTCAAATGTGTTTGAAATGCATGCTGCCATAAACCCTAAAATTTTGCAAAGGAAGCAGAATCTCAAATGTTGTTTGTGAGGTGGGGCTAAGTATCATCATCTATTCGGAGAATCAAAAGTTTTTTGAATTCCAAATAAATTTCATCAAATTATGACTAACCAAATGTAAAATTTATTAAGTTCACATATATTTTTTTTTCTTTTAACCGTTTTTAATTCTAAATATGGTAGGTTAGAGAATTGTAGGTGTTAAGAATGAAATCTTGAAAGCTAAGTTATTGTAACAGGGGTCACTATAGAAATTTATAGTAGACAATACAACTGTCATTTCAAAAAAATCATATCTATTAAAATGAAATGGTAATATACATTCGCTACTTGAGCTAGTTCAGGTACTTTCACTTGTTGATGTGCCATAGTATAGAGAACTGATTGACTGGTTTCAAAATAATAATGGCTTTTGGCCTCTCTGCCTGGTATGTTATGAGCTTCCATAACCACCTTCTAAGATATTGAGAGCCTCGCTAATTGTTGGTCTGAAAGCAACATTTACATGGGTGCATAGCCTTACTAATTGATGGCATCTTTCCTAGCTAATCTACATTCATAATTTTAATCACTTGTATTGACTAAATAAAAGAGGTTTATTAATGATGCAATGCATCAACATGATTATATTGTCCAACATGCTATATCACACACAATAGGAAATTTTTCATGTATGTATGTTTTCCAATGAATGGAAGACACTTATTTTGCTTTGTTCATAAGGTGCTATTAGTTAGAATGTAGCAGTGGTTGCACATCTAAACAGGCAGGTATGGTGCCACTTTTCAGCAGTCCAATTGAAGATGAAGGAACATCCTGTGGTGCAGTAAAGTCACCTACAACATAATCAACCTCATTATGATCTTGTTGATTAATGGTAAAAAAAGCTCCTTTGCGATGCTCTAATACCTTCCAAGTCTATCGCCACTACATTTATTGTAGGTCTCTTTTTTCCATTCAAGTTCAAGCATTTTTCTGCTAATTTGGCCATCACAGTAACCTCTTCTTTTCCACCCTCTTTTATAACTCGAGCTTCAAGAATTTCAAACAAACGATTCTCTTCCATTGACACTATAAAATATGTAGCTAAACTTCTCTCTTCAATAGAGCGCAGTGAAGAAATGGGTTTTTGACAAGTTAAAAGCTCCACAAGTACCACTCTAAAATTATAAACATCACTTTTCTCTATAAACTGGCTAGATTGGAAGTACTCGGGATCCAAATATCCAAAAGTTCCTTGTACTCGTGTTGTCACATGTGTTTGATCAATTGAAATTGATCTTGAAGTGCCAAAGTCTGCTACTTTCGCTCTATATTTTTCATCCAAAAGTATGTTTGAAGACTTTATATCTCGATGATAAATTGGTATATAAGCAACTAAATGCAAATAGGCTAAAGCACCTACAACTTCTGTAGCAATCCTCAAACGCATTTCCTAAGTAATTGGGAACTCTTCGTTTGGATTATGTATATATTGAAGAGTGTTCCATTAGGGATGAACTCATACACTAGTAGAGGAACTTCTATCTCCAAACAACATCCAATTAATTTAACCACATTTCTATGGTTAATTTATGACAAAATTACCACCTCATTGACAAATTGATCAATATTGTCTTCATCAACTACTTGGGACTTTTTAATAGCAACAACTCTTCCATTTGTCAACATTACTTTGTAAACAGTTCCTTGACCTCCTTATCTAAGGATTCAATTCATGTGATAGTTGTCGGTTGCTTTCTCCAGCTCCCTAGAAGTGAATATTTTTGTTTGCTTAACATGATTTGCTGAAGCAGACAGTTGTTGTTCTAACAACAACCCACCATTCCTTTTGAAATTTTTTTATTTGAGTTTGATGGCTCGTCTTCTCTTTATCATCTTGTATAATGACCACAAACCAACAAGCAATAACATGAGTCCAAGACCAGAACCACAACCTGCTCAACCTGCAAAAGATGTATAACAAATTAATAGTTATGTCCTTGGTGAAATACCACTAGGATTTAACCAATAAAAATAAAAATAAATACCAAATCTAAGCATATAATCAATATATATTTCTAGCAATGGAAAAAGTTCGATCCATATGAAATTAAAAAATAAAGGTCAGTGGTTTAAAAAAAAAGTCGTTTTTCACTTAATTCCAAAGAGAAAAAAATTAAATAAAATGTATATTTTTTAGTATGCTGGTACATAGATAACTTTTATCAAACCAATTTTATTTTTTCAATTATCATAATAGTATTATCACCATGTGATGCGAAACAACAAGTCTCAGAGTTCTTGAAATGCGTTTACAAAACAATAGATAGCAGTTATTATTATTATTATTATTATTATTATTATTATTATTATTATTATTATTATTATTATTAATTTACATTTATTAGAATTTGACTTTCCTATATTGTTAGGGATTTATTTTCCTACTTAGCTAGGAATTATTATTATTTTATTTCCTAATTAAAATGTGTCATCATATAAATATGTAAATTTTAGGGTTATATGAGTTAATTTTTGATTTTCAATAAAATTCTTTAAGAAACATAATTCTCTTATTCTCCAAATTTTTGGTATTCTCTTGGATTAATGAATATTTAATGTCTATTTCTTAGTATTTTTTGTAAATCAACATGTTATAAAAGATTATTTTTCAATATTTATGCGTAAATTAACTGACTATACTATTTATTTCTTTGTTTCTTATTTTATTTTTACTTTTTATAGCTTCTGCTACGTCAGAATGACAAAATAATTAAGAAAATATTGATAATTTGTGTCTTTTATTAATTTTTTTTAAAATTAAAAAGGAGGGATATAAGAATTGAATTGTTGACCTGTACATATCTTGAAGGAGTTATGTTATCGAACTACTCAACCTTTGGCTATTTATTGTATTAATTAAATTTTTTTGTACACTTTTTTTAAAATTTAATATAATTGAAACTATTTGTAAAATTTTATTTGAAATACATAATTATCATAATAATTTATGTTTTTATTCAGCATATTATGCAAATAAAAAAATCGCAAGTGATAATTTTATTTCGGAATATCTATTAGATTACTTTTTTTACTGACTTTCTAAAATTTTATTAATGAAATAAAAATTAAATTCTATTTTTTACGTAATAGAAGAGGGAAATTTCCGCACCTATAATTATACTCCTAGTCTTAGACCGAGATTCCGTCCAACCTCGTGCATATGGATAGCATCTGTTACCGTCATAATTATAATGTCCATCAGGACACGAGTAATTGTAGCCTCCTCCAGGGCTATACATATAGTATAGTCGACAGTAGCTATAACGTGAACCTGCTGGGTGTCATGAGTCCTCCATTTAGCCTTGACATTCAATTCGTGTGGCGCCTAAAATTTCCCAAGTTTAGGCCAGTCAAGCCTCATGAACATGCTCTTAATATTAATACCGAGTGTCCTTTGACTATAGTCAAGTGTTGGCAAACCTAACCAACCTCGCATATTCACTACTATCATTGTTCCTATATTTCTCGCATACGTTTAAGGCTCATGCTCGCATTGTATCCCGTATGTATATATCCGAGTCTTATTCTTATCTTAAGCCTCGCATTCGCCTTACTGTTCCCACACATTACCGAATCCCAAATTAGCCTCACGGCTCTTGCATACATAAGGGTCATATACTTGTTTCACAAGTCCTGCATATATTCCAATCCCACAGTGCCTCGTAATTCCCCTATATACTTGCGCATAGCACAAGTCATATTGTAACCTCGGGTCCAGGAGAACCACGCACTACGAGCACCTCGGCCTCATAGTTTCCATAGAGCTCCTTCTCTATGAAGACACCAAATTCCTCTTTCCTGAACTCGATGCCCGTCACCTAGCTTCACACTAGGGAGCTCACTTAAGGCTGTGTCATCGAACATGCACACAAGCCTCGGGGATGGTGGAGAGCTTACACCGAAGGTACCCCCTAAAGAGCATAAGGAGCACCTTGAAGGTTGGTAGGAGGAGACATCAGAATGTTCCACCCATCACACCTTGATAAATATATAAATAATAATATTTATTCATATTTACCAAAATTCCCTTCATTGTACTTTTCCTTTCACATCCGTCCTTGCTCGGCCATATTATATTTTTCTTGTCCCACCATGTCCTTAGGATAAGCTAAGGACTCCAAGGGTGCATGGCCCCTAGGGCCCTTTTTGTCGCCCCGTTACATTAATATTTACCAAAATGCCCTTCATTGTACTTTTCCTTTCACATCCGTCCTTGCTCGACCATATTATACTTTTCTTGTCCCACCATGTCCTTAGGATAAGCTAAGGAATCCAAGGGTGCATGGCCCCTAGGGCCCCTTTTGTCGCCCCGTTACACTAGGCACCTCCTCCTATATGCTCCATCTATCCCTAATATACCCCAGAAAACTGGATTTGTTAGACTATATATAAATATAAATAATCACCTAAACGAAAAATTTATTAATGTATAATATATAAATAATAAAATATGTTATTATTATTATTATTATTAAATAAAAATAATGTTATTATCTTAATTTTTTTATTATTAAAAAATATATCTCTAAACAAATGATTAATTTAAATTTTTTCTAAAAAATATTCAAACAATTTAAGCATTTATATTATTATAAACTCTATTTATACATAAAAAAAATAAACCTCAAATTAAAAAAATTATAAAATAATTCTAAAATAGGTGGCTAGTGTGTTTCGAAAAATAGAAAACTTATGAAATAAACATATGTTTATAGCTATAACTAAAGATAGATTATGAGAAAAAATTAAACATATATTTTCAAATTCTATTAGCAATAAGAATTTACAAGCTCAATGGGAAAAAAAATGCATTAATATTGGAGGGCCACAACATTAAATTATAATAAAAACAATACATACAAATCACAAAAAAAAAATCAGTAAAATTCATCAAGTAATATTTTTTTTAATTTTTATTGTCATTGAAACATATCTATATACAGTCACGATCAATTAAGTCATGCATTAAGTAGATTTCATCAAATATAAAAACTATAAACTCTCTTTAAAAATATTTTCAAGTGATGCAATTATAAAACAAAATATTTACCTTTTATAGATTTAATTTAACCGTTAATCCTAATTCAAACAGGAATCCATAATCTAAATATAATTATATTTAATATATCTAAACATTAATCCTAATTTAAATAGAAATCCTATAAAATAGAAGTTAAGCTAATTAAAATAGGAAATAGACTTTCAATCAAATTAAAATTATATTTTAATTAATTTAATTTATTTAAATAGAAATCATATAAAATAGAAGTTAACATAATTAAAATAGGAAATAGACTTTTAATTAAATTAGCATTATATTTTAATTAATTATATTTTATTTTTGTTAGTAAATGACTAAATTATCCAATTTTTATATAATAAAGAATGAAAACTTCTTTGTAATTTTGTCTGTCTCCCTTCGTACACACACACATATATAGGTTACAAAAATTGGAATTAATTTTATGGGATGATCTAGCTCAAAATAAAGGACAAATTTTTGAAGCATTGGCTAAAAATAGTGAGGAGAAGCCAATTGTTACATTATCAAATGTTCATTGATCTATTTACAAAGGTAATTTTATTTTTTTATTTGAAATTTACAATAATTGCTTTTAAATTTTAGTTCAAGGTATATTATTCATTATTCATTTTATTTAGTTTTTACAATAATTGCTTTCTGAATTTTAATTCAAGGTATATGATTCCTTTTTCATTTTATTTAGATGATCTTCAATTGTCTACAAATCATATAACTATACTTTAAATTAATTCAAATATATTATAGGTGGACGAGCTACAAGATTCGTAAGTAAATAATTTATATATTTAATTGGAATTTTCTTATATATTTAATGTGTTTTATTTTTTAATTGTATTACTTATTTTAGTTATTCTTTTTAGTAGCCAAAATTCAAATATGTTAGAGAAAAGTGATTCATGTTTTCTATCAAATATAAAAAAGATGAAAGAAACACCCCAAGTGAGTTTAAAACAAGCAATAGAAATCTCTTTCAATGTAAGTGATATTTTTAATTATGTTTTAACAATTTTGAATGATTTTTAGCTATATATATATATATATTTTCTAGGAACTTTAATCTTGCTTCAAAATAAAAATATCAAAGATTGAGAATAAGTTTTCTAGTTGGTATGACTCTTGCTTGAATAATAATAATAATAATAATAATAATAATAATAATAATAATAATAATAATAATAATAATAATAATAACAATAACAATAATAATAATAAATTAGGATTAAAAATTATCTACCCATACTGCCATTGCTAGTGACGACATGAACATCCAACCACTGCTAATGGCGGTATGGCCATTGCAATGTCCAACAAAATTTTCTCTCCCCTCCACCTTAGTCAAATGTACTACAAATTAGGAAATTGTTTCAAAATTCACCACAAAAAGGAAAAAAAAATTAAAAACACCATAAAATGAGAATTTTTTTATTTTATTTTTTTACCATAATTAGGTAAATAGCCCCTTGAAATGCACTACTAAAGTTTATCCAAATGGTGAGGACAACAAATTCACTTGCTCTAAATGTCATAATAAAGATGCCAAATTTATTGAATGGTATATTATGATTGTTATTTTTTAAATTTTTTTATTGGTATTGTCTAGATTTTTTTATTAATTACTAATAAATTTTTTTATTTTAAATTTTGAAAATACAAATATTATAGATACATGTTAAAATTATACTTATTAAAAAGTAATAAATATAGTTTCTCCAAAAAATTTTATGCCATAATAACAAGTCAAAAAATTAAAATCATATGCAAAACATGTGGTGAAAACTAGTATATATAAATGTATGAAGGAGAGGGGATATACAAAATAACAAAAAAATCTTTACTCATTATTATATAAAAATTAGATAATTTAGTTATTTACTAATAAAAATAAAATATAATTAATTAAAATATATTTTTAATTCGATCGGAAGTCTATTTTCTATTTTAATTATGTTAACTTCTATTTTATCTTTAATAAAAATTAAATTAACTAAAATATAGAAATTTAATTGTAAGTATATTTTCTATTTTATTTAGGTTAACTTTTATCTTATCTCTAACAAAAATACTAATTTAATTGAAAGTATATTTTATATTCTAATTAGGTTAACTTGAGAAAAATTAATTATAAAAAATATTGAAGTAACATCATATAATTATTTAAATAAAATATTTATGAAAATTGTAATGAATTATAATTATATTAAGTTAATATTAAATTGTTATATAAAAAATAATAATATTATTTTTTTAAAATTTTTATATAAAAGTAGTAGTGATAATAATAATAAGTTTAATTATTTATTTACTATATATTATAAGTCAAATAAATTTTTTATTCACATGTAAAATACGTGGTTATATATATATATATATATGCAAAGATTTATGAAATGGAGAACTTAAAACACGCACCTTCACACCTGCAGATACAGAGACTTGTGTTCAATTTTTTCCAATAATAATTATTGTCATTTGTAAAAGAGGAGCTCGAGACATCACTTATATTGCAACAACCTTGATCAGTTGCCCATTCAAGGATTGCAGGAACATGATCCATGGAGTCCAGATCATCAAGGCTTCCTACTAGTGATGATTGACTTGCAAACCAATATCGGTCAATCATAAAGGCTGATTTGCAGCCATCCTTCTCATTATTATTACTAGAAGGAAAAGGGTTCGTCATATTTGCTACAAAAGACTGCATTGCAATAAGGAGGAATAGTGGTCTGGCAACAGCCTAGGCCATAGCAGCCACTTCCACTCGCATTAGCTGCCCTGTGAGCACAAATCGACAGACATTCTCCAACAGTGTCGCCGTCAGTAATAAGCTTAGCGTAATTGTTGCAACCCGTAGCTGCAAACATGTTGGAATCATTCAAGAAAATGAAAGGAGTACCTGACCGTAAAACCACCATATCACGAGAAGACTTGTTGCAGCCGGAGTAAATTACTGGACTGCTGACTCGAAATTGGCCTTCTGAAAAGTACGTTGAAAGCACCTCCATATTAGAGCTAGTTAAGAACAGTTTTTGAGGATTAAAAGAGTAGTTACAAGCTACCTCAAAACGCTCATCCATGTAACAACCTTTTCCAATTCCAAATGGAAAATTGATGCTAATATTACCACAACTGGATTGACAAGGCTCCGGATACATTTCTCGTGCATGGGCTAGCCATGGTATCAAAATCAAAAGTAAGGAAGCTTCACTAGAACAATTATCACTTTCTCAATAATGCCTTCCATTTTCTTTCAACTTTCAATCAATTAACTAACAATTCAGTTGTGTATGGACTTTATAGAGAAGACTGGTTTTTTTTTTTTTTTTTTTTAATTTTTTTTAAGTATACTACCTGTTTTAATCAAGACGTTTAGCCTGCCAAAATTGAATTAGTCGCCCTGGCCATTCAACCCCTTCCCCGATTCATTTTCTATCCCTTCTTTGTCGGGTTGTTTTCAGTGAAGACGAAGACGGAAGATTTTTGTTTTGATCCACACACCAAAAAAAAAAAAAAAAAAAATCTTTTGCTTTGCTCACAAATTGAAACAAAAGTTGCGTCACTGGGGTCTCTCGATATAATTATTATATGTATCTTTAAATTATTTTCATACATCATTTTCATCTCAATTAATACCACCTTTGGAGTTATATGTATCTGTTAAACATGTAGAGTCCTTAGCCAGAATAGACTTTTATTATATTGCACATAATTCTACCAAATTGACAAATTTACTCTATGGCGCGTAGAGAATCAATACTCGGAAATTTCTTCAATGGAAGAAGAGAACAACTCATCAAAATTCTCTGTTCTCCAGTCTGCGCATTCTTTTCATGGAAAATGCTCAAAAAGAAAAAAAAAAAAAAAACTGTATCATAACTCATAATTTTTCGCGAGAATATATACATAGATAGCCATGTAGATTATAACAGATAAAATAAGGACTGTAAGGCTGCTGATCAATCCATTATTTTTGTATCGGAAGTTGATGAGTGACAATAATCAATCTATATTTACTTCATAAAATTTCAAGTGTCTAAAAAGTAAAGGTTGCACATCTAAATGGCTGGGTAGACTACTGTTCAGTGACTTAGTTGAAGATGAGGAAACATCCCATGGCCCAATATAGTCATCGACACAGTTATCAACCTCATCATAATCTTGTTCATTAATAGCATTAGAAGCTCCTTGAGATTCTTTAATCCTTTCTAACTCCATTGCCAGTGTCTTCATCGTGGGTCTCTTCTTACCATTCAAGTCCAAGCATCTTTTTGCAAGCTTAGCAACTGCTATGATCTCTTCTTTACCACCATCCTCGAGAACTCGAGCATCAATGATTTCAAGTAAACAGTTTTCTTCCATTGAACGTTGAAAATAAGTTGCTAATCTTCTCTCTTCAACAGATCTTGATAAAGAGATGGGTTTTGTCCTGTTAGAAGCACTACAAGAACTACTCCGAAGCTGTAAACATCACTTTTCTCTGTAAATTGGGCTATTTGCCATTTTCCATTTTGTGGTACTTTACAAAGTAATTCTCAATTTGTGGTATTTAAAAAAAAACAATTTCACCATTCAATTAGGCAAAATTGCATGAAGACAAAATCCACCAACAACAATTCGCCAATCAAACCAACGAGAAGGAAAAAATATATATTTCGCATGCCCATCTTGCCATTCAATCAAGCGAAATGAGCCAATCCACTGCCAAAGACAAAGGCAAGACAGGGAGGTCAGAGCAGCACCTCATCTCGCCACTGTGATAGGCGAAATGAAGCTGAATTTGGCGTGTTCCCACTGCAAGAAAGCAGCAGCTTATCTCACCAAATTTTTATTTTTATTTTTGGGAAAGTGATTACATAATTGAGTAATGATTGTCAAATCATTATTGAATTTTTTTTTTAATATACTTGTTCATTTCGCCATAAAAATGAAAGTGAAAGTGATGGAATAACATCATAATGATTGTGCAGACTATGGAAAATTTTTTATTTTTTATTTACTTGTCCGTTTCACCAATAGGAAGGAATGGCGAAATGTACAAGACATAAAAAAAATAAAATGCAAAGCTATTTCACCATTTGGAATGGCAAAATGAACATTTTGTTGGTCCAAATGGCAAAATGGACAGTCAGTAATTTCAAACCCGCCAACTCAGGAAAAACCAACATAAATTGGGAATTATTTTCAAAACAACCATAAAAAGGGAATTTTTTTTTCAAGATCACCATAAAATGGGAAATAGTTTTAGATTTTGTCATAAAATGGCAAATAACCCCTCTAAATTGGCTTGACTAGAAGTACTCAGGATCCAAGTACCCAAAAGTCCCTTATACTCTAGCTGTCACATGTGTTTGTTCAATTGGAATTGATCTTGAGGTGCTTAAGTCTGCCACTTTTGCTCTATATTTTTCATCCAAAAGTATGTTTGAAGACTTGACATCTCAATGATAAATCGGTATAGAAGCTACAAAATGTAAATAGGCTAATGCACTTGCAACTTCTACAGCAATTCTCAGACACATTTCCCAAGTAATTGGGAGCTCTTCATTTGGATTATGAATGTACTGGAAGAGTGTTCCTTTAGGAATGAACTCATACACTAGCATAGGAACCTCTTATTGGGTGGAAGAAGAAGATAGAAGGAAATGAATAGAAAAGATGACTTCTATTACTGCATATTGAGAGAAAAATACAAGACTATTAATAGACTTACACTCACATTTAATTAGGCTATAATTAATCTAATACATGAACATGACTCTGTAAATTCATTCATGAAGTTAATACTTAAGTATTCTAAATATTCATGAACATATATTTAATATCAAAAGACTCCTCATCCGTGTGTATTAATTTGAGTTTTATTCCAACACTCCTTAAACACACATTTTAGTTACTCCAAGCTTAGGTCTTAGTCTTGAAAAATCTTCAAATTTCAATGCCTTGGTAAATATGTGATGCAAGAAACGAAGAGCAAGCAATTCGATTTATGGAAAATTATGAAAAATTATGGTAATGGCATTTTCGTAATTATCAGCAACATTGGAGTTTCGGATTTTGACGAATCAGTAGCGCAATTTATTAGAAACGGCCCAACAATCACAAGTCACAGCTTAGCTTGTGAGTTCCATTCTTTTTTGGGCAAATTTAATCGTTTAGGCCTTTAAAAAGGCAATTTTGTGTTTTAGTTATTTTAGGACATTTTTTTCCTATTTTCTTTGGGACTCTTTTTAAGGTTTTTCTTTATTTAAGCTTTTGTTTTGGGAATTTGGTCGTTGTTATGAATAAAATAATTCAAATTCCTTTCAATTTCCAAAATTCTTTGAATTTTAATCCTTATATCCTAAGTTTGCGAATTACAAGTTATAGACGATTAATGTTTGGTAGTCGTGCGTGATTCAACAATCACTAATTTCTATTTTATTACTCTTTCGCTATGTCAGTTTGGTATCAGAGTTGTGCTCCTTGGACCAGATGTCTCGTAGAAGGCAGCAGCAATAACCACAACAGCAACTTGTAGAAGAGGTTTATGAGTGTGATGACCTACGTCGCTTTGAGCAACGGTTTAAACAGTGAATGGAACAGATGGATCAACAGATTGAAACCTTCATGGAACAACTCAAGGAGAGGATGGACAAGTTGTTAGTCAATCAAAATAGGGGGTAGCAGAATCAAAGATGGGTCCCTAATGTTGATGACCAGGTGAACCCTTTTGCTGATAAAAATGATGATGAAGATGACTATAGTGATGGTTATGGTGACGTACATCGTAGATGTCAACAACAGAATGTTGAGAATAAGGACAAGAGACGGTGGGAGGTAGGTATGCAAACTGAAATTCCTAAATTTTATGGTACCTTACAACTAGAAGAATTCCTTAACTGGTTGGCCACGGTAGAAGAGATCTTGGAATTTAAGGGAGTGCCGGAGAGGTTTTGAGATCAAGTAATGGCTTAGTGGCAGCAAATCAAACAGCCGCGAGTCCGATTGGGGAAGTAAAAAATTACAACTTAGGAGAAGATGAAGAAATAGATGCGTGCCACATTCCTTCCTTTTAATTATTAATGTTTAATGTACCAGCATTTACAGAATTTGAGGTAAGAAAACCATTTAGTTGATGATTACACCATCGAATTTTATCAATTGATTACTCGCAATGATATGTACAAGACGGAGGACCAATTGAAGAGACAGTTAATATGTTTGATCCCATGTCTATCTCTGTGGCACACCAATGGGTGTTACAGGTTGAAAGGCGGTGATCAGGTGGTTTTATACATGCTTATGGAATAAGAAGTGTAGGACGCGATAGTATTGTGAGCCATGCAACTGGCGGGATGGCCCAAGACAACGCTGTGACCAAATCCGATACAACACCAACCACTACACAAAAAGCTAGCTCGAGTAGTGGTATTAAGTGTTTTACATGTGGAGAAGTGGTTCACAGGTAGGCTAAATGCAGGAAAAAGGTGATGTTTACTGAGACAGATGAGCAATTTAAAGATGAAGATGTCGCTGATATAACTAGTGACCTAGTATTTGATCCAGATTCTGTTGATAAGGAGATTGTGACTGGTGATGTAGGGGTTGCATTGGTCATGTAGAGATCTTGCTTAACACCTTGAGTTGCTAATGATGATTGGTTGTGAAATAACATTTTTCAGTTTACCTGCACTATTAAGGGCAAGGTGTGCAGATTTATAATCAATGGAGGTAACTGTGAGAATATAATCACAGCAGAGGCTGTCAAAAAATTAGGGATTTCAACTATAAAGCATCCTAAGCCTTACAAGTTGGCATGGCTAAAAAAAGGGGGCGAGGTGATAGTGTCAAAGCATGCCTTAGTCTATCGAGGCAAAATATAAAGATGACATTTGGTGTGATGTGATAGCCATAGATGTATGTCATTTGTTGTTAGGACAATCATGGTAATTTGATCAAGATGTAACTCATAACGAGAAGACTAACACTTACGGTTTCATGTTCGAGAGAGTGAGGATTATGTTAGTACCTAATAAGGATCGTGATCAGCCTGAACAGTTGGAGGAAGACAGTAAGGGCAGTGTTAGCTTATTAATTCTGGCACAATTTGACAAGGTAGTGTAGAAATCTGAAGTTTTTTATATCCTACTTAGGAAGATGGTGGACAAAGAGGTAGTGGTTCCTGATGTAATTTTACCACTTCTAGAAGAGTTTAGCAATTTATTTCCAAAAGAACTACCTAAAGGGTTACCTCCCATGTGGGATATCCAACATCAGATTGATCTTGAACCAGGTGTAGCTTTGCCAAATCTACCACACTATAGGATGAGTCCTACTGAGCATGAAGAGTTGAGGAGGCAAGTGGAAGAGTTACTGCTAGAGGATACATTCGAAAGAGCTTAAGTCCTTGTGTTGTAGAAGCCTTTCTGACACCAAAGAAGGATGGTTCTTGGTGAATGTGTGTTGATAGTCGGGCCATTAACGAAATAACTATCAGGTATCATTTCCTATTCCTAGATTAGATGACTTACTTGATCAACTTAGTAGGGCCATGATTTTTGCTAAAATGGATATGAAGAGTGGTTATCATCAAATTTAGATTCGAGTTGGCAATGACTGGAAAACAACCTTTAAGACAAGGGAGGGATTGTATGAATGGTTAGTCATGCCGTTTGGGTTGTTGAACACACCAAGCATTTTTCATACGTGTTATGAACCAGATTTTGAGGCCTTTCATTGGCAAGTGCATTGTTATGTACTTTAATGATATTCTGATTTATAGTGTTAACCTGGATGAGCACTTTAGTCAGTTGCGAGATGTTCTCATTATGCTATATAAAGAGAAGTTCTATGCAACCATCAAGAATTGTGTATTTTTTACTGCCAGTGTGTTATTTCTTGGCTATGTTGTGTCGAGTAAAGGTCTGCAGGTAGATGAATCAAAGGTAGAGGCTGTGAAATGTTGGCCAAAACCTACTACCATTACTGAGGTGATAAGTTTCCATGGGTTGGCTTCATTTTATAGGCATTTTATTCAGCATTTTAGCAGCATTATTACACCTATTACTGATTGCATGAGGTAGGTGGGAAAGTTTGGATGGACAAATGAGGCAGAAAATGCATTTGAGCTTATTAAATCACGCCTTACAATAGCTCCTATTTTAGTGTTTTTGGATTTTCATTAACCTTTTGAGTTGCATTCAAATGCTTCTAAGGTGAGAATTGGGGTTGTTCTAAGACAAAATAACAAACCAGTAGTTTATTTTAATTAGAAGTTGTCATGGACCAGATTGCGTTATAGCACTTACGATGTTAAATTCTATGATGCGGTACAAGTTATTAAGCTGGTGTCATTTTTTTATTTCAGCGAAAGTTTATCTTGTATAGAGATTATGAAGCATTGAAGTATTTACACCGGTGAGATAAAATTTTTGATAGACATGCTAGTTTGGTTGCTTACCTTCAGAGGTTTACTTTTATGGTGAAGCATAAGTTGGGTGTTACTAATAGGGTGGCTAATGCATTGAGCAGACGAAAGAGTTTGCTAACTCAAATGTCCATTGAGGTACCTGGTTTTGATTCCTTTATAGAATTACTTGAGACTGATCTATATTTTTTTGCTATTATGGCTAAGGTTAAAGCAATGGGGAGAAAAGATTTCTTGTTGCATGAGGGATTTCTATTTAAGGGTAATCAGCTATGTGTTCCGGATTGTAGCTTGCACTTGAAAATTATTAAAGAATTGCATGGTGTAGGGCATGTGGGACGAGACAAAACTGTGCAAATGGTGCAGGCTCATTACTTTTGGCCTTCCATTCACAGAGAAGTGGATAAATTGGTGCAGAGATATTAGATTTGCCAAGTTTCTAAATGAACAGCATCTAATGCGGGATTGTATATGCCATTGCCAGTTCCTTCACAGCCTTAGGTGGAGCTCAGTATGGATTTTGTGCTGGGATTACCATGCACACAGTGAGGCAATGATTCTATATTTATGGTAGTTGATCAACTTTCAAAAATGGTGCATTTTATTCCATGTAAGAAAACTATAGATGTTGTTCATATTGCTGAATTATTCTTTAAAAAGATTTATAGATTGTATGGGTTGCCTACATCTATTGTGTCTGATCGAGATACCAGGTTCCTTAGCCATTTTTGGAGTAGTTTGTGGAAAATGATGAACACGCAGCTTAATTTTAATAGTGCCTATCATCCACAAATAGATCGACAAACTAAGGTGGTGAATCGGTCTTTAGGAAATTTGTTGAGGTGCTTAATGGGTGCACATGTAAAGAGCTAGGATCACAAGCTGTGTCAAGCAGAGTTCGCTCATAATCTTGCAATCAATCGAAGCACTGAATTTAGCCCTTTTGCTGTGGTGTATTCTATTGTGCCAAGAGGACCACTGGATTTTATTCCTCTCCTAGAAAAAATGAGGGTTCATGGCAAGGCAGAGGATTTTTTTAGTGGATTACAGGAAGTTCATAAGACTGTCCATGATAATTTGGTCCAAGTTGCCTCCAAATATAAACAGGCTGTTGATAAAAAGAGGCAGCATGTTGACTTTGATGTGGGGGATTATGTGTGGGTTATCCTTACCAAGGAGAGGTTTCCTACTGGGGAGTATAGCAAGCTATCCACCAAGAAGATTGGGCCAATGGAATTCATCGAGAAGATCAACCCTAATGCCTACCGTTTGAAGTTGCCTAGCCACATTCGCATTGTAAATGTTTTTAATGTTAAGCATCTGATTTTGTATGTAGGTGATTCTACAGACGAGTCAGATTCATGGGCAAATTTTGTCCACCCTAGGGAGAATAATGTGGGCATTGAAGAGCAAGCGATTCGATTTATGGAAAATTATAAAAAATTACAATAATGGCATTTTCATAATTATTAGCAACTTTGGAGTTTCAAATTTTGGCGAATTAGGAGCCTAATTTGATTGGAAATGGCCCAACGATCATAAGTTATAGCTTTGTTTATGAGCTTCGTTATTTTTTGGGCAAAATTCAATCATTTAGGCCTTCAAAAAGGCAATTTTGTGTTTTAGTTGTTTTAAAACTTTTTTTTTCCTATTTTGTTTAGGACTCTTTTTAGGGGTTTTCTCTATTTAAGTTTTTATTTTGGGACTTTGGTTGTCGTTATGAATAATAGAATTCAAATTCCTTTCAATTTTCCAAAATTTTTAGAATTTTGATCCCTATATCCTGAGTTTGCGAATTATAGGCAATAGACGATTAGTATTTGGTAGCCATGCACGATTCAACAATCATTAATTTCTGTTTTATCACTCTTTCACTATGTCAATATGTCAGCAACTTGGCTTTGAGATTTCACAATTTCAAGCTACACTTCCTTCTTGCATGCTCACTTTAATAAAATTATATCTTATGTCTATGTGCTTGCTTCTGTTATGAAACATTGGATTCTTTCCTAAAGTAATTGCAGACTTATTATCAACAAAAATTTTAGTAACATCTTGTAAAGGCAAATGCACTATCTTCAATAACTTTCATAGCCATATAGCATGACAAACACAAGTAGTTGTAGCAACATACTCTGCTTCACAAGTTGAAAGAGTCACAATCACTTTTTTGAACTCTATGTGAATGCAGCTTCTCTAACACAAAATAGAAAACTAGAAGGACTCTTTCTATCATCAATATCTCCTCTCTAATCACTATCACTGTAACCAACTAGATTAAAGTAATGGGAAGAAGAATAAAACAAGCCATAATTAAAAGTTCGTTTCACATATCTCAATATTCTTTTAACAGCCTTCATATGTAAGTAAGTTGGAGCTTCTATATAATGACTAATAAGTCTAACTCTATAAAGAATATCAGGTTTAGAAAAAGTCAAGTACTTGAGATTTCCTATCACACCCCATCCTCTATCACAAGGATGAGTATGACTATAAACTAAAACTTTTGGAATAACCAAGTTCACTATAAATAAAATACTAACTATGCACCAGATACAATTGAGTGTAACTATTTATTTAACTATACACCAACCTTTAAAGTTTCTCTAAGTACCATTATCCAAAATAGCCAGAGTTTATTAGCTCAACCTCTTTAAAGTTGATAACTGAGGTGCACTCGAGAACAACACTATATAAGGATCTATTAGTCCATAAAAAGAGTTTGAAAAAAAATGGAGGGAAAGAGTACGATTACTCAGTGAGAAGATAAAAGTATAATAAAAGAGAACATACAATAAGTATATTAAGAATTAAACTATTTCATATAAAACAAACTTAATTCATTTCAATTAATGTCATGACCCAAACTAGGAGTCATGACCGGCGCTAGGGAACGGGAATTCTTTCGAATCCGGAACCCATAGCAAGCCTAAGAAAATTAAAATCATACAATAAATAAATAAAAAGTATGATATAATTAAAAAAAAATTTTGAATCAATATATAAAATAAATTCTCCAAATCCTTTTATAAATGAATACATATTCGTATAATGTTCAAATACAAATTCTCAGAGTATTTAACTTCAAATAAAATAATACACTTTCGATACAATAACACTACTACTGTAGTTTCTAGAATACAATTCAAAGTTCAGAATATACATTTTCATAAAATAGTCGAGATTGAAGAACACCGGCGAGGAACTCTACTACTAAGGTATGACGATATAGGATCTCCTGAAAAAAATAATTGAGGGGGGTCAGACCTCACTGAGTGAATTATTATACTATATATACATGCAAACTAAACCATAACAATCAGACATTCTTATATATATATGTATATACACACATTTCACACGAATGCTAAACTCTGCTTTTATAAATATACAAAATGTAGAAAACGTTTGTTTAATTTCATGAAGGATCCATAGAACCCTAATAATAGCAACCTCAAACAATCCCATCATCACTCTAGCCATACAGGCTCACTTGATTCCAAATAGAACACTTATTCCAATCTGGACAGCAGACTGGCCCCGAGACACTAAGTCGACCGAGCTCCAGCAGTCTGACTGTTAGTGTGATTGGCCCCTAGACACTTGATCAACCGAGCTCTAGCAATCACACTATCTATCACCTCACATCTCAATCAACCCAATAGATCATTCAATCCACTTATGGACAGTAGACTGGCCCCGAGACACTAAGTCAACCGAGCTCCAGCAGTCTGATCGTCAGTGTGATTGGCCCCGTAATCACACTATCTAACATACCATTAATCTTAGTCAAATCAATTAAATCAATTATAATCACCCAAAATTAACTCTCACACAACCCTATTCTTTCGCACCAGTACGTACACGGCCCTAGTGCTGCCCATTAGGAAGCACGTTCTATTGATATCCTTCACTTAAGTAAATCATTTATTCTGAAAATAATTAATGTGGAACGACATTCATAATAATAAAATCAACCATATATATATACCAAAAATATACCTAAAATATAGCCAATATATTTCGGGTATATATATATGTCAAATAAAATATGAAATAAACTAAAGATAAATCATTAATATAGTTAAAAACAATTTAAATGAGTAACAATAATATAACATACATTTTCTTAAAAATATACTTAAATATACAAAAGATATACCCTAAGTACACAAATCATTTAATAAAACATTTATGTATAAATATTCATTTAAATATGTGTTTGTGTTTAACATTTATTCTCAAATATACTAAAAATAAACCTAATTATCTAGCATGCATATATAAAAAATAAACCCTAAATATACCACTAATGTGTTAGGTTTAATTTAATAATAAAACATGTATTTATTTGGAAATAAATCAAAATATACCAAAAATAAACTTAAAAATAATTTAAGTGTAAGATTATAATATAGCATGCAATTATTTAAGAATAAACCTAAATTATACTAATCATTTAATAAAATAATTATGATTCAATGCATATTTAAATCATGTATAAATATTAAATTATAACAAACATAAACCTAAATATCTAACATACGTATATCAAAAATAAACTCTAAATATACTAGTGATATATTAAATGTATATAGAAAATATACAAACATTTATATATCAAGATATACTAAAAATAAACCAAAAATATACCAAATCATATTATAATTAAATTACTGTTTAAACATATAATGAAAATAAAAATCCTAAGTCATGCATCTTATATGCAATGCATATATATACAGTATAATAACTCACATGTTAGCACTCCACGAGATAAACTCGATGGGCCCGATTCGTTAGGCCTCGGTCTCGGTGCAGCTAGACAAACAAATGACAACTTGAATTAGAATAAATTTAACAGAAATTCTAAAGATTCGATCTAGAATTTTAGACACAAAATTAGAATAGGGATTTGATCGGACATCACGTTTTGCGAGAATTCTATCGAAAATCCAGCAGAACCTCCCCTGTAAAATGGATATCTCTCTACTCAAAGAGAAGATTCGGTCCTGCAAAGAATACACACTTCAGAATAACACCAAATTCACAACCACAATCCCTCGGTCGGACTCCAAACTACAATTCACCGATTGAGGTTCGTAATTCACAGAATAATTATAAAATACCGAAAATGCTCTTATATAATAAAAATACATTTTATAAATCCAAATTACATAATTAACCCTAAAACACGTTAAAAATCGATAAAAACTCATTTATTTAGAAAAATCGTATATTATATATATAATTTGAAAATAATTTACGAAAAATAGTTTTAATTAGTTAAAAATACTAAATAATTTTTTGAAATCATTTTTATACCCTAAATAACTATTAAAACCAATTTAATTACATTTTTAGCCAATTTAGTGTAAAATTACCAAAATACCGCTATATGTATAAATTTACTATAAATGTTCAAAAATTCACCAAAAATTATATAATTACTCAAAAATTAATTTCTCAGCATATAATTTAATAATATCAATAAATATACTCAATTAACCAATTTATTTCAATTAAACACATAATTAACCCTATTTTTCAAAATTACATAAGCTTAATAAATTCTAAATAAATATATAAAAATTCACAAAAATTACAAATAGATTTCTATAATTCATTTCAACTCCTATAATCACCATAAAACACAATTTCATAATTTAATTAATTAATTTTCGAAAATTAGAAAATATTAATAAAATAATAAAAAATTCACAAAAATTAAAATAAATTTCAAAAATTCTAAAAAATTATAACATATAGATTAAGCTTCCAGGAACAAAGTTTGTGAAGAAAGTTTTCATGAATCAATCAAATTGAAGCTAAAAAAAAATTTGAAACCCAAAATGGCTGAATTGAAGAAATTAAAACCTAAGAAATTCTAGACCAAATCAAGTGAAACAAAGCTTGGAATCACACTCACCAGAGCTCAAGGAGAAGATAGAGACTGACAGCATCGAATTTGGTGGCCGGAAAGTGCTTGATCAGAGTTAGGAGTAACCTTCGACCTCTTGATGAAAATCCGGCCAAACAACACCGGAAATGGGAGCTTGGGACGTCGGGAATGGCTGGAAGTGAAGGAGGAAGGCTGAGGGGCATAGTGACAAAAAGAAAACCAGCTTGAAAATGGCTGGAAATGGAAGAAATGGCGTTGGGAAGAAGAAGATGCAGGGAGGGGCAAAACTGTAATTCTGTAAACTTTGATTTTTTTGTTATAAAAGAATTTATATATGTGTATATATATATATATGTCCACCTTATATTATAGTAATATATATATTCCCACACACAAATAATACTCACCACACAAAAATTTTAATATATTTAATAATTTATACACTTAAAATTAATTAATTAATACAAAAATTAAATAATAAAATTAAGGAAATTAATTAAGCTCTAATTAATTTAAATAAATACACATATATACATTTTATTTAGCACTTAAAATTTTTGTATGAGTTCATGCAAATTCATAAAAATAGTAAAACTAATTAATATTAAATTATTTACGTGTCAATTTCCCCGAAAATACAATTCCCGGAAAAATTTTATGTAAAGTACTTAAAATAATATAAAATAATTAAAATTAGCTTTAAACAAATAACAACTCTTAAAATATCATAAATATATACATAAATTATTAACACTACATATTCCGATGCAGTATAAAAATATTTAAAAAACTCGGAATATTACAATTAACTTGAATCATAATATATACATCGAAAATAATAATGAGTTCTTCAAGTAGATTTTACAACAAATGTAACACCCACATAATGTATTTACATTTATTTGCATAACATGCATATCATTCAGATATGAGAAATGTATGGATTAGAAATATATATATATAGGTTTAGAATTTATTCCAGATCATAATCTTCTTCTTCAAAGGCTTTAAAGGTTTATTTAGTAAGTAATTTTAATATTTTTTGTTGAATTGAGTTAATGTTTAGAAGATGCAGAATTCATGTTCTTAGGAACTGGTTTTTTAGTCTTATTGTTTTGATTATATCTTGAGCTAGGAAACTTCAAATTGAGTGTTCTTTGATGATATGTAAACTTTCATGAGTATGTAAAATTTTCCCTCTTTATCTCTATATGATTCAGACTCTATGCTAGTGTAATAAGAGGAAACATTTTATTGCTTAGTTTTTATCATTGGTTTAAGTACAATAGATTATTTCGTAGGGTTCTTCCATTATACACTTCCAATTAAAGTAAAATCAATTTTAAATTACTCTAGACACATAGGGTTAGTGATATGGAAAGTTTCATCTTGAGATTCATTGTGTAGAATTATTGGTGAATTTTTAAATTCACCCTATTAAATCTATTATAGTTGATAGCTTTATATGTTTAGGCAATTTGATGATGTTATAATGCTAGATAAGATTCCATTATTATTGGATATTTAAAAATAAGTGAATTATGATCTATTTCAGCTAAACCATATAGAAATGAGGTTGTCACACATGTAAATGCAAGCAAAGGGAAAGAAGCAATAAAGGTAGGAGAATAGCTTAATGTTCTATGTAAATATAACATATAAAATAAGTAATTATAATTTATTTGTTAAGCTGATTGGTTATAGGGAATATGTATATTCTAATTGATAGATGATAATTTTTTATTATTGTGTTGATGGTTGATTATTTTGAGATGATATTGTATATATAAATGAGATTGTACATATGAATGGTGATTGCTGAATTCAGATGTCCTATTTAAGTGAGAATAGAATAATTGTTGAAGCTGTATCTTGAGATTTATAACTCCAAATGGGGTGTTATTTGTTGGAGACGTTATTTACAAAATTGATAGAAATAGAGAAAGTTTAATTTTGCTGTTTTGATGGCCAATTTGGGCAATATTTTTTATTGCTTAATTTTTTTGATAGCTTGACTATGGTGGATTTTTTTTAATGTTTCTTTTTCTATATATGTCTAATTGATGTGAAATCAATTGAAAATTAATTTATACTTAAAATTCTATTAATCTAGAGAGTTTGGCTTTGATACTCATAATGTGGAATGTTTAGTATATTTTTGAATTTACACTATCGAATATGCCATATTGAAATAAAGGTATATTTTTGTATATTGGTGAATTTGTACTATTGAATTTGCCTTGTTGAAATATGGGTATATTTTTTATTTCTTATGTATTATAGGATGTAAATTATTTAATGGAGTTGTATGTGATGTATATGTAAATATGAGAAATATGGTTCGATGAGTATGAGGATGCAATGCTACTTGTGAATAAGGCAATGCCATGTGCGTTATGGAATTCCCTTGTTATACCATAAAAAGGATAAAGGAAAATATTGCACAAGATTATAACAGGTTGTGTGCGTATGGGGATCCTTAAATAAGTGAAAGAAGTTTTGGTTTTACATATAATTCACAAATTCATTGTTGTCCAAAAGAAAATATTATGCTATGTACATACAATAAATTCATAGCTAAACATTGAATATGGATAATTGATTATACTACATGTTTGAATGTATTATTTTTCATAGGATATTATGTTATTCCTTTACTTAGTTGCAGACTCACTCCTCTACATTAATTTTCAAGATTAGAAGAAATGTAATCGGTCTTGAAGAAATAATTGCATCCATTACACTAGCATTGTGTCAGGTGGGTCAGCAAGAGGTCATCCTTAATTTTTCTAGAATGGAGCTTCTTTAGTGAATTTTCATATTTTGCATTAAGGTTAGTGTATTGTATATAAATAATGTAAGGAAAGATACGAACTACTTGGTGTTGTGAGCCTTGTGGTGTGTGATATATGTTATTTAAAAGAAAAATCTTGTTACATATATTGATATGTGAACTAAAATTTAGATATTTATGGATATATTATTTATAAGTCTCATGCATATAATGTACATATGATATCCTTAACAGATATCACATTTAGTAGTATCAAAGCATGGTTTAGAATCCCTTGGGATAGAAGTGTGAATGTATATATTCATGTTAGGATTACATATAGGTGTTAAAAAAATTAAAAAAAATTAAGACTAAGTGTTCGTATTTTGAATAGGATGAGTATGGAGGGGAGTCCTGCTGACCCAAGTGAGTCTAAGTCTGTGCATGGAGTCGAGCATGCAAATGTACCACCACAATCAACCCATGAATTACCACCAATAATGTAACAATTTCTTGAGACTTTATAGTACATTATATGGCCAATGCTACAGACAGTTAATAGGGTAGCCAACTAGCTAGTTCAATAGCCAGTAATGGAACCAATGGTAGAAGTTATGATAGTGGCTAAAGATAAAACTTATAATAGATTGAGAAAATAAAAGGTTACAGAATTTGAGGGGACCATTGATCCTGAGGTATTAAAGGAATGGTTATGGGTAATAGAAAGGGTGATGGATAGGCTGGACTACACAAAAGAATAAAAGTTGAAATTTGTTATATCATTATTAAGAAAATTAGCTTTAGATTGGTGGGATTTGATTCTAGGAAGTAGAAACAGACCTATAACCCTGATTTGGGATGACTTCCTTAGGGAATTTGTAAATAAATACACACCACCAATGTACAGAGATCGAAAGAAAATGGAGTTTCTGAGCTTAGAATAGGAAAATATGACAGTATCAGAATATAAGATGTAATTCTCTCAGTTGTCAAAGTATGTATTAGAAGAAGTGGCTACAAAAGATGCAAAACAGAGATAGTTTAAGTAAGGATTGAGAATGGATATCTGAGAAAAGATTTCCTTAAAGCCACTAAGTTACAGTGCTTTATTAAAGGCTACATTAATGGTGGAAGAGTGCTTGACTAAGAAAGATGCAATGTCAGCAAAGAAAAGAAAGGTGATAAGTGAGTATAGTGGTTCAGAAAGAAAAGGAAGAGATTTTTCTTTTAGAGGCTTTGGGTCTCAAGGGAGTAGATATTATGGAGAGGACTTAGTAATCAAAGTATAAGTAGGTATGCCACAGTAACATCGGTTAGAGGTGGACAAGATGGTTACTATCAGAGTAAAGCCGAGAGTAAAAAAGGTGAGGGAAGTGTTTCAACTAGCCAAGGATACAGTGCATCATGTGCTAGATGTGGTAGGTTTCACAGTGAAGAGTATTGGGGACAAGGCAGATACTTTTTTTTCACTATGGTATGTCGGGGCATATAACCAGAGATTATTGGAGTAAGAACTCATCTAGTGAGAGTTAGGTTACAAGGTAGAGTAGCATAGGTGAAAATATGACTCAAGGAGGAGTGAGTAGAGTAAGAGGTTGAGGAATGAGATGAGGAGGATGTTCTATTATGGTACAGGTTGGATAGATAGGCCAACCTCAGAAATCATTGCCCTAAGCTAGAGTCTATGTAGTGACAAGATAAGAAGCACCTTTTGCGTATAATGTTGTGATTGGTATAATATTTATTTATGGTTTTGATGCTTATACATTAATTAATCCAAAATTAACATGTTCATTTATTTTCATGTGAATTTGTATTGAAAAACCATAGTAATGTAAAAACTTTAAGGTATAACATTTGTGTATTAATGCCTGTTGGGAGTATAGTAATTGTAGATAAGGTTGTCAAACCTTGTCCTATGGTAATAAATGGGATACACTGCTTGTGAATGTAGTTGTGATAAAAATTAAGGAATTTGATGTTATTTTGGGAATGAATTGGTTATCTATAAATCATGCTATAATGGATTATCAAATAATAAAAGTGGTTATGGAGACATCAGAACAAAGAAAAATAGTTTTTGTGGGTGAAAGAAAAATTGTCCTAACTTGTTTAATTTCAGCTACTACTACTTTCCATTTGATTAAAATGTGGTGTGAAGCTTGTTTGGCTAATGTAGTGGATGTATCCAAAGTTAGTTTAGGAGTAGTCGATGTTCCAGTAGTGAAGGGATTTATAGATGTATTTCTAGAAGAACTACTAGGTTTACCTCCACATTAAGAGACTGATTTTGAGATAGAAAGCATACCTAGGGTAGCACCAATATCAATTGCACCATATAAAATGGCACCCGTAGAGTTGAAAGAATTAAAGAAGTAATTGGAAGAATTATTGGAAAAAGGGCTTATTAGACCAAAAAATACCATAAGGAGCTTTGGTGTTGTTTGTAAAGAAGAAGAATGGCAGTTTAAAATTATGTATTGATTACAGGTAGTTAAATCAAGTTACCATAAAGAATAAATATCCTTTGTCATGGATTGATGATTTGTTAGACTAGTTAAAAGGAGCAACTGTATTTTCCAAAATTGATTTAAGGTCTAGATATTGGCAATTGAGAATTTCAAAGGTACACATACCAAAGACTATAGTTAGAACACGATATGGACATTATGAATTTACTATGATGCCATTTGGACTAACAAATACTCTTGCTACTTTTATGTCCTTAATGAACAGAATATTCTAGTTTATATTGATTAATTTGTCATTGTGTTTATTAATGATACATTGATTTCTTCTGAAACTCGAGAGCAGCATAAAGAACATTTGAGAATAGTGTTACAGATTTTGAGAGAAAAGCAACTTTATCCAAAATTCAATAAATGTGAGTTTTGGCTAGAAGAGATTGCATTCTTAGGGCATATTATTTCTAAAAATGGTGTATAACCTAATCCTTTAAACCTGATCTTTTAAAAATTATAGCCGTAAAGGAGTGGGAACCCCCTAAATGTATCAGAGGTACGAAGTTTTCTGAGATTAGTCAAATATTATAAGAGATTTGTTGAAGGATTCTCAATTATTGCCAAACCATTAACAAACTTGCTGAAAAAGAATATGATGTTTAAATAGGATGTTAAATGTAAGGAAAGTTTTAAAGAAGTGAAGAAAAGACTAATCTCTGCACCAATTCTAACTTTGCCATCAGGAAATGGTGGATATATAATTTTTACAAATGCATCATAGCAGGGATTGAGGTGTGTGTTAATGCAAAATGGAAAAGTTCTTGCTTATGCTTCTCGACCATTAAGGAGTCATGAACTAAATTATCTGACTCATGATCTAGAATTAGCAGCAATTTTCCATGCTCTTAAAATATAGAGGCACTATCTGTATAGAGAAACATTTCAAATTTTCGCTGACCATAAAAGTCTGAAATATATCCCAACACAAAAGAGTTGAACTTAAGACAAAGAAGGTGGATGGAGTTGTTAAAGGATTAAGATTGTATGATAGAATACCATCCGAGAAAAGCCAATAAAGTTATTGATGCTCTGAGTAGGAAAGCCATTGAGAGAAGTGCTGGAATGACTTATTATGCGGTAAGGTTATTGGTAGAGCTAGAACATTGCATGTAGAATTTGCACTTTGGAATGATATACACATTGCAAATATCTATATCAAGTCTTTATTGGAGAGTAAAATTTAAGAAAAGCATATGAGTAATCCATATTTAAGAAAAATTAAGGATAAGGTGCAATAAGGAAAGAATGAACAGTTTGCACTGAGGCACGATGGGATATTATTGATTAATGGACATATTTGTGTTCCAAATATAAGGGAATTGAGAGAAGAAATTTTGAATGAAGTCGATTACTCATCGTACACAATGCATCCTAGAAGCACTAAAATGTACAGAGATTTACAACCTTTTTATTAGTGGCCGATAATGAAGAAAGATACAGTTGACTGTGTAATAAAATGTTTGACATGTCAACCAGTAAAATCTAAACATCAAGCACCATCGGGTAAGCTTCATCCATTGTCTATTCCGGAGTGGAAATGGGAAAAGATAACGATGGACTTTGTTTTTGGATTGCCTCGAACCTTCAAGAAGCATGATGCCATATGGGTAGTTATTTATTGACTTACCAAATCAGCTCATTTTCTACCTGTGCAACAAAGTGATTCATTAGACAAATTGTCTAGAATACATGTGTTAGAAATTGTAAGATTACATGGAGTGCCAACATCAATTATGTGAGACAGAGATCCATGGCTTACATCTCATTTTTTAGGAAGTTTATAAAGAGCTTTAGGAACAAAGTCACATTTCAGTACAACATTTCACCCTTAGATAGATGGAAAATTGGAGAGGACATTCAAACATTAAAAGATTTGCTGAGAGCGTGTACGCTTGAATTTAAAGGGAATTGGAATGAACACTGCCATTAATTGAATTTGCTTACAATAATAATTATCATTCAAGTATTAGTATGACTCCATATGAAGCTCTATATGGAAAAAAATGTTTAAGTCCTATTTGTTGGGATATGGAAGGGTTACTGCAATTAGAAGGTCCTAACTTGATACAAAAAACTATGGACAAGATTCAATTGATCAAAAATTTATTTAAAGGTTGCACAAGACAGACAAAAGAGTTATGTGGACAAGCATAAAAGAGAAATGGATTATGATGTGGGTGAAAAGTGTTCTTAAAAGTATCACCATAGAAGAGCATTATATGATTTGGTAAGCAAGGAAAATTAGGTCCTAAGTACATTGGCCTTTATAAGATATTGGAGAGAGTTAGTCCATTAGCATACAGATTAGCACTACCATAAGAGTTATCTCAGATACATGATGTGTTCCATGTGGCCATGTTAAAAAGATATAGATTTGATCCTAGTCATGTAGTACAAGAGTAAAATATACAATAGACAGAAGATTTAAGTTATAAAGAAGAACATATTGAAATTTTTGATAGACAGATAAAGAAGTTATGTAATAAAGAAATTACAATAGTAAAAGTTAAATGGAGTTGACATTCACTAAAAGAAATTACATAGGAAGTGGAAAAAGACATGAAAGTTCAATACCCCTACCTATTTTTTGAGATTGGTAAGTCACATTTAATTTTAGGGATGAAATTTTCTAAGTAGGGGAGAAATGTAACGCACACATAATGTATTTACATTTATTTGCATAACATGCATATCATATAGACATGAGGAATGCATGGATTAACAACAAATATATATATATATATTTAAAATAAAATTATGAGTGTAGGACTAGATTTGGGGGTATGTGGCAGCCATAAGGAAAAGAAAAAAAAAGATCTAGATAGAAATAAAGAAGGAAGAAAATGGGATTGTTTTTACTTTCTTATTCTTATTCTTCTTAGAAAAAATAGAAAGATGAATTTCAAGTAAAATTTGAAGGTTTAGAATTTATTCTAGACCATAATATTCACCTTTAAAGGCTTTAAAGGTTTATTTGGTAAGTAGTTTTAATAATTTTGTTGAATTGAGTTAATGTTTAGAAGATGAAAAATTCGGGTTCTTAGGAACTAGTTTTTTAGTCTTATTATTTTGATCATATCTTTAGCTAGGAAGCTTCAAATTAAGTTGTTCTTTGATGATATGTAAATTTTGATGAGTTATCTAAACTTTTTTCTCTTTATCTTGATCTGATTTAGACTCTATGTTAGTGTAATGAAAGGAAACATTTTATTACTTAGTTTCTATCGATGGTTTAAGTATGATAGATTATTTCATAAGGTTCTTCAACTATACACTTTCAATTGAAGTAAAATAAAGTTTAAATTACTCTAGACTCATAGGGTTAGTGATCTAGAAACTTTCATCTTAAGATTAATTATGTAGAATTATTGGTGAATTTTTAAATTCACCCTATTAAATATATTATAGTTGGCAGCTTCATATGTTTAGGCAATTTGATGATATTATCATGCTAGTTGAGATTGCATTATTATTGGATATTTAAAAACAAGTGAATTATGATCTTTTCAGCTAAAACATATGGAAATGAGGTTGTCACACATGTAAATGCAAGCAAAGGGAAGGAACTAATAAAGGTAGGAGAATAACCTAATGTTCTATGTAAATATAACATATAAAATAAGTAATTATAAATTTATTTTTTAAGCTGATTGGTTATAGGGAATATGTATATTCTAATTGATAGATGCTAATTTTTTATTATTGTGTTGAGGGCTTACAATTTTGAGATGAGATTGTATATGAATGGCGGTTGCTGAATTCGGGTGTCCTATTTGGGTGAGAACAGAATACTTCTTAAAGCCATATCTTAAGATTTATAACTCCAAATGGGATGTTGTTTGTTGGAGATATTATTTACAAAATTGATAGAAATAGAGAACGTTTAGTTCTGTTGTTTTGATGGCCAATTTGGGCAATACTATTTGTTGTTTAATTTTGTGGACAACTTGACCATGATGGATTGTTTTTAATGCTTCTCTTTCTAATATTTCCAATTGATGTAAAATCAATTGTAAATTAATTTAGACTTATAATGCTATTAATGTAGAGAGTATGGTATACTCATAATATGGAAGTTTTGGTATATTTTTTGATTTACACTATCAAATCTGTCATGTTAAAATATGGGTATATTTTTTATATATTGGTGAATTTGCACTATTGAATTTTCCATGTTAAAATATGAGTATATTTTTTGTATATTGGTGAATTCGTACTATTGAATTTGCCATGTTGAAATATATGGGTATATTTTTAATATATTATTGATTTCTTATGTATTATGGGATGTAAATTGTTTAATGGAGTGGTATGTGATGTATATGTAAATATAAGAAATATGGTTGGATAAGTATAAGGATGTAATGCTACTTATGAATAAGGCAATGATGTGTACATTATGGAATTCCCTTGTTATACTGTAAAAAGGCTAAAGAAAAATGTTGTACAAGATTATAGCAGGCTGTGTGCGTATGTCATGTGAGTCAGCAGGAGGTCGTCCTCAGTTTTTCCAGAATGGAGCATGTTTAGTGAGTTTTCATATTTTTCATTAAGGCTAGTGTATTGTATATAAATAATATAAGGAAAGATGTGAACTACTTGATGTTGTGAGCCTTGTGGTGTGTGATATGTGTTATTTAAAAAGAAAAATATTGTTACATATATTGATATATGAACTAAAATTTGGATATTAATGGATATATTATTTATGAATCTCATGCATACAATGTATGTCTGACATCTTTAACAGGTGTCACAATTATATCAGTTCACAAACTCATTCCTAAATCATGTCATGAACACATTGAAATGTCAATAAGATCATCAACCAACTCTTTAGAGCATTTTCACCACAAACTTAATCTTATCAAGAGCTTAAATTAAAACCAAGTCAAACATAGTCAAACATCAACTTGTATACACTCATGGTTGTGTCCTATAAATCGCTAGGGTGCTGAATGTCTCACCTCGGAACCCAAAGTGCAAATCCATGTCATACGCTTGCACAGAGACAATACCCGAAGGTAATATATTTTCTATTTTTCAACCGACATTCAAGGTGTGATTTCATAGGCAACATCATTAAGTGTATACCATTTTCCAAACATCATTTGAACTCATTTCTCATATAATAACACTAAAATCAAAGTAACATTATATGTTCCCAAGTTACTAGAAAATACACATTTGCAATCACAATATAAAAAAGAGTTTGAGTAAAAATAATTTCTCATATATATAGAGTAGATTAAAAACTATGATGTTATACCGTTATCCACTCACCTGAAGTTACTAACACAAGATATTAACCAGATGGACCCAGTCTATTTTCTACCGCTGTAGTTTATGCGACTCCTATAGAGCCATTTAAAAAAATAATAAAATGAGATTCTAAATTCACTAACAAAATTCTACTCAACTTATTTAATATAAATTTTCTCATGCTAACGCAAACTAAATTTTTATCTCCATCTCCCTTACGCTAAATTTTTATCTTCTCTTATCTTCTTCTTCTTCTTCTTCTTCTTCTTTTTTTTGGCTAACTATTTTGATGGCTACCACATACTCATCTTCTACCACATTCTTAATAAATTGTTATTATTATTATTTTTTATTAATCAAGTGTTGCCACATACTCAAATTCTAGCACATTCCTATTATTTTTACACTTATCCCTTAAGTTTTATTATATAACTAATCAATTCTGTTTAGTTATTTATTTCTACAAATTAAGTTATTTTTTTATTTGCTATTAATTCATTTATCAATATATTTTTTTTTACAACCTAGAGTTAGGATATTACATTTCCAACAAGTTTTCGAAACAAAGTTGGATTCACCTTCTCACCATCATCAAATCTTGACAACTTAGCTCCACATTCAACAGGTGTACTCACAGGTTAACAATTCTTTATGTTGAACTCCTTTAAGATTTTCTTAGTATAATTATTCAGAGAAATAAAAATGTCATCATCCTATTGCTTCACTTCAATTCCAAAGTAATAAGACATCAGTACTATGTCTATTATTTCAAATTCTGCAGCCATTTCTCTTTTGAATTCTAAAATCATCTTTGAATTATTCCCTATGAAAATCAAATCATCAACATACAAGAAAATAATCAACATATCACCATTCTCCTTTTGCTTAAAATAAATGCCATATTCATGAGGACATTTTATGAACTCTCTCCTGCTGAAATAATCATCAATCCTATTGTACCATGCCTTTGGTGCTTACTTTAAACCATACAAAGTCTTCTTCAACTTCCAAACTTTACCTTCTTACCCTTTAACAACATAGCCTAGTTGTTCCACATGCACATCTTCCTTTAAATGCCTGTTTAAGAATGCTGACTTCATGTCCATCTGAAAAATTCCCTATCTCTTTTGAGCAGCTAGTGTAATAATCAACCGAATTATTTCTAAGCGAGCCACAGGTGCAAATACTTCATCATAATCAACACCATGTTGTTGGTTGAATCCTTTTGCAACAAGACGAGCTTTGAATTTCTCCACCTATCCTTTTTCATTCTTCTTGATTTTGTATATCCATTTCACACCAACATCTTGCTTTCCTTTTGGAATAGTTGTCAGTTCCCATGTATCATTTTTCTGAATTGCTTTCATTTCTTCATTCATTGTTAATCTCCATTTTTCATATTGAGTTGCTTTTTCAAAGTTTATGGGCTCTAAATCTGCAAAAAAAAAAAAAACAATAAAGAGTAGAATTTGTAATTTCATTAGTTTTAGCATGAATGTTTTGAAGTCTCCTCAGCTTTTATGGTATTTTAGGTGAGCTTTGAGGAATTGAATCATCATGAACAGGTGCTAGACTTCTTGGTGATATAGGAGGCTGGTTATCAACTCTGATTTCATCAGAATTATCATCACCAAATGGAAGAAAATTATAATTTTCCTCTTGAGTTTCCCAATTCCATAAATCATCTTCATCAAACTTGGCATCTCAACTCACAACAGTCTTCTTGCTCTTTGGACTGTAAAGCTTATAACCTTTGGAATTTGCATCATACCCAATAAAGACATGCTTCTCACTTTTATCATCTAACTTGACTCTTGCTTCATCCGGAACATGAACATAAGCAATGTTGCCAAAAACTCTTAAATGGGAAACAGTTGGCTTCTATCCACTTCATTTCTCTTAGGGTGTATCCTTTTGTAAACTTCTTGTAGGACTACGGTTAGATAAGTAAACAGCACACACCGTCAATAAGAATATTGACTAAAGCCGACAATAATGTATTGGCTAAAACAAATGACAAAAGTAAAGTACATGTGAACCTTATATATGATGTGATTGAGTGCCTTCTCTTTATTAAATACAGCACATCGTAAAAGAGGAATAAATCCATTTTGGAGATTTCCACTGTAATTTGTAAGGAGTACCCAAAAACCATCGTTTTGTTTCTTCTTGAGTAAATGGATTTGCCTGACCTAATTGTGTCCGATCTCATTTTCAATGGCCTTGTAGTTGCCTTCAGTTTGCTTATTATCGTTGTACGAATTGCAGCCGAATGTCTTTGACATAAATTGGTCAAATCGCATTGTCATATATATACATACATATTGTTATTCTATTTTCCTTTTCTCGATATGGAAATGAAATTACAGAGTGCTATGCTTAATAATCAATCATCATGCATCTTCATTTGGAGAGGAATGGATTACACAGAAAGAGAAACAAGTCTCATATTCATTTGGACTGGAATTTTATAGATTCTTTTGCTTTTTATCCTCTACACTGACTCTCATCACTGCCTCCCTCCTCTATCACTACCTGAGCAACAAGTAACAGCCGATACAGTTCTCTATAATGCCCCTTGCTTTCTCTATATGCATCTTCTGCTTATGCATCTTAAAGCGACCAGTTGAGTAACTGACTTTTATTATAAGGTGTACGCATCTAGGTCCCATGAATCTGGATGTACAGCTCGGAGGGAAACTGTATGGAGAAGATGGACCTACTCAATTCATTTATTCAGTGTGCCAAATACGACATATGCATCCACACGAAGCTTAATTAAGATTTAAGACTTGTTACTCTCTGTATAATTTCTAGTTTAAATCATGCCAAATTTGATTTCCCAGCGGCTAGTTTAAATCCACTATCCCAATATCGTCTTGAAAAAGGGAGGAAAAAAAACTAAAAGATAGCCACTAAACTTTCACATTTTATTTTATTGAGCCCTTAAATATTTATTGCATTTCAAAAAACCCTTAAATGTTTATTTTTTTTATAGCATTAAACCTTTTTTAATGTGAGAATTAACTCTATTTGTTTTCCTTTAAAAAAAAAAACTCTTACCTTGTGCAAATTTTTTGGGGATAATTCTTATATGGCCCACAATATAAATTAAAATTTATTTTTTGAAATCTCTATTTTTTTTAAATTTTATTTTTTAAAATAATAAATTAAAATAATGGAATGTAATACTTAAAATGAACTACATGAACCATCATATGACGAGTCGCACGTAAATGATTATCCTTAAAAAAATGTCATCCTTATATAAAATCCCCAATTTTTGCTCCCTCAACTTCTAACCCATCCCGTGGACAATTCGATGCCAAGCACTGCCTTCAAGATGCAGAAAAGTGGTTACGCGATGCTATTGAGGAGCTCCAACAATACACCTAGTACCCTTCATGTTATCATCCTCCTGCAAACCATGCATGGTGCATGCCGTTGCCAATATTTGCCAAAGCTTTCTTTCTTATGGTGTTAGAGTTGGTGTTGATATTTTACTTCATACCTTTAAGCTTGCGAAAGGATAGTCCTACTCTTCACTTCTCAATCTCAAGTTTTTTGTCAATTTTTATCTTTCAACATGAATTTGAGTGAAGTCATAGTTGAATTGAGCAATGCGAAAAATATTTTAAAATTGATTTTTTTTTTAACAGCAACTTGTATCAGAGAAAGATTTGCTAGTGAGGAAAGAAGCATGTCATGTTGGTTTATTATTTGGGATTTATAGGTTCTTATGTTGTTTTCTCATAAAATTTAGAAGAAAAAGATATGGCTTTTACTACATAAATTTTCATTTTTGAGTTTGTTTAATAATAACAGTTGATAATAGATTATGTTTGTTATTTGTAATGACATTGTTTGGAGCAAAATTTTAATTGGTCTGGTTGTTTTACCATTGATGATTCTAATGGGAGGCGTACTCTTGCTCTTTATCTTTTGGCTAGGCTAGTCTAAGTATGGGGTGATGCTCTCTCATTGTATTTTTTTATTGAAATGCTATAGTTTTGATCTTTATTCAGGTAAGTTATTATTGACTTCTTTTTTTTCTTTCTACTAGTGTGCATATAATTCTACAAAAAAGTCTAAGAATAAATTTCACTTTTGGTGATTCTTTGCTTTTTGTTTTTGTACGAGGTCGGGTAAATGAGAGTCTAATAATTTATCTTTATGGTCCGATGCCAAACTTATTGCATTCTATTTATTTTTGGTAAAAAAAAAAAAAGTTACTCAAAAGATCATGATTATTGATTACTCTCATGTTGAAATTCTCTATTAACCATGATTTTTTTAGACAAAAAAATTGGCGATCGTGTACGGGATGCAAACGGAACGGATCATTTTTCATTTTCTCACGCTCATTAGAACCGTTAAAAAGTGTTCAATGTTAGGAAAAATCACAAATTTAATGTCTAAATTTTTCAATTTTTTTAATTTGAATGTTTAACTTTTTTTTTTAAAATTAAATGTCTAAACTTTAAAAAAAAAACTTATTATTATAGTGTTTCCTACCGATTTAGAGTTGATCAAATATTTAGTTAAATCAAACATGATTCATTATTATTTTAATCATCAACCATATCAAGTATCATATGTATTGCATTATATAAAAGATAAAAATATTCTTGTTAAAAACTATTGACCAAAAATTCAAAAAAAAAAAAAAAACTCTTTTCTTCCACTATTCTTCTTCTTCTTTGACACTCTTCAACCAGCTGCACACTGTTCCTCTTCGATACCCACTTCAAAGATTATTTCAGGTAATCGCAATTCCCTGAAAAACCATTAGCCACAAGCTGTTATGACAACAGAAAGTTTGATATGGTTTCAAGGGATCAATTACTGAAAACTCTCACTTAGAGTGCCCATACCATCTCTAGCTTATTGGTTAGTTTATTGGCAAATATGACAATCCCCAAATGTAGGATGTTCCATCGACAAGCACAAAAAGGTATCTTATTCAAACTAAAGTTAATTTGATATTGAGTTGCTGGGTATTTAATATACTTGTTAAAGGAACAAGCACTATCTAATGAACAAGAAACCAACCCGCGAGTCGTAAGTTGGGAACAATTCTTTTGTAGCAGGCAAAAACTTCTTCAAAACTATGACAAGAGGACTGATCACTGTGGAAGCTAAAAACATGGTTATCTTGAGTGGTGGCTGTGATTAAAAAAAAGTCAGTTAATAATGGAGAAAATTTGAGAAAGTGAATAAAGGAATATAACTGGAGAGGAGGGCTTGCAGCGTGCACTTACCATCTCCAAAGCCAAAACAGGGAATTAAATTGTCTTCGTCCAAGGGGGCCAAAGTCTTTCCAATAATTGAAATAGCTTTCTCGTATGGATTTGGCTCATTAACATGAGCATGCAGGCTACAATTGTTGAATGAAACTTTTCCTTTAAAACGAAAGCAATACTATGCGTTACCATCTGCTAAGGAATTTTTTTTTTAATCTTATTAATTACCCACTTCAAAGATTGGACATTTTTATCATTTGGGTATGACTCCGTTCTTTTGATTAATGCACTATTGCTATAGATAGGACTTTATGAGATAACTACCAGGTGGACAATGGTGATGAAGTTCATGCCTCTTCCATGGAAACCAGAATTGGTCTTTACAGGAACCTCTGTCATGGGCATTAATCCAGGGAATGGGAAATTTTGCAGCCATTTGGTAAAGTACTTGCTTGTCACCATTTGCAAGTAATATAGGGGTGTGATATGGGAATTGGGAATTAATTGTATGCGATTTACGTGTACTGAATTTGTAGGACTTATGGGATTCCACAAAGAACAATGAGTACTTTTCTCTTGAAGGTTTATGGGATGTATTTAAACAGGTACAACTTCTGTAGTTACATGGAGTTCCATAGCAGATGATATTTTGTGTCAATTCTTTTGCCAAAGTTTTGAAGGAGAAGAATAAGAAGAAGAGACTTACAGTTTTGAAACAAGAAATTGGAAGTGAAGAAGAGGGAAATTTCATGGTACATATTTAGATAAGAAGAGCTGGTTCAAGAGTGTCAAAGGTGAGGAAGAAGAAGAAGCAGAAGAAGAGTAGGTGAAGAAAAGAGTTTTTTTTTTTGGTCATTAGAATAAGAGTATTTTTATCTTTTACATAATGTAACACATATGCCTACATTATGCCTCATGATTGACAATTGAAATAAGATTGGATCTCATTTGACCCAATCAGCTGAAAACACTATAATGATAGGTTTTTTTTTTAAAGTTCAGACACTTGATCGTAAAAATAAAAAAGCAAAAATGCACGCTCAAACAGAAAAACTGAAAAATTCACACACCAAATTTACTACTTTTCCTTAATGTTATAAGAAAAAAAATTATTTAAGGGCTTTTTAAAGTGCAATAAATGTTTAAGGGTTTAATAGAATAAAATGTGAAGGCCCAAGGGCTAAGTTATGGATTTTATTAAAAAGAACTGCAAAACAAAACCCCAATAATATTTAGCTTGTAAAACTAAAGTCTCTTGATAAGGTACAAATGTTTGTATTTAAGCAAACAGTCATCTCACTTCCTATAATAGGTAAATCACCGTCTATAGCAGTTTACCTTAACCGATTACATTCAAACATTTATTAAACAAAACATTGTTGCCGGCTACCTCACCTCACTCTCCTCCATCCACTCTGCAAATCACTTCCTCATCACCGCCCTTGACCCTCTTCCCACGCACCACCGTCGCTGCTCTAACTATAGACTCTCACTATCACGCACTCCCTACAATTTGAGGTATCCTTTACCGGCCTTGCTCTAACTACAAAATCAAGAAATACAACTCTATTGTCAATGAAGTCAATTAAACATAACTCCAACCAAAAACAATTCATGGAAACTTAAAATACAAGAAGAAAAAAGCTTAGTTCAATAGAAAACATGCCTAATTTTTTCTTGTCCACTATATAGATTAAAGGGCAAACTTAGGAAAAAAATTTGTGCCCAAATGCTCTGAAATGGTATTAAGCTTCTGTCACACACTAATACCATTTCTCTTTTTTGGGTTGGGTTGGTTTAAGCATTGCATCTCAGCTAGAAACTTGAGTGACATTGCTCTTTCTAAAGCTTATGTGATGACACTATTAAAAGCTGATAAGAAACTCAACAAAAAAGGAAATAGAAAGCATTAGGTAATTTCAAGCTAGGAGGAGGCATGATAAAGGTAGCCAAATTTCATGTTAAGCAGAAGAAATTACATGGGCAACAGAATGTATTTCCCTGTTAGAAAATCTAGCAAGACATTCTCACATGAACACTATTTGGACAGCCTCTACTTTCAATTAATGCTCTAGAACACCATCCTAGCAAAATGAGCTAAAATTTTTGTAAGAGAATTTTTATTTAACATTATCATCTAGTACTGCATTGCTTGATAAATAAAGTTCAATAAAAATTATTTTGTTCACTACAAAGAAAACAGTAGTTGGTGGGGCTGTGAATACCAATCTATAGAAAAAATTACAAGGAACTTCTCAATCCTGTTATTTGAGCTGACTGCATTTGCTCAACGAGAGCAGCAATATGCTTTCGGATATATTGTTCCATTTATATATAATGGAAAATACAAAATGAGTTGCAAAATGTAACTCTCAAAGAAAAGAGAACTAGAGCTTCCCAAATCAGGGTTAAAAAGGCTGTCTTTCCCAGAAATTGGTACCAGAAATCCAGTCTAAAAACTTTCAGCATTAGAAATTTTCCAAGATGGTCTATTATAATTCTTTCAATGTAAAGTTATACGTAGAAAATTATCACAACCAGAATGGTCTCTGCTCTTATATAAGCTTATATATGCACTTTACTAAATAGCATACAAAAAAAAGGTAGAATGTCCAAGATTTTAATATACAATTGGAAATAATAAACAAATTTGCTATAAAAAAGCACACAATGACACACATTGTGTGCAAACAGCAGTCCACTAGGGAGAGAGGGAGAGATACCTGGTTATCAACTCATCCTTAAGCTTCTGGGACTGAACAACAGTGATACCTTCAAGCATATCAACTTTCATAACCTGCACAAACCAACACTCCAGCCAAACAAGCAAAAAAAAAAAAAATATATATATATATATATATATACATACATACATAATTCAATATATGATTGCTGCTATTTAATATTTTAGACATAATTATTAATTCTGTTCAGTCCATTGTCAAGAAATCCTCAAGCTCATACACCATGCATTCATCCAAACTCTCTCTGCCTAATATAGAATTAATACCAAACAGGCAACAACAAAGCAGTATACATAAACATCCATTTAAAAACATTAACAGCAATATCAATAGTATTTCTGGTGTAGAAATAACAGCGTAGACATATTGTCAATCAAAATATAAAATTAGAGTAAGCATCATCATCAATTTAATAATAATAATAGCATCAATGGAAAATGTTTAAAAATATATAAATAAATAAACCTTACCTTCTTCTTGTTGAGGAATTTGTGGATTTCAATGGCGTTGGGGTTGGAAATGAAGGCGTTGATAGGGAAGTGACAATAGACAAAACGTACCTTGTAGTGATATCCCTCATTGACACTAATAATAAGATTTTCATTGTGTCTGAGGGTGGCGCAGATGAGGATTGAACCAAGCTTCCATCTTTAACTTGAGTTTACTAGCGAGCTCATCCTTATAATTGGCTCAAAATCCAGTTTCAAATGCTTGAAGTTGTAGGTCAGCTTGCCACGAGATCCCTCTACCTCAATAATATTTGCATTAACTTTGATCTTCACCCCATCGGGTATGTCCATTGTCTTCCACGATAATATCACATTCATGGTGTTAGAAACAAAGGATATTTGAAAAGCAACCAGATTTATAGGTTTTTGGTTAACAAATTTAAATTAGAAAATTATGGTATCCGGTTACAGGTTATATTTATCAATGGCTATGATAACAGGAAAATTAATCTAATGGCTACCAATTTCATTTGTACAGGTACAAAGACTCAAAACTAAAAGCAATAACATCATTTTTAAAGGCAAACCAAAGGAAGAAAATTTTCACAATTTATTGAAACAGTATAAATATAAATAAAGAGAGTAGTACAAGGCTGCAAGAAAGAAGATACTCTTGGGCCTTCACTTCATCACCCGTTTCAGCACATCCACCAGACAGAGCATTACAACCAGCAAAAGAACTGCAAACAAAGAGGTGATAACAACAACATAGCCCTCAACCCTAGAATTTCTCATGTTGCTGACCTGATCTTTAATAGCAGGCCACATCACATACGCAAGAAACGAATACCCAAAAATTACAATTCAATTTAGAACAAGAGGACGGCTGTTCTCTTTCTGCTTGGCCTTGTCTCCCATCTTTGTCCTCCCAGTTATTGCAGCAATTTTGAATAAAAAACTGAATAGCACAAGAGTTCATCATGAATAACAACAAGAAGATTCACTAAGTGTTAATTTGCCATAGATAGAGAGCAGAGCAAATTAGGAGAAAAAAACCACAACTTGCCTGTTGAAGTGCTGGAACACTTCTTAAATTTGGGAAGAAGTGGAAGAAACGAAGAAATTTTTAGGAAGATTTGTTTTTTTTTATTTGATTAGCATTTCTACGAAGAAGCTTTTGTTCGCCTTTAATAAGGGATTCCACGGGCTGCTCAAAGTGGATTGGGCTCGCTTCTATTGTACAGAGCATTTAAGCTGGGTCACCCATCCATATACAAGAATTACACATGATTACACCAAGTAATTTTCAGTTAAAACAATTTCCATATATATATATATATATATATTAAAAAAGTAATTCTAAATATTTATTATGGACACCTCGAGGTTTGGCAAAAGTACAAGTTAGTCTTTAATCTTAAAACAGGAAGAGGATAGTCCAATGGATAAAATTAATACTCCTTTTTCTTGTTAATCAGGCTTAATTTTTGAAAAGTATTTTTAAAATTTATTTTTAAATGTAACAAATCAATATGAATATTTATACCATATAAGCTAAAAAAAATACTTTTATTACGGTTGGTATATTCGTGTACATTGATATTCTTAATATGTATCGATAATTCTAATTAAGTAAAAATTAATTTAATAATTTTAATTTCATTTATATAGATATGTATGTATATATTGAAGAATAACTCCTAAAATATTTTTTTAATAAAATTATATTTGTTCCAAAAAAATTAGCATTAGAAATAAAATGACAATAAAAGTAAAAAAATTTATCATTAACTCACTAGGTATATATGATAAAAAATATAAATCAATCTTTAATCTTAAAAACATTGAATTAATTAATTAATTAATTAATCATTTTTTGAACTAATCATTTAAGAGAATAGTCCAGTTGGTAAGAAAAATATTTTTTTTCTTCTTTTTATTAATTAGGTTTAGTTCTTTTAAAAAATATTTCGAAAATTTGTTTATAAATATTTCGAGTCTAATGTAAAATATTCTTATCGTATAAACTAAAAAGCATAAAATTGTCTTGATAAAAAATAATAAACAAAATATTCTGCAGTTAGTTGCATGGCAAAAATTAAAACTATACTTCTATATTTTAGCAGAATACAATTAATTAGATTGCATTCAACATATTTTAAACTATTTTCCATCAGAAAGTGTTGTTACAATAGAATGGCTGCTCCTATAAATTGGTAGGAGTTGAAGCCGCATCACACCATTCAATATTATCAACTACAGGAAAATCAACCTCTTCATGATCTTGTTCAATGATGCAAGAAGCTCCTCCTCAAATCCCTTCTAACTCCATTGCCACTGTCTTCATGGTGGGTCTCTTTCTTCCATTCAAATTCAAGTATCCCTATGCAAGCTTTATAGTTGTAACAGTTTCTTCTTTTGCACCCTCTTTAAGAACTGAAGGATCAAGAATTTAAAAAAAAAAAAAAAAATTCTCCTCCATTGAAAGCAGAAAATATGTAAGTAAACTCCTCTCTTTAATAAATCGCACTGAACATATTGGTTTTTGACCCGTTAAAAGCTCTACGAGAACAACCCCAAAATTATAAACATCACTTTCCTCTATAAACTAGCTTGATTAAAAGTACTTAGGATCCGGGTAACCAATAGTACCTTGTACTTGATATGGATCAGATTGTATTGACATTTTATGAATGGATTTGATAAAAGGAGAGTGTGCATCTAAGTTTCTAATGGCTCTAACTTCTAGGTCTGGAGGAACTGCGGAGCCTATAATATATAAAAAAAAAATTGATTCAGAGCTCCACAATGAGTTTTAAAGGCCTATAACATCCTATCTTCAGGCCTGTAACATCCCATCTTCAGGTCTAAATTACATTGTTTAGGCCTTTATATTTTAGTCTAAACTTTTATGTTATTTTTTGGGGGCTTTTTTTTTTGCATTGTTTCAGCTAGGGTTTTTCCCTAAACACTATTTATTCATATTTTTGAGTTGTTTTGAGATAGTTTTTGTTGAATTGATTAATTGAAATTATTATTTTTTCCTCAAATTCGGTATTCTTTGTGAATTAACGAATTCTTGGATGCCTATTTCTTAGCATTTATGGGCAAATCAACAAGTTATAAAAGGTTACTAGCAGCCAATCATGGGCGATTCAACAACTTACAGTATTTACTAAGCCTTCTTGTCTTTTTTCTCAAATGCTCTGAGCTGTTGGTCGCAGTAATCATAAAAATTACAAATAATGCAATTAATGTCAGGATAACCACACTTAAAGGTAGGAAAATTCCCCCGTGCCTTAGGTTTTGGAATTTTCCCCTTCTCTTTTATTTTAAGCTTTTGTTACGTCAGTTGGTATCAGAGTGGCATTCGTACCTAGGGTTACGTAAAAAAAAAAAGAAAAGCAATATGTTGAAGAAGTTTATAAACGTGAGATGGATCAGTGAATCAAGCAGTGATTTGAGCGAGTTGAGCAAACAATGGGATAGATAGGGCAGATAATTGAGTAGATGAATGAAAGAATGGCTGCCTTAATGGCCAACCAGAATAAAATCAATAAGAACCAAAATCGCTAATGGGAGTTTGTTACGTTTTAAATACCTGCAAGTGCACAGTTGTAGTTGCAGTGTAAAGGATTATCGTTCCCATAGGGATTGACTATTGATTACCAATAATTTTTACTTATTATCTTAGTTAGCAAATCAACTTAGTAAATTGGGTAAAAGAAAAAAATGACTAATAGCTTTAAGAAGTAAAATCAATTAATTGCAAACACAGAGTTTAGGTCTAGTTTTACTATTCCAATCAAATCATGAATATAACATTAATTTAATTAACCTATAATTTAGTTAAAGGTAATTGCTCTAATTTACCTAAAGCCTCTCTCGAGTTCAATTAAGCATGCAAAGATGCGGATTTAACCTACTCTCGTGATTAAAATTCTAATCCAAACTTATTAAGTTCTTTAATAATTATTTGCCACCGTATTTTTACAGTCGTGACTCCTCGAAGAGCTCGCCTACTCTCGTGGTCGAGTGGTTTAAGTCCTTTATATCCTAAGCTAACAATTTCCCTTAACTCTCATTGGTGAAATTGTCTATTAAAATGCGACTCAAACAGACCGAGAATGAATCACAAGACAATTATTGAAACATAAAAAATTAACTGAAAACCAAGTCAATTATAATTAAGAATAAGCATTCAAATCATGTCATGGAATAACTACTCCTAATCGAGACTCTGCAAATAAAACTAGCCACTCATGGCTAAGACAAAATCCATGAATAATAAAAGAAAACAATCAAAGACTAATGAACACTGAAAAGTGGTGAGCTTAATCTCTGTTGGAAAATTCTCTGCCTCTTTAGTATCTTGATATGTCTCTCCTTGTTTCTTGTTCCCAACCCTAGATATGTTGTTTTCCTTTTATATGGCTTAGGGTAGCTCTTTGAGATCATCTAATTCCTTAAAATATGCAGAATTAAGAACAATCTTCATGGCACAGCTTTGTCTCATAACTTTGGGCATGTTGTGCACTTAAACTTCACTACACGGCTTAGGTTCATAGGCGTGTTGCCATGCCGTGTGATTCACTACTTCTTAGGTACACTTGACACGACATCATGCAAGTCGTGCAAAATTCTTATGCCTGCCGTGATATGTTCTTTAAATTTTGAGGCTTTTATGGCTTAGAATATGGCTTGGACTCAGGTTTAATTTAGCTTTCTTCATTCCTTTATATCTAACCAAAATCCCTTATTCTTTAGCCCATCAAATTCAAAGTCTCGAGGCCCACTAAAAGGTAAAAACAATAAATTAGTAAAATTCCACCAAAAGCATAATAATAAACCAAAAAGCACAAACAAGTCCTTGAACTATTCTAATTTCTTAATTGTACCTAAAAACAACATTAATTAAGTTATTATCTATTTAAAAATTATTAAAATTCAAATCTAAGACACATAAATAATTTACATGTCAAATTCCCCTACACTAAAGCTCTGCTTATCCTCAAGCAAAAATCAAGTTTGAAAAATAATAAACTCAAATCACACTAAAGTTAACTAACTTCTAAGAATTGATTCTTAACAATCACCAAGATCAAAACCTATGTACTAAATAAGATAGCCAAACAAAAATACAATATATACAAGCAATTTACTAATCACAACCCAAGCATTCACCCTTTTAAAATTAACCAAGCATAACTCTAAAAAGAAAAACATTAAAATTCTCAGTTTTTTTTTACTTAGCGCACACAATTTTCTACTAAGTGCGTTTTACACTCTATCTTACCAATTTTTTATTTTTATTCTTCTCAATTCGCCTTTCCACTTAAAGTAATCCCCCGTCGTTCTCGTACTACTAAGCGTGGATACCGCAGAGCGAGTCTTATGGATACTCATACCCTATTTAGGGCATTAGAGTAGAATTTAGAGCACATAAGAATTTGATTTAAGTATAGCTCTTGGAATTAGAGAATGTGTATTTTTCTTTTTTCTTTTTTTTTTAATTGAAAACCGTAGTGTAATCCTTCATAGAATCATAATTGATCTCAATTTCTAGGATCATGCTTAGGTTATAAAAACTAAAATACTCATACATAAAAATTATGTTCAACCATCTTAATGAATAAACCATTCGATAGTTTAGTGATCAAACCAAATATCAAGCTTATCCACCAATATATACCCTAGTGTGATTAAGTCTCAAAATAATTTGAATAAAAATAATTTTATGACAAACAAATCATTAATATGGGGAAATGAGTTGAAGGTTAATAAATTTTAAACAAAACAAACAAAATCATCATAATTTTTTTTATTGAATTAAACACTTAAATCAATCAATGGGAGCACCTCCCCCCCCCCCCCCCCCCACACACACACACAATCCATAGCATTATCCTCAATGACAAAAAATAAAAAGTAAAACCATAAAAGAGATAGAAGGGTGAAAAGGATACTTCCCTGATTCGTGCAAGCACCCAGAATATATCAAAAACAGATAAACTAAAATAGAAAAATATAAGACAAAAATAAGAAAATAATAGTCATAATATTTGAACATAAACATAAACTTCAAAAAATTAAAAAAAATTAAAATAAAGAAAATAAATAACAGGAAAATAAAATCATCATTAATCTTCCATAAGAGTTGTATTATTTGGTGCAACATCAGTGTCATTTAGCACGTCGATTTGATCATGAAGCTCCTCCATAGCAGCAGTAGAGATGGAACTATGGAAGATAGGTCTTGGAGGAAGCATGACACCCTGAATCTAGCATAGGAGTGAGAGACCTTCAGCCATCTAGTGCATAAGGTTTGTATGATAGTGCAAGGTAGTTTCAAGATGTAAAGGAAATGAGTAGGATGACAGTTTTGCTATAGTCGAATCTTGGGGAGGTGGGGGTGCAAAAGTGTGCCTTTGCAATAGTTGCGGTAGTGGCTGAGGCACGTCAGTTCCTAACTCGACTGGGTTAGTGATCAAGACATACTGACCATCCCTAAATGTGACCACCTTAATCTTCTTCATAACTGTGATACTAAATGGTAGAGTGGTGAAAATCTGAGTTAAGTTGGTTAGGGAATCAAATACTTATAAATTCTTCGCAAGCCTAGTGATATACGAACCTCCATACAAGGCTCCCATAGATTTACTCGACATATTATTCATATAGAAGGCAAATCCAAGACCTAAATGAGGTACTAAACCCTTATCAAAACATCTTAGATAAAACAAGTCCTTAAGGCTAACACAGCCAATGGTCTCTCTCTGACCACAAATAGTGCCTATGATAAGTCAATGCAAATATCTCAATTTGGGTTGAGCAATATTGGTGCTCTTACTATACCTAGGATAATAATTTTGTTGGCTCGCTCCTACATGAATTATCTCTCTCTAATACTGTACAAAATTGATAGGTCCAAGAATGGACTATGCATTATCCATTGCACCACTAGTGATAGATAAAGAATCATAAAAACCCCATTGCACTGTAAATTCATTAAAAGAGAAAGAAAATCATTTCCCCTTAGTTGAAATAACACCACATGTCTCTTTTTATAATCAATAGGATCACTAGGATTAAAAATGAAAGTGGATAGGAACTCTATAAATAATTCATGAAATACAAGTTCCTTAATTTGCACAAATTGCTCCCATTTAGAGGCATTAATCATTCTTAATGCTGACTCGCGTAATCCTACAGTAGCAAGGTCCTTTAACATGATGTGGTATGATAGGTGAATAGGAAGGGGAAAATAATCAGTGCATGCCTTTTTGAAATCGGGATTTATGAATTGAAGATTAGGGTGTGACATACCCGATTGACTTGGAGGCACAAGCTTGAAGATGAGGGGGTATTAGTGGAAGGCACTCTTGAACATTGAGGATGAGATGGTGGAGGTGAGGATGTGCTACAAGTCCTCATGCATGATAATGAAGTCAACTTTCTAATAGATTTGGATTTTTCCATGATTAGCGAAGAAAGTGAAGGGAGGGGTAGAGGATCGAGAGAAAATTGAAAGGAAATAATAGAGAAGGAGTTGAAATGAATTTGAAAGAGTGGAAGAAGTGCGGTTTAAATAGATAGAAAAAGCACACCGGTTAGGCACATGGTTTTGCAAAACCGTGTTGAAAGTTATGTTGTTGGCTGTGCATGGCTAAGACACGGCATGTGTTATACCGTGTCAGGAGATAAGTGACAAGGCTTTATGTTGTGTCACTTGCCTTGTGACACGGTTTCATGTCGTATCACTTGGCTTGTGACACAGTTTGAAACCATGTTAAAGGAGATGTGTTCATGCCATGTAATTTTGGTTATGACACGGTGTAAACGGCGAGGTTTAGCGAACGTTTAAGATTTTAGCAACCACGACACTGTTTGAGCTCAGGACTCTAGAGAATACACTAATCACTATCACAAAGACATGTCATGGAGATGAGGAGTCACCACCCAGTGGTAATAACTAGGATAAATCAAAAAGGTGGTATTCGATTCTCTAAAAGAAAGCTAGTACCACAACCAGGAGATTCTGGATACGGAATGCCAACTTCTTTCATTCTTGTGTTCATTTAGAATTACTTTATGGATTATTATCTTATTCTCTATTTATATGCAATTTCATATAAACCCAAAACAATAAACTCCAAGGCAAACTAGTCATGAAATATACAAGTAAATAATGCATTCAATAAATCACATAATCCCTAAGTTAGTCTAATCTACATGAATTTTAAATAAATGAATTAAATCTACATGTTTTAAATTATAAGTGAACCTAAAGACCTAATTCCTTTTGATTTTAATTAAATGAACTTAAGTCTACAAATTTTAATTCTAAATATGAGCTTAAATCTACAAATTATGAAATATTTAAATTAGCGAGCCTAATTCTACATATTTTAATTCTAAGGTGATATTAAATCTATAAATTATTAATAAAAGGGCTTAAATTAAATGGGCTAAGTCTAAGTTAATTAAATTAAATTAGGTGGGCTTATGTCTAATTGACTAGATGGGCCTAAGGATATTTCTAACCTAAAATCTAATTAATTATGAATCTAAAAATATGTTTTAATTAATTAAACCTAATTAATTATTAAATGAGATGGACTTAAATAAATAAATCAAGACTTAAAGTGGGCTTAAGGCCCAAAACACATAAAAATAATAAATAAAGCCCAAAAACAAATAAAAACATAAAAAACAATTAAATAGGATCAAACATATAATTAAATTAATCCTTACTAAAACCCTAATTTTTATTAACATGCAACCTAAATTAATCTACTTCCTCTATTGATTTTAAATAATTACCCTAATTGAAAACTAATTTTTACTAACCAATTTAATCAAAATAAACATGCAACCACACATATAATTTTATTACTCTCACTATCGGGGCTATTACATTAATTCATAAAATAAAATAAAATAAAAATAAAGCAATAAATAAAAAATAAAGATAAAATAAAAATAAAACCCTAAAAACTAAGTCTCTATGAGGTTTTATCCATAGCCTTCCACACACTTCTCATGAATTCATCCCTCCCATATGATCACCATGCGTTTTCCTCCATAATCACCACAAAAATAAGATAAAATAATGATCAATTAATAAATTATGATAATAACTTAAAAGAATAATAATAAAAATAATAATAAAAAATAAAAAATATATATAAATAAATAATAGAAGAAGATGATATGATTATGAATGATTTAGGGTACTCCTCATATTGGTGGTTCACCGTTCTTGATAAGCTTTCAAATCTTACCCTTCAAAAATTCTCTATGAATCTTGAATTAATTGTTAATAAAAGGAATTTTTGTAAGAAATTCAAAAGAAAATCATGTTTCCTTCTTCCTCCCTTTTTCTTCTCTTTCTCTTATTTTTTCCTTTTCACTGTTTCTTCCCCTCCTCCTTATATAGTGGGACTAGGAAGCCTAACCCCAATCCTAATGTGATTATAATTCCTAAAGTATAAAATTAATACTTAAAATTATATTTAGGAATTTTAAACCAGTTAGGACTGAATTAATTAGGAATTTTAAAGCAATTAAAACTGAATTAAAAATATGAAATAGAGATTGGAAGAATTCAATTCTGATCGGGATTGTGTAATTTCGATCGGAATTATACAATCCCAATCGAAATTAGTGTAATTCTGATTACAATTATGTAATGCCAACACTTTTCTTTTTTTTTTTTAACATTTAATTATAAAAAGGCCCCTAGAAGAATTTAAATTTTACAATTAGGTCCTAAAAAGAACTTTGCGATTTAGTCCCTGAAAACATTAAATTCTTCTTTTAAAAGCTACATTTAAGCCCTTAGAATTTTTAAAGATTAAGTATCAAAGAGATTTTCATCATTGGAGTCCTTTGCTGCATCCATAACACGTCATCCTAAAATTGGGTGTCTATAGTTGCCCCCCTTTGTCGCTGTTTTCTTGACAAATTACGGTAAAGCAAAATATTACCCAATTTCTAAATTGAAAGTTATGATACTTACCTGCATCTTGAAGCTTCTACTTATGAATTTGCTATACTCGGATGTACAACATTTCAAATGACATATCATAATCGGTCGTATAACCTTAGGTGAATGAAACACATTGTACTCAGACATACAATGTTTGACTATACTTAGATGTATAGCATTTAATTAAAAAATTACATCATACTCGGTCGTATGATACCGATTATACTCGGTCGTATAATCGATTGAGGATACATTGCACTCGATCATACAATGCCTACTACACTCGGTCGTATAGTCTTGAATTGAAAAATTACATCATACTCGATTGTATGATGCCAATTATACTTGGTCGTATAATAGATTGAGGATACATTGCACTCGATCATACAATGCTGACTACACTCAGTCGTATAGTTTGATTTGAAAAGAGGCATCATACTCGGTCATATAATCGATTGAAAATACATTACACTCGGTCGTACAATGCTGACTACACTCGGTCATATAGTTTATTTTGAAAAGAGGCATCACACTTGATTGTGTGATGTTGATTATACTTAGTCATTTAATCGATTGAAGATACATTGCACTCGGTTGTACAATGCTGACTACACTCGGTTGTATAGTTTTGAATTAAAAAATTACATCATACTCGGTCATATTATGCTAATTATACTCGGTCGTATAATCGATTGAAGATACATTGCACTCAATCGTACAATGCTGACTACACTTGGTCGTATAGTCTGATTTGGAAAGGAACATCACACTTGGTCGTATGATGCTAATTATACTCGGCCGTATAATCGATTGAAGATACATTGCACTCGGTCGTACAATGTCGACTACACTCGGTCGTATAGTTTGTTTTGAAAAGGAACATCACACTCAGTCATATGATGTTAATTATACTCTGTCATATAATCGATTGCAGATACATTGCACTCATTCGTACAATGCCGACTACACTTGGTCGTATAGTTTGTTTTGAAAAAAAACATCACACTTGGTCGTATAATGCTGATTATACTTGGTCATACAATGCCGACTACACTCGGTCATATAGTCTGTTTTGAAAAGGAACATCACACTCAGTCGTATGATGTTGATTATACTCGATCGTATAATCGATTGAAGATACATCTGACAATTTTAACAATTCCCTAAATTGCTAAACTATAAAGCCTTACAATTTAGGACTAAATTGCAAAGAATCAAGTGGACCTAAACGTAAACCAAAGTTGAAGGACCAAATAGGATATTTTTCCCTTTATATGTTCCTTTCCTCCTGTTTCTGATTCATTATCTCCTTTTTCCTATTCTTCTTCTCTTTTTCTTTTCATTTTCTCTTGATTTTCAAATTTTCTTCCTTCTATTAGTCACTCATTTGACGTCCAATTTTAGATCTGTCTGATCCTATGGCCCACCCATAATATAGGCTACACAGGAGCAGTTCCAAGCAATCAGATCCCATCACTTTGCTTTTGCATTTTCCCCAAAATGATTTGGGATTTCATGAAGATGAAGAGATATTTCCATTGACCCACTGGCACCTCCACAAATGTTCTCAGGCTAGAGATGAGGCAGATTTCTTATCTCTATTTTCAATTTTGTAATAAACATATTTATTTTAGTATATAAAATTAATGTTTATATGCATGCAATTTAATGGACAAAGTAAATGTAAATCATGAAAAATTGATAAATTAAAACCAAAATATGTTAAATTTCACTAGGATTTTCATCGGAAGTTTGAATTTCTAGATTGAAATCACACATTTTTTACCAGATTTCTCAAATTTCTGATTGAAATTAGGAAATCTAATCGAAATTCTAGATTTTTGATCGAAAATCTAGAATTTCGATCGGAATTCTAGATTTCCAATCGGAATTCTAGATTTCCAATTGGAAATCTAAACTTTCGATTTGATTTTTAATTTTTTTTGAAGTGACATAAACAAAATCAGAGATTTAGGAAAGAAAAATGATCCTGTTGTTTTTGCATTTTTCAAAAACCCTTGAGATTCTCTAGTTGTTTTCACTTGAAGCAAGAGTTGTTCCATGACTTGTATGGGGAGGTAGCATAGCATGTCTGGGCATCTGACTTTTGCCATTTTGTTGCTGCATTACCGACTGCTCAAGGTAGGTCAATTCACTATTCCCTTTTTACACTTATCGAGAGATGGATGGACACTACTCACACCTTCCACACATGAGTGGGAGAGCTGACTATTTCCTCAATGAGTTTTTCTGCCATTATCGAGATTGCATTTGGAGATACCCTAGTTCCTTTTAATGTCTATTACTGCACTCTTCTGGAGGATGCTAGGAGTCGTTACGTCCGCGACCTACTCGGGTTTGTTCCGATATGGAAGAATAGGAAGAACGTGCTTCTTTCCTCCCTTGTACGGGGTTTCAGGAGACTACCTATCACTACACCTCGCCAAATTCTCTAGAAGGCAAGATGTTTCTTATTGATTTTGCTTGGCACTACCCTCTTTTGCGAGACTGGTCATGAGGTTAGCATCGTTCCCCTTGGCCCTCTTCATGATCTTTCTAGGGTCTCTACTTTGGATTGGGGGTCTACAGTGCTTGCTTACCTCTACTATAGATTGGATACTGTTTATAGAGGCACTGTGACGATGTGCGGCTTCTGGCATGTCTTGCATGTATGCTTCTTATCCCTTTTTAACTTTTACTTACTTTTACCTTCCCCTCTTTATTTCCTTCATTCCCCCCCCCTTTTTTTAGATTTGGGGTATTGAGATTGGAGTGATTCGAGGTTTCAATGCCATTAGCTCCGATAGGAGTCTTCCCCTGATGCAGAGATGGGGTTCTTCTCGTCTTACTAGAATTAAACATGATTTGCAGACTTATCAGGATTAGCTGAACTCCTTAGAGTGGGACCTAGTAAGAAAATTTTAACTTTTAGTATTTCATCAATTGTAGAAGTCTAACAAATTTAAATTTAAATGAATGAGTTTGCAGGTTAGATCAGATTGGTTGGCTAGTGCTAAAGACATTCAGCGATATGATTTTATGACTACAGCTATGAGACTTGAGACTATGAGAGTTATGCTTCCTGGTTATGGCTGCCAGATGTGGTATCTTGGTGAGCGTGTTATCACTAGCATATGGGACCTTCTAGGAGGCATGTCTCCTCTTCTATATCCTTCCTTGATGTTACAGAGTAGCAGCATGACTGGCCTTGAGCTTAGAGCTGCTCTTGAGGGTTATAACGCTTTGACCATGGTTGAGCATTCTCGTCATTATCAGGAGTATATTCAAGAGAACCTCTTAGAGCAAGTTCCTATAGACCCAGCTGAGGTATGCTTTCTCTTACTACTTTTTCAATTCTCTTATCATTATTGACATTTGATTCTCTGTATAGTTTGAAGGAGTCCCTGATGTTGCTATAGAGGAGACTGAGGATGATATTGAGGAGACCGAGTAGGAAGTCGAGCCTATTCATCATAGTGAGACCGCTCATGGTGAGGCTCCCTCGGGTACTATTCTAGGTGATATTCCCCCATTTGATAGGTCAATGTATTATTGGGCCCCCATGGTACAGACTCATGTTGAGCGACACATGTATTTTGATACAGCTTATATTCCTAGCTTCTCACCCCCTGATGCTTCATATGTAAGTTCAATTTACTCCCTTGTCAACCCTGCACAAACCTGCACTTGTTGTTGAATTAGTAAAATTTATTTTACAGGTCCCTAGGACACAGTGAAGTATTTGTATGGAATTGCCTCTTCCCAGAGATTGTTTACTATGCATATTATAGATACTTTGAGGGTTAGTATTCATAATAAATATGCAAATGTATGCATGATTCTAACTATTTTCTAATGCAACAGAATTATGCCGGGGATTTGGAGCATAAGAATGAGAGGCTCCAGCGATAGCTTGCTAGCCTTAGTTTTGATGGACACGATGCAGGGACTTCTATGCCCCCAGATTAGAGTGACGATCCAACTAGAGAGTGGAGCCCTTGGCCAGATATTGAAGCTCAGGATGATTGACCTTTTTTTTTAGGAATTATATTAGTATGACTGTACTTTGAGATATTTTAAAACTGTCTCCTTTTATGCATCATGGACTTTTATTCTAGACCTAAATCGTAATTTCCCTTTTTTTTCCTTTTTTTTTTTTGCTTAAGCCGCCCTTTCAATTTTTTAGCTTTTTTATAAGATTTGGTTACAGGAGAAATTGAGTCTGCTTGATGCTCCTCCCAATGCTTTAATTTATTAACCTCATCATCTACAATCTCATCCTTTGAAAATAAAGGAAAAGTATACTACGGATCAATGGATTGATTGGTTGAAAGGCATTATTGATACTGAGATTACTTGGATTTGTCCTTGATGGAGATCAAAATTCATGACCATCAACTTGTATGACAACTGTGTCCCTATTCCCGGATTACACTTTTTGACCTTTCTTTCTCCTTCACGCCTCTATCGTTAGTATGGTCACCCTTAATTCATTGTTGCTATTATAACTAACTTCAAAGGTTTTCTCTTGAGAAAAGATTTCTTGGACAAGGTGAAGAACTTGTGGCCTCATAGAGCTTTGGAACGCCATATGTGCCTAGATGCTGACATGACTACTGATGACAACTATAAGACTTGGGTTAATATGCAATCTACAAAATCACCAGAACTTATTAAATACAAAGGACTCAAATATTTTAAAATGAGTCAAGAAAGAAAGAAAAACAAAAGTAGTGGTCTCATAAGTCTGGTTTCTTATATTTTATTTTTCCTTCAAGTCTTTGTGTCTTGTAATTAAGATAGAAGATGCAATATTTAACAAAAATGTCTTTTCAATTCATCATTAACCAGGGCAAAAATGAGTACATTTGTTATATCACATGACACAACTCCTATTATCATATAGTCCTTTTAGATTTTCTAATTGAGCATTTTTCTCTTATTTTTATTTCCTTAATTTCTGCCTGATCAGCCCTTTACGGGTTTTCTGAACAGCGCGAATGTCTTAACTTTTGCCTAACCAGCCTTTTTAGGTTTTCTAGTTAGCAGACTCTTTTTTTTTCAAAGGTAGTATTTCTTAAGGCGATTGAGGTTGATTGGCTCAGTGAATTCACTCCCTTCTAGACCTGATATCTTTACGGCTCCCTTGGGCAAGATTGTCTTGACTAAATATGATCCTTCCCAGTTTGGTCTGAATTTTCCTCTCGGGTCAAACTCCATTGCCCTTACGTGCTTTAATACCATATCTCTAGCTTTTATCTTTCCTAATTTAACCTTTTTGTTGAACGCTCTTGTTATTCTCCTCTGATAAATCTAAGTGTGAAATAAAGCATCCATCCTTTTCTCATCCAAAGATACAAGGTAATTAAACCTCTTTTGCATCCATTCACTCTTGGGGATTTTTGCTTCCATAACCACCCTCAAGGATTTAATTTATGTCTTTATATGTAGAACTGCTTCACAACCATTTACTAATGAGAACAGAGTTTGTCTTGTAGTAGTACATGTTGTAGTTCTGTATCCCCACAAAGCAAAAGGGAGGTATTCAGACTAGTCCTCATATGTCTTCACCATCTTAGAGAAAATCTTCTTTATATTCTTATTAGTTGCTTCTACTGCACCATTAGCCTGAGGTCGATAAAGTGAGGACTTATGATGCTCAATCTTGTATCTTTGTAACAACTCAGTCGTTTTCACCTAAAACTGAACTCCATTGTTTGTCACAAGATGGTGTGGGATCCCATACCTACAAATGAGGTTATTCTCAATGAACTTTGCCATTTGTCTAGCTTTTAAGGTGCCAAAGGATTCTGTTTCTATCTGTCTTAAAAAGTAGTCGATTACGACTACTATATATTTATGCCCGTTTGAAGTAGTTGGTTTTACTTCCCTTATTATATCTATTCCCCAAGATGCAAAGGGCCATGGAGATGTTAAACTGTTTAGAACTGTAGGGGGAAGGTGATTGAGGTTCCCGTGTACTTGACATTGATGGCATTCTCTCACTATTTGGATGCAGTCCTTTTCCATACTCCCCCAATAGTATCCTTACCGAGTAATCTTCTTTGCTAGAATTATCCCATTCATATGTGATCCACAAACTCCTGCATGAATCTCTCTTATTTCTTGTTCTGTTTCATCCTTCTTGAGACATATCAGTTGTATTCTATTCGGCATCCTTCTGTATAATATCCCATCATGACTTGTATAATGACACGCAAGAACATGAAGAGCATATCTATCTTTGGAAGTTGCTTCATCTTGATATCTTCTTTCCTTGATAAATCTTTAGATGTTGTAAAACCATGGCTTTCCTCTAGCCCTATCTGAATATTCATGACATGTTCTTTGCCATAATATGGAGCTTTTGTCTTCATTATCACCAAAGGTTTTATCATCGATCCCATCGGTTTATCCCACATTGAAGAAAGTGTTACCAAAGCATCCGCCATTTGATTCTCATCTTTTGATAAATGCATAAAGAGACATTTGGTGAAATTCCTTTTTAGTTTTCTCAAATAATGGATGTAAGGTTTCAGTCTTTCTTTTTTTACTTCCCACTCTTCATTAGCCTGGCTGATGACCAATATGGAATCTCCATAAATCAATAGGTCTTTCGCTCCATCTACCAATGCTACTTCATTACCATAGATACATGCCTCGTACTCAGCCATATTATTTGTAACCCTGAAGTCTAATTGCTAGGCCATTGGGATGGTTTCTCCTTATGGTGTGACAAGAATTACTCCTAACCCTGCTCCTCTATTATTCAATGTTCCATCAAAATAAAGCTTCCATTCTCGGTGTTCTATTACTAATAGGTTATCATCTTGAAACTCTAGATTCCACTGCTCATTTTTTTTTATTGCATTATGGGGTAGAAACTCTGCTATAACTATGCCTTTAATAAGCTTTTTAGTGATGTATATCAAACTCACCTAAAAGTACCAACCATCTAGACATCTTTCCAGTCAAAGCTGATGTTTTGAACAAGTATTTTAAAGGATATATCTTTGAAACAGCTTGTACTTTGTAAGACATAAAATAATGCCTTAACTTCTTTATAGCCTAGATCATTATCAAACATGTCTTTTCTACAAGATCATATTTTTCTTCATATGGTAGGAACTTTTTACTGAGGTAATATATAGTGTACTCCACCACTTTGAGCCCTTTTTATGCTAGCATTGCTCCTATCGCCTTTTCTTCTAAAGCTAAATATAAGATTAAAGGCTTACCTTGTTTTGGTGGCCTCAATATAGGTAGGTTAGTAAGGTATTCCTTAATCTTATCAAAAGCTTTATGACATTCTTCATTCCACTCCACGGGCTGATTCTTCCTTAAGAGCTTGAAGATTGGATCGCAAACCATGGTAAGTCTCGCAATGAACCTGTTGATGTATTGACATTTTTCAAGAAACCCTCATCCTTTCTTCTCTATTTTTGGTGTTGGCATCTCTTAGATGGCTTTGATCTTGTCTGGATTGACTTTTATTCCTCTATTACTGATTATGTGCCCTAATAACTTTCCTGAAGTTACCTTAAAGATGCATTTCTTCGGATTAAGCCTTAGGTTACATTTTTATATTCTTGTTAGGAATTTATCCAAAGCCTCAAAGTGTCCCTCTCTTATTTTAGACTTAACCATCATGTCATCAACATAAACTTCCACTTCCTTATGCATCATATCATGAAATAAGGCAGTGGCTGCTCTTTGATAAGTTGCTCCTACGTTCTTTAATTTGAAGGGCATCACCTTGTAGCAGTACGTTCCCCATTCCATGATGAAAGCAGTCTTGATCCTGTCTATAACTACCATCATTATCTGATTATAACCTGAGAACCCATCCATAAATGAGTACATCACATTAGATGCTGCACTATCCACAATCACATCAATATGGGGTAAAGGAAAATCATCCTTTGGACATGCCTTATTCAGGTCCCTAAAGTCTACACACATTCGAACTTTTCCATCTTTCTTGGGAACTGGAACTATATTTTCCAACCATTTAGGGTATTCGACAACTTCTAGAAAACTAGCTTGGATTTGCTTAGCAACTTCTTCCCTTATCTTTTTTGTCCACTCAGGCCTTAACCTATAAAGTTTCTACTTAGTAGGTTTAGCTTCAGGATATGTTAGAATGTGATGCTCTACAATTCCCCTATCTAACCCTGGCATATCCTCATAGGACCAAGAAAATAATACCTTTCTTTTTATTAATATTCTCTAAAATTTTTCCCTCTCTTCAAGAGTTAAGTCATGTGATATAGAAATGTGTTTTGGTTGTTCATTTATGCCCATGTTTAATGAATCTAATTAAATAGAATTAATGTCAAACATGCATGAACAATCATTATTAAAATGCACAAGACCATCAGAATCAACATCACATAAGTAAGCCAAACCAGAATTTATATCATTGACCATAAAGGAAACAAAGTTTTCATCCTCAAACAGACCAGATGTTATTACATCAGTTTCTTCATAAAAAAAAATCAGTAAAACTATTATTAATGATACTAACTAATTCCTGTGATGGTTCTTTACTAGGTGGCAGACAAAGTAGTTCTTCAATGTCTTCGATTTTCATCTTTTCAGTAACTGTCTGTATCACCTTGTCCTTGTTGTCTTGCACTAGCTTTTCAACTATATGTTCCTTAAAAATCTCAAATCCAGGGACATCCACACCAGCTACTTGGGTAGGCTCCTTTTCATCCTGGTAGAACTTCTCCTTCCCTTACTTAATAAAGTTATCTTTCGGGGGCCCCACATTCCCTAGGCCATTCTAGTTGAAAAACCTTCTTCTTGCCCTTTTGTTACTAAACCTAGCTCCAGTATAGCCCAATCCTCTTGTGTCATCCTGGGTTTTGAAATCTGGCAGTTCTGGGCTTCCTTGCTCATTTTTCCCTAGTCATTGTCCTGGTCGGTAATTCATCTTCTTGATCATGTTCATAACCCTTAGATCCATTGCAACTCCCTTTAAAATCATGGCCACCTGGTAACCTGGGGGAGTGACTATCTATTTCTAACTATTAATAACTACGGACACCGTCTTGCCCATACTAGCATCTAAAGTCACCACTTCCCCATCAAGTAGGAATTTCACCTTTTGATGCACGGTCGAAGGCACTCCTCCCAAGACATGATACTAAGGTCTACCCAAAAGAAGGGCATAAGTGATAGGAATATCTAGCATAGTGAATTCCACCATTGTTTCTATAGGTCCAGTCTTTATAAAAGCCATAAAGGTTTCCTCTACACTCCTCGTGTTATCATCATAAGCCCTTATTATAAGGTATAATTTTGTCAAATCCTCCACCTTCACTCCTAAATTGGGTAAGATCTGTAGTGGACAAACATTAATCGCGGACCCATCATCCACTATCACATAATTAGTCCTCTTCCCTCTTACTTCAATTAGGATGAATAGTGCTTTATTATGGTTCCTTCCTTCCATAGGTAAATCCTCATCCGAGAAAGTAATGACCCCGTGCTTTTTCTTAGTAACCTTAGCCACTATTGTTTCAGGAGTTGCTGTAGTTTCAATATTCATCTTAGTCAAGACCTTAACCAGAGCTCTTCTACGACTGCTTGAATGCATCAAGAGCTCCTAAATGCTTACGTTGGCCTTTACTTTCTTGAGTTGTTCGAGAATCAAGTCATTGCCTTATTCATTTGAGTCTTCTCCTTCAACAGCTTCTTCCTTCTCTTTGGCTTTCTCTGCTGGCTTATAACCCTTCCCACTTCTGGTAACATGGCTGACTTCAGGATGATCTTCCCATGCATCATACCCTTCAGTGCCTTCCTCATCAGAATTATACCAAATATCAATCATCCTTATAATCCGATCTTTCTTCCCTTCTTTCCATACCTCAACCATACATTTTTCCTTCTTGACTAGCAACTTTTCATCATCAAACTCCTCACCCCATCCTGTAGGCTTGATTGTGTCAATGGATATGTCAAAAGAAGGTGGTTGGAGTAAAACACCTTATAATGGAACTTGTCTGAGGGCTGGCCTAGTAAGTCTTCTGCCTCTTCCACATATTTGGGAGCATTAGGAGATTTCTCAGTATTTTTCATGCTTAGATCCTCAAAAGAATTTATCACTTATTCTTTGATTACTCTTGAGTTAATCACCATGGTGATTGGGGGTGGCATTTTGGTAATTTGGGAAAGGATTATTTCGGGTGTTTGGGTTCTGGCTTGTCTTTTTAGGGTCTGTGATCTTTCTGAAGTCTATGAGGTTTTGGATTTCATGTTTAAGACAGATGCAAGAGTAGGTAGAATGGCCAGTAACGTAATGAAACTTGCAATAACTATTTTGATCAAAACTAGGGAGGTCCGGGTTTGGTGGTCTAAAAGGGGTTAAGGGTCCAAGGAGGCCTTTTTGGATGAGATGGTTTAGGACTTTGGATAAGGGTTAGTTGAAATTTGAGAATCTCCTAGGTTGATAGATGGCATGAACTCCTATAACTCGACTGGTATTTCCTTGCTACATGCCCCCAATTAGGTAATTTCTCACTCTAGTATTCCTAGTGGCCTTCTTTTTCTCATTTTCAGTCTCTTCAGCCTGTAACCCATCATCATACAGGTCCACGAACGTCTTGGGGTTCATCATTTGCAACCTCTCCACTAGGTTAGATGACATATTTTAAACTATCATTCTAACTTGGTCCTTTTCTGCCAATTTGTTCTTTATCATTCCTGCCTTATTCATGAACCCAGTCAGAAAATTTGAAAATGATTCATTGGGCTTCAGCTTGGTTAGTTCCAAATCTCTTATAGACACCTCAAGCCTAGTATTATAGTCATATTGCTTTAGAAAAGCAGTACACAACTCCCTCCAATCTGCTTGGGTAGACTTCTCTAACCCATGATACCAGTTAACAACCATACCTTCCAAGGACAGTATAAACAGCTTAGTAACTGTAGCCAAAGGAGCCTTAGTGGTACTCATAGTAGTTATGTATTGATTAAGATAAATCCTCGGGTCCCCAATACCATCAAACTTCTACAGCTGTGGCATTTTGAATTTGTCAGGTAGCCTGTCTTCCTCAAGTTGCATCACATCATCAAAGTCAAAAGGGTATCCTAGGCCTTGTCCCCTTATCAACTCCTCTATCCTAGACATCTTCTAAGTTAATGCCTTCATTTGTCTAGATTCCAGCTCTTGAACTTGCTCAAGTGATTCCTTTTTTGCTTTTTCAATCATATAACTCTCAACATCCTTGAGTTTTATTTCTCTAACATTGTCAAGTAGTGGACCTATAGTAGGTGGGTTGGCCGCAGGTGGGGTAGCAGTAGGTGGTAGCATTAGTCCTGCTAGAGCTTGTCTTAACTCGTCTTGCATCATTGCTCTCATATCATCCATTAATGCTCCTTTAACATCTTCTAGGGTCCAGTTTCCTCTCTCTTATTATTCCATTCTTTCGGTTTGTTGTGTAGCTTCTAAGTAAAGTGGATTAATGGGGCTCTTCTCCAGTCTACTAAGGATCTCTTTCACGATCGATTGGGGACTTGAATAAGTTCTCACTAGTCTACCACCTTTTTGACTCCAAACACAGGAAGACCTGAACAAATCTGTGATGGATGTAAGACAAATTATTAGTATGATGCATGTGGTGCATGTAAGCATGATGCACGTGCTATGTAACAAGTAACAAGTAATAAGTTAGGTATACATACATCCTTCCAACCTTATTCCTCCCGCACACGTATTCAATGGCGAGTCTCTTTTCCTAGGATTTTTGGTCTTGGTCTTAATATCAATAGGGGATATCAAGGACCGACGCACATGCCAAATCTCTCAAAGCAATAGAAGCACAGAAACAATATTTATAGCTGTAAAAGATTAACCCAATCTTTATCAACCTAAATGGGCTTCTAAAGTATGCGCTTAGGCCTTTATAGATAGGAATACCTCATGGCAACATTCATAAGAAATTTGGGCAGGTCCTAGGGGAAATAACTAAGCCATTATATATGGTTAGGGTCCGGTAAAAAGGTCAAGGTTCCCTCAGCAAGATGCTCTCCATTATAGACTTTGAGTTACAGGCTAAGGTTAGAGGGGCCCAACATCCTTTGCGAACTTAAGAGAAGACTACCCCCCTTAAGGACTTGGGTTACAGGCTCTAGTCAGATAAGCCCTGTAATCTCTCTTAGACCGAGTTAAGGCTAAGAGTGATGGTTATCCAATCTATAACCCCATGAAGCTATTGGAATCATGGAAGCATAAACCAATACCATTGGTTAATAGGGACATGCAGAATGAATGCAAGAATAAAATAATAATTAATAAAATAATTCTAAAGAGCACAAGTAGAATCAGTATCTCTTATCCCTAATGGAATCACCACTGTAGATGCTGGGGTTTAGCACGCGTCCAAGATTTTAGCAACTGCGACATTATTTGAGCTCAGGGCTCTAGATAACACACTAACCACTATCAAAAAGACATGGCATAGAAATGAGGAGTCGCCACCTAGTGGTAATAACTGGGATAAATAAAAAAAATGGTATTCGATTCCCTAAAGGAAAGCTAGTACCACAACTAGGAGATTATGGATACAGAATACCAATTTCTTTCAGTCTTGTGTTCATTTAGAATTACTTTATGGATTATTATCTTATTCTCTATTTACATGCAATTTCATATAAACCCAAAATAATAAATTCCAAGGCAAACTAGTCATGAAATATACAAGTAAATAATGCATTCAATAAATCACATAATCCTTAAGTTAGTCTAATCTACATGAATTTTAAATAAATGAATTAAATCTACATGTTTTAAATTATAAGTGAACCTAAAGACCCAATTCCTTTTGATTTTAATTAAATGAACTTAAGTCTACTAATTTTAATTCTAAATATGAGCTTAAATCTACAAATTATGGAATATTTAATTAGCGGGCATAATTCTACATTTTTAATTATAAGGTGATCTTAAATCTACAAATTATTGATAAAAGGGCTCGAATTAAATGGGCTAAGTCTAAGTTAATTAAATTAAATTAGGTTGGCCTATGTCTAATTGACTAGATGGGCTTAAGGATATTTCTAACCTAAAATTTAATTAATAATGAACCTAAAAATATATTTTAATTAATTAAACCTAATTAATTATTAAATGAGATGGGCTTATATAAATAAATCAGGACCTAAAGTGGGCTTAAGGCCCAACTAATAAATAAAGCCAAAAAATAATTAAAAACATAAAAAAACAATTAAATAAGATCAAACAAATAATTAAATTAATCCTTACTAAAACCCTAATTTTTATTAACATGCAACCTAAATTAATCTACTTACTCCATTAATTTTAAATAATTACCCTAATTGAAACCTAATTTTTACTAACCAACTTAATTAAAATAAACATGCAACCACACATATAATTTTATTACTCCCACTATCAAGGCTATTACATTAATTCATAAAATAAAATAAAATAAAATAAAATAAAAATAAAGAAATAAATAAAAAATAAAGATAATAAAAATATAAATAAAACCCTAAAAACTAAGTATCTATAAGGTTTTATCCATAGCCTTCCACGGACTTCTCATGAATTCATCCCTCTCATATGATCACTATGCATTTTCCTCCATCATCACCACAAAAATAAGATAAAATAATGATCAATGAATAAATTATGATAATAACTTGAAAGAATAATAATTAAAATAATAATATAAAATAAACAAAATAAATAAATAAATAAATAATAGAAGAAGATGATATGATTACGAATGATTTAAGGTACTCCTCAAATTGGTAGTTCACCGTTCTTAATAAGCCTTCGAATCTTGCCCTTCAAAAATTCTCTACAAATCTTGAATTAATTGTTAATAAAAGGAATTTTTGTAAAAAATTCAAAAGAAAATCACATTTCCTTCTTCCTCCTTTTTTCTTCTCTTTCTCTTTTTTTTTTCTTTTCACTGTTCCTTCCCCTCCTCCTTATATAGCGGAACTATGAAGCCTAGCCCCAATCCTAATGTGATTCTAATTTATAAAGTATAAGATTAATACTTAAAATTATATTTAGGAATTATAAAGCAATTAAAACTGAATTAAAAATATGAAACAAAGATCGGAAGAATTCAATTCCAACTAGGATTCTGTAATTCCAATCGAAATTATATAATCTCGATCAGAATTAGTGTAATTCCAATCAGAATTACATAATTTCTATCGAAATTATGGAATTTTGACACTTGTCCTTTTTTTAACATTTCATTACAGAAAGGCCCCTGGAAGAATTTAAAATTTTCATTTAGGTCCTCAAAAGAACTTTATGATTTAGTCCCTGAAAACATTAAATTCTTCCTTTAAAAGCTGCATTTAAGCCTTTAGAATTTTTAAAGATTAAGTATCGAAGACATTTTCATCACTAGAGTCCTTTGCTGCATCCATAACACGTCATCCCGAAATTAGGTGTTTACACACAACTTCATATTGTGTCACTTAGGTCATGACACGGCTTCATGTCGTGTTAGTTAGGTTATGACACGGCTTCAGGATTAAACACGGTATAGGGCACACGGCTCATAAGCCATGCTTTCATACTGTGTTATCTTTTAGAGCAAATATGAATTAGGGACACGACATAGTTTATGTCGTGTCAAGAAGCCATGTAGTATTCATAAATATATCAAATGATGTCGAATACCTTAACATGAGTTAGGACACGACTGTGTTTAATCCTGTGTGATTACAACTCTGCTTTTAAAATTAGCAAATTGTTGCTCATCATTTGTCAACCTGTGAAAGAAAGATAGAGTAAATAAAAACTAAAAATGAAAGTTAAATTTAAATGAGATAATACTGAAGAGAAAAATAATTAGGTTGCCTCCCAACTAGCGCTAAGTTAAATTCGATAGCTCGGCTATCCCTTGATGACTTCAGGTTGTTAGATCCATGAGTGTATAAAAGGCACTCTTCAGACTAACTTCCCCTACAAGGTAGGGCTTGAGACATTGCCCGTTGACCTTGATAGTTTCATTTGCTCTATTTATAAGCTCAATTGCTCTATGAGGAAAAACTTGTGTAATTCTGAATGGTCCAAACCATCAAGACTTTAATTTTCCTAGAAAGAGCTTCAATCTGGAGTTAAACAGTAACATTAAGTCTCCTTCTTGAAACTCTTTCTTTTGCAAACTTTTGTCATGATATCTTTTTGTTAATCTTGGCAATCTCATAAGCATCAATTTAAAATTCTTCAAGTTCATTCAATTGAAGTAATCTTTTAACACCAACCTTTACTTGATCAAAATTGAGAAACTGAGTAACCCAGAATGCTTTATGTTCTAACTTAACTAGAAGATGACAAGATTTATCATAAACCAATTTGAATGGTGAAGTCCCTATTAGAGTTTTGTAAGTTGTTATGTATGCCCAAATTGCATCATTTAATCAAGTGGACCAATCCTTTCTTGAAGCATTGACTGTCATCTGCAAAATAGCTTTTAGTTCTCTATTTGAGATTTCCATTTATCCACTTATTTAAGGGTGGTACGATATAGCTACCTTATGCTTGACCCCATATTTTACTAATAGAGATATGAATTGATGATTGCATAAGTGAGAACCACCATCGTAGATTATAGCTCTCGGGGGACCAAAATGAGTGAACACATTTCTTTTTAGGAACTTGATAACCACCTTAGCATCATTGGTTGGTGAAGTTATTGCTTCAACCCACTTGGAAACATAATCAACCCCAACCACTATGTACTTATTTCCATAGGAGCTTGGGAAAGGTCCCATGAAATCTATGCCCCATACATCAAATAATTCGATCTCAATGATGTTGGTGAGTGCATTTTATTTCGTCTGCTAATATTTCATGTTCTTTGACAATGATCACATTTGATTATGAATTATTTTACATCTTTAAAGAGAAAGGGCCAATAGAACCCACTCTAAAGCACTTTAGTTGTTGTTTTTTTTGAACTTGCATGTCCCCCACACTCAAGCAAGTGACAGTTCCTAAGGACTTTTGATATTTCCTCATCTAGAATGCATCTCCATAGCAATCCATCCCTATAATTCGTATATAAGTAAGGCTCGTCCTAAAAGTACTGCCTAGAGTCCCAGAGGAATTTTTTCTTCTGATGGTAATCCATGTCAGGTGGAAGGAGGCCACATGTTAAATAGTTTACTAAGTCAACATACCAAGGCACATTCTCTTGAATTTTCATTAGTTGCTCGCGTGGGAGGTCATCTGTAATGGGAAGAGGGTCTGAATAGGCGGTCTTTTCTAAATGAGACAAGTGGTTAGCAACTAAGTTCATTATTCCCTTTTGGTCTCAAATTTCTAAATCAAACTCTTAAAGAAGAAGGATCTACCATATGAGTCTTGGCTTGGCATCCTTTTTTGCCAAAAGGTATTTCAAGGATGAATGGTCAATGTAAACAAGGAATTTGCTTCCCACTAAGTATGAACAAAACTTATCCATAGCATAAACCACTACAAGGAGCTCCTTTTCAGTTGTGGCATAGTTCACTTGAGCTTCATCAACAGTGTGGCTTATGTAATAGATTGCATATGCCTGCTTGTCTCTCTGTTGTCCCAACATTGCTCCTATAGTAAAGTCACTTGCATCACACATGATCTCAAAGGGAAGGTTCTAATCTAGTGGCTGTAAAATAGGGGCTAAAATCAAGGCCTCCTTTAACCTATGAAAAGTACAAAGACACTTATCATAAAATTCAAAAGGAATATCTTTGGCAAGAAGATTGGTTAGGGGTTTGACGATCTTAGAAAAATCTTTGATGAACCACCTGTAGAACCCTGCATGGCCCAAGAAACTCCTTATTCCTTTGATGGAGGTAGGAGGTGGAAGCTTCTTAATGACTTCTATTTTCACCTTATCCACCTCAATTCCCTTCTGAGACACGATATGGCCTAGCACCACTCCCTTAGTCACCATGAAGTGACACTTCTCTCAATTAAGCACTAGATTTGTCTCTTCACAGCATTGTAACACCTTAGAAAGATTATCTAGACAAGCATCAAAAGAACTACCATACACAAAAAAATCATCCATAAAGACCTCTATTATATCTTCCATAAAATCTAAAAAGATGGACATCATGCATCTTTGAAAAGTAGCAGGTGCACTACACAACCCAAAAGGCATTCTCCGATATGCATATGTTCCATAGGGGCAAGTAAAGGTGGTCTTTTCCTGATCATCAGGATGGATGGGGATTTGAAAGAATCCTGAGTAGCCATCTAAATAGCAAAAATAAGAGTGGTTTACTAATCTTTCTAGGAGTTGGTCAATAAAGGGGAGTGGGAAGTGATCCTTCCTAATGCTTTATTAAGTTTTCTGTAATTTATGCACATGTGCCACCTTGTCATAATCCTAGTAGGTATAAGTTCATGATGCTCATTTTAGACCACAGTCATACCCCCTTCTTAGGGACCACATGTATGGGACTAACCTATTGGGTATCCAAAATAGGATATATGATCCCCGCATCAAGCAATTGCATAATTTCCTTTTTTACCACCTCTTTCATATTAGTGTTTAACCTTCTTTAGTGTTCTATGATTGGTTTTGCCTCATCCTCCATGCGAATACTATGCATACAAATTGAGGAACTAATTCCCTTAAGGTCATATATGGTGTAACCAATGATTTTCCTATATGGTCTAACTCTCCTAAGTAATGCATCCACTTGACTATTAGTTAACTCAACATTCATAATAATAGGGTAGGTGCAGTCAAGGCTAAGCAAAGCATACCTGAGGGATGAATATAAAGCTTTAAGCTCCACCTTGGGTGCACTTTCCTCCTTAATTTTACAAAGACTTTCCATGAGAGAAGGAAAGGGTTCATACCTAGATGATTTGCTCTTGTTCGGTGTAGGATTTGCAATGATGTAGTGCTTATACCTTGTTAAATCTTCATCCAATTCATCCTTTTTTGCATCATATGTTAAGCACGCCTCCAATGGGTCTCGAGTGAGCTACTTTTTGAAGGTCTCCTTTACACAGTTTTGCATCATGTCCACTTGAAAAGAGAACTCCATTATTGGTGATTGTTTTGCCATCTTAAACACATCAAACTCTACCTTATTGTCTCTAATCTTCAAGAGTATCTTTCCTCTTTTCACATCTATAATAGCTCTTGCTATGGCCAAGAATGGATGCCCTAGAATTATTTGGATGTGGGTGTCCTCTTCCATTTCCAAGATAATAAAGTCTCCTGGGATATAGTAATTTCCCACTTTAATTGGAACGTCCTCTAAAATCCTATAAGGATATATAATGGATCAGCAAGTTACAAGGACACAGTGGTCTGTTGGGGCTCACCAATGTTCAACCTCCTGTAAAAAGAGAGTGGTGCACCAAGATCACAAAGAGATTTGCTTATAAATTCAGTTCCAATGGTACAAGGGATAATAATACTCCCTAGATCTTTAAACTCTTAGGGAAGTTTATTTTGGATGATAGCATTGCACTCCTCATTAATGGGGATGGTCTCATGGTCCTCCCACCTCCTTTTGTGCGAGATGATGTCCTTCAGAAATTTGGAGTATGCAAGCATGGTGTTTATGACATCCAAGAGAGGTATGTTAAACTTAAGCTGCTGGAATAATTTCATAAACTTCTCGAATTGTCTATCCAGCTTGGATTTTTGCTACCTTTAGGGAAAAGGCAGTGGCAGTGTTAAGGTAGGTGTGACCTTTTTTTCCTCATGCTTTGCTTGTAAAGGCTTAGTCTGCTTCTCCTTTGTATCAGTTTCAAGCACCCTTCTTTCTCTTCAGGTTCAACTTTGGGAATTTACTTGCCATTTCTCAAGGTAACTGCCTTTGCTTGCTCCTTAGGATTTTGTGGTTGACTAGGCAACATCCCAACCGGCCTTGAACTCGAGGCTTGAGAGGTAATTTGATTCTCTAGCATCTTATTGTAGGTGTGTCGTTGGCCCATTTGAGCAGTCAGGTTCTTTATTGCCTCTTTTTGTTCTTCCTAGTCCTTTAAAAAAATTTCCATCATAACTTTTAGATTTGACTTTTATTCTCCCAGTTAAGGAAAAACTACTTTTTGTTGGAACTTAGGAGGTGGTGGCTTAAGTCCTTAATGATTGTTTTGCACCCCTCCTTGGTTAAAACATGAGAAGTTAGGATGGTTGTGCTAACCCATATTGTAGGTATTGGATTAAGGGTTACCTTAGTTCTTTGGAAATTATTTAGCGCATTGAGTTGTTTAATTGATGTCTCTTGTGAAAAACTTCCTTGTAACTCTAAGGTAGAATGGCCTCCTTTGCAATACTTATATGAATAAACTGCCATGGGGTTGGTCACTTTTGCTGAAGCCTCCAGCTTATTTGTAAGCATTTCTATCTTAGAATTAAAGAGGTTCCAACTGTCCAAATCATGCATCCATTCTACCTTCTTCTGTGCACTTCAGTCTCCATGCCATTGGTAGTTGTTTGATACCATAGTCTCAAGGAGATTGTAGGCATCCTCTAGTGTCTTGCTCATGAACGAACCTTGTGTTGTAGCATCAATAGTAATCCTCATCGGCTCTGTGAGTTATTGATAGAAAGTCTAAATAAGCAGCCATTGGGGAATACTATGGTGTGGGCATTGTCTTTGCAAGTCTTTAAAATGCTCCTAAGCCTCATAAAGAGATTCACCACTGTGTTGGATGAAGCTTGTAATTTCTTGTTTGAATTTAGCTATCTTCTTAGGTGGAAAATATTTGCTCAGAAATGCCCTAGACAATAAATCCTAAAAGGTGATTGATTGTGGTGCAAGGGAGTGTAACCACAATTTAGCCTCATCTTTCAGAGAAAAAGGAAATAGCCTCAACTTAATAGCATTCGAACTAACCCCGTTCATCTTGAATATGTCGCATATTTCTAAAAATAAGCTAGGTGAGCATTGGGATCTTCAGTTGAAAAACCTTTGAACTGAAATTAAGATATCATCTAAATGATTGTACACTTAATTTCAAAATTATTAACATCCACGTTTGGTTTAACAATGCTACTCAGATTGTCTCTAAGGTTAGGCATTGTGTACTCTTGAAGGGCACAATTCCTAACTTGTTAAACCACTAGATCGTCTAACATGATTTTCTTGTCTTTTTCCTTCTCTTCTTTACTATTCTTTTTACAGGATTTTTCAATCTCAGGATTAAGCTTTTCCAAGTTTTCTCCTTTAGACTGAGTGTTCATACACTACAAAATACCTGCCAAATAAAGATCAAAACAATTTAATTAAGAAATAAAGAATGCTAGACTAAGAAAAGCAAAAGTTAAATTAATATCAATAATTTCAATCCCCGGCAAAGGTGCCAAAAACTTATTACGTTACCAGCAAGTGCACGATTATGGTTGTAGTGTAAAGGATTATCGTTCCCACAGGGATTGACTATTGATTACCAACAATTCTTACTAATTATCTTAGCTAGCAAATCAACTTTGTAAATTGGGTAAAACAAAAAAAAAGACTAATAGCTTTAAGAAGTAAAATTAATTAATTCAAATATAGAGTATAGGTCTAGTTTTACTATTCCAATCAAATCATGAATACAACATTAATTTAATTAACCTAGAATTCAATTAACGGTAATTATTCTAATTTACCTAAAGCCTCTCTCGAGTTCAATTAAGCACGCAAAGATCAGGATTTAACCTACTCTCGTGATTAAAATTCTAATCCAAACTCATTAAGTTCTTTAGCAATTATTTTCCAATGTATCTCTACAGTCGTGACTCCCCGAAGAGCTTGCCTACTCTCGTGGTCAAGTGGTCTAAGTCCTTTATATCCTAAGCTAACAATTTCCCCTAACTCTCGTTGGTAAAATTGTCCATTAATATCCAACTCAAATAGATTGAGAATGAATCATAAGACAATTATTGAAACATAAAGAATTAACTAAAAACCAAGTCAATTCTAATTAAGAATAAGCATTCAAATCATGTTATAGAATAACTACTCCTAATCGAGACTCTACAAATAAAACTAGCCACTCATGGCTAAGATAAAATCCATGAATAATAAAAGAAAACAAGAAAAGACTAATGAACACTGAAAAGTGGCGAGCTCAATCTCTTGGAAAATTCTCCACCTCTTCAGTATCTTGATATGTTTCTCCTTGTTTCTTGTTCCCAACCCTATATATGTTGTTTTCCTTTTATATGGCTTAGGGTAGCTCCTTAAGATCATCTAATTCCTTAAAACATGCGGAATCAGGAATAACCTTCATGGCACGGCTTCGTCTCATAGGGCATGCCATGCACTTAAACTTCACTACACGGCTTGGGTTCATGGGCGTGTTGCCATGCCGTGTGATTCACTGCTTCTTAAGCACAATTGACATGACATCATGTAAGTCGTGCGAAATTCTTGTGCAAGCCGTGACATGCTCTTCAAATTTTAAGGCTTTTATGGCTTGGACTCAGGGTCAATTTAGCTTTCTTCCTTTCTTTCTGTCTAACCAAAATCCCTTGTTGTTTATCCCATTAAATTAAAAGTCTCAGGCCCACTAAAAGATAAAAATAATAAACTAGTAAAATTCCACCAAAAGCACAATAATAAACCAAAAAGTACAAATAAGTCCTTGAACTATTATAATGTCCTAATTGTACTAAAAAACAACATTAATTAAGTTATTATCTATTTAAAACTTATTAAAATTCAACTCTAAGACAAGTAAATAATTTACACATCAGAGTTCTGATAAGGAAGAGGAAGGGAATGGGGAAGAAGTGCCTCACAGATGTCGGAGGGCTATTGTAGAAGAGGATTGGAGGCATTGAGAGATTGGAATAAGAATTGAAATTCCAGAATTCCATGGCAACCTTTAACCTTAACTGGCTAGCTACATTTCAAGAGATCTTGGAATTGAAGGGAGTGCTAGAAGATAAACATGCACCTTTAGTGGTGTCACGACCCAAAACAGGGGCCATGACCGGCGCTAGGGAACGGGAATTCTTTCGAATCCGGAACCCGTAGCAAGCCTAAAAATAAAATAAATATGCAATAATAACCATAAAAATATAGTATGCAACAGAAAATAAAATCATAAATATTACAATATCATCCATATCAACTGGATTTAATTCAAAACTCATCACATCGCATATATAATCTCATAAATGTATAATCTTTATACAAATCCAGTTTTACTATAATACATCTCTTTAAAACAAATACTTTATTTCACAACTACTAAAAATCACAACTACTGAAAATCACAACTACTGCAGTGTCTAGATAAAATAAATAAGACTCAAGTATACAATTTACAAAAAGAAGCCGGGGCGGAAGAAATCCGGCGTATCGACCTGCTACTGAGGTCTGAGGAAGTTGACTCTCCTGAAAAATAGTCAACGGAGGGGAGTCAGACCTCACTGAGTGAATTACTATAGTATATATACATACACTCTACGTGATAATGCATACAGTCAACAGTATATGAGTAATATGTATATATACAGGCAAGTTCATACAGATGCAGAAAAATCATTTTTTATATATTTTGTCTGAAAATCAACTTTTATGAAGGATCCCATAGAACCCTAGAATATCGCAACCTCAGAAAATAGTGTTAAACAACACTCTAGCCATACAGGCTCACTGATTCCAAATATATCCACTTAATCCATATGGACAGTAGACTGGCCCCGAGACACTAAGTCAACCGAGCTCCAGCAGTCTGACTGCCAGTGTGATTGGCCCCGAGACACTTGGTCAACCGAGCTCCAGCAATCACACCCACAAACCACATCTCACATATCAATAATCATAATCAAATCAATATCCACAAATAAGTTAGTAATATAGCCTAAAGCTATAGGCGTACCGGTACGTACTCGGTCCTAGTGCTGCCCACTAGGTAGCACGTTCTATTGATATCCTTCATTCTTAAATATAAAACATTCATTCACAAAAATAAATGATGCATGGATATAAATGAAATAGCAATATAAACCATATATATACCGAAAATATACCAAACATAAACCAGGTATATTTTGAGTATATATATGTCAAATAAATCCAATCAAATCATGAATTAAACTAAAAATATATTTAAAAACATTTTAAATATATTTTATTAATAAAACATGTATATAATTTATTATATACCAAAAATATACCCAAAAATATACTTGAATATAAATCACATTATTTATGCATATTCAGTCAAAATAAAACATGCATTTTCTAAATCATGCGTCCTAAGCATATATATATAATATAGTAACTCACCTAATGCGCTCCACGAGACAGATCCGACGGGCCTGGTCCACTAGCCCTCGGTCTCGGCGCAACTAAACAAGCAATAAATAACCGACATTAGAATAAACCTAACAGAAATCCTAGAATTCAATCTAGAGTATTAAAATACGGAAACATAATTAGGGTTCGACTGGATATCACGTTTTACGAGAATTCTACCGGAAATCCGGCAGAACCTCCCCTGTAAAACGGACATCTCTCTACTCAAAAGAGTAGAGCCGACCCTGCAAAGAAAATACACTTCAAAAATAAACACCACAATCAATCACAACCCCTCGGTCGGACTCCAGACTACAATCTGTCGACCGGGGTCCACAAACACAGAATATATATTCAAATATACCAAAAATATCCTTAAATCATAAAAATACATTTCATACGTAGAAATTACACAATAAATCTTGAAACACTGTAAAAATCGATTAAAACTCATTTTATTAGAAAAACCGTATATTATATATATAATTGAAAATAATTCCCGGAAAATAGTTTTAATTAGTTAAAAATACTAAATATTTTGTAGAAATCATTTTTATACCTTAAATAAATATTAAAACCAATTAAATTACATTTTTAGACAATTTAGGGTAAAATTACCAAAATACCCCTATATATATATATATACCTAAATTACTTCAAAAATTCACCAAAAATCATACACTTATCCAAAATTAATTTTCTCAACATTTTTATCAATAATATTAATAATTAAACTCAATTAACCAATTAAATTCAATTTAAAACACAATTAACTTAATTTTACAAAATCACATAAACTTCAATAATTAAAAATAAATACTTAGAAATTCATAAAAATTCCAAATAAATTCCTATAATTCATTTCAACACCTAATTCAACCATAAACTCCAATTTCATAATTTAAATAATTAATTTCCGAAAATTAGAAAATAATATTAAAATATTCAAAAATACCCAAAAATCCAAACAACCTCCAAAAATTCTGTAAACATTCATACATGAAGATTAAGCTACCAGGAACAACATTTGTGAAGGAAGTTTCCATGAATCATCCAAATCGAAGCTCAAAAAAATCGAAAACTCAAAGAGGCCGAAATATTCAAATCGAAACCTAAGCAATTCTAGACCATTTTAGCTCAAACCAAAGCTAGAATAACACTCACCGGAGCTCAAGGAGAAGATAGAGACCGGCGGTGTCGAAAACGGTGGCCGGAGGAGGGAGAAACGGCGGTGAGAAAATGGTGGTGGTCGGCGCCCGCGGGAGAGAAAGAAGAAGAAGAAGAAAAAGAAAAAGAAAGAAAAAGGAAAGAGAAAGAAAAAGAAAAAGAAAGAAAAAGGAAAAGAAAAAAAAGAAAAAAAATAAAATAAATTAAAATAATTAAATATTAATAAATAAATAATAATAAAATAATAAATTTTAATAATTTAATAATAAATAAAATAATCAAATAATAATAAATAAATAATAAAATATTAGGATAATAATAAACCCTAATTAAATAAATATACACACACAGGCTTTATTTAATAATTTAAAAATATGTATGAGTTCATGCAAACCCGTAAATACATTTAAATTAATTAATAATACATTGTTTACGTGAAAATTTCCTCGAAAATGAAAGTCCTGGGAAAATTTTACGTAAAACACTGTATATAAAACACAATAATTAAAATAGGTTTAAAATACATATCAACTCATAAAAATATCGTATAATGCATAAAAATTATTGACACTGTATATCCCGGTACAGTGTAAAAATATTTTTAAAAACACGGGATATTACAAGTGGCAACCAAATTATGTGGTAGGCTACGATGTAGTGGAAACAGTTGAAATTGGCTTGCATTAGGCTAGGTAAGAAGAAAATCAATACCTGGGAGAAAATGAAGAAACACATGCGAACCACATTCCTGCCATATAATTTTTAGAGGTTGATGTACCAGTGATTATAAAATCTAAAACAGGGCCTAAAATTAGTGGATGATTATACCACTAAATTCTACCAACTGATTGCTAGGATTGAAATTCAAGAGATAGAGGACCAGTTGGTGTCACGATACATCGGGGGTTTGAAGTTGATAATTCAGGATACTATGAACATGTTTGATCCTATCTCTATTTTTTTTGCTTATCAAAGGGCGTTAATGGTGGAGAAACAGTCACAACGTGTTGCTAATACTGTAAGTGTAAGTGATGGTGCTGGTAGTAGTAGTGGTGCAAACAAAACAGTAATCAGCAGTAGTGATTTTGGCCCTCTTAAGGGTATTAGGCATTTTAATAGAATAGCTGGCGACATTGGGATAAGATGCTTCAACTATGGGGAACTTGGCCATAGGCAACTGAATGTAAAAAGGCTATTACAAAGAAAGCTTTGTTTACTGAAGTAGATGACTATGATGAAAATGAAGTGGAGATTAAAGGTGAAGCTATATATAATGAGAAAGTAGCTAAAGAGGTGCAATTGGAGGGAGATGTTGGGACTGCGTTGGTGGTTAGACGTGCCCGCTTGACTCTAAAAGCTATAGATGAGGATGATTGGCTATGAAGTAACATTTTTTAGTCCACATGTACCATCCAGGATAAGGTTTATCATTTTTTGATTGATGGTGGCAGTTGTGAAAATATTGTGCCTAATGAGGCTATCCAAAAATTGAAAATTCAGACCAAAAACCATCCTAAGCCATATAAGCTAGCTTGGCTTAAAAAGGGTGGTGAAGTATCAATGTCTAAATGTACCTTGGTTCCTTTTTTAATTGGCCTAAAATACAAAGATACTGTTTGGTGTGATGTAGTTGCTATGGATGCATTTCACTTGCTTTTGGGTAGGCCTTGGCAGTATAATATGGATCTCACTCATAATGGGAGAACTAACATATATAGTTTTATGTTTGATGGAGTTAAAATTATATTGCTGCCTAGTAGACAAGTGTTAGAGAAGCCTAAGCATGCAGGTAAGGTTAACACCTTACTATCTTTGGCCCAATTTGATAAGGAGTTATAAGAATCAGACATAGGGTACATGTTGGTGGGAAAGGAAATGACAGATTCAATTCATATTCCACAGATCGTGGCCTTACTTATTACAAAATTTGGTGACCTATTTCCTGAAGAGCTATCAGAGGGGTTGCCTCAATTACATGACATTCAGCACCACATTGATTTGATGCTTAGAGCAGCCTTGCCTAATAGACCACATTACAGGATGAGCCCCAGTGAGCATAAGGAATTTTGTTGGCAAGTGGAGGAGCTACTAGTTAAGGGCCATATTAGAGAAAGCATGAGTCCTTGTGTTGTACTTACCATTTTGACATTTAAAAAGGATGGTTCTTGGCATATGTGTGTGGGCAGTAGAACCATCAACAAAATTACTGTGAGGTACAGATTTCCTATTCCTTGTTTAGATGATTTGCTTTATCAGATTAGTGGTTCTACTACTTTCACTAAGCTTGATTTAAAGAGTGAGTATTATCATATTCATGTTAGGCCTAGCGATGAGTGGAAAACATCTTTTAAGATTAAAAGGGGTTGTATGAATAGCTTGTAATACCATTTGGCTTGTCTAATGCTCCTAACACGTTTATACGTGTCATAAATCAATTATTAAGGCCTTTTATTGACAGACTCATTGTGGTGTACTTTGATGATATTCTGATATATAGTGCTAACCATTATGAGCACATACAGCATGTTAGGGAGGTTTTTAGTGAGTTGCATAGGGAGAAGTTCTATGCTGCCATAAAGAAGTGTGTATTTATAGCCCCCAAGGTATTGTTTTTAGGGTTTATGGTTTTAGAAGCTGGTTTAGAGGTTGATGAAGCAAAGGTTGTAGCAATGAAAGAGTGGCCTAGGCCAACGACCTTGACAAAAGTAAGGAGTTTGCATGGCCTGACATCACTCTATAGGCATTTTATTACCAATTTCGAGCACTATTATAGCTCCAATCACATATTGCATGAAAGCAACCGGCTTGAGTGGACAAATGAAGCAGAGACAGCCTTTAAATTGATAAAAGAATGCCTTACAACTGCACCAATGTTAGTACTTCTAGATTTTTCTCAACCCTTTGAGTTACATACAGATGCTTCTAAAGTGGGAATTGGAGCAATACTAAGTTAAAATGGTAGACTTATGGCCTTTTTTAATAAGAAATTAATGGGTTCAAAACTCAATTACATCACTTATGATGTTGATTTTTATGCAGTAGCACAGGTAATGAGGTATTGGTGCCATTATCTGTTTCATAAAGAACTCATTTTGTATACAGATCATGATTCCTTAAGGAATTTGCATCAGTAGGATAAGGTTTCTCTTTGCATACAAGATGGGCGGCTTATTTAAAGAGGTTTACTTATGTGATGAAACATAAGTCTGGGGTTACTAATCGAGTGGTTAATGCTTTAAGCCATAGAAGTTGTTTATTGGTTATTATGAGGGTCGAGGTGCTTGGGTTTGATTCTTTTTGTGATATGCTTGCCTTTGACCTTTATTTTTTTGTGGTGATGCTAGATGTGCAAGCTGGGAGGAAAACATAATTTTTGTTATATAATGGGCTTTTATTTAAGGGTAACCAACTATGTATTCTAGATTGCAGCCTTCACTTATATATAATTAAGGAATTGCACGGAGAAGGGCACATTGGCAGAGATAGGACTTTGTAATTGATTCAGGCCTCCTACTTTTGGCCTTCAATTTGCAAAGAGGTTGAAAAGTATATGTAGAGGTGAAAATTTTGTCAAGTTTCCAAGGGGTCAGCCATAAATGCAAGGCTTTATATGCCTTTACTAATCCCTTAACCTTGGACTGATATTAGCATGGATTTTGTGTTAGGTTATTGTGAACACAATGAGGTAATGATTCCATCTTTGTCATTGTTGATAGATTTTCTAAGATGGTTCACTTTATTCATTGCAAGAAGACTACATATGCTATAAAAGTGGCACAACAGTTCTTTTGAGATATGTATCGTCTTAATGGGTTACCTACCTCTATTATCTCTGATAGAGATTCCCATTTTCTTAGTCACTTTTGGTGCAACATGTGGAAGATGGTAAACACTCAACTAAATTTTATCAATGCTTATCACCCTCAGATTGATGGGCAAACTGAGGTGGTGAACAAGTAGTTGGGAAACTTATTGCGTTGCCTGGTAGGGGATCATATGAAGGATTAGGATCAGAAACTATGTCAAGCAGAATTTGCTCACAACCATAATGTTAATCGAAGCATAGGTTTCAGTCCTTTTCAGGTTATTTATTCAGTTTAGCCTAAAGGTCCTCTTGACTTAATGTGGGTGTTGGGGTTTCGTGATATAAACGCAGCAGAAAATTAAAATTTTATCACGTTCCCAAACTTGGATCTATGTAATTTGACTACTTGACTAAATCTAGAGTTTCAAGAATCTCACCAAAATATAGAAGAGGCAAGATTTTCTAGAAGGATGAGAGGAGGTTCACACCAGTGACACCTTACCTCGAGCTTTTTGCTTTGGTTGTTTGGATCAAGACATCTCCAAAAGGATGCATCCTTTATAGGTATCCACACGAACAGCCCTTCACAAACCAATTGGAGTGTGTGCTAGCAACCTTCTTGATTATCTCACAAATCAAGAACAAAAGAAAAACTCTATGTTTATTTTCTAGGAAGAGAGAAAACCATTTTTGGAGGCAAGGAAAAACAAAACTATTAAACCCAAGAGAATATAACATATTTATAGACTCCAAATTAGGGTTTCACCTACCAAAGACCTTTTTGGAAATTTCCATTTATTACATTTTGATTTTGTTTTAAAAATAAATTAGAAATAATATCTTATTTATTTATTTATTTAAAATAATGTTTATCTTAAATAAATAAAACACTTTAATTATTTATTTCCATAGAGTTTATTTTGGGCTTATTAAACCCATATTCATTTTAGGCTTGTTCTAAGTGTGTAACCCTATAGGTTCACATAACATTGGTAGTGGGCCTAAATCTCTATTTAGGCCTATAAGTCATAAGTGGCCTCTAGCAAGACATTATGACTACCCAAGTTATGTGAAATCAATAATCCGACATAACCTAATTACAGTAAATTTTATTGTCCCTTTATCACATGATATCTTAATTGAACATAAGGCATAGAATGTCATCCTTATATAGTTCAATATTATGACTTAATTCCAAGTAGACTGAGAATGATAACTCTTTATCAATTCATTTCAGCATGGCCATGCATTTTCCTTCACTCTATCTCATCAAGGGGCCTATAGATATCTTTCTCATATTAATAAGGGATAAATTCCTTCTAAATCACTCACATTCCTCACATAAATAATTTCATATCCAACAACACCTTATCTAATCATCCGGTAATGTTAGAATGTGTCAAAACATAAAATAGCTATGTAGAAATCCATGATGATTTCAAGGTCAAAGGGCTGAAATAAAATTACTATGATGAGAAATACTTATGACAATATTCTATGTAGTATTCTCATAATGGGTCAATCCAGTACATGATCTCTCATCATGTACCTATGAGTTGACTCAATATCTCATATTCATGATTAGTAAAACATAACCATCAGTCAACATCATACTAGCCTTAATACTTTAACATTTATATAATTAATAAATGGCTAGGGATAATTAGAATAGAACTCTTATTTTAATCTAAGGGTTTTACTATCAAGTCACATACTTAATGGCCTTAGTAAGAATTAACCATTCATAAAATTAAATGATAATGAAATACCTCTTTATTAATAAAATAAGAAAGTCAATGCATAATCAAATGATTGACCTAGTGCATATCACTAACAACTCCCACTTGCACTAGGCCCAATCAACATCATATCAAATACCCATGGACCTAGTATGACTCTCATGTTTAGGCAGTGGAAAAGGCTTAGTCAGTGGATTAACAACATTATCATTTGTATGTAACATATCTTGACATCTCCTCTCTCAATGATTTCTTGAATGAGATGATAACGCCTGAGTATGTGTTTGGATCTCTGATGTGATCTGGGCTCCTTAGCTTGGGCTATAGCTCCATTATTGTCATAATACAAGTTCACTGGATCTGATATACTAGGAACAACACCTAGTCCAATTATGAACTTCTTAATCCAAACAGCCTCCTTAGCCGCCGCTGAGGCAGTTATGTACTCAACTTCTATTGTAGAATCAGCAATAGTGTCTTGCTTGGAACTCCTTTGGCTCACTGCACCTCCATTCAAACAAAACACATATCCTGACTATGATCGAAAATCATCCTTATCAGTTTGGAAGTTGGCATTTGTGTAGCCATTTACAACTAGCTCATCTTCTTGACCACCATACAATAAAAATGCATCCTTAGTTCTTCTCAAGTACTTAAGGATATTTTTAACTGATGTCCAATGACTTTAACCTGGGTCTGACTGGTATCTGCTCATTGTGCTTAAGGCATATGAAACATCAGGTCGAGTACACAACATTGCATACATGATAGATCTAATAGCAGAAGCATATGGAATCTTACTTATATGGTCTCGCTCATCTTGTGTCATAGGACACTGAGTCTTGCTGAGACTAATGCCATGTGACATTGGCAAGAATCCTCTCTTAGAATCTTGCATACTAAACCTGTTCAATACCTTATCAATATAAGTGCTTTGAATTAGGCCAATAAACCTTTTAGATCTATCTCTATAGATCTTGATGCCTAATATATAAGCAGCTTCACCTAAGTCTTTTATTGAGAAACAATTCCCTAACCATGATTTAACATTTTGTAAAATAGGGATATTATTTCCAATGAGTAGTATGTCATCCACATATATCACTAAAAACACAATAGCACTCCCACTAACTTTCTTGTATACACAAGGTTCATCATCATTTTTAATGAAGCCAAATTCTTTGACTGCTTCATCAAAATGAAGATTCCAACTCCGAGATGCTTGCTTCAAACCATAAATGGATCTTTGAAGCTTGCATACCTTTCCAGAATTCTCAGGACTAATAAAACCCTCTGGTTGTGTCATGTACACATCCTCAAGTAAATTTCCATTAAGAAATGCTATTTTGACATCCATTTGCCATATTTTATAATCATAGTATGCAGCTTTGGCAAGGAGAATTTGAATAGATTTTAGCATAGCCACTGGTGAAAAGGTTTCATTATAGTCTATACCATGTGTTTGTTTGAAACCTTTTGCAACTAGTCTTGCCTTAAAGGTATGCACATTGCCATCCATGTCAATTTTCTTTTTGAAAACCCATTTGCACCCAATAGTTTTTAAACCATCATTTGGGTCAATCAAGGTCCATACTTGATTATCATACATGGATTGCATTTCTGATCTCATGGCTTCAAGCCATTTCTCAGAGTTAGGACTATTTATGGCCTCCTGATAGGATGTGGGCTTATTATGATCCACAATTAACACATCATTTTCACCGGTTATGAGAAATCCATATCTCATGGGGATTTGACGTGTCCTATCAGACCTTCTAGTACTTGTGCAGGCTCAACAACTATTTGTTGATTTAGCTACGGTTCCATATTAGGTACAATGCTATTTTATGGGCCTTGAATTTCTTCAAGTTGCACTATACTCCCACTAGTTCCTTTGGAAATAAACTCTCTTTCCAAGAATATACCATTCCGAGACACAAACACTTTGTTCTCAAATGCATTGTAGAAGTAATATCCTTTAGTTTCTTTAGGATATCCCACAAAAGGCATTTGTCATATTTGGGTGCTAGTTTATCTAAGATTTGATGCTTCACAAAAGCATTACATCCCTAAATCTTAAGAAAAGACAAACTGGGAGTTTTTCCAGTCCATTTTTCATATGGTGTCTTTTTAATTGCCTTCAATGGAACTCTATTCAAAATGAATGCAGTAGTTTCTAAAGCATATCCCCAAAAAGAGATTGGAAGATTAGATTGACTCATCATAGATTGAACCATATCCAATAGAGTCTGATTTCTGCGTTTAGACACACCATTCCATTGTGGTGTACTTGGAGGAGTCAATTGTGAAACAATCCCATAATCTCTAAGATGATCTATAAATTCTTGGTTTAAATATTCACTACCTCGATCAGATCTTAGTGTTGTAATATTTTTACCAAGTTGATTTTGTACTTCATTCTTGAAAATTTTAAACTTTTCAAAAGATTCATATTTATGTTTCATTAAATAGAGATAACCATATCTATTGAAATCATCTATGAAAGTTATGAAGTACTAAAAACCTCCTCTAGTAGTTGAGCTTAATGGTCCATATACATCAAAATGTATTAGGCCCAATAAGTCATTAGCCTTCTCATTCTGTCCAGTAAAAGGTGTTTTAGTCATTTTTCCAAGTAAACAAGATGTATCAAATGATTCCTAATCAAAAGAATTTAAAAGCCCATTTTGGTGTAACTTTAAAATGCGTTTCTCATTTATATGGCCTAAACGACAATGCCAGAGATAGGTCAAGTTTAAATCATTAGATTTAGACTTCTTTGTATCTATGTTATAGATTGGCATTTCATTAGTGTCTTCAGCATCTAAAACATAAAGTCCACTAGTGCATGGAGCATATCCATAGAAAATGTTATCCTGATAAATATTGCATTTATTATTCTTAATAATAAATTCAAACCCTTTCTTGTCCAAACAAGAAATAGAAATAATATTCCTATGCATAATAGGTACATAATAACAATTTTCTAAAGATAAAACAAGCCCATTAGGTAAAGGTAATTCATAAGTTCCTACAGCTAAAGCAGCAACTCTTGCTCCATTGCCAAGACATAGGTACACTTTGCCTCTTACCAATGATCTACTCCTTTTTAGACCCTGCACATTTGTACAAATGTGAGATCCTGATCCAGTATCTAATACCCAAGAATCAGAATCAGAAGTAGATAGATTTAATTCTATAACATGAATACCTGAAGAGGTAGTCTCAACACCCTTTTTCTTCTTCAGATCATCCAAATAGAGCCTATAATTTCTTTTCCAGTGGCTTGGCTCATTACAGAAAAAGCAAACTCCTTTATTTGTTTTGGTTTTAGCCTTGGATTTGGACTTGGGCTTTGTCTTGGGTTTCTGAAAGCCTTTTAAAGACCTTGCCCTTGCCCTTTCTAACCCTTTTCATCCCCTTTCCCTTATTGACCATAAGAACATCCTTGGTGTTACTCTTGATGTTCCTTTTAGTAGTTTTCAGCATCCCATGCAACTATGAAATGGTCTTCTCCATACTATGCATATTGTATTTCATAATGAAGCTATCATAAGCTTCAGGCAAAGATTGGAGAATAATATCCACAGCTAATTCTTGTTCAATCTTGAGACTAAGCTTGTCCAAGTGGTCACGATGACCCTTCATCTTGAGAACATGAGGACTAACAGAGCCACCAGTAGTTAGCTTGCAAGAAAGCAATGCCCTGATGGTATTGAACCTTTCAATTCTAGCTTTCTCTTGGAACATTTTCTTGAGATGGCCTATCATAGTATAAGCCTCCATTTCCATCAGCTGCTTTTGTAGCTCAGACTCCATACATCCAAGCATAACACAAGTGACATCAGTAGAATTATTGAAATGCTTATTATAAGCATCCCTTTGTGCTCTAGGAGCATTAGCAGGCAGCTGGTTCCTCAGGGATGGGTTGATCAAGGATGGATTCCTTTCTCTTATGCCTAAGAACAATTCTTAGGTTTCTGTACCAGTCAAGAAAGTTAGTCCTATTGAGCTTATCCTTCTCAAGGATTGATCGTAGCAACATGGTAGATGTAGTGTTTGAAGTCATTTTCTACAATAAATATATGCAAAGTCCATTCAGTATTTTATTAAATATGTATAAGGCATAATTAAAAACTCCTACTAAATTTACTTAAATCAATAACCCTCTAAGTTAATTTTATAAATTTAAGTGGGCCAAGATCCATATTTCACCATACTCTAAGTGAGCTTTGGCTCATTGCCTAAAATATGGTTATTTAGGTAGACAATTCTTATCAATTACATCTCATGTAACTCTTGGATGGTATGGGATTTGAATCACATGTTATAGCTAAAATCCCATCTAATGACCTAGGTCCAAAACCATTTTGATAACCTAGTTAATTCAAACCATATGAAACATTTAGATAGCACCATTATCCAACTTGCCTTCCTCGGATAAATTTATACACCCTGCTTTGGCAGGCCCATATATAATAATCTAAGGCTAGACAAGTGTTGAATTTATGGGAGGCATTATAATGACTTAATATTAAATGAGGGTTCATCTTTATTTAATCTTATTTAGTTATTGTTATGTTGTATTTTATGGAATCACATACATAACAACTAAAATAAATGTGACATAGCATGGCCCAAATCTAAGTTGATCTTCATAAGCCAATATAAAGATCAAAGGTCAAACCTAGGTAATATTATAATTACAAATTGAGCCTCCAACTTGGATCTCCATCTTCTACCATTGATCTCCTTCTTTGGTTCCCACCTTGGATCTCCATCCTGGGCCTCTAACTTGAATTGCACCATGGGTCTTGATTTACATAAATTATCATAATTTATTCTACACTATTCTAATAAAATAAATACAATAAAATAAAGATGACTCGCAGGCCATATTTAAAATTACAACCCATAAAAATTATATCCAATCATATTGGTTTAAGGGCTATGCTATGCACCATGCATAAAACAACAAACATATATGACATAATAATTTATTTAGTTAGCAAATCCAATTATTATGTTAAAAATAAAATAATGTGATAATTCTTTTGGGGTCAAGGGGCAGCGCCCCTTGCGGGGTCCTAAGGGCAACACCCCTTGGGGAATCCAAGGGGCAGTGCCCTTGGTGAGGTCCAGGGGTAGCGCCCCAGGTGGCAGTCCCGCTAGCCAGTCAATGGGTCCGACGGTAAACACTTTACCTTAGTTCTTCGGTGAATTGCCTTTCAAATTTTTTAACATTAATGAATTTTCATAATTAAATTACTATAAAATCAACTTGTTCAAAAATAGACAAAACACTCAATTAAAACAGCCGCCATGAAACCCTAATTCAAGGAAGCAACTAACCAATTTTTGTAATCAAATTACTGAATTAACTGTTGCCTAAAACAACATCACTTTCTGTAAACAGCTTACAATCTGAAAAATTTTGTTCAAAATAGATTAAAAATAATTTCTAGTTTTTCATAAAAACATCTGTGCTAGTAGCTGATTTTGATCACAATCAAAAATCACAATAAAAAGGGTAATAAACATATCAATTTGTATACTTGTACAAATTCGACTTTGCCTATACATCAGGTCGCACGGTCGTGTGCAAAATGCGCATGGCCATGCTACCTGATTGACGTCGTATCATGCACGGCCTTGTGCCAAATGTGCACGGCCGTGCTATCTACTAGCACAGATTATACTTAATTCATTTTTCATGAAACAGCATCCTGTATTCATATAATCAAAAACTGCTTTTAGTTTAATCACATTATACCATTACAAACATTAATCAAATTAATGTTTAATTCTGTTTTCAAATTGATTACTAAGAATTATCACAAAACAAATAAAAAAACTTGTTTGATAATTTTGAAAACCTTTTTCAAAATAAATCATAAACCCTAACATATATCACATATACACATAATCAATTAATCGAATTACAAGTGGCTCTGCTACCACTGTTGGGGTTTCGTGATACAAATGCAGTGAAAAATTAAAATTTTATCATGTTCCCAAACCTGGATCCATGTAATTCGACTACTTGACTAAATCTAGAGCTCCAAGAATCTCATCAAAATATAGAAGAGGCAAGATTTTCTAGAAGGATAAGAGGAGGTTCACACCGGTGACACCTTACCTCGAGCTTTTTGCTTTGGTTGTTTGGATCAAGACGTCTCCAAAAGGGTATGTCCTCTATAGGTATCCACACTAATAGCCCTTCATAAAATGAATTAGAGTGTGTGCTAGCAACCTTCTTGATTGTCTCACAAATCAAGAGCAAAAGAAAAACTCTATATTTGTTTTCTAGGAAGAGAGAAAACCGTTTTTGGAGGCAAGGAAAAACAAAACTATTAAACCCTAGAGAATATAACATATTTATAAACTCCAAATTAGGGTTTCACCTACTAAAGACCTTTTTGGTAATTTCCATTTATTACATTTTGATTTTATTTTAAAAACAAATCAGAAATAATATCTTATTTATTTATTTATTTAAAATAACATTTATCTTAAATAAATAAACAAATAAATAAATAAATAAAACACTTTAATTATTTATTTCCATAAAGTTTATTTTGGGCTTATTAAACCCATATTCGTTTTGGGCTTGTTTTAAGTGTGTAACCCTGTAGGTTCACATAACATTGGCAGTGGGCCTAAATCTCTATTTAGGCCTACAAGTCATAAGTGGCCTCTAGCAAGATATTATGACTACCCAAATTATGTGAAATCAATAATCTGACATAACCTAATTATAGTAAATTTTATCATCCCTTTATCATATGATATCTTAATTGAACATAAGACATAGAATGTCATCATTATATAGTTCAATATTATGACTTAATTCCAAGTAGACTGAGAATAATAACTCTTTATCAATTCATTTCAGCATGGCCATGCATTTTCCTTCAATCTATCTCATCAAGGGGCCCATAGATATCTTTCTCATATTAATGAGGGATAAATTCCTTCTAAATCACTCACATTCCTTACATAAATAATTTCATATCCAACAACACCCTATCTAATCATCCGATTAAAGAAAATGTTAGAATGTGCCAAAACATAAAATAGCTATGTAGAAATCCATGATGATTTTAAGGTCAAAGGACCGAAATAAAATTACTGCGATGAGAAATACTTATGACAATATTCTATGCAGTATTCTCATAGTGGGTCAATCCAGTACATGATCTCTCATCATGTACCTATGAGTTAACTCAATATCTCATATTCATGATTAGTAAAACATAACCATCAGTCAACATCATACTAGCCTTAATACTTTAACATTTATATAATTAATAAATGGCTAGGGATAATTAGAATAGAACTCTTATTTTAATCTAAGGGTTTTACTATCAAGTTACATACTTGATGGCCTTAGTAAGAATTAACCATTCATAAAATCAAATGATAATGAAATACCTCTTTATAAATAAAATAAGAAAGTCAATGCATAATCAAATGATTGACCTAGTGTATATCACTAACAAAGGGTCCATAGAAAAGCAATAGATTTTGTTATAAGATTGCATGATGTACACAAGATAGTTTTTGAAAATCTGTCTACTGCCAACTCTAAATACAAGCAAATTACAAATAAAAAATGCAGACATTTAGAGTTCAAGGTGGGTGATTTTGTATGGGCAGTCCTAATTGAGGATTGCTTTCTAGCTAGGGAATATAACAAACTATCTATAAACAAGATTGGACCAATAAAGTGGTGGAGAAGATCAATCCCAATGCCTATCATCTAAAGTTGCCTAGCCATGTTTGCATTGCAGATGTGTTTAATGTGAAGCATCTAATTCCTTTCACTGGAGATTCTTCTGATGATTATGCTATGTCAAATTCGAGGCCGAATTTTCTATCACCTGGAGGGAATGATGTGGACCATATTGCATTGTCATTTATGGATAGGTTTGAAAAAAGGAGAGTGTGCACCTGAGCTTCTAATGGCTCTAACTTCTAGGTTTAGAGGAACTGCAAGGCCCATAATATGTCAAAACGAAGTTGGTTCAGAGCTCTGCAATAGGTGTTACATGCTATACTTATAACATCCCATCTTCAGGCCCAAATTCCATCATTTAAGCCTTCATATTTTATTCTAAACTTTTATGTTATTTTTTAAGGTTTTTTTGTCTTTTTTACATTGTTTCAGCTAGGGTTTTTCCATACACACTATTTATTCATCTCTTTAACTTATTTTGAGATAGTTTTTTTTTAATTGATTAATTGAAATTATTATTTTTTCCCTAAACACGATATTCTTTGTGGATAAATGAATTCTTGGATGCTTATTTCTTGGCATTTATGTGCAAGTCAACAGGTTATAGAAGGTTGCTAGACGACCAATCGTGCGTGATTTAACGGCTTACAGCCTTTATTTCTTTTATGCTAGGTTTCCACTACGTCAGGATTCGAGTGGTCAGATATGTTTGCTTGATAGAAGTTGATCTTGAAGAGCTAAAATCTGCCACTTTTGCTCTATATTGGTTTCATTTGGATTATGTATGTACCGGAAGAGTGTTCCATTAGGGGTGAACTCATGAACTAGCATAGGAACTTCTATCTCCAAACAACAACCAATCAACTTGACTACATTTCTATAGTTGATTTGCGAAAAAATCACCACCTCATTGATAAATTGCTCAAGCTTGTCTTCATCAACTTTTTTTTAATAGCAACATGCCCTTGTATACGGTTCCTTGACTACCTTGGCTGAGGATACGATTCATGTGATAGTTATCTGTAGCATGTTCTAATTCAGTACTAGTAAATATCTTTGTTTTTTCAACATGATCTTTTGTAGAAGACCATTGTTGTTCTAGTAACAACCCACCACTCCTGAAAAATTTTTGCTTTTGCTTCATGGCCCACCTTCTCTTCATCATCTTGTACAATGACCACATACTGATTATTAATAATAAGAATCCCAGGCCTGATCCACAACTTGCACAAATTTAAAAGTTTTATCAGACAGAAATAGGAATTGACTAATTACATGAAAAAATTAATGGCATTAACAAAGAAACTTACATGATGAGAAAAATAAAATGAATAATAGTAATTGCAATGTATACCTATAAGAACGATTTTGATCCGAGATTTTCCACCCAAAATAATATCAGGGTAGCAACTTACACCAAACATCTTGTGCCCATATGGACATTTACTGCAGTTTAAGCCACCAGGTGTATACAATAAAAATTACAGTTACAATTTCTCAGATTTATGCATTTTCCTTATCTGTCGCAAAACAATGAACGTAAAAGTTTTTTTCTAGGTTAATATTTATGATGCGATTCATCTGTTATCTATTATTAATCTTAAAAGGACAAACAACTGAGTTGGAATCTGTTACCTTGACATTCTCTGCAGATACAATATTGATTTTTACTTAACCGAGCCCAACAGTAGTTAGAGGTACAAAACATGTCCAAGTTCCTACTTATATCATAATACCCTTGAGCATCTCCCCATTTTAGCATCGCAGGGACATGATCCATTTGATGTACTTCGTCAAGAGCTGCTGATTTGGATTCAAGCCAACCTTGTTAAACTATGAAGGCAGATTTGCATTTATTGAGACCAACCCCATCACTGCTAAAAGGTTTTGTCATGTTTGCTTAGAAAGATTGGATATTAGGAGGAATTGTGGCCTGGCAGCGGTTAAGGCCATAGCAGCCACTTGTGCTTTTATGTCCACAGTTGGACAAGAAGCCTCCGACTGTTTCACCACTGTGAACAAGCATAGCATAGTTGTTACAGCCCATTGCAATGAAACTATTAAAGTAATTTAAAAACACAAGGATTTCTTGACAGAGAAACCTTTAGGTTTTGTTGCCGCAATCAGAATGAATAACTGGATTGTTGATTGTAAAATACCTAATGAATTGACAGATACCAATTCCATGTTAATGCTAGTTAAGAAATGCCTTGGAGGTGTATAAGAATAGTTTCAAGCTAAAATTGCCATAAGATTCTTCATAAATGGGCCCGCTTGGAGTTATTGCCATTTCTGCTTGATGTAGCCATAGCAATATCATATTCCCTTTGCATTTTTTTAGTTCTCTAAAAAGGATGAAGCTATGCTTCAGTATTCATAAGTGCTTGTGATTAAAGGAAGATGATAATATATAAATAACATAATGGCTAGATGTTTCCTTACTCCTGCATCTTTTCAATGACTCTGCATTAATCCTGCCAAATTTGAATTGGTCCTCACCGTGTTTTTTAAAATCTTATCTTGAGATTTTTTTTTTCATAAAGTTGAGAAAATTATTTTATAATGTTTGTTGGAGAGTCCAGCTTCAGAGTATTCAAAAATCTTAATGATGATTATAAGCCATGAGTTCTTGTGAATGGTTTAAAAATATTAATCTTAAAGTTAATTTATATCATCAACAGTATAAATATTTAACTTTTTCACAATGCATCTTTAGTCATATTTCAAGCTTTATATCATTAACAATATTATAGCCCATTTCCTAATGCAACTTTAACTAAATTTCAAAAAGCAAGGTTGATTATTTTTTTCAATCACCCCATTATCAAGTACATTTGGTACCACCATAAAAATGAAACATGTTTTTTCATAAAGTATTAATAATATTATCGCTTTTTTATGCGTTGTATCCTTTGTTAGGATGTTTCCGGAAGTATCAACATTCAACAGTTCAAAATTTCAATCAGTGTATTAAAGAAATAGGTTTTTATTAATGATGTAATGCATTAACCTTATTATTGTTTGAGAGGAGAGGGAGGTTTGAGAGAAAAATATTTAGAGAGAAGAGGAATACTTAAAAGAAATATTTTTTTTAAAATTTAAACTCATACATCAAACTCAAGAATAAAGGAGTATATATATTTAGAAATTCATCTCTTAAACTCTAAATACATGCACCATAATTAATAAATTAACGTAGATCTTAAATTCTTAATCTAACTTAAACTTTAACACTTAATAAACACACATCGAATATAACCTTATGTTGAATCATGCACACACCAAAATAAAGAGACATCTCTAGGAAACACAAATTAATATTTAACAATTATATTGTCTAACAAGCTAGATAACACACCATAGGAAATTTTCATGCATTCAAATAATCTAATGAATGGAAGACATCTATTTTTCTTTGCATAAGGTGCTCTTAGTTAAAAGATGGTTGCATATCAAAACGGGCACCTATGGTGTTGTTATTCAATGACCTAGTTGTAGATGAAGCAACATCCCATGGTGCAGTGAAGTCACCTATAGCATTATCAACCTCATCATAATCTTGTTGATTGATGGTCGAAGAAGCTCCTTGAGATGCTCTAATACCTTCTAACTCTGTTGCCACTGTCTTCATTGTAGGTCTCTTTTTCCCATTCAAGTTTAAGCATTTTTCTGCTAATTTAGCCATTATTGTAACCTTTTCTTTCCCACCCTCTTTCAGAACTTGAGCATTAAGAATTTCAAACAAACGGTTCTCTTCCATTGACACTAGAAAATATGTAGATAAACTTCTCTCTTCAATAGAGCGTAATGAAGAAATGAGTTTTTAACCAATTAAAAGCTCCATAAGTACCACTCCAAAACTATAAACATAACTTTTTTGGGTAAAACGGCTTGATTGGAAGTACTCAGGATCCAAGTATCCAAAAGTTCATTGTACTCTTGTGGTAACATGTGTTTACTCAATTGAAATTAATCTCGAAGTGCCAAAGTCTGCCACTTTTACTCTGTATTTTTCATCCAAAAGTATGTTTGAGGACTTGATATATCAATGATAAATAGGTATAAAAGCTGCTGAATGCAAATAGGCTAATGCACTTACAACTTCTATAGCAATCCTTAAATGCATTTCCCATGTAATTGGGAACACTTTACTCAAAATGATGTATAAATTGGATTAGTGTTCCATTAGGGATGAACTCATACACTAGCATAGGAATTTCTATCACCAAACAACACTCGATGAGTTTAACCACATTTTTATAGTTGATTTATGATAAAATCACCACCTCATTGATAAATTGATCAAACTTGTCTTTATCCACTACTTTAGACTTTTTAATAGCAATAACTCTTTCATCTATTAACATTCCCTTACAGATAGTTCCTTGACCTCCTTGGCCAAGGATTTAATTCATGTGATAGCTATCAGTTGCTTTCTCCAATTCCCTAGAAGTGAATACTTTTGTTTGCTCAACATGATTTTCTGTAGTAGATAGTTCTTATTCTAGTAACAACCCACCATTCCTTTTGAAAAATTTTTGCCTCAGCTTCATGGCTTGCCTTCTCTTTAATATTTTGTACAATGACAACAAAAAAATAAGTAATAGAAAGAATCCAAGGCCTAATCCGCAACCTGCATAACTCACAAAGATAGCTTTGAGTTTAGCATATTCTCTTAAAGATCTGATACAAGCATTTTAATATATTCGTCTAGAATTATATATAGTAGAATTTTCTAAACTACAATGAAACAAAATCAAGGATATAATTGCGTACCTATGATGATTGTTGTGTTCTGAGATTTTCTAACAAAAGCTCTTTCTAAGTAGCAATTGCTAGCTAATTCATGATGTCTAGAAGGACAAGTGCAATTATATCCGCATGGTGTATACATACAATACAGTTGACACAAGTAATAGTACTTTAGATCTATGTATCTGCCCACATCTATGACAAAACATAATTAACCATAAACCTCAACAACCTCTTTTTTTAATATATATTTATTGTGGAATAACCCATTATGAAACTCAACTAAAATAAAGGAGATTTTAAGGTTATGAATTGTGAATATAAGGCATCTTGTATGGGAAAGCAAAATAAATTTTTCACTTTTTTTAGGTTAATTTTTAGTACTTTGAAAGATTAGTAAATAATTAAGTGAGAACTTATTACCTTGACACTCTCTATAAATATAGAATTAATTTTTGCTTAGTTGTGTCCACCAATACTCGGATATGCAATTAATAGGGGTCTCGCTTATATCACAATATATATACTTGAAAATTTGCCCATTCTAGTACTGTAGGGACATGATCCATTTGTTGCACTTCATCAATAGTTGTTGATTTAGATGAAAGCCAATCTTGAATTGTAGGTGGTAAGAATGAAATCTTGAAAGGTGAATTATTATATCAGGGGTTGATCCTTAGCTATAGAAATCTATAGTAGTAGACAATGCAGCTATTATTTCAAAAAACTTGTATATATTGAAATGAAAAGGTAATACATTTGCTACTTAAGCTGGTTATGGTACTTTCACTTGTTAATGTTCCATAACATGGAGAACTGACTGAATGGTGCGAAATAATAGTGGCCTCTAGCCTCTCTAGTATGTTATGAGCTTCCATAACCACCTTATAAAATATTAAGAGACTCGCTAATTGTTGGCCTGAAAGCAACATTTACATGGGCGCATAGCCTCACTAATTGATGGCATCTTTCCCACTTAATCAACTTTTGTAATTTCAATCACTTGTATAGACTAAAAAAAGTGGTTTATTAATGATGCAATGCATCAACATGATTATATTGTCTAACTTGCTATATCATACACAATAGGAAATTTTTCATGTATTTATGTTCTATAATGAATGGAAAACACTTATTTTTCTTTGTTCATGAGGGGCTATTAGTTAGAATGGTAGCAGTGGTTGCACATCCAAATGGGCAGGTATGATGCTACTATTCAGCAATCCAGTTGACGATGAAGGAACATCCCATAGTCCAGTAAAGTCACTTACAGCATAATCTTGTTGATTGATGATTGAAAAATCTCCTTGAGATGTTTTGATACCTTCCAACTCTATTGCCACTATCTTCATTGTAGGTCTCTTTTTCCCATTCAAGTTCAAGCATTTTTCTACTAATTTGGCCATTATAATAACCTCTTCTTTTCCACCCTCTTTCAAAACTCGATCATCAAGAATTTCAAACAAACGATTCTCTTCCATTGACACTAGAAAATATGTAGCTAAACTTCTTTTTTCGCAAGAGCGCAATAAAGAAATGGGTTTTTGACCAGTTAAAAGCTCCACAAGTACCACTCCAAAACTGTAAACATCACTTTTCTCTGTAAATTAGCTTGATTGGAAATACTCGGGATCCAAGTATCCAAAAGTTCCTTGTACTCGAGTTGTCACATGTGTTTGATCAATTGAAATTGATCTTGAAGTGCCAAACTCTGCTACTTTCGCTCTATATTTTTCATCCAAAAGTATGTTTGAAGACTTGATATCTCAATGATAAATAGGTATATAAGCAGCTGAATGCAAATAGGCTAAAGCACCTGCAACTTCTGTAGCAATCCTTAAACGCATGTCCCAGGTAATTAGGAACTCTTCATTTGAATTATGTATGTATTGAAAGAGAGTCCCATTAGGGATGAACTCATACACTAGTAGAGGAACTTCTGTCTCCAAACAACATCCAATTAATTTAACCACATTTCTATGGTTAATTTGTGACAGAATTACCACCTCATTAATAAATTGATCAAGCTTGTCTGCATCAATTACTTGGGACTTTTTAATAGCAACAACTCTTCCATCTATCAATATTCCTTTGTAAACAGTTCCTTGACCTCCTTGTCTAAGGATTCGATTCATGTGATAGTTGTCAGGTGCTTTCTCTAGCTCTTTAGAAGTGAATATTTTTGTTTGCTCAACATGATTTGTTGTAGAAGACAGTTGTTGTTCTAGCAACAACCCGCCATTCCTTTTGAAAAATTTTTGTTTGAGCTTGATGGCTCGTCTTCTCTTTATCATCTTGTACAATGACCACAAAGCAACAAGCAATAATAGGGATCCAAGACCCGATCCACAACCTACTCAGCCCGTAAAAGATGTATCACAAATTAATAGTTGTATAACAAATACCACTAGGATTTAACCAATAAAAATAAATACAAATACCAAACCTAAGCATGTAATCAATATATATTTCTAGCAATGGAAAAAGTTTGATCCGTATGAAATTAAAAAAATCAAGGTAAAGTGGGAGAAAAAAAAGGACTTTCGTTATTCATTCAACTCCAAGGAGAAAAAAATTAAATAAAATTAGTCATCAATCCGCACATTACGCAGACTTGAGATGATATACATATTTTGATATAATTATTAAATAATTTTAATAAATTAAAAACTACAAATTAATCAAATATAAAGTGAAAAGTTACACATTTTTATTTATGTTAAATAAAAAGAAAATTGTATTGGTAATTGAATAAAAAAGTTGAATATATTAATTAGAATTTGGTTTAGTTTCAAACAATTCCACAAAATTAAAAAGTTGGAATTTAAAATGAATTTTTTTTCAAATTTTTTATTTAAACCAAACATACTTACTTGGATTTGCAAATAAACTCCACAAAATTTTATGGAATTCATTTGAACCAAATAAATCCACAATTTCTAATAAAAAAAAAGTGTAGTGTTTTACATGTAGTATAATTAAAGTGTTTTATATAGAATAAAACATATGTATTTTAAAATAAGAATTTTTATAAATAGGAAATAATAACTAAATAAATTTAAAATAAAATATATTACATTAATTTTATTTTCTTTAATTTTTATTATCATTATTTTTAAATATAATAGGATTTGTTTTGAGAACTATTAAATTACTATTGGAGTATATATAATAGTGTTTTAGTTAAGAAAATTTTAAAAAAAAAAATTTCTAATGGTTTAGGAAAAATGATTGAGTGATTTGAATTAAAAAAATATATGTGTATTATATAAAAAAAAAAAACTTTTAGAATTTTAATAGTATTGGAATATGTATATTAGTGTTTTGGTTAAAAAATAATACTAAAAAACTATAATAAATATTTTTTTAATAACAATTACGATTACACTTGTCAAAATTTTGGCTTAATAAAATTAAAAATAAAATATATTACATTAATTTTATTTTTTTTAATTTTTATTGTCATTATTTTTAAATATAATAGGATTTATTTTGAAAACTATTAAATTACTATTTAAGTATGTATAATAGTATTTTAGTTAAGAAAATTTTTAAAAAGAGAATTTCTAATGGTTTAGGAAAAATAAATGAGTGATTTGAGCTTAAAAAAAATATATTGTATAAAAAAATTTTAGAATTTACGTAGTATTGTAATATGTATATTAGTGTTTTGGTTAAAAATAATCCTAAAAACTGTAATAAATATTTTTACAATAAAAATTAGGATTTTTAATGAGTAGACACATTAGTTTTTGGAGTGAATACTCAAATGTGAAGATAGACACTTGTTAAAATTTTGATTAATGACTTTAAAACTTAGCATTTAATATATATACACACACACACACACTTCAATTAAAGTAGATTTGTGATATGTAATATTTTTATAAAAAAGTACAAAATTAAAAAATAATTAAAGAAAAATATATTCATTTATAAAGGAGATAATTTTTATTTTTAAAAACTATTTAACTAATTTATAGCTTTTATGCTTTTAAAAATAATTTAATTTATATATTTAAATTATTTTATTATGTAACTATGCAGTATGCGCATCACGGGGATTAATGACTAGTAAAAGACATAATTTCTAAAGAAAAAAAAAAGTAATGTTTTAGATGTAGTATAATTAAAGTGTTTTTATATAGAATAAAATATATGCATTTTAAAATAAGAATTTTTATAAAGAGGAAAAGGTATTTAAATAAATTAAAAATAAAATATATTATATCAATTTTATTTTCTTCATTTTTTATTTTCATTATTTTTAAATATAATAGAATTTGTTTTGAGAATAATAAAAGACATAATTTATAATGAAAAAGAATAGTAGGGTTTTAGATGTAGTATCATTAAAGTATTTTATATAGAATAAAATAAATGCATTTTAAAATAAAAATTTTTATAAAAAGGAAAAGGTAACTAAATAAATTAAAAATAAAATATATTACATTAATTTTATTTTCTTTAATTTTTATTTCCATTATTTTTAAATATAAGAGGGTTTTTTTTTAGAATTATTAAATTACTATTAGAGTATATGTCAAACCCATACTCTAACTCTAAGTACATTAACATTCATTATGCATTGTGTGTGTGTGTGTGTGTGTGTATATATATATATATATATATTTTTTTTTTGATTTAATTTAAATATAAGTTAGTATATATACAGATATAATTATAGAGGAAAGAACTCAATTGTAGCAAAATGATTGTCCTTGATTGAATAATTGAAACCTTGAGGATTTATAGGTAACTTAAGCATTTCATTAAGGACCAAACGAAATATTTTATTAATTTTTTTGGGTATAGTTTCTTCTTCCATTGTGAGCAGCCATAGGATAAGAAGAAAGAAAGAAAGAAAGAAAGAAAAGAAAAGGGGAAAAGATGGTTGATTTATTTCCTCTTATAGAAGTGATTTTTCCATCAAATTTGAAGATTTAAAGTACAATTAAAGCTATAATCTTCATCCTAGAAGACTTTAGTGATTGATTTGGTAAGTAATTTTAGTATTTTGGTTGATTTAATTTAGGGTTCTTAAGTTGCAGAATTCAGGTTTGATAAGTCTAGTTTATGAGTCTCTGTAATTCGATCATATCTTAATCTAAAGAACTCCAAATTAAATGTTATTTGATGATCTGGAACCTTTGAAGAATTATATAAAATTTGCTCTTTTTGAGCTTGATCTGATTCAGTCTTTATGTTAGGGTAATAAAAGAAAATATTTTCTTGCTCAGTCTGTCAGTTTGTTTGAGCTGGTTATAATTTGTTATATATAACTTTATTTGTGGATGTCCAATTGGTGTCAAATTTTTATAACATGTTGTAGACATATATATCTAAGATTGATTAAAATTTCAGGTCAAAATTCCTTTTCTACAAGTTCAGAAATGTTTCAAAATCAGCTCCAAAAATAGCGATTTTGATTATGTGAACCAGGTTTATAGAGTTCATGAGTTAAAACTAGTCTAGATACTTTTCATATATCTCAAGCTATGAAACTCAAAATTAAGTTTAGTTTAATTCTAAGAAAACTTAAAAGAGTTCTCAAAAACTTTGTAATTTTGATGCAGAGCTGATTATACTTGAATAGTGGTCTAACAGACTTGTACTTTTAATTGCTCAATCTGTCGGAGTAATTGAGCTGCTTGTAATGTGACCATTATAATTTTATTTGTGGTTATTGTATGGAAGTGAAATTATTATTGAAGGTACTAGACACAATTTGAGGTTAAAATTCCTTTTCTACATGTCAGAGCGATTTTTCTAACGTAGGCCTAAAAATAACTATTTTAGAGTCAATGAAACTGATTTGTAAAATTAAGCTTAATTTCATATTTTGCATATAGTTTGGGGACTGCATGGTTAGGTCAGTATATGAGATTGTTATATTGATGATTTATAAATGAAATTGCATGTTTTAGGTGCTAGAAAAGGCAAGGGAAGTGCAGGTGCAAGTTAAGCAAATTCGATGAACTGAGTTTATATGTTTATAAGTTGTTTAGGTGAGTAGATGTTTAAGCCCTTAAACTCTTTTTATAACAGCAAAAATGGTTTCAATTTAGCTTGGTTACTACTTGGATTGTTTGAAGTATTGAAGCTTTAAAACGATAATGATTTCTATTTCACAAGCTAAATATGTTGCTATTTTGTTCTTTTGTTTACAATATGATTTGATATTTATTTTTAGATACTTTTTTATTTAATTAAGTTTGTAATCAGCCTAATTTCCTTATTTTGGATTATAAGGAGGTTTTTTTATTTTGAATACTTTGTTGAACAACAAATATGATATTAATGCTTTAACTATTTACTTGATGATTTGAATGAGTTATAATCATATTGGTTTTATTCCTTTGAATTTTAATGAGAAGTGGTTTGATTTTTAATACTATGATGAGCTATAAATATGATAGAATGGTTTTGATTAATTTTGGATGAAATGATATTTGTTTTGTGTATTATCTACCTATATGAGATGTATGAATATGCTGAGTTAATATATGCATATTTAAGATTATGATAGTTGTTATTGCGTAATAAACAATAGGGCACTTGATTGCAGGATGGTGAAGGAAGAAGGGTCGTTCCATGATGATGTAGTTGAAGGGTTAACCTTGAAGTGTGCCTAGAGAGTGAGTTTGTGATGACATGTATGTTATGGTCGAGTTGTGATGCTTGTTATAGGGATTGTTAATACAAATGAAAGGTTGTATTGATATTTACAAAGACACATATTTCAATTGACTAAGCTTTGAATATGTTTGAAAGCAAGATTGAATTGGATATTTTGAGTGAATGATAATTTGATTATTAATGCTTTATTATATTTAATTTGAGATGTTTATTATATTCAATTTAGCTAAAATATTTTATGTTTGTAATATCTATACATTGAGTATTTCTGTACTCATTTTACTCTATTTTATAAATATTTTCAAATAGTAGGGTTTGATTGTTAGTGGACAGAGTTAAGTGAGTGTGAATAGAAGTTTCAGAATAAGGTTTGCCAACATTCTCATTAAAGCAGCCTTTTTCCTGTATTTCTTAAGATTGTTGTATAAGTGTTGTAAAACATTGGTGGCTAAGCCATATTTAAAAATGTAATTTTTATATTATCCAATTATTTTGTATGTATTTTACTATTCATAAATAGTATTTTACTATTAAAAAAAATACATAGTACTTTTTAAGTTCTTATTCTATAAATGTAACGTATATACAACACTAAACTTTTATAAGAGATTAATTTTGAATCCTCTTGAAAATATAAGGATCTTATAATAAAAATTAATTAAACTAAGCAATTTGTTTAGTCATTAGTTTTAAATGTTCATCTCAGTCTATATGAAATGAGGTGTGACAGTATAATAGTGTTTTAGTTAACAAAGTTTTTAAAAATAGAATTTATAATGATTTAGAAAAAATGATTGTGTAATTTGAGATTAAAAAAAATACATATTATATAAAAAAAAACTTTTAGATTTTGAGTAGTACTGGAATATGTATCTTAGTATTGTAGTTAAAAAATAATACTAAGAAACTATAATAAATATTTTATTTTTAATAAAATTTTTAATAGTTTGACACATTAGTTTTTGGGATTAATACTCAAATATGAAGATAGACACCTTTGAAATTTTTTATTTAATAACTTTAGAGCTCAATGTTTAACTAGTTTTGAATTCGTGCGTTGCGCGAACTTTAAATAACATACACATTTTGATATAATTATTAAATAATTAATTAAATATAAAAGTGAAATTTTAGAAAATTATTATAACGATTTTATTTAATAAATTTTTTATTAAAAGTACATATATATTTTTAATATGTATATTAATAATAATTATTATAGAAATAAAATATAAAATAATTTCTAAACTACACAATTTTTAGATATGTACATTATTTATTTATATATATATATAGAGAGAGAGAATAAGAGACATAATTTCTAATGAAAAAGAAGAGTAATATTAATATAATTAAAGTGTTTTCTATAGAATAAAACATATGTATTTTAAAATAAAAATTTTTATAAAGAGGAAAAGGTAACTAAATAAAATAAAAATAAAATTTATTACATTAATTTTATTTTCTTTAATTTTTATTGCCATTATTTTTAAATATAATAGAATTTTTTTAGACTATTAAATTACTATTGGAGTATGTATAATAGCGTTTTAGTTAATAAAATTTTTAATGATATAAAAAAAATTATTGAATAATTTGAGATAATAAAAAAATACGTATTATATTAAAAATTTTAGAATTTAAGTAGTATTAGAATGTATATAATAATGTTTTAGTTCAAAAATAATATTAAAAAACTATAATAAATATTTTATTTTTAATAAAAATTAGAATATTTAAGAATTTGACACATTAAATTTTAGGATGAATATTCAAATATGAAAATAGAGATTTATCAAATTTAACTTTAAAACTTAGTATTTAATATATATATATATATATATATATATATATATATATATATATATATATATATATATATATATATACTTGTGTTAACTTTTATCAAATCAACTTTTTTCCAAATATCGTAATAGTATTATCACAATGGCAAAAATAATTATGAAAATATTGATAATTTGTTTCTTTTATTAATTATTTTTTAAATTGGGGAGGAGTTATGTAAAGATTGAACCCTAAGCCAGCTATTTTTTTTATTAATTAAAGTTTCTTTTAGCACATTTTTTTTTAAAATTTTAAACACATAATTATCATAATAATTCATGTTTTTATTCGGCACATTATGCAAATAAAAAAAATCGCAGGTGATAATTTTATTTCGGCATATTTGTTAGAATACTTCTTGACTGACTTTCTAGTATTTATTAATGAAATTAAAATTTAATTCTATTTTTTTCTACGTAATATAACAAAGAAATTTCCGCACCTATAATTATAATCTTGGTCTTCGACCGAGATTCCTCCCAAGATTCCTCCCAATACGGTCCATACGCAGAGCCCCCATCATCTGGATAGCATCTGTTGCCGTCATAAATATGATGTTTATCAGGGCACGAGCAATTGTAGCCTCGTTCAGGGCTGTACATACAGTATAGCCGACAGTCGCGAAAACTTGAATCTTCTAGGCATCTGCGCCTATCTGCTACATAGTTCCCCACTATACCCCAGCAAATTTGGATTTAGCTAATAGACTCTATATATATATGCAAAGATTTATGAAATGGAGAACTCAATCCTACTGCAGTTCAAAATAAAGAACACGCACCTTCACAGCTGCAGATACAGAGACTTGTGTTCCATTTTTTCCAATAATATTTTCCGTCATTTGTAAAAGAGAAGCTGGAGACATTACTTATACTGCAATAACCTTGATCAGTTGCCCATTCAAGAGTTGCTGCAGGAACATGATCCATGGAGTCCAGACCATCAAGGCTTGCAGACAAATATTGGTGAACCATAAAGGCTGATTTGCAGCTTTCTGTCTCATTATTCTTACTAAAAGGGTTCGTCATATTTGCTACAAAAGACTGCATATAAGGAGGAATAGTGGTCTCGCAACAGCCTATGCCATAGCAGCCACTCTCACTCGCTTTAGCTGCCTTGTGAGTACGCGGACAAATCGAAAGGCATCCTCTAACAATGTCGCTGTCAACAATAAGCGTAGCATAATTGTCGCAACCCTTGGCTGTAAACATGTTGGAATCATTCGAGAAAAAGAAAGGAGTACCTGACAGGTTAACCTCCATATCACCAGAAGTTTTGTTGCAGCCGGAATAAACTACTGGACTGCTTACTTTAAATTGACCGACTGAGTCAATTGAAAGCACCGACATGTTAGAGCTAGTTAAGAACGGTGTTGGAGGATGCAAAGAGTAGTTACAGGCTACCCCAAAATGCTCATCCATGTAACAACCTTTTCCAATTCCAAATGGAAAAAGGATCCTAACATCACCGCAATTGTATTGACAAGGCGGAAACATTACTTGTGCATGGGCTAGCCATGGTATCAAAATAAAAAGTAATTGAAGCTTCACTGGAACAATTATCACTCTCTCAATAATCCTTTCCATTTTCTTTCAACTTTCAATCAAATTAAGTAACGATTCAGCTGTTTATGGACTTTATAGAGAAGACCAGTTTTTTTTTTTTTTTTTTTTTGAATTTTTTAAAGTATATTACCTGTTTTTTTAGCTTGCCAAAATTATATTAGTCACCTGGCCCCTCCGACTCATTTTCTATCCCATCGTTCTCACGTTGTTGTCAGGGAAGACGAAGACCTTTGTTTTGATCCAAAAATAAAAAAATTCCTTATGATTTGCTCACAAATTGAAACAAAAGTTGCATCACTAGTCTCTCAATATAATTAAAGGGAAAGTACAATTTGCTACACTGTAATTTGAGGTTTTGACACAGATAATTCTGTGTTATTTTTTGTAATATTTTACTATTCCGAAGGTCTGTCCGTTAACACTTAAAAGAAAAAAGCTAGTGATGCTGTTACATCTGCAAACGTGGTGTATTGACATGGCTTCCATCTGTAAAAGAAAACTGATTTAGAAATGACGTCGCCAAAAGAGTGGTTTTAGAAACTCATTCTATATCTCCTCCTCCTGCTCTTCAATCTCCAGCAGCTCCGCCCGAGCTGACTCATCACTGACTTTTTCCTTCATGTGTTAATGAATAAAAATTCAGAGTAGTAAAATGTAAAGAAAATAATACGAAATCATCAAAACTTCAAATTACAGGTAGAAAATTGTACTTCCCCTGTAATTAATATCTATATCGGGCTTTTTGCCATAAAAGCTTATTTATTTATGGTGAAAAATAAAAAATAAAAAATAAAAAATAAAAAAAGGCCCACCCTGTTAAAGTGGCCGACATGAATTTTTCCTTTTTTTTTAAAAAAAAATTGCTTTAAAAAAAAAAAAAGCAATTATGTCTGCCACTTGAGTCTCTATACAATAGCCCCAAAAAATGGGCCACGCCAATAATTGCTTCTTAAAAGGGGCAATATTTTTAACCTTATATAGTATTTTCAAATGTGTTCTATCAATAATTTTTTTTATAATTAAGTTTTATGAATTTTAAATTCTTTTTATAAATCAAATGAATTTTTTATTAGTCAAATATTAAAATTAAATTTATTTTTTATATTTTAGTTTTAAAATTTTAAAATCTTTTATATTTTAAATAAATAATTTTTATCTTTTTATATAATTTATTATATTATTTAATTTTCATAATAACTACATTAACTCATTAAAAATAATATCAAAAAATTAAAAATATTTATTTATTTATGTCAACATTATAATTTGTGTTAAATTTCAAATATCTATTGAATTCATTAGATATTTTCAAAAAAAAAAAACATATATTTCTTTATATTAAGCTATTTTATAAAAACATATGTTGACTTATTTAATTGCTCATATATTTATTATAAAATAATCTATATTAAAGAAATATTTTTTTTAAATGTCTATTTTAATTTTCAATGAGTTTAAAATTTATTTAAAATATAGCACAAATTATGACATTGAAAAAATTGATTGAGTTCTTTTAATATAAAAAATTTATTCATTTATGATATATTAATTAAAATTATATATTTAAAAATAATTAAAATATTTAATTAATTTTATTAATATTAAATTTATTTTATTTTATGTTGTGAATTAAACTATTAATTTAAGAAAAAATATTATTGTAATAACCCAAATTTTTGGATATCAATATTATTATTTTCTTGATATTATTATTAATATTGTTATCTTATTTGTCACGACCCAAACTGGGGCTATAACCGGCGTTAGGAAATGAAAATTTTTTCGAATCCGGAACCCGTAACAAGCCTTAAAAATAAAAATATGTAATAATAATAATAAAATATGCATCGATATTAAAAATCTCAAATCAATATGATAAAATAAACTCTTTCATCTCATAACATAAAATATATTAGTACAACCTCAGAGAAAAGTCTCTAAAATAAAATTCCATACAGAGTATATAAAAATAAAACTCACTACTGATACAAATCATAACTACTACAGTTTTCTAAGTAGACAACAAATGCTGAAAATCACTTTATTTCATGATACTGAAAAATATAAGTTTTGAAGGATCAAATAGAACCCTAAATGATTGTAACCTCAATTAACAATAGAAATCACTCTAGCCATACCGGCTCACTTAATTTCAAATAAATTCACTTAATCCATCTAGATAATAGACTGGCCCCGAGACACTAAGTCGACCGAGCTCCAGCAGTCTGACTGTTAGTGTGATTGGCCCAAGACACTTGGTCAACCGAGCTCCAGCAATCACACTATCAATCACATCACATCTCTTAATCATAATCACAACAATTAATTCTCACTCAACTCTAATCTATCGCACTGGTATGTACACGGTTTTAATGCTGCCCACTAGATCGATATCTTTCATTTAAAATAAAACATACATTCAAGTAAACAAATAATGCATAATGTCATTTATAATAACCAAATAAACCATATATATACCAGAAATATACCTAAAATAAACTAAGTATATTTCAAGTATATAAATGTAAAATAGATTCAAATAAATAATGAAATATACTAAATAAACCAATAATAATACTTAAAAATAATTTAGGTGTAAATTAAAAGTAAAACATGCATTTATTTCAAAATATACTAAAAATATACCTAAAATATACTTAAGCATTTATTAAAACAATTATGCATAATTATACATTTAAAACATATATTTCTAAAACATGCAACCTAAATGCAATGTATATATAGAATAACAACTCACAGGTGTGCGCTTCTCGAGACTAGTCCGACAAGCCTAGTCCGCTAGGTCTCAGTCTCGGCACAGTTAAAAAAATAAAATGATCATGAAAATCAGAATACATCTAACTTAACTTCTTGTCACGACCCAAAGCAGGGGCCATGACCGGCGCTAGGGAACAGGAATTCTTTCGAATCCGGAACCCGTAGCAAGCCTAAAAATAAAATAAAACATGCAATAGTAACAATAACAATAATATATATATGCAGCGAAAATAAAAAATCATAAATATAATAATAACATTTTCATCACTGGATTTAAATCAAATCTCATCACATATATAAAGTCTCTTTAATACAAATCCAGTTTCAATATAATACATCTCTTTAAAATGAAATACATGAAATCCAATACTTTAATTCACAACTACTGTAGTATCTAGATTATAAAATAAGACTCAAGTAAATGATTTACACAAAGAAGCCGGGGCGGAAGAAATTCGGCGTATCGACCTGCTACTGAGGTCTGAAGAAGTTGACTCTCCTGAAAAATAGTCAACGGAGGGGAGTCAGACCTCACTGAGTGAATTACTATAATATATATACATACACACTAAATGACAATGCATACAGTCAATAATACATATCTAATATGTATATATATACAGGCAAATTCACACAGATGCAGAAAAATCATTTTTATATATTTTATTGAAAATCCCAATTTATGAAGGATCACATAGAACCCTAGAATATCGCAACCTCAGAAATAGTGTTAGACAACACTCTAGCCATACAGGCTCACTTAATCCAAAGATATCCACTTAATCCATTTAGACAGTAGACTGGCCCCGAGACACTAAGTCAACCGAGCTCCAGCAGTCTGACTGCCAGTGTGATTGGCCCCGAGACACTTGGTCAACCGAGCTCCAGCAATCACACCCAAACCACATCTCACACATATCAATAATCATATCAAATCAATATCCATAAATAGTTAGTAATATAGCCTAAAGCTATAGGCGTACCGGTACGTACTCGGTCCTAGTGCTGCCCACTAGGTAGCACGTTCTATCGATATCCTTCATTAATAAATATAAAACATCCATTCATAAAAATAAATGATGCATGAATTTCAATAAAATAACAACATAAACCATATATATACCGGAAATATACCAAAAGTAAATTAGGTATATTTCGAGTATATATACGTCAAATAAATCCAATCAAATCATAAATTAAACTAAAAATATATTTAAAAATATTTTAAATATATTTTATTAACAAAACATGTATATAATTTATTATATACCAGAAATAAACCAAAAATATACTAAAAATACAAATCATATTATTTATGCATTTTAATCGAAATAGAATATATATTTCTAAATCATGCATCATAAGCATATATATATAGTATAGTAACTCACCTAGTGCGCTCCACGAGACGAGTCCGACGGGCCTGGTCCACTAGCCCTCGGTCTCGGCGCAACTAAACAAGCAATAAATAATCGACATCAGAATAATCCTAACAGAAATCCTAGAATTCAATCTAGAGTATTAAACACAGAAACAGAATTAGGGTTCGACTAGACATCACGTTTTACGAGAATTCTACTAAAAATCCAGCAGAACCTCCTTTGTAAAACGGACATCTCTCTACTCAAAAGAGTAGACCCGACCCTGCAAAGAAATACACTTCGAAATACAAGCTCAACACAAATCTATAACCCCTCGGTCGGACTCCAGACTACAATTTACCGACCGGGGTCCACAAACACAAAACAATTCAGAAATACCAAAAATACCCTTATAACATAGAAATACATTTTATACATGGAAATTACATAATTAACCTTAAAACACTATAAAAACCATTAAAAACTCATTTTATTAGTAAAATTGTATATTATATATATATAATTAAAAATAATTCACGAAAAATAGTTTTAATTAGTTAAAAATACCAAATAATTTGTAGAAATCATTTTTATACCTTAAATAACTATTAAAACCAATTAAATTACATTTTTAGACAATTTAGGGTAAAATTACCAAAATACCCCTATATATATAAATATACTAAAATTACTTCAAAAATTCACCAAAAATTATACAATTATCCAAAATTAATTTTCTCAACATATTTATCAATAATATCAATAATTAAACTCAATTAACCAATTAATTTCAAATAAAAACACATTTAACCTAATTTTCCAAAATCACATAAACTTCAATAATTCAAAATAAATACTTAGAAATTCATAAAAATTCCAAATAAATTCCTATAATTAATTTCAACACCTAATTTAACCATAAACTCCAATTTCATAATTTAAATAATTAATTTCCGAAAATTAGAAAATAATATTAAAATATTCAAAAATACCCAAAAATCCAAAAAATCTCCAAAAATTCCACAAAAATTCAATATATAGATTGAGCTACTAGGAATAACATTTGTGAAGGGAGTTTCCATTAATCAACCAATTCGAAGCTCAAAAAAATTTGAAAACCCTAATGTGACCGAATTGGAAAAATCAAAACCTAAGCAATTCTAGACCATTTAAGCTCAAACCAAAGCTAGAATCACACTCACCAGAGCTCAAGGAAAAGAAAGAGACCGGCGGTGTCGAAAACGATGGCCGAAATTGGGAGAAACGGCAAAGGGAAGATTTTGGCCAAAAATGGAAAACAGGGGCTGCCGGCGCCGGGGAAGGGAGCTGCTGGCGGCGGGGGATGGCTGGGAACGGCGATGGCAAGCTGGGAGGCACACCGACAATAGGTGATCGGAATTGCAGATGGTGAGGGGTGGTGGTCGGGCGCACGAGAGAAGAAGAAGAAGAAGAAGAAGAAAAAGAAAAAGAAAAAAGAAAAGAAAAGAAAAAGAAAAGAAAAAGAAAAAAAGAAAAAAAAGAAAAAGAAAAAAGAAAATAATAAAATAATAATAAAATAATTTTAATAATTTAATAATTCATAAAATAATTAAATAACAATAAATAAATAAACAAATAATAAAATATTAGGGTAATATATATTAAACCCTAATTAAATAAATATACACACACATAGGCTTTATTTAGTATTTTAAAAATACATATGAGTTTATGCAAGTCCGAAAATACATTTAAAATAATTAATAATACATTGTTTACATGAAAATTTCCCCGAAAATGTAAGTTCCGGGAAAATTTTATGTAAAACACTGTAAATAAGACACAGTAATTAAAAATATATTTTAAATATATATCAACTCATGAAAATATCGTAATATATACACAAATTATTAACACTGTATATCCCAGTACAGTGTAAAAATATTTTAAAAACACGGGATATTACACTTCTAGAGACTCGATCTAGAATTAAAAAATACAGACAGACACATAATTGACTCGATATCACGTTTTACGAGAATTTTATCGAAAATTCGGTAGAACCTCCTCTGTAAAATGAACATCTCTCTACTAAAAAGTAGAGTTAATCCTACAAGAAAAATAAACTTCTAATTACATAATTTAAACAATCCTCGGTTGGGATCTTAAACTACAAAATTTCCCCAATCGAGGTTCGCAATTCACCAAAATTCAAATAATGTAATAAAATATACTAAAAATCAATAAATACCCTCAAAATATCAAAAAAATAACATATTTAACATTAAAACACCAAAAATAATTATTTTCCGAATAATTACTTAAAAATCCTAAATAATAATACAATATTATTAAAAATCCATTTTCCAATAATTACACAATTAATAATAAAAATTCATTTTCATAAATCCAAATAATTTAATTAGTCTAAATACATATTGAAGATTACTAAAAATCCATTTTATTACCAAAATAGTATATAATATATTATTTGAAAATAATTTTTGAAAATTCGTATTAATTAGTTAAAAATAGTAAATAATTTGTAAAAATCATTTTAGTACCTCAAATAATATTAAAACCAATTAAACATAGTATTTAACTAAAATTATTACAAAATTACACAATTAACCTTAATATTCAAAAATACACATAATATACTAATATTACTCAAAACTTCAATGAAAATTATATAAATACATAAAAATTATCTTATCAACAAATATCTCATTATTATAAAAAAAACATATAATTAACCAATAATTTCTACCAAAATATATATTTAACCTAATTTTTAAAAATTGACATAAACTAAAAATAATTATAAAAATTACATAAAAATCACAAAAATTATAAACTCAACTCTAAAATTAATAAAAATTAATAATAACACCAAAAATCATAAATTTATAATTTATATAATTAATTTACAAAAATTAATAAAATAATAATAAAATATTCAAAAATTCACAAAAATCAAAATAAATTCCAAAAATCACATAAAAATTCATGGAAGTAGATTAAGCTACTAGAATCAACATTTGTAAAGGAATTTTGTGTGAATCAACCATTAACAACCTAAAAAAAATTCAAAACCCTAATTAACTAAAAAATAAAAATCACTCAACACCCAACCAAATCAAGATTTCAGCAAAAAAGGGAGCTTGGATTTACACTCACCGGCAAGAGAGGAAGAAAATGAGACTGACGGTGAGAAGAATGGTGGCCGAAAACGCTAGGAATGAAGTAGAGCTCAACTCTCGGCCTATCGCTGCCATAGCCACTCGATGGCACCGGAGAAGAAGGTGGAGGATGGCGAAGCAAGTGGAGGTGGCTGGAAGGCCAAACAGCGCTCTGACGATAAGGAAAGTGGATGGGAACGGGCGGAGGGTGGCTTGGTGATTCAGGTTTATGCAGGTGAGTGTATATATGAATATGTGTTTGTGTTTTATGGTTATATGTATATAATACTATATATTATATAATTAAATAAAAATTTATTTAATAATATTATAATATATAACTTAAATCTACACCATATATATATATATTCACATGTAAATAATATAAACCCTAGTTATTATAATATATAACACATAAAATAATACAATTAATAAAATAATTTATTAACAAAATAATTAGGGAAATTAATAAAACAACAATAGAATAAAAATGTTAAAATATTCATGCAAATCAAACGACCAAAAATATTATATTTACGTAGGAAATTTATTTAAACATAAAATAATAATAATAATTAATCGTAAAATAATAAAATAAAAAATAAGATAATTAAATTTAACTTTTAAATTTTATTAACATTGCATATCTCATTTTAAAATAAAAATATTTAAAATATGGGTTGTAATATCCCGAGTTTTTAAATATTTTTATACTGCATCGGGATATGCAGTGTTAATAATTTTTGTATATATTTATGATATTTTATAAGTTTGTTATTTGTTTAAAGCTAATTTTAATTATTTTATATTATTTTAAGTACCTTACGTAAAATTTTCTCGGGAATTTCATTTTCGGAAAAATTGACACGTAAATAATTTAATATTAATTATTTTAACTAGTTTTACGAATTTGCATGAATTCATACATAATTTTTAAGTGCTAAAATAAAATTTATATATGTGTATTTATTTAAATTAATTAGGATTTAATTAATTACCTTAATTTTTATTATTTAGTTTTAATATTAATTAATTAATTTTAAGTATATAAATTATTAAATATATTAAAATATTTGTGTGGTGAGTATTATTTGTGTGTGGGAATATATATAATATTATTATATAAGGTGGACATATATATATATATATATATATGTGTGTGTGTGTGTGTGTGTGTGTGTGTGTGTATATATATATATATATATACACATTGTTATTTATCAAAAAACTAAAAGTTGTAATATTTATAGTTTTGCCATTTTCTGCATCTTCTTCTTCCTAACGCAATTTTTTCCATTTCTGACCATTTGCAGCTGGATTTCTTTGCATTCATTGTGCCTCTCATCCTTCTTCCTCCACCTCCAGTCATTTCCACCACTTGAAGCTCCATTTTCTGGTGTGTTTTGACCGGATTTTTCAAGGAGGTCGAAAATTGAAATCAACTCCGATCAAGCCATTTCCGACCACCAAATTTGACGCCACCAGTCTCTATCTTCTCCTTGAGCTCCGGTGAGTATGATTCCAAGCTTTGTTTCACTTGATTTGATCTAGAATTGCTTAGGTTTCAATTTCTTCATTTTAGCCATTTAGGGTTTCAAATTTTTTTGAGCTTCAATTTGATTGATTCATAAAAACTTTCTTTACAAACTTTGTTTCTGGAAGCTTAATATACATGTTGTAATTTTTGTAAAATTTTTGGAATTTATTTTAATTTTAGTGAATTTTTTATTATTTTATTAATATTTTCTAATTTTTGAAAATTAATTAATTAAATTATGAAATTGTGTTTTAGGGTGATTTTAGGTTTTGAAATGAATAATAGAAATTTATTTGTAATTTTTGTGAATTTTTATATATTTATTTGGAATTTATTAAGTTTATGTAATTTTGAAAAATAGGTTTAATTATGTGTTTAATTGAAATTAATTTTAATTAAGTATATTTATTGATATTATTGAGTTATATGTTGAGAGAATTAATTTTTAGTAATTATAATATTTTTGGTGAATTTTTGGATTTATTTTAGTAAATTTATATATATAGGGGTATTTTGGTAATTTTACACTAAATTGGCTAAAAATGTAATTAAATTGGTTTTAATAGTTATTTAGGGTATAAAAATAATTTCTACAAATTATTTAGTATTTTCAACTAATTAAAACTGTTTTTCGTAAATTATTTTCAAATTATATATATATTATACAATATTTCTAAATAAATGAGTTTTTATCAATTTTTAATAAGTTTTAGGGTTAATTATGTAATTTGAAATTATAAAATGTATTTTTATTATATAAGGGCATTTTCGATATTTTATAATTATTCTGTGAATTGTGAACTTCGATCGGTGAATTGTAGTTTAGAGTCCGACCAAGGGATTGTGGTTGTGAATTTGGTGTTATTCCGAAGTGTGTTTTCTTTGCAGGACTGACTCTACTCTTTGAGTAGAGAGATGTCCATTTTACAGGGGAGGTTCTGCTGGATTTTTGATAGAATTCTCGTAAAACGTGATGTTCGGTCAAATCCCTATTCTAATTCTATGTCTAAAATTCTAGATCGAGTTTTTAGAATTTTCGTTAAATTTATTCTGATTTCATGTTGTCATTTGTTTGTTTAGTTGCGCCGAGATCGAGGCCTAATGGATCAGGCCCGCTGAATTTGTCTCGTGGAGTGCTAACATATGAGTTATTATACTGTATATATATGCAGTGCATATAGGATGCATGACTTAGAATTTTTCATTTTCATTATATGTTTAAACAGTAATTTAATTATAATATGATTTGGTATATTTTCGATTTATTTTTAGCATATCTTGATATATAAATGTTTGTATATTTTCTATATATATTTAATATATCACTGGTATATTTAGAGTTTATTTTTTATATATGTATGTTAGATATTTAGGTTTATGTTTGTTATAATTTTATATCTATACATGATTTAAATTTACATCGAACCATAATTATTTTATTAAATGATTAGTATAATTTAGGTTTATTCTTAAATAATTGCATGCTATATTATAAACCTACACTTAAATTATTTTTAAGTTTATTTTTTTTGTATATTTTTGATATATTTCCAAATAAATACATGTTTTATTATTAAATTAAACCTAACACATTAGTGGTATATTTAGGGTTTATTTTTGATATATGCATGCTAGATAATTAGGTTTATTTTTAGTATATTTGTGAATATATGTTAAACCTAAATATTTAAATGAACAGTTATACATAAATGTTTTATTAAATGATTTGTGTACTTAGGGCATATCTTTTGTATATTTAGGTATATTTTTAAGAAAATGCATGTTATATTATTGTTATACATTTAAATTATTTTTAACAATATTAATGATTTATCTTTAGTTTATTTCATATTTTATATGACATATATATATATATACCCGAAATATATTGGGTATATTTTTGGTATATATATATGGTTTTACTATTATGAGTATTGTTCTACATTAATTATTTTCCGAATGAATGATTTATTCTAAATGAAGGATATCAATAGAACGTGCTTCCTAGTGGGTAACACTAGGGCCGTGTACGTACCGATGCGAAAGAATAGGGTTGAGTGAGAGTTAATTTTGGGTGATTACAATTTATTAGATTGATTTGACTGAGATTAATGGTATGATAGATAGTGTGATTGCGAGGCCAATCACACTGACAGTCAGACTGTTGGAGCTCGGTTGACTTAGTGTCTCGGGGCCAGTCTACTGTCCATAAGTGGATTGAATGATTTATTGGGTTGATTGAGATGTGAGATGATAGATAGTGTGATTGCTGGAGCTCGGTTGACCAAGTGTCTCGGGGCCAATCACACTGACAGCCAGACTGCTGGAGCTCGGTCGACTTAGTGTCTCGGGGCTAGTCTGCTATCCAGTTTAGAATAAGTGTTCTATTTGGAATCAAGTGAGCCTATATGGCTAGAGTGATGATGGGGTTGATTGGGGATTGGTATTATTAGGGTTCTATGGATCTTTCATGAATTAAAACAAACGTTTTCTACATTTTGTATATTTATATAAACAGAGTTTGGCATTCGTGTGAAATGTATATATACATATATATATATATATATATATAAGAGTGCCTGATTATTATGGTTTAGTTTGCATGTATATATAGTATAATAATTCACTCAGTGAGGTCTGACCCCCCTCAATTTTTTTTTCAGGAGATCCCATATCGTCAGACCTTAGTTGTAGAGTTCCTCGTCGGTGTTCTTCAGTCCCGACTATTTTATGCAAATGTATATTCTAAACTCTGATTTGTATTCTAGAAATTGCAGTAGTAGTGTTATTGTATTGAAAGAGTATTATATTATTTTGATGTCGTATACTCTGAAAAATTTGTATTTGATTACTATACGAAGATATGTTCATTGAGAAGGATTTGGAGTATTTATATTATATTGATTTGAAAAATTTTAATTCTGTTGTACTTTTTAATTATTTATTTCATGATTTTATTTTTCAAAGGCTTGCTACGGATTCCGGATTCCAAAGAATTTCCATTCCCTAATGCCGATCATGACTCCTAGTTAGGGTTGTGACATGGGTGTAGGCGGTGGAGTTTAGTGCGCGCCCAAGTGTTTGGTGACTACGACACTGTGTGGGCTCGAGGCCCACTAGGAAATACGATATAGGCCTTGGGCCTATTCGGAGATGGAGTCGCCACCCGGATAACAACTGAGATACACTGTACAACAATTGGATCCTATGGAGGTTCCTAAAAGTTTTCATCAGAGATCGGGTTCGAAAACTAGGTATAAGCGTTTGAATGCTCACCTAACCTTGCAGTTGGCCTCCATTTGTGTTTTGCATTTTATTACCTTTAATTATTTAATTATTTCCTCATTTACATTCAAAATTGCACTTGCCTTCATTCACTTTCCAAGTTTTACAAATAAGTCCAAGTTGCACATTAATCCAATTTCATGCTTTTGAGTCCCAACGTTCAATTGAAACAAACTAAATAATAATTTACAACCATACATTCAAAATCAAATAAGGGGAAGGGATTAATGATTACACTTTAAGGCTAAATAAAAGAATAATATACAGAAAATAAACTAAACATATACCGAAAATAAATTGATAAAATAATATAAATACGGTAATATAAAAGGGATAACTAACAAAGGTGACTACTCAATGATGGAAATCATCAAGTAATTCCTGTAAATAACACACAGTTAGTTCTTCCTTTCAAAAAATAAAATAAAATCATATATAATGATACTTACAAAGAGACTCTATAAAAAAGGGTTTTCACATTATGAACTAAAGAAACCATCAAACAATCAAGATGAACAACATCGTGCAATGAAATAGCCATTTTTAGGGTAAAAAAGGGATATACCAAAGCGGACGTCAAGACAAGCATTAATAAAAATGAAGCTAAAAGCAGGCCAAACCTATCAATATGGTGACTGCCTCATCAACAGGGACCCCTAATATTTCTAAGGCAAAAAAGGTACATAACACATATAAACAAAGGGAAGAAACTTCCTAGAGGCCTGTCAATGGAGTGATCACCTCATAAGAAGCGACGCCTCTGGATTAACAGGTCGGTTCCGACTCTCAAGCATTCAGACTTTTACTTTAAGTAATAATATATGCACATACACACTGTAGAAGCATCAAAACTATAACTACATGCAAAAGTATTCAAGTCACATAAATAAAGTGGGATTTTAAAGTAAGATAAACTAGAAATATACCTAAAAAATATTAATGACTTAGTTGCACACAAGCAAGAACACACATAATGAAGAACATATTAAGTTTAAGTGCAAGTTTTCTACCAAAATGAGAGACCCTTAGAGATATTTTTTATTGTGATCCTTGCTAGGATGTGATCTCCACTTTTGACACAAGCTTCTCCCTTCTTCTTTTAGGAATAAGTGGACTTTCCCTTGCCTCAATCTCACCTTCTTCTTTGAGGACATTTTTTTTCCTTTGCTTTCCTCTATTTTTTTTCTTTTAGAGCTCCCCTCTCTATTTTTTCCCCTTTTTTTTCAATCATCCCCCCTTTTTTCTCTCTTTTTTTTTCCTTTTATTTCATAGCTTCCCCATGCCCTTAAGCTCTTTAGCTCATCATAAGCCTCTATAACCTTTTTCTCTTCCCCAAAAATCTCTTTCTCACGCAAGAATCAAGTCTGGAGGTTGGGGCCCACACCACTTGGCCACCATGGTTGTAGCTGCAAGTGTGTCACAACCTAAACTAGAAGTCATGACCGGTGCTAGGGAATGGGAATTCTTTCAAATCCGAAACCCGTAGCAAGCCTTAGAAAATAAAAATCATGCAATAAATAAATAAAAGTACGACATAATTAAAATTTTTCAAATCATGATATATAATAAATATTCCAAATCCTTACATAAATGAATACATATTCATACAGTGTTCAAATACAATTTCTCAGAGTATTTAATATCAAAACAATATAATACTCTTCCGATACAATACACTACTACTGCAGTTTCTAGAATACAAATCAGAGTTCAAAATATACATTTACATAAAATAGCCGAGACTGAAGAACACCGGCAAGGAACTCTACAACTAAGGTCTGACGATATGGGATCTCCTGAAAAAAAATAATTGAGGGGGGTCAGACCTCACTGAGTGAATTATTATACTATATATACATGCAATCTAAAACATAACAATCGGGCATTATTATATATATATATATATATATATATATATATATATATATATATATATGTATATACACACAATTCACACGAATGCCAAACTCTGCTTTTATAAATGTACAAAATGTAGAAAACGTTTAATTAAATTCATGAAGGATCTATAGAACCCTAATAATAGCAACCTTAATAACCCTATAATCACTCTAGCCATGCAGGCTCACTTGATTCCAAATAGAACACTTATTCCAATATGGACAGCAGACTGGCCCCGAGATACTAAGTCGACCGAGCTCCAACAGTCTGGCTATCAGTGTGATTGGCCCCGAGACACTTGGTCAACCGAGCTCCAGCAATCACACTATCTATCACCTTACATCTCAATCAACCCAATAGATCAGTCATTCCACTATGGACAATAGACTGGCCCTGAGACACTAAGTCAACCGAGCTCCAGCAGTCTGACTGTCAGTGTGATTGGCCCCGCAATCACACTATCTATCATACCATTAATCTTAGTCAAATCAATCAAATCAATTGTAATCACCCAAAATTAACTCTCACTCAACCCTTATCTATCGCACCGGTACGTACACGGTCCTAGTGCTGCCCACTAGAAAGCACATTCTATTGATATCCTTCGTTTAAAATAAATATTCATTTAGAAAAGTAATTAATGTAGACCAATATTCATAATAATAAAATCAACCATAAATATATATATATACCAAAAATATACCTAGTATATTTTGAGTATATATATATATCAAATAAAATATGAAATATACTAAAAGTAAACCATTAATATAGTTAAAAATAATTAAATGTGTATCAATAATACAATATGCATTTACTTAAAATATACTTAAATATATAAAAGAATATATCCTAAGTACACAAATTACTTAATAAAACCATTATACATAATTATTCATTTAAATGTGTCTAGGTTTAACATATATTCATAATATACCAAAGTGACCTAATTTTCTAGCATGCATATATTCTAATTAAACCCTAAGTATACCACTAATGTTTTAGGTTTCAATTAATAATAAAACATGCATTTATTTGGAAAATATATAAAAAATATACCAAAAATAAACTTAAAAATAATTTAAGTGTAGGTTTATAATATAGCATGCAATTATTTAAGAATAACCTAAAATATACTAAAACTATACCTAAAATATACTAATCATTCAATAAAATAATTGTGACTAAATATACATTTTAAAACATGTGTATATTACTCAAATGTATTAAACCTAAACCTAATTGTTTAATGTGCATATATCAAACTGACATGCATAATTATTTAATATGCATATATATAAAAATACAACCCTAGATATACCAAAAATATTATAATTTAAATCACTTAAAAAAATATACAATGAAAATGAAAAACCCTAAATGATACATCCTATATGCAATGCATATATATACAGTATAATAATTCACATGTTAGCGCTCCACGAGACAAACTCGGCAGGCCTGATCCATTAGGCCTCAGTCTTGGCGCAGCTACAAAAATAAAACAATAATAACCGTCAAAATAAACTTCTAACTCTATACTTCTAGGATTACTATATACAGATTCAATCAAAAATTCAGAATTAGACTCGTACCAGTTGTCACGTTTTATGAGAAATCTATCAAAATTTCGGTAAAGTCTCCTTTATAAAATGAACATCTCCCTACAAAAGTAAGGCCGATCCTGCGCAGAAAACACACTTCAAGAAGCCACACAACCCCTCGGTCGGACTCCCAAACTACAATTTTACCGACCAAGGTTCACAATTTCACGAGATAATTACAGAACACATGAAAATTCCAAAATATCAAAAATACCCTTGAATAATCAAAATATAGCAAACCAGACATTTAAAACACTGAAAATAATTATTCCACCGACAATTACATAAAAACCCTAATTTTAATAAAATATTATTAAAATCGATAATTCTTTATAAATTCATAAATATTGACTAGAATACATTTTAAAACTCCAAATTATGCAATTAACCCTAAAACATGTTAAAAACCAATAAAAACTCATTTATTTAGAAAAATAATATATTGTATATAAATTGAAAATAATTTACAAAAAATAGTTTTAATTAGTTAAAAATACTAAATAATTTGTAGAGATCATTTTTATACCTCAAATAACTATTAAAACCAATTTAATTATATTTTTAGCCAATTTAGTGCCAAATTACCAAAATACCCCTACTATATATAAATTCACTATAATTACTCAAAAATTCATTAAAAATAGTATAATTACTCAAAAATTAATTTCTCAACATATAATTCAATAATAATCATAAAAATACTCAATTAACCAATTAATTTCAATTAAACACATAATTAACCTAATTTTTCAAAATTACATAAACTTAATAAATTCAAAATAAATACATAAAATTCATAAAAAAAATTACAAATAAATTTCTAAAATTCATTTCAACACCTATAATCACTATAAAACACAATTTCATAATTTAATTAATTAATTTTCGAAAATTAGAAAATAATAATAAAATAATAAAAAATTCAAAAAAATAAAAATAAATTCCAAAAATTACACAAAAATTCTAGAGTATATATTAAGATACTAGGATCAAAGTTTGTGAAGGGAGTTTTCTTGAATCAATCAAATTGAAGCTCAAAAAATTCAAGAACCCTAATAGGCTGAAATTTCAAAATCGAAATCTAGGGAAATCTATACCATTTTTAGTGAAACAAAGCTTGGAATTACACTCACCGAAGCTCAAGGAGAAGATAGAGACCAGCGGTGTCAAAAACATTGGCCGAAATCATTGTGATCGGAGGTGAAGATGATTTCGGCTTCTCTTGGCTTTTCTGGCCAAAACACGCCGAAATAGGGAGCTTCAGACATCGGGAAAGGTTGGAGATGGAGGAGGAAGACTGAGAGGCACACCGACATCAATAAAACCAAGTTACAGACGTCGAAATCGGGTGAGGGATGATCGGGAAAAGGAAGAAGAAGACGATGGCATTTTTCATAATTTTAGCAAACTTTTAGTTTTTTTTTTATTAAAAATTATGTATATATGTATATATATGTATGTCCACACTATATATTATAATAATATAAAATCTCACACACATTAAATATACACCACACACATATTTTAATAATTTTTTACACTTATAATTAATTAATTAATTTTAAAATTAAATAATAAAAATTAATTTAATCAATTAAACCCTAATTTAATTTAAATAAATACACATATATACATTTTATTTAACACTTTAAAATTATGTATGAGTTCATGTAAATTTGTAAAACTAATTAAAATAATTAATATTAAATTATTTACGTCTTAATATCCCCGAAAATATAATTTTTGAGAAAATTTTATGTAAAATACTCAAAATAATATAAAATAATTAAAATTAGCTTTAATAAATAACAAACTCATAAAAATATCATAAATATGTATAAAAATTATTAACACTGTATATCCCGATGCAGTTTAAAATAATTTAAAAACTTGGGATATTACAAAGTGGGCTGCCATATAGGTGGTGCCTCTTTGATGAGGCGATCGACTCTTTGATGAGGCAATCACCTCATTGGCAACTGCCAAAGAGGCGATCACCTCATTGCACTAAGGCGATGCCCCTTCGGCCCAAGCCTGCGTTGGGCCAAGTGGGCTTGGGCCAAATTTGGATAGTTGGGCTCGGTTTTGGGCTTTTTAGGCTTTGGATTTTCAAGTCCACTTTCCATCAGAGATTCAAGTTTCATTCTCATGTCCAAGTTCCACATTCTCATCATTGGGCTTGACAACGGGCCGATCAAACTGAGCATCCCTAATTCGTCCCCTAACATGGGCCAATCGAATCGGGTGTCTACAATGGGTCATTACATTATTTCTTTTTATTATTATTGTTATTATCCTTATTAATATTATTCTATTATTATTATCTTTACTATTTTACTTATTAATATCATTATTATTATTGAAGTCTTATTATTATTAATATTATTGGTGTTATATATATATAAGTTAAAAAAAAGAGAGAACCACATAATGAAGGACACGTGGAGTGTCCTTTTAATATCAATTCTTTTCTTTTTTCATTTTTCTTTTTCGTTTAATAACCAAATAAACTCTGATTGACCTCAAATTTAAATGGTAGATTCGGTCATCCTTTTCTTCCTCCCCATAATTTTTAGTTTGCAAGAAACTTTCCAGAAATTGCCTAGAAAGGTGAAGAACAATAGGCCTTCTTCCAGTATTTTGGCACTATTCCAGCAGATTTCAGGCGGCAAGGTTGGCTCTATTATGTTCCTCTCATCGTTAGAAGTCTATAGGTACCAATCTTGCACTCGATCTACGTCGATAAAATATTTTATAAATTTTTTTTTGTTAATTAATCTTTTTGATTTGTAAATCTTATGTTGTTTTTGGTGCATTTGAGGCTATTATTGTATTCTACTAATTATTAAGAATATTTTGGTATAATTTGTTCATTCGGGTGTTGTGTTTTCGATGAGGATCTGGTGGGTCCCACACAAACATCGATGAATGAACAGTGTTGACCCTGAGATAAATGCATGAAACTATTTTTTAAAAATAGTATAAATTGTGATGATAAATTTATATATAAAGAGTTTAGTCAAATTCTTTATAAATTTTGAGAAATAAATCTCAGAAGGGTTGTAGTAGAAATTAGTTAATTTTCATTTAAATTAGTTTAATCGTCGAAGATAATTCCCTTAGGCTCAAAAAAAAAAAATCACATTAAGGATATTTATAAGTCCATTTTACACAAATTTCTTGAATTTTAATAATTTTCTAGAATTGTTGGATTTCTATTTACTATTTCGAGGTTCAGTTACTGTTTCGGGTTACTGTTCTGAATCTGAGTGTTTTCATATTTTTATTAAATTTTATAAATTGTGTAGATTAAACTTTGTAAAGGAATTTTTTTGAAATTCCTTGTAGAATTTAAGATATAATTTTTAAAGATTATGTTTAATATGTATTTTTAGAGAAAATTTATATCTTATTATTTATTTGAATTTTAATTTAATTTAAGATTATTTAACATGTTTAATACTGATTTTAAGCAGTAAATGCAAGAAAATAATTTTTATAAGTAAATGGTAATTTTTAGTTAATCGAAAATAATTTCAGAAAAATATTTACTATTATTATTGAAAAGCTTAAAATAAGTTCCTTAATATTTTTATTATATATTTGAATTATTTAAATATTTTATGTACATTTAATAATGATTTTTTATGAAGGAGGTTTAAAGGAAGCTTTATGAATTTAATTATTTTAAATAGTTGATCTTTGATGATATTAAACAAGAATTTTTATTATTGATTTTATTAATTGTTTGAAAAATAGATTTCCTTTATATGTTAATTATTTAAATGAATTAATTGTAATGGTTTAAGTAAAATTTATTTCGTAATATATTAATGAATTTGATAAAATTTTGCTATTTCTATACATGTATATATGTTTGTTATCGGTTGGACATAAAGTGTAGTTCAGGGGCTCAACTTGAGTAATTGAGTTGTGAAAATTATAGAAGTATTATTTTATGCAGAAATAACTCTAATTTTGGTTGAGAGATGTCCGTTTTACATAGCAAACTCTGCCAAATTTTCATTAGATTTCTAGTTAAATGTGACATTGGCCTGCTTAGTTTTTGAGTTTGAATAATATTGTGTCTTAGTTCAAATCTTTTCTTTAGAAATTTAAATTGTATAGGTTTAGGACTTTAATTATATTTATTTTATCAATTCCATGATTTTAATAATTTTTGAGAATTTTTATGAATTTATTTGTAAAATTATATAAGCATATTTTAAATAAATATTATCTATTTTAGAGAACTCTAGAGTAAGAGTTGTAGCAGTTGGACAGCTGAGAATACGTCGCCTAGCACGCTCAACTTGTGAGTTAATTTTATGGAATGTTTATTGAAAATATTTAAATTAAATTTTCATGTGGTTAAAATAATATTGAAGTTGATTATATATATATATATATATATATATATATATTTCCATATGCATGATTATTTCTTTTGTTATCATGAATAATATTTGAAAGGATGATTTAATGAAATTTATTTTATTCTACTTTATTTTATTTATTTTATATATTTATGATTTAAATTAATTTGGAGAAAATGGTAGAACGTGTTATTTAGTGGGCATCACTAGGACCACGTGTGCACTGGTTGAGATCTCAGGTATATAAAAATATATGGATTGGCTTGGTAGAGCGTGTGCTCTCGGCAGAGTATGGATTGAGCTCGGTGGTGTTAGTGCTCTCAGGCAGGAATTGAGATGTAACTCAGTTGAGTTTGCTCTTGAGACATCGATAAAGGAATAAGTGATTGAACTGCGGTTGTAACTTAGTTGAGCTTGTTCTCAGGACGGTAGTCACTTTAATTAAAGAGAGCCGAAAGGCTATTAGAATTGATGGTTTAAGTATTCTACCATGTTTTCCACCAAAATAATTAATTTATATGATTTCGTACAAGAATTTTATATAAAAGAGAATTTGTGAATTTTGAAAAGAATTTTATATAAAGATAATTGAGAATTTAATATTTATATTTATTTTATTTTATCTTAAAAAGGAGTTTTAATAAATGTTTTAAAATCAGCATGCATTTTATAAAATTGATTTACTCAGTGAGGTCTGATTCTCTTTAACTTTTTATTAGGACTTCACAGTCAGTATCTTATTGGTTATTGTCTGCACTAGGTTTCTTCTTCTTCAGCTATTCTATGTAGGTTTATTTAACATTTGTATTGTGTGTTAAATTCTTGACATCGCAGTAGCAAATGGTTTTGTGTAACTTGTCTTATGGACTTTGTTCTAAGATTTACAATGGGTTTTAGAAATTATAAGCTTTATCATTCCCTAGCATCGGGCATATGCCTTTGGATTTGGGTCGTAACAATTATCTTTAATTTTTATTTTTTGATACTATTTTAGTGAGTTAAATAGTTATTATGCAAGTTAAATAATAAATAAATTATAAATAAAAAATATTTATTGCAAATATAAAAATGATATTTTAAAAAAAATTTAGGACAAAAATGTAAGAAAAAAGTTTAATTTTAAGGTTGACTAACAAAAAATTAACTTGACTAATAGAAAAACTTTTTAAAACTTATAGAACTTGATTGTAAAAAAAATAACTATAGGACTTAATTGAAAAAGTGATATAAGTTATAAGATTAAGAATGTTATTATCCCTAAAAAGTAATTTTTTAAAAAATTGCTTTTTTTTTTTAAAAAAAAGCAATTAGATTTTAATACAAAAACATTTTGAAACAATTTTTTATTCTATTATATTTTTTAAAAAATTAATTATTTTATAATTTTATTTAATGATGATAAAATATAAATATAAATTAGTTAATAAAATAACAAATTTTAATTGAAAATATATTTTTAACATGATTTGACTAATTATATTCATTAACTTTAAATAAAAAACTCTTAATAATAATAATAATAATAATAATAATAATAATAATAATATGTTGTTATTATTATTATTATTATTTTAAGTAAAAATATAACATAAAATGAAGTTTTTTATGATAATTTTTATGTAATATAATATATTTTTACAGATATATGTAGATTTATATTTTATTATTATTATTATTATTATTATTCTAGGCTCGAATTCGGTTCGATCCCAAACATGAAACTTAAAACACGATTCGAACTTGATCGAGTTTCATGTTTTGTTATTATATTAACTCAATCTTGACTCCATATTCTATTCAAGTAGCTTAAACTAAAATTTGAATATTTTTTTTATATAAAATAAAATATTAAATATTATATTATTATTATCTTTTAATAAGTTATCTTTTAAAGAAAATCTTGCAAGAGGGGCCTCATTATCAGTCGCGGCACAAATTAATAATTTTTTTTGTCACAACAAAAAAAAAATTTAAAAACCACCATCGAAAGAATTTTTTTTTTTTATTATCATAAATTGGCAAAAAGCCCATCTATATCTTTAATTTATTTTCATACATCATTTTCATCTCAATTAATGCCACCTCTGTATTTATATGTATCCGCCAACCACGTGGAGTCGTCAGTCCACTAGTTTGTGGACTTTTATTCTATTGCACACAATTCAACCAAATTGACAAATTTACTCGCTGACGCGTAGACTATAAATCACCGGCACTTTAAATAGAAAAAAGTATTCATATTGAATATTTTTGGGAAACCAATATGTATTGACACAGTTGACACGTATCCAATACATATGAACACATATTTTATTATTATTTTTTTATTTTTAGAACACAAAAATAAAATTATTAAAATACATATAAGATATGACATGACATTTTTCGTATATGACAAGACACTTTTATAAGTAGTATTAGAGTCTTGTTTTTGTAGAAGGTGAAATTGAGAATGAATTCTTAATCATGATTGAATTAGAAAGCTCTTATATTTCCTCTTTCACTTCCTTTGTAATATGTGATTATAAATACATGTCAACTAAGTCTGTTGCTGTTACCCTATTACCTCCTATCAACCAAATCACCCAGAAAAAAACCAATTACTTGTATGAGTTTACCTACCTTCCTGAAGACCAAAAGATTGAGGAATCAAAGTTTCCCCTATTAAACCCTTATGATGCCTTTTCAAAAACCAAAATAAACTTGAAACAATCTTTCAAAGCTCTTGTAAATCGACCCACTTCTTCTATAAAAGAATATATTCAAGCCTCCAGTTTTGATCAACATCACATACCAGTCTCTCAGACAGAATAGTTTGTGACCTTAGAAATTCCTCCAGAATTTATGAGAACTTGGCTTAACCAGGGATACACTCACATCCACTTTGGAGCTATAAGGTTAGGACTCTTCTACCATGGCAGAGCAGGGCAACCTGCCTTTTCTAGGATCGCTCTTTTGGATTCTAGATATAAGCAGTATCAACATGCTGTAATTGGGACTGTAGAGATATCCTTAAATGCTAGCTCAGTATTCTTTACGTTTTTTCTAAATTATAATCTTGCCCTTTCTGATCCTCATGCCTTGATAGCTTTAAAAGTCCAATTCCAAATCCTTGGTGCTGAACAAATTTCCACAGCCAAAGTAGCCACCCTTCACTACCAAATTGTTTATCGTCTCCAAAACCATGCTATCAACCTGTCACTACCCTGTGTCCAAAATGATGCTTTGTTCATAAAAGCAGACTCTCATAATACTCTTATGTGTATCCACACTCATAAACAACTGTCTAGGAATGATTTTTTAAAATTATTCCCAGAAAAATGGATCACCAATTATGAGAAGTTGCATGAGACAGTAGAGCCAATTCAAGGTATAGACCCAGTGCATATCAAAAGATCTGATGGATCAGTTGATACGATCTTTAGGCGAAAATAAGAGACTCCTATAGTTTTTAATACCTAGTTCATAATCAACCCTTGGGATCCATAAGATAACATTCCTATAGCCTCTTTTGATAATTCTGGGAGACCAGTTTATGCTTTTAAGCGTAATGGTCACTATTATTTTGATTATTGTGATTGTGATGATTGCTATGCTAAATCCTACTGTGATGATGATGAGAAGAAAAAGAAAAAGAAGAAATCTCTAGGAAAATATGGTGAAAAGGAATTCAAAAGGAGATATGAAGATGGAGATTCAAACATCTACACTCTAGGACAACCTTCAGAAAAATATGATTATCTTGTATCATATTCTCCTCTTGCTTGGTACAAGCCACCAGCTACTCAAAATATTCCTCATGAACCTTGCAAACCTCAAACACCTGCTTCCCAACCGAAACCTAAGTCAACTCCTCTCCCATGTTACAAACAAGCTTTGAAATGGGTAAGAAAAGAAAATTCAGCCGAAATTCAAAAGTCAAAGCCTTTACCCCAAATCTGTATGTTTTAACCCACAGACTTTCCTCCTTTAACTAAATAAACAAAGAACCAAATTACCATGCAGCCTTTTATCCTGGAGTCAAACATTGTTGATGCAGATGGCAGACCTAGACAAATAACTCCTACAGAAGTAGTAGTCAACTAATAGACTCAGAATACTCATGCTCAAAATCAAAAACTAAAGCTTATTGAAGAAAAGATTGATGGAGTTGCTGAACATATGAATGTGGCAAATAAAAAGTTCTAGGCCTTTGAGAAACGAATGGAAGCAGTTCATGTAGAATTACAAAGGTAAATAGAAATGAAGCACCAGAAACTTATGCGAATTATCAGCAACAAAGGCACATTGAATAACATTCAAATGAAAGAAAAAAAAAATTTAAACTTAAAAGCCCAGGTTGACCAACTTGAAAAAGATCTTAAAAGGAAGAAATAAGAATTTTCCTCACAAACTTTTTCAAAATCTTTCTCTCCAGATCCTTTAGGTCTTTTATACAGCCCTTATTCAATTCCTAATTTGCCTTACACAACCTCTTCCACTCAACCTTTATTTCCTGCACCAACAGCTCCCTTGAATATTCCTCCAAATTTTTAAAGATTCAAATCCTCATAAAAAATCCCCTCACAAACACAGTCCTCTAATGAAACAACAGCAAAAAAAAGGAAAAATAATTCATTTCTCTCAAACTGAAGAACAAAAAAAACACCCTTTAAGTCATCACCAAAAAATGTCTCGCCAACCTCATCCTCAGAAGAGTCAAAACACCCTCAAATGATGATGAATCCCATCTCTTCCTTTTTGGAAAAGTGTGCTGAAAATGCCATACCCAGCTTTTCAATTGGATCTGTCTCAAAGGAAGGTTCATCTTCTGAATCTTCAAAAAGTGACTCTGATTCAGATTATGAAATACCTTACCAATTGATGGCTGATGATGCTACATCTTCTAGAGGACCTCAAGTTGAAGAAGTTGATGATCCATAAGAAGAATCTGGATAGACCAGAACACCACAACCAAATCAGCAGATAAATTTCCAGAAAACACTTGAAATTACTTTACGTTGGATGATGTTTCTCCTTTATAATACAGGAATAGATTTCTGGAGTTTAGAGCATGGATAGCCTAATAAATGCTTATTCCTAGAGCAGAGATTAGGGTTTTTATTGAAACATTTCTTGCAAAAATGGTGGAAAAACTGGCAAACTGGTATGCCTCTTTGAATGTTTATGCTAGGACCCAGTTGATAGATGCCACTTCACCAGAAGATTTTCTAGGACTCTTACATTATGAGTTCTTAGGAAAATGGGATGATGATCTTGAAGTCGCACGAAAGGAGTATTACTAGATAAAATACTGTTCACTACAGAGAAAAGATCTAGAAAGACATTTTCAAAATATGTCTACTAGATTTTATCTATTAGGGGGCACAGCTAATCCTGATTTAAAGCAAGCCTTTTTGGCTTCTATTCCTAAGATTCTTGCCTCTCGAATGTTTTCGATTCTTCAACAATCAAATCACAAAGTTAGAGATGTGCCAATGGGACATTTATATAAGATCATGATTCAGGCTCATACCCAATTATGTGACCAAAGGAAGATGATTAAACTCTATCTCGGCAGTAAGAAGAATCCTTTAGGAAAACTTTCATGTGATAAGCCTGATTTGCAAATTAAATGTAAAGATGCTGATGTTTGTGTTTGTCCTCCAAAGAAGAAGAAACACTTCTTCAAATTGAAGGAGAAAGGAAAAAGATCTAAGTTCAAGAAGTGGAAGTATTACAAGAGGAAAAATTTCTATGGCAAAAAGAAAACTGACAGATGCTACCTTAGTGGGAAGAAGGGTCATTTTGCTAAAAATTATCCTTTAAAAATAAAAAAGACTGAACAAATGATTCAACAAATTCAGCAGATCACTAAAGTAGACTTGAATGATGCTGATCTTGAGTCTCTCTTTTCAGAAGAAGAAGAAGCTTCACCATAATGTGTTTTTACTATGGGCCAAGAGACAGACTCAGAAATGTCTAGCTCTGAAACAGAGTCCTGGAATGACCAGTTCTTAATTGGTGGTGATAATAGAGGCATGATAGCCCTAACTCATGAAAAACATCCAATACCTTTATTTCTTGTTCAAATTTACCCAACCAATTATTCCAAGCCCATAAAACTTGTAGCCTTGATTGATATTGGAGCTAAAATTACCATTCTCAACCTAAAAGCCTTGCCTAAAGAATGTTGGAAACATCATTCTGAATATTTCTCTACAACCAATGGAGAATTACTTGAAATTGGCCTTAAAACCAGACACCCAATAAAGATCCAATTCTTTCCAAATTGTTACACCTGGACACATGTTCTTGGATCTTCTTTACTTGGAAAAGACATTGTCATTGGCTTTTATGTCTATTGGAAGATGAAAGACTTGAGAATTCTTCCCAATGGACTTAAGTTCAAGAAATACTTTCAACCATACACTAATATTCCATCCATCCTTTTTGTTGGCCAAACCGTTTCTCAACCAAACCTTTAAACTATTCATGAGTTTTTTTTAAAAGAATGTAGTGCTCAGTCTCATATAGAGTTTCTTAAGAAATGCTCATCACCATTGTGGAAAAATGAGGAGTTTTTCATCTCTTTACCTTTCAAACAAAATGAAGATGTCAACCCAACAAAGGAAACTCATCCAACAATGACTCCTGATCTTAAATTGGTAATTGAAGAATGTAACCAATTGGAAGCTCAAGGTCTAATTATTCCCACAAAATCAAAATGGGCATGCTAAGTTTTTTATATAAACAAGAGATTAGAACAAGTCCATGAAAAGAAAAGATTAGTGATTGATTATCAGCCTTTGAATTTCTTCCTCAGAGATGACAAATTCCCTCTAACAAAGATTTCCTCATTATTTAAATTTTTGGCGGGAGCCAAAATCTTTTCAAAATTTGATTTGAAGGTTGGATTCTGGCAACTTGGAATCAAAGAAGAAGATAGATACAAAATGGGCTTTTGCATTCTAAACAGACACTACCAATGGAATGTCCTGCCTTTTGGACTCAAAGTAGCCCCATTACTGTTCCAATGGGCTATGATCAAGATCTTTGAGCCCATCCTCTCCAGCGCTCTTATTTATATTAATGATATTCTTTTATTTTCTATAGATATAGAAGCCCATGAGAAACTACTTCAACAGTTTGCTAATCTTGTTCGACATTATGGTGTTATACTTTCACCCACTCAAATGATCATTGGCCAAACAGAAATAGATTTTCTTAGAATGAGATTCAAAGAAGGAAAGTATCTTCCAAGTCCTCATTTTGTAACAGAACTGGATAAATTTCCAAAAGAAAATCTTTCTGTTAAATAAATCAGACAAGTTCTTGGCATTGTCAATTATCTCAGAGATTTTATTCCTCACTTGACAAAGAAGATAGCTCCTCTCAGAGCTCTTCTAAAGAAGAATTCTCCACCATGGTCCTCAGAATAAACATAAGCTCTTGAATAACTCAAAACTTGCACAAAAAATCTTCTTGATCTCTAGATTCCCTCCACAGGAAAAAGAATCTTTCAAATAGATGCAAGTGATCAATTTTGGGGAGCTATTCTTTTAGAAGAAGATGACAACAAAAAAAGACGAATTTGTGCACATGCTAGTGGAAAGTTCACAGATGGAGAATGCCATTATCACTCAACCTTCAAAGAAGTCTTAGTAGTTAAATATGGCATAAAAAAGTTCGAATTCCATCTGATTGGTCATCATTTCAAAGTTGTGATGGACTACTCATCATTTCCAAAAATGCTTGAATTCAAAGGAAAGACTCTGCCTCATCCTCAACTTCTCAGAATGAAAGAATGGTTCAGTAAGTATGACTTTGAAGTAGAACACATCAAAGGAGAAGACAACCTGCTACCAGATCTTTTAAGCAAACCACCTGTCTCTTGTGAAAAACCCTTTCAATTAAAAGTCCTCCCCATGATATACATGTATCAGACCATTAATGCCAATTTTCTTGAAAAAGGTATTCCTTCGTCCTTACCATCACACATTTCCATGACCACCCTTAACCAAGAAGCCAAAACTCAAATTTTTGAACTTCAATCCAGACTAATAAGAAATTATGGCTTAGATTTCTTTCACAGATTAGGTTTTCATCCTATTTATCCTTACACCTGTATTTTTAGCTTGTTAAACCAAAGTCCTGAAAACCAATTTTATTGGCCTTCTGAATTATTAATCCTGTTTTGGTATCTTTATCATTTATACTGGATTTCATTCGACCTTTAATCGTTAAAGCTCGCAAGGTATATTAGTCTACTTGAGAAGAATGAAAGTCAGAATCCACATTTGTTAACTTTTCTCAAATGGTTTCAAAATTTGTTAAGATGGAAATCCTATTTGACGAATGAGGCTTATACTCAATAGGTGGCACCTCCTCTCGAATGTCATACTATTATCACCCTCAAAAGAACTTTCTTCAAAGCTAAAGGTGTTTTTACTGATGTACCATGCTTTAATAACTATAGGACATATAGACACTCAATGATACACTATATTACCATAGATACCATAGATTCTTTACCATGGAGAGAGTTTCAGAGACATATGTTCGAGAAAAATGGTATTATCCCAAAAGAGATATGGCCAAAGATATCTGAAGATGCCCTATAGGAAATATTTCCCTCTGGTTATGGGAAACAAATGTTGGCAGACAAAGAGTATTAGGAAAAGACACAAAGGACTACATATGTTCCATCTTATATGCAAATAAATGATCCTGATCAAGCCAGCTCATCAGCAGGACATCTTTATCAAGCCAACTCATCAGCAGGATAACGTTATCAAGCCAGCTCATCAGCAGAACATCCTTATCAAGCCAGCTCATTTGCAGAATAGATATGGTTAAACTCTTTCAAATCAGAGGACCCATGTATGCCATTAGTAGGACATTCACAGGATCCTGATAAAGACAGCCTTTTTTATAATAATGAAGATAGTACTGAAGATAAGAATCTATCTCCAAGTCACGAGCCAATTTGTCATAAGTGGTTATAATTTAAAGGTGTTTAATCTTTGTATTTACTTTTATCAGTGGACGTCTATCCATATTTGTCTGTTTGTCTTTTATCAGTGGATGTTTATCCACATTTGTCTATTTTTATATTAGGGCCTTCTTGTATCTCAGCTCCTTCTCTATATAAGGAGCCTTCTATCTCAGTTTGAAGGCAAAACCCCTATTGTAAAATTTTCAGAAGCTAAATAAACAATGGCCTTCTAAAAATCTTTCTCTTCTTCTCTAATAGTCAGATTATGAATTATAATCATTCCACCTATCTAAATTAAGGAGTATGCTCTGTACTTGCCTCCATGAAGGATCTGGTACATCAAAAACTTAATTAAAATTGATCTAATTACTAACTCTATTAAGATTATAATTTATGGTTATATAAATTATAAAAAGGGAACAAGTTGTCTGGCTGGAAATTGGTTGTGTGATGCTGTAAGTAAGTCTGTGGCTAGTTCTTTTTTATAAGTCACGTATATTTATCACTTTTTATGTTTACTTTATATATAACAAGTAATTAATAAAGTGATTATAATAAGTGTTTAAATTTCATAAAGTTTCTATTTTATCATATTAGCTTAATTTTTTTAACAAATAATTTTATATAATAAAAAATAATATACATCTTATGAGTAATATATATGTATATATATTATGTCTCACCTGTATCATATCTTTTAGTTTTAAAAATCATCATATCATCATGTTCATATCGTGTTCGTATTCACATTTGTGCTTCTTAGCGTGTAGAGAATCAAAATTGGAAATTGCTTCAATAGAAGAAGAGACCAACTCATCAAATCCTGTCTCCTCACGTGCATTCTTAAGGAAAAGGTCCAATTGACATCCTAAATTTTTTACCTAGAACCACATTGGATCCTATATTTTTTTTACTCAATAGAAACTTTTGTTTTAGAAATCTAGACATATTGAAACTTTATTGATTACACTCAAATTTTATAACTTTTCTTTTAGTACAATTAAGTCCTATAAACTAATAAAAACTAATTTTAACAATAAAATTGATATATATATATATATATAAACTTCTATTTTGAAAATCTATATATATTGGAACTTTAATGATTACATTCAAATCCTATAACTTTATTTTAGTACAATTAAGTCCTATAAACTAATAAAAAAAACTAATTTTAACGGATACTAACAATAAAATTGATAAATTTTTGAATATATATATATATATATATATATATATATATTTTAAAAGTATTTCAACCTATAAAATAATTTTTTAATTTTCTTAAATTTTTAAAAATGTTCAAATCAAGTGATATAAATTTAAAAAAATGACTAAATTTATTCATTAATATAAATAGATAATTGATAATTGACCTAAAATTTAATTTTAATAGTTGAATAAAAAAATTTTATTCATCTATTATTGTGTGGTTTAAAAATTATTGTGTATATTTTAAAATTTAAACTAATGAATAAAATTTAAAAAATTTTATTCAACTATTAAAATTAAATTTTAGGTCAATTAGAAAGTTTCTATTTACATTAATGAATAATTTTGGTCATTTTTTTGAAATTTATATCACTTAATTTTAAAATTTTTAAAAATTTAAGAAAAAGAAAAATTTTTAAAAAATTATTTTATGAGTTGAAAAACTTTTAAAATTTAATAATTAAGCTATATATATATATATATATATATATATATATATATATATATATATATATATTTCTAAAAAAATTAACAATTTTATTTGTTAGTATCCATTAAAATTAGTTTTTTATTAGTCTTATAGGACTTAATTGTACTAAAAAAAGTTATAGGATTTGATTATAATTAGTAAAGTTTTAATATGTCTAGATTTCCAAAATAAAAGTTCTTATTGGGGTAAAAAAAAACATAAGGTCCAACGTGCTCCAAAATAAAAAACTCGGAGTGCAAATTTGACTTTTTTCCTACATTCTTATTCATGGAAAATTCTCGGAAAAAAAAAACTATATCATAACTCATAATTTTTCACGAGAATATATACATATATAACTGATGAAATAAGCATTGTAAGGCTATTGATCGATCTATTATTTTTGTATCAGGAAGTTGACGAGTGACAATAATCAATCTATATTTACTTTACCAAATTTCAAGTGTGTGTAAAAAGTAAAGGTTGCACATTTAAACGGCTTGGTACACTACTGTTTAGTGACTTAGTTGAAGGTGAGGAAACATCCCATGGCCAAATATAGTCATCGATACATTAATCAACCTCTTCATAATCTTGTTCATTAATGGCATTAGAAGCTCCTTGAGATGCGTTAATCCTTTCTAACTCCATTACTAGTGTCTTCATCGTGGGTCTGTTCTTCCCATTCAAGTCTAAGCATCTTTTTGCAAGCTTAGCAACTAATATGATCTCTTCTTTACCACCCTCCTCGAGAACTTGAGCATCAATGGTTCCAAATAAACAATTTTCTTCCATTGAACATAGAAAATAAGTTGCTAAGCTTCTCTCTTCGATAGATATTGATGAAGAGATGGGTTTTTGTCTTATTAGAAGCTCTATAAGAACTACTCCAAAGCTACAAATGTCACTTTTCTCTGTAAATTGGCTTGATTGGAAATACTTAGGGATCCAAGTACCCGAAAGTCCTTTGTACTCTAGTGGTCACATGTGTTTGTTCAATTGAAATTGATTTTGAGGTGCCAAAGTCCACTACTATTGCTCTATTTTTTTCGTCCAAAAGTATGATAAATCGGTATAGAAGTTGCAAAATGCAAATAGGCTAATGCACCTACAACTTCTACAATAATTCTCAATCACATTTCCCAAGTTATTGAGAACTCTTTATTGGATTATGAATGTACTAGAAGAGTGTTCGATTAGGAATTATTCGAATGAACTCATACACTAGCATAGGAACCTTTTTCTTCAAACAACAACCAATTAATTTAACTATATTTCTATGGTTGATTTATGACAAAATCACCACCTCATTGATAAATTGATCAATCTTGTCTTCATTAATTACTTTGGACTTCTTAATAGCAATAACTCTTCCATTAGTCAACATTCATTTATAGACGGTTCCTTGTCCTCCTTGACCAAGAATTCAATTCATATGAAAGTGATCAATTGCCTTCTCTAATTCTATGGAAGAAAGTAACTTTGTTTGCTCAACATGATTTTCTGTAGATGACAGTTACTGTTCTAGTAACAATCCACCATTCCTTTAGAAAAATTTTTGCTTCAGTTTTATGGCTCGTCTCTTGATTATCTTGTATAGTGACTGTATACCACCCAGTAATAACATGAATCAAGACCTGATCCACAACCTGCATATGTCACAAAATATCATCCAAGTTTAAATCTCTATTCATATAACATCTACGTTTCGTGAAACATATAATGATAGGATATATATAGCTAATAACAGAAGTAACTAGTCAAAATTTTCAGTTCGAGCTGGAATGCTTACCAAAGTTCTTAACAAAAATGTATAAGAATGACATTTAACTATAAACAAAGAAATTGTGCACACTTATTGTGATATTCCTCAACTTAGCCTGAGATTTTCTCTAAGAAATAAAATTTGGGTAGTACCGACCATTATGCTCAAAAGATCCAACAGGACAAAAGCATATGAAGCCTCCTGGTCTATATATACAATACAGTTGATAGTTGTAATAAGAACTTGGATCTATGCATCTACTCCTACCTGTCACATATACAAGGTAATCATGTACCTTATATCTACCTTAGATTTTATATGCAAAAAAGAGGTAAAGTGAACTCCTCATACCTTGGCAATTACAGATATAGAGTTGAATTCTATTCAATTCTTTCCAATAATAAGTATCATCATATGAGCAATTGATGTTATAGTGTTCACTTATATCACAGTAACCTTGATAATTTGCCCAGTCAAGTACTGCATGGAAATGATCCATGCTATTCACATTATCCAAACTACTCGATGATGATGATTGAGATGCAAACCACTCTTGGTCAACCATGAAAGCAGACTTGCAGCTGTCCTTATTATTATCAAAAGGGTTCATCATGTTTGCTACATGATAACTTATTTCTGAAACTCTTAAGCTTGGGATCCTGCAGTCAATGAACAAAGGGCAAGGTGAGAGGTGGGGAGAGTCCCAACAAACACTCTGATGCCTAAGTCATAGAACAAAAATATAGAGAATAAGGGACTATTTGAGTATCAAAGGATGAGATGCCCCTCATGTACGGGGTCTTATTTATAGTAATACTTAAACATGAAAGGAGTAGGATTCCTTATGAGATAAGGATCCTAATCCTAGTAGAAGAGTGTTCCTTCTTTGTTTATGGATCCCTTTTGGGGTAGAGTCCTTTCTCTTAATAGATTTTGCTATCTTCTTAATCCGAATAACCCTGTTTAGGAAACAAAGATCCTTTAATTAGACAAGAATATATATAGGCGGTATCAAGAGTCCCCCCCTTAAGTATGTTTGGATATTTATGTCCATTATGTCAGAGTATAATAGAGCACTTATGCTCTCATAAAGGTAGTATTGCCTAGTGACATAGAAGGGTGAGCTGAGGTGGCTAGCCTCAATCACGGTAAAAAAGTGAAGCTCGGTACCAATTCTTAGAACCATCTTGTTGCTGAGGTGTAATTTGTAGACCTTTAGTGCCCACCAAATTTGTTAGATCAAAAGTAATAGATTAACCTGTCCGTGTAAAATTGAGGTGATGGAACCAATCGTCATTGGATTTCTGATGCTCGGTGCAAGGACGCGAGGCTTACTTACTCGGAGCCTCAATATTATAGAAGCGACCTGAGGGTGCCAGCTTCAGTCACTAGACTTAGATACTTGAGGCTTAGATGCTCGGTACAAGGATGCGAGGCTTACATGCTCAGAGCCTCAATACTATATAAGTGACCTAAGTATGCCAGCTTTAATCACTAGACTTAGATACTCGAGGCTTAGATGCTCGGTACAAGGACACGAGGCGTACATGCTAGAAACCTCAGTACTATAGAAGCGACCTGAGGGTGCCAACTTTAGTCACTAGACTTAGATACTCGAGGCTTAGATGCTCGGTACAAAGACGCGAGGCTTCCATGCTCAAAATCTCAGTACTATAGAAGCAACCTGAGGGTGCCAACTTCATTCATTGGACTTAATCTTGGTGCATTAGAAGTGTAGCCCAAGTGCCGATTATTCAAAATGGGCTGAGAGCACAGTTTGGATGCTTGTTCCGAGTAACTAAAAGGAGAGCTCGGTAAAGGTGCAGTCAGGCCGAGTCGTGGTGATGTCATTTCAATTCCTAGTGATTTAAAATTTGAATCGCATGAATGATGTGTCTTTTCGTGCATTAATAAATCAGACATTTTTGCTACCATCATAATGGCCACTTGATTAATGTGTTTGCTTTTCCTAAATTGCCTTTAATGATATAGGGAGAAGTGAAGTAATGATGAGGGCAGTTAATGGCGCGGTTCCAAATGCTTCTACAGCTTTATAAATACCTTTATGCTTGACAACTGATGCATTTTGCCCTTTATTTTGCCATTGTCGCATTTGCATTGCTATTGTCGCTTCATTTTTGTCTGCTGTGATCCTTGCATCTTATGACCAGATGATCTTTTGTTCTTCTCCATCTTTTCCTATGTCCTTTATCTTTTGTTTTCTTCTTCGTAGAGATACTGTGGCCCAGAGGGAGTAGGTTAGTTCTGACCTATTTGTGTCAAAAATAGATGATGAATTACTGAGGTGGTATCGGAGGTGGTTCTATATTCCTACCAATTACACTCTCCACACTATAGATAGGACATTTAGGGTTCATACTCCCCTGTTAGGGTTAAGTAGGCTGGTGGTATATTTTGACCAGTTAAAGGGGGGGTTTAAAGTTTCCTTTAGATCCTTTTGTTAAAAGTTTCATGAATAGGCACAATATAGCGCTTGTTTAGCTCCATCCAAATAGTTATCGAATTATGATAGGTTTTATCCAACTAATGCATGATGAAGGGAGGGAACCTGACTTAGACATTTTTTTTTTATTTTTGTATAGTCTGACCAGGAGGAATGGAGAATTGATGTTTCCCTATCAGTCATGCCCAACCATACTCTTTTTATGAAACTTCCAGACCTCCATAAGAAGTGGAGGCACAATTTTTTTATCATCAAGCATTCATCAAACTTTGTGGATATCCAGTGGATGTGGTCTGATTATTGCCATAGGATAAAATGACCTGTGAGACTTCCTAATCATGATGCAAAGATAGTTTTACGGCTGCATCTCGATGGTCTTACCTAAGCTCAGTCGACTGAGGATGTATCCAGGAGATACCTATGGAGAGTCTGTCCGAGCTATGTTCATTCTACTGGTACATTTATGTTATTTAAAGGTATCTTTCTAACCTACTCTATCTTTCCAATCTGTAAATGGCTGACTTTTTTTGATTTTATGGTCAAGATTTCCTTAGTTAATGAGCCAACAGCTCTGGAGGAAGTGCACGTATCTCCCTTTCTAAAACCTAAAGCCCTTGTGGCCATTGAGGAGATGGTTGTCGATCCCAAAGGCAAAGCAGTGGTCGAGTCCTCCTGAACTGGGAAGGTGGCTGGAGAAAAAGGCGATTGATCAAGCAGGATTCAAATGCTGAGGGTCTCGATGAAGAGATATATGTTCAATGCCCGAGGTTGTCTGGGTGTTTGGATATAAGAGGATGGATACTGAACAAGATGAAGCCTCCGAGCATCTCGAATAGTTAGGTGCGAGATTAGTATACCGAGTCATTGAGGCTACCGATAAATATGCAACTTTGGTCTGAGGAAGGTCCGAAGGTGCTTCTTGATTCAATGCTCAGACAGTCATTAGAAGTAAGTGGATGTCATTTCTATTGTTCATAATTTTACTTGCATATCTAATTATGTTGGCACAGACTTCTTCTGGTTACAGATGACCCAGGCTTTACTAATGGCAAAGGACCAATACTTCTACTTGAAGAGCCAATATAGTATAAAGGAGACGGAGGTGGGAATGATAGCCATTGACTTTGAGAAAAAGCTAGATGGTGTGAAGGCAGCATTAGAGCTCTATCAGACAAAGTATGTGGAGGCGGCATCCAAGGCTGAGGCAGGCTGAAAGAAAATTATCGAGCTGGAACACAGTGAAAATCAACTGATGAGGAGGATTGAGGAGCAGGATCTTCAGATTGTAGAGCTGGAGAAGAGGTTATCTGAGGTCGAGAAATCTCGAGAGAGCAATAAGAGGTCATACCAAAATATAGTGGGGGAATTTCTTAAGGCCTACAGGGCTAAGTGTAGGAGGATCATGCTTGCTCAGAACTTTAAGTTGGACATGGAGGAGCTGGATCAGATAATGCCAGCAGACCTTACAAGGATTGTTGTTGAAGAGGATGCTCATCGAAAAGCTAGTGCCTCTCGTGTGAGGAACAATTTGGAGTCTGCTACTGCTGCAGAGCCTACTGCGCCTTCAGATGCCATGGATGCGGTTTCCCCTCTGTCTCCAGGCCTGGTGGTCCGGATGTCTAAGCAGTAGAGTAGATTTTTTTGATTAATTGTAAAGACATTATTTTTTAATGAAGAGATACTTTATTAGATATTGTTCTAAGTATAATTTATTGATAGTATTGTCTGAGGGAACCTGAGTTCCAAAATTGATGTAGTTCTCTGCCTCCTTTATCTCTTAGTTTGTATGCTCCCTTGGTTATGCGTTCTAAGATTTTGGTATAGGCCTTCCCAATTTAGACCTAGTTTGTCGGTTCCCGAGTTGCCTTTGCCAATATTTGCCCTTCGGAGTACCTAGTCCCCTAATTTGAACTATCTTGGGTGATTCCACCGATGATGATACCGTGCCACCTTTTGCCGATGTGCTTCGACCATAGCTGCTGCTCACTCTCACCTTTCCTCTAATAAGTCCAGACATATCCGAGCATCAATGTTGTTAATGGTGTGATCAAGACTATGACTAACTCTGTAACTTGGTGAACCAATTTCCATTGGTATTACTGCATCCATCCCATAGGTCAGTCTGAATGGCGTCTCCTCGGTGGATGATCTAGGCGTGGTTTGGTAGGCCTAGATTACGTTGTTGAGCTCTTTGACCCAATTTCCCTTTTTCTCGTCAAGTCTTTTATTTAATCCTTGTATGATAATTCTATTGGTGACTTCTGTTTGCCCATTTGTTTGCGGGTGGGCTGCCGAGGTGAAGTGAAGCTTTATTTCGAGGTCTGAGAAAAAATTTTTGAACTTTTTATTATCGAACTATTTACCATTGTCCATAATTAAAGTGTGAGGGATGTCAAACTTGTAGATGATCTCTTTTTAGAAGAAATGCTGTATCCGAGCTTCTATGATGGTTGGAACTACCTCTACTTCTACCCACTTAGTGAAATGGTCTATGGCCACAATCAGGAACTTTTTTTATAAAGTGGAAGGTGGGAAGGGACCTAGGATGTCCATCCCCCACATGGCAAAGGGCCATGGGCTGCTGATTGGATGCAAGGGGCGGGAAAGCCTATGATTAAGTCGAGCAAAGTGCTGGCACTTGTGGCATGCTTGAGTTAGCTTTTGGGCATCATTGAACATGGTAGGCTAGTAGTATCCTTGGAGTAGTGCTTTCCGAGTTAGTGCATAATAGGATTCATGCGTTCCATAAATTCCCTTATGGATTTCCCAGAGTATGTAATTCCCTTCCTCTAGAGAGACACACTTAGACCACGGGTGTGAAAGAGATTTTCTATAGAGCTCCCCTTGGTCGATAGAATAGTGGGCTTCTTTTGTTTTTAGTTTTTGAGCTTTCAGTTTATAGTCAGGGAGGGTTCTGTGTTTCAGGTATTGGATTATCGGGCGTATCCATTCTAAAACTTCCTGTATCTCTAAAACTTTAGGATCATCTGTGCTGGGATTGGTCAATGCCTCGGTAAATTCCATATCCTAAAATGCTTGATTGTCTTTGGCTGCTGACTTAGCCAAAAGGTCAACCTCAGAGTTCTCCTGCCTAGGTATCTGGATGATATCCCACCGACCTCCTTCTTATTTGATCTATTTCAAGAGTTGCTAGACTTTGTCTATGTACTTGGAAATGATGGTGTCTTTAACCTAGAATGTACTGTTAACCTGGTTTACTACCAGTTGGGAGTCCAAGTGTATGATGAGGTGTTCGACTCTGACTTTGGTAGCTAATTTCAGTCCTGTGATGAGTGCTTCATACTTGGCAGCATTGTTGGTTGTGTTGTATTCTATTCGGACTGCATACCGAATGTGAACCTTATACGGTCCCCTAAAAATTATTCTAGTGTCGGATCCTTGAACGGAGGATGCTCCGTTAACATAGAGTTTGCATTCCGGTGTTCTGGTCAAGGTAAGGTCTTCTAAAGCCATTTATTGTACGAGATCTACTAATGCTTGGGCTTTCATTTCTTAGTGGGGCTCATAATTAATGTTGAATTTTCCAAGTAACACCGACCATTAAACTAGCTTGCTTGAGGTCTCTGGTCTTTGTAAAATTTTTTGCAAAGGGAAACAGGATTGGACGACGATAGGGTAGGCTTGGAAGTAATGTCAGAGCTTCCGAGACACATGGACCACGACCATAGCCAGCTTGTCCAATATAGGATACTGGACTTTGGATCCTTGAAGCATTTTACTGATGTAATATACTAGGTTTTACTGGCTTCCTTCTTCTCTTACTAATACGGAGGTGATGCATTCTTGTCCTATAGAGAGATATAAGTACAATGTTTTATCTAGGACTAGCCGGCTAAGTAGGGCTAGTGAGGAAAAGAACTTCTTGATGTCTTCTAAAGCTACTTGGTAATTTTCGGACCACACAAACTTTTTAGAATTTTTGAGAGCTCGGAATAATGGTAGATACCATCTAGCTGAGCATGAAATGAAATGCCCTAATGCTATGATTTTGCCATTTAACTTTTGTACTTTGTGGATATTTTTTAGGGCTTTCATGTTGAGTATGGCTTCTATCTTCTTTAGATTGGCCTCAATGCTCCTGTGGGATATCATGAACCCTAAGAATTTGCTTGCTCTAACTCCGAAGATGCATTTTTCTTGATCCTGGATTTACTTAGTAACTGGAGAACTTGGTCTATATCTATTGGGTGTTTTTCTGGATGCTTGCTCTTGATGATAATGTTGTCGACGTATACTTCTATGTTTATGCCAATTTGGTCTTAGAGGACCTAGATTATCATTCTTTGGTATATTGCTCTAGTGTTCTTTAGTTCGAAGGGCATAACCTTATAGCAATACAGACCTTCTTAGGTAATGAAGGACGTCTTCTTTTGATCTTCTTCCTTCATCGATATCTGGTGATATCCTTGTGCCGCATCGATGAAACTATATAATCCATGACCAGTAGTGGAATTAATGAGCTGGTTGATCGTGGGTAATGGGTAGCTATCTTTAGGACATGCTCGATTGAGGTCAGTATAGTCCACGCACATCAGGTACTTTCCATTTGCCTTTTTACAAGTACAACGTTGGTTACCCATTCTGGGTGAGTAACTTCCTTGATGAATCTAGCTTCCAAAAACTTCATTATTTCCTTAGTAATTATTCTCTGTCTTTTATAGGCAAAGCTTCTTTTTTTCTAGGCCACTAGCTTGGCTCCCAGTCTGATGTTTAAACAGTGACAAGCAACTTACGGATCCACACTGATGATTTTGGATGCCTGTGAAGCAAAATCTTTTGAGTGTCTAGTGAGGACTTCCCTTATTCCTTCTTTGATGCTCCGGTCAAGTTCATTGTCGATCTTCACCATTTTTTCATCCATAATTTATAAGCTTTCGTGTCTTCAACTAGTTGTGGATCGATGCCTTGCTTCTCTATTTCCCATGCTTCTAGAGGGAAGGCCTCCGCTTGAGGCTTCATGGCCATTTGGTAACACTGTCTAGCCATATGCTGATCTCCCTAGATGGTAAGGGTTTTGCTTTTGACTGGTATTTTCATAGTTAAGTGCCGGATATTGGTGATTGCTTCTACTTCATAGAGCGTCGGCCATCCTATAATCCCATTGTATGCCAGTGGTAGATCCACGATGTTGAATACTGCCTGGATAACTTTCATTTCTTCATCGTCTTAATCTCCAAATTATAGGTTCAACTCTACAACTCCCATTAGCTGTATAGTTCCTTCATAGAAGCTAGTGATGCGGTTCTGGATGGTCTTTAGATTGGTGACAGAGACTCCCATTGCCTTGTTTGCATTCCAGGATAATTCATTAATAGCATTTCCATTGTCCACCAATAGCCTTTTTACCAAATAATTTTCTATATACGCAGTTATCACCAGGGCATCACAGTGGGGATAGCGAACATGCGAATCATTTTCTAAATTGAACATGATATCACTCTTCTTGGAGACTGGCTTTTCTCCTCTACTCTGTTTCAATCTCTTCTCAGTATTTTCTCCCTCGACGATCATGTTAATAATGCCAATCGGCTCCTCTCGGGCTTTCTTTGCTGATGGCTTATCATGCACTTGAGTTTCTGAGTTTTCATTCCTTTTTGATGTGTCTGTGAAATTATTGAGTTTACCCTTCTGCATCAGTCTCTCTATGGCATGCTTCAACTCTCTGCAAGCCTTAGTGTTTTGCTCGTATTCTTGGTGGTACTGGTAGTATTGTCCCCTATGTTAGGTAGATCTTCGGTTAAGGCTTATTCTCTTAGCTAGGGTGATTCTGATGCCATTCTACTTAATCCATATGAGAATTCTGGATCGAGAGGTATTCAAGGGTGTGTATCTGTCCGCTTCCCTGTTAAGTCTTTCTGCCAGATTTCTAAAATTTATTTTTAGGAAACTTGCTCATCTATGTCTGGTTCTTTCATCCTTGATCAGTGGCTTTTCCTCCTCCCATCGCATCCTTTTATCTTTATCCATTTTTATCATCCTGACTACCATTGCCATCACCTCTGCAAAGGTGCCCGATTCTTTGGTTATTATCTTGTCTTTAAGCTTTTCAAGTCTAGTGTCATTTTTCAAAGCTTCTATGGAAACTTCATCAATGAGATTTTCAATTTGCATAGCTATTTTGTTGAAATGGTCAAGATAACTTTGTAGAGACTCATCGATTTCTTACCGGCACATCTGAAGGTCATTGATGTTTTTGGCTGGGGGAATATTGGTGATGAACCTTGTACGAAACTTCTATGCCAGATCCTTAAAAGAAGTGACAGAATTCTCTGGGAGTTGATGAAACCACTTTTGAGCGTTCTTTGTAAGTGTGCTTGGAAAGACTCTACACATGATTCCATCATTTATGTTCTAGAGCAACATCCTTGTTCGAAACGCTGATATATGGCTGATGGGATCTCCCGTCCCGTCATACTGATTGAGCGACAGGATTCTAAACTTAGTAGGGATCTCTGTCTGAGTTATTCTTCTTATGAATGGAGTTCTGCTATCCGTAACGCATTCTTCTTCCTTTCTTGGCTTTGTACGGGCTTTGCATATGGCCTCTTCAACCTTCTGAGCTATCTTTGAGTCATCAAGGGCCATAATTATTGAGCTACACTCCCGTGCTTTACCCTTTCCCATGCTTGTCCCTGGTGCCTGCCGAGGTGTTGAGTTATTATCGATTCTAGCTAGTTCAAAATGCCCACTTTGTATTAAAGCATTTAGCTATTGTTGCATTAAGATTATCTGTGCTTGGATATTCTATATCATAACTTCCTTGCTAGTTTGGTCAAGGTTGAGTGTTTGGTTTATAGTGTTTAAATTTAGTGTGGTTATTGTTGGTGTGTTTGTTAAACTCAGAAAAGGTATGGAGGGTATTGAGCGATGGTGCTGTAGAGGAGCATAATATGGAAAGTCTATGCCCAAAGCTGGGTATCTCGAGGTATTGTCAGGGAGTGGATGTATATGCCCAGATGAAGCTCAGGTATACTAAAAAGTGGCTGGAAGCACTATTGCTGGGAGAGGATTTGAGAGGTCAGTTGAAGGGATAGATGCGAAAGGGTTGGTATTAGTTTCTAAAGTCAAAGTTAGTGGTGGGCAGGAAGTCATGGTGTGGATGCTTTTAGCTTAGCAGGTAAATGAATGGCTTTTCCTAAGAGTTCCCACAGATGGCGTCACTTGATAACTTATTTCTAAATCTCTTAAGCTTGGGATCCTGCAGTCAACGAACAAAGGGTAAGGTGAGAGGTGGGGAGAGTCCCCATAAACACTATGATGCCTAAGTCAGAGAATAAAAATAGAGAGAATAAGGAACTATTAGAGTATTAGAGGATGAGATGCCCCTTGTGTATAGGGTCTTATTTATAGTAATACTTAAACCTGAAAGGAGTAGGATTCCTTGTGAGATAGGAATCCTAATCCTAGTAGGAGAGTGTTCCTTCTTTGTTTAGGGATCCTTTTTAGGGTAGAGTCCTTTCTCTTAACAAATTTTGCTACCTTCCTAATCTGAATAACCCTATTTAGGAAACAAAGATCCTTTAATTAGACATGAATATATATAGGTGGTATCACTACATAAGACTGCATATAAGGAGGAATTGTAGCCTAGCAACAGTTGATGCCATAGCAGCCAGTTGTATTACCTCCAGGAGGATAAATCGACAGACACCCATCTACTGTGTCATGAATGGTTCTATCTAGCCTAGCATAATTGTTGCAACCCATGGCTGTAAACCTATTGGAAGCATTTGAAAAGATGAATGGAGTTCCTGATAGGGAAACTTCAGTACCGGTACAAGGTTTGTGGCTACAATTTGAATCAATGGAAAATGTGGGGAAAAAAACACTAAACCTTACCTTCTTCTTGTTGAGGAAGTTATGGATCTCAATGGCATTGGAGTTGGAAATGAAGGCGTTGATAGAGAAGTCAGCATAGACAAAACGCATCTTGTGGTGATATCCCTTAGTGACATTGATAATAAGAATCTTATTGTGTTTGAGGGCGGTGCAGACAAGGTTTGAACCAAGCTTCCATATTTATAATCGATTGGAAATCCAGTTTCAAATGCTTGAAGTTTTAGGTCAGCTTGCCATGAGATCCCTCTACCTCAATAATATTTGCATTAACTTTGATCTTCACCCCATCAGGTATGTCCATTGTCTTCCATGATAATATTGCATTCATGATGTTAGAAACAAAGGACAGTTGAAAAGCAACCAGATTTATAAGTTGTTGGTTAACAAAATTTAAATTGGAAAATTATGGTATTCGGTTACAGATTACATTTATTAATGGCTATGATAATAGGAAAATTAATGTAATGGCTACCAATTTCATTTGTACAGGTACAAAGACTCAAAACTAAAAAAAATTTCCAAATATATATATATATATATTAAAAAAATTAATTATAAATATTTATTATGGACACCTCGATGTTTGGCAAAAATACAAGTTAGTCTTTAATCTAAAAACAGGAAGAGGATAGTCCAATTGATAAAATTAATCCTCCTTTTTCTTGTTAATCAGGCTTAATTTTTGAAAAGTATTTTTAAAATTTATTTCTAAATGTAGCAAATCAATATGAATATTTATACCATATAAGCTAAAAAAAACTTTTATTATGGTTGGTATATTCGTATACATTGATATTCATAATATGTATCAATAATTATAATTAAGTACAAATTAATTTAATAATTTTAATTTCATTTATATAGATATGCATATATATATATATATATATATATATACTGAAGAATAACTCCTAATTTTTTTTAATAAAACTATATTTGTTGCAAAAAATTAGCATTAGAAATAAAATGACAATAAAAGTAAAAAAAATTATCATTAACTCACCAGGTATATATGATAAAAAAAAATATAAATCAATCTTTAATATTAAAACATTGAATTAATTAATTAGTCATTTTTTGAACTAATCATTGAAGAGAATAATCCAGTTGGTAAGAAAAATATATATTTTTTCTCTTTTTATTAATTAGATATAGTTCTTCTAAAAAATATTTCAATTTTTTTTTATAAATATATCAAGTCTAATGTAAAATATCCTTATCGTATAAACTAAAAAGGATAAAATTGTCTTGATAAAAAACAATAAACAAAATATTATGTAGTTAGTTGCATGGCAAAAGTTAAAACTATACTTCTATATTATAGCAAAATACAATTAATTAGATTGCATTCAACATATTTTAAACTATTTTCCATCAAAAAGTGTTGTTACAATAGAATGGTTGCTCATATAAATTCGTAGGAGTTGAAGCGGCATCACACCATTCAATATTATCAACTACAGGAAAATAAACCTCTTTATGATCTTGTTCAACAATGTAAGAAGCTCCTCCTCTAATCCCTTCTAACTCCATTGCCACTATCTTCATGGTGGGTCTCTTTCTTCCATTCAAATTCAAGCATCTTTGTGCAAGCTTTGTAGTTGCAACAATCTCTTTTTTTGCACCCTCTTTAATAACTAAAGGATCAAGAATTTCAAAAAAATGATTCTCCTCCATTGAAAGCAGAATATATGTAACTAAACTCCTCTTTTCAATAGATTGCACTAAACATCTTGGTTTTTGACTTGTTAAAAGCTCTATGAGAATAATCCCAAAATTATAAACATCACTTTCCTCTGTAAACTGGCTTGATTGAAAATACTCAGGATCCAGGAAACCAATAGTACTTCGTACTTGATGTGGACCAGATGCATTGACATTTATGGATGGGTTTGATAAAAGGAGAGTGTGAACCTGAGCTTCTAATGGCTCTAACTTATGGGTCTGGAGGAATTGTAGGGCCAATAATATATCAAAACAAAGTTGGTTCAAAGCTCTATAATAAGTATCATATGCTTGTAACATCCTATCTTCAGGCCCAAATTCCACCATTTAGGCTTTCATATTTTAGTCTAAACTTTTATGTTATTTTTTGGGAGTTTTTTTTGTCTTTTTTTACATTAATTCAGCTAGGATTTTTCCCTGAACACTATTTATTCATCTCTTTGAGTTATTTTGAGATAATTTTTATTGAATTGGTTAATTAAAATTATGATTTTCCCCAAATTCAGTATTCTTTATGAATCAACGAATTCTTGAATGTCTATTTCCTAGCATTTGTGTGCAAATCAACAGGTTATATAAGGTTGCTAAATAGCCAATCATGCACGATTCAACAGTTTATAGCATTTATCTCTTTTATCTTAGGCTTTCGCTACGTCAGTTGGTATTAGAGCGGTGTTTACTCCTAGAGTTATATAAAAAATAAGAAAGATGGCATGCCAAAGACAACAACGTGTTAAAGAAGTTTATGAGTGTGAGTTGGATTAGCGAATCGAGTAATGATTTGAGTGAGTTGAGCAGATGATGGGACAGATAGGGCATATGATTGAGCAGATGAATGAAAGAATGGTTGCCCTAATGGCCAACCAGACTGGAATCAATAATAATTAAAATTATAACAGGGCATCTGTTGATAGGAGTTCTGATGTGGAAGAGGAAAAAGATGGGGAAGGGGAAGAAGTGCCTCGCAAACATTAGAGGGTTGCTATATAAGAGGATTGAAGGTGTTAGGAGACTTGAATGTGAATTGAAATTCTAGAAATTCCACGACAGCCTTCAACCTGAAGAGTTCCTTGACTGGCTGGCAATGGTTAAGGAGATATTGGAATTTAAGGGAGTGCCATAAGATAAACATGTGCCTTTAGTAGCAACCAAATTAAGTGGCAGGGCTATGATGTGGTGGCAGTAGTTGAAATTGACTCGCACCAAGCTGGGTAAAGAGAAAATCAATACCTAGGAGAAAATAAAGAAACACGTGTGAGCCATATTCCTACCATATAATTTTCAGAGGTTGATGTACCAATGATTATAGAATCTAAAACAGGGTTTGAAATCAGTGGATGATTATACCATTAAATTCTACTAACTAATTGTTAGGAATGAAATCCAAGAGATGGAGGACTAGTTGGTGTCACGATATATTGGGGGTTTGAAGCTGCTGATTCATGATACTGTGAACATGTTTAATCCTGTCTCTATTTTTGTTGCTTATCAGAGGGCGTTAATAGTGGAGAAATAGTCACAACATGTTGCTAATACTGTAAGTGTAAGCACTGGCACTGGTAGTAGTAGTGGTATGAACAAAAAGGTAATCAACAGTAGTGGTTTTGGCCCTATTAAAGGTACTGGGCAATTTAATAGAATAGTTGGCAACAATGGGATGAGATGCTTCAACTATGGGGAACTTGGCCATCGGCAAGCTCAATGTAAAAAGGTTGCTACAAAGAAACCTTTGTTTATTGAAATAGATGACTATAATGAAAACAAAGTGGAAATTAAAGGTGAAGCTATATGTAATGAGGAAGTAGCTAAAGAGGTGCAATTGGAGGGAGATGTTAGGACTGTGTTGGTGGTTAGACGTGCCTGCTTGACTCCAAAAGCTGTAGATGAGGATGATTAGGTGCAAAGTAACATTTTTTAGTCCACATATACCATCCAGGATAAGGTATGTCATTTTATGAATGATGGTGGCAGTTGTGAAAATATTATGTCTGATGAGGGTGTCTAAAAGTTGAAAATTCAGATTGAAAAATATCCTAATCCTTATAAGCTAGCTTGGCTTAAAAAGGGTTGTGAAGTATCAGTGTCTAAACATGCCTTGGTTCCTTTTTCAATTAGCCTAAAATACAAAGATACTTTTTGGTATGATATAGTTGTTATGGATGCATTTCACTTGCTTTTGGGTATGCCTTAGCAGTATAATAGGGATCTCACTCATAATGGGCGAACTAACACATATAGTTTTATGTTTGATGAAGTTAAAATTATATTGTTGCCTAGTAGACAGGTGTTGGAGAAGCCTAAACATGCAGTTGAGGTTAACACCCTATTATCTTTGGCTTAATTTAATGAGGAGTTGCAAGAATTAGACATAGGGTATATGTTGGTAGGAAAGGAAGTGACAGATTCAGTTCATGTTCTAGAGATTATGGCCTTACTTATTGCAAAATTTTGTAACCTATTTCCTGAAGAGCTATTAGAGGGGTTGCCTCCATTATGTGACATTCAACACTATATTGATTTAGTGCTTGGAGTAGCCTTGCCCATCAGACCACATTATAGGATGAGCCCCAATGAGCATGAGGAATTGCGTAGGCAAGTGGAGGAGCAGTTAGTTAAGGACCATATTAGAGAGAGCATGAGTCCTTGTGATGTACCTACCCTTTTGACACCTAAAAAGGATGGTTCTTGGCTATGTGTATGGACAACAGAGCCATTAATAAAATTCCTGTGAGTTACAGATTTCCCATTCCACATTTAGGTGATTTGCTTGATTAGATTAGTGGTTCTACTGTTTTCACTAAGCTTGATTTGAAGAGTGGGTATTATCATATTCGTGTTAGGCCTAGGGATGAGTGGAAAACATCATTTAGGACTAGAGAGGGTGTAAGCACCCAATTTTTAGGATGATTTTAGTTTGGATGCGATAAAGAACCTGATGATGAAAATTGACTATGAAATTATATTTATTAGGTCTGATTTATTGGTTTTGAAATAAATTATAAATTATTTTTATTTCTTTTTTAGGACTTACATTTAAATTTCATTTTTAATTATTTCTTTAAAAAAAAGTTTCAAAAAAAAGGAGAAAAAAAAAAGTAGTGTTGGAAATGTAGATTTTCAATTGGAAATCTATATTTCCAATTGGAAATATAGATTTCCGATTGGAAATCTATATTTATGAAATCTACACTTTCGACTAAAACTCTGCAATTTTTATTTATTATTTAATATTTTGTTTTATTTTACTTGTATATTTATTTTTTATTGGTTGTTATTTTTATTTTATTAGATAAATATATTGATAAATTTGTTTTTTATTAGATAAATAAAAAAAAACTGTTTTATTTGATTTTTATCCTGAAGCTAACGTAGGGTTATAGGACTACGTTTCCATATATTTGTCTTTTTCTTTTCATAAGAGGGGTGGGGGGGGGGGGGGTGGGGGAGGGGCTATTAGGGTTTTATTATTTTTTCGTATACTTTATCTGATTCTTAGCCGGGAGCCACAATACACCCACTTTGATTTTTTATGTGCTTTTCTTTAGTTCTTTGCCAACAAATCATATCAAATAAACTAAAACCATAGACAAACATAATAAAAGTCACAGGTTTTCATCAACAGTGGTCATCCTTATGAGGAAAATCAATATTGCATCTCATTCTTATATCTTTTTCTCTTTCTTCTTTTATTTTGATTTTGATTTTATTTTTATATTTAATATTGTTTATTATTATTGTTATTGTTATTATTATTATTATTATTATTATTATTATTATTATTATTATTATTATTATTATTATTATTATTATTATTATTCATTCATTCATTCATTCATTATTTTTTTATTTTTTTATTTTTATTCTCTTGATGAACGGCGTGACATGAATTCACTATGGAGAACAAAACCTATGGAGATCCCGTGAAGATCCATGGAATGCCATGAATTAAATTTTTTATTTGAACATAATTTTTAAGGTTTTTGGGTATTTTATTTATTTATTTTTATTTTATTGATTGTTTTATTTTGTATTTTTATTTATTTGGCTTTTTGGGTTGTATTTAATTTTATTTTTAATTTGCAGTAGATCATTGTAATAGCCCTAATAATAGAAATAATGGAATCCTGTGTGTATGGTTATGTATTTATTTTAATTAATTGGGTAGTAAGATTAGGATTTTAATTGGGTGATTAATTAAAATTAATGGCAATAGAAATAATTAGGGTTTTTAATTAAATTTGAATTAGATTTAAGTTGATAGAATTATGGTTGCTTGTTAATTATTTTATTAATAATTTGTTGTTTAAGGTCACTTTAACTAAATTAGGTTTTTAGAAGAAATAAATTTAATTCATTGTTTGATCTTTTTATTTGATTGTTTTGTTATTTTTTTATTGTTTTTGAGCTTATTTGCTTTTTATGTGTTTTAAGCCCAAACTCATGGTAGGCTATAACCCATTTAAATAATTTTTGGTTTAGATAGTTCTTTTTGTCTCATTTTTTAATTAGCCCATTTCATTAATTAGCTCTAGATTTTAATTAAAATGCATCTTTAGTCCCATAATTAATTAAAAATTAGGTTAGAAATAACTTAGGCCATTTAGTTAATTAGATATAAGCCCACTTAGGTTAATTAAAATTAATTTAGACTTAACCCATTAAATTAAAGCATTTTTCATAACTTGTAGATTTGAGATCATTATAGAATTAGGCCCACTAATTTTGAATACTTCATAATTTGTAGATTTAGGCCCATTAGTCTTTAGGGTCACTTGTAAATTAAAACATATAGATTTAGCTCATTTAATTAAAATAAATGTAGAATAGACTAACTTAAGGATTGTAAACTTAAATGAATGCATTATTTAAATGTACTTTTTATGACTAGTTTATCTGGAGTTAATTGTTTAAATAAAGGTTTGTTTGAAATTGCATGTAAATAATTTATAAAGTAATTCTAAATGAGCACAAGACTGAAAGAAGTTGGTATTCCGTATCTAGAATCTCCTAGTTATGGTGCTGGCTTTCTTTAAGAGAAACGAGTAACATAATTTTTCAATTTTTCCCAGTCATTACCTTGGGTGCCGATTCCCCATCTCCATGCCATGTCTTTGTGATAATGGTTAGTGTGTTCTCCAGAGCCTTGAGTTCAAATAGTGTCGTGGTTGCTAAAATCTTGGATGCATGCTAAACCTTGCCATCTACAGTGGTGACTCTACTGGCCATAAAAGATATTGATTCTACTTGTGTTCTTTAAAATTATTTTATTCTTGCATTCATTCTGCATGTACCTATTAACCCATGGTGTTGATTTATGGTTTCATGTTTCCATTAGCTTCATGGGATTATAGATTAGCTAACCATTACTTTTAGCCGTAACTCGGTTCAAGAGAGATTACTAGCCTTGTCTAACCAGAGTCTGTAACTCTAGTCCTAAATAGGGGTAGTCTTCTCTCGAGTTTGCAAAGGATGTTAGGCCCCTATGACCTTAGTTTGTAATTTAAGTCTTAAAGGAGGGCATCTTGCTAAGGGAACCTTAACCATTTTACCAAACTCAGCTGATGTAATGGCTTAGTAACTTCCCTTCAGATTGCCCAAATTGCATGCATTTATTGCCGTCAGGTATTTTTATCTATAAAGGCCCAAGCCAACACTTTAGAAGCCCATTTGGGTTAATAAAGATTGGGTTGATCTTTCATACTTAGAAATACTATTTTTATATTTTATTGCTTTGAGAAATTTGGTATACGCACCTAGTTGGACATTCCACAAATACTTGCAGTCACCTTAAACATGAAATCCAAGACCTTATAGACTTTGGAAAGATCACAACCCTAAAAGTCCCAGCATAAAAAATAATCCATTCCCAAACTACCAAAATGTTCCACCCTTAACCACCATGATTATTAACTCAAGAGTAAGTGAGGAAGAGATGATAAAGTCCTTTAAGGACCTAGACATTAATACTAATGAGAAATCTCTTAATGCCCTTAAAGATATGGAAAGAGTAGAAGACTTATTGGGACAAAATTTAGGCCAATTTGACTACAAGTTGTTTTACTCATGCCTTGTAACTATCATTAATCATTGCATTAGCATCAAGCCTCATATTCTGCTTAAGATTTCTTAGAAGTGCAAGTTCAGTTGATTTCATTATCAAGAACTTGTTCCAATTAGTTCGCCCATTCCTCTACATTTTCAATGCATAAGATTACAACTAATAGGGTTAGTAAGTCAAAGGATCAACAACAACAGTAAATGAATTTATTCTCTTAAAGAATAGAATGAATGAATTTAGAATGAAACTGGGGGCAAAACGTAGCTCTAAAGGCAAATTATAGCACAACAAGTCCGCATTCAAAGAGTGAAGATGGAAAATTAAAGTATAAGATCCAGTATAAGAGTTCTAGGGCATAAAGAAGTAAACCGTAAGAAATAACCAATGATTCATCAATACAACACCACCTGGTCATCTATTGGACAAGTTGTAGCAGAAGCTTTAACATCAGAAGTACTAACAGTAAAGCATTCAACACTCAAACCTACAAGCTGTTGATGAGGCACCTCATTCTCACACTCTAATCTATGAATATAAATATGTTACAAATAGAAGACCTATTAGGATCATGCATGTCATACATAACATGCATACATTTGCATACATTTTATTGTGAAATACTTGCTTTGCATAATAAAGTCCTTAAGCCTAGACAAGATTGTACAAATACTCTGCTACTAACATTCAAAATTAGTATTTATAGATGGTAGGGTTTAGCGCGTGCCCAAGATCTTTGCAACTACGACACTGTTTGAGCTCAAAGCTCTAGAGAACACACTAACCACTGTCACAAAGACATGGCATGGAGATGAGGAGTCACCACCTAAGGTAATAACTGGGATAAATAAAAAAAATGGTTGTACTTGATTCCCTAAAAGAAAGCCAACACTATAACTAGGAGATTCTGTGTATAGAATACTAACTTCTTTCAGTCTCATGTTCTTTTAAAATTACTTTATGAATTACTATCTTACTCTTTATTTACATGCAATTTCATATAAACCCTTATTAAAACAATCAACTCCAAGCAAACTAGTCATGAAATATACAAGTAAACAATGTATTCATTTAAATCATAATCCCTAGCTTAGTCTAATCTACATTGATTTTAATTAAATGAGCTAAATCTACATGTTTTAATTTATAAGTGAGCCTAAAGACTAATGGGCTAAATTCTTATTTAATTTTAATTAAATGATCCCAAGTCTATTTATTTTAATTCTAAAAATAGGCCTAAATTTACAAATTATGAAGTGTTTAAATTAATCGGCCTAATTCTACATATTTTAATTCTAAAGTGATATTAAATCTATAAATTATGGAAAAGGGCTTTAACTGAATGAGCTAATTCTAAATTAATTAAATTGGATTAAGTGGGTCTATGTCTAATTAACTTATGTAGCCATTAATTTTAATTAATTGTCGAATGAAAAACACTAATTCTGCTAACCAATTACTTAAAATAAAACATATAAGCATACACACCAAATTTCATTATTCCCACTATTGGGCTATTACAATGAACTATTGAGAATAATAATAAAAAAATTAATACAACCCAAAAATAAATAATATAAAATATAAAATAATGATAAATAAACTAAATAAAAACCCTAGAAATTATGTTTAGCTACAAGGTTCCATCTATGGCATCTCTTTCTCTATTGATTTGGTTCTCCAAGTATGATCATCATGTAATCTCCTATATAATCACCATCAAAAAAATGGTAAAACAATGATTAGTGAATAAAATTATCATAAAAATTAAATTAAATTAAATTAAATTAAATTAAAATTTCATGAAATCAAAATAAAAAAATAAAAAAAAGTAAGGAGGAGATCATGCTTGTGGAATGCTTGTGAATGAATTACTCTTCATACTAGAAAGATCATCGTTGTTTTATTAATAGGCCTTTAAAAATTGTTACTTCTCAAAAATCTCCAAATGAATAAATCACCAAGAATTTTTTTGTAGAAAAGAATGCTCAGGATTGAGAATTGGGAGTTGAGTCCTTTACTCTAAGAGCCTAAGCTCTCCTTTTATAGGAAAAAAACCAAAAAACCCTAAGTTCTACATACTAAGAGTTCCAATTTTAAAAGGACTTTATTTCCTTAAGAATTAGATAAATCCCAAAAAAATAAATTAAAAAAAGTTAAACCAAAAATTCAGGAAAAATATTTTTAGTTTTTGTAAAAATAAAAAAATAGACGAAAAACATGTAATTTTGACCAGAATTGCATAATTCCAATTGAAATTACATAATTCCAATAAGAATTATGTAATTCAAATCAGAATTACATAATTTCGATTAGAATTCTATAATTTTTAATTTTTTTACTTTAATTACAAAAAGACCCCTGAAAGAAATTAAATTTTTAAATAGGTCTTAAAAAGTATTACAATTAAGTCCTTAAAAAATCGATGAAACTTTTTTGAAAATGTATTCAAACTTTTGAGGTTTCAAACTTCAAGTGTTGATGACCTATTTATAACATTTTCATCATTGGAGTCCTTTATCGCACCATATTTTATTATCTCGAAATTGGGTGTTTACAGTTGCCCCCCCTTTGTCGTTGTTTCCTTGACAAATTGCATCAAAGCAATTAAACACATAATTTCATAAGAATAAAGTTTGAGTACTTTCCTGTGCTTCTTGAGCTTTATGCTTGTAAGGGATCAATGGTTTATGATGAATGCTTATGTTGCCATACAACACTAGGCATAAACTGAAAACATTTAAGGAAATGCTATACTCAGACGTTTAGCATTGGTTTGGATGGACACATTATATTCGGTCATATAATGTTAATTATAATTGGTCATATAGATTAAATGGAAGAATACATTATACTCAGTCATACAATGTCAATTACACTTAGTCGTATAGTCTAAATTGAAGGATACATTGTACTCGGTTGCACAATATCGACTACACTCAATTGTATAGTCTAAATGGAAGATACATTGTACTCAGTTTGAAGGATACATTGTACTCAGTCGCATAATGTCACCTACACTCAGTTGTATAGTCTAAATGGAAGATACATTATACTCAGTCGCACAATGTCAACTGCACTCGATCATATAGTCTAAATGGAAGGATACATTGTACTCGATCGCACAATGTTGACTACACTCGATCATATAGTCTGAATTGAAATAGGTACATTGCACTCAGTCATATAATATTGACTACACTCGATCGTACAATGTTGACTACACTCAATCGTATAGTCTAAATGGAAGAATACATTGTACTCGGTCGTACAATGTCAACTACACTCGGTCATATAGTCTAAATTGAAGGATACATTGTACTCGATCGCACAATGTTGACTATACTCAATCGTATAGTCTAAATTAAAATAGGTACATTGCACTTGGTTGTACAATGTTGACTGCACTTGGTTTTATAGTCTGACTGTGAATTAGGTACATTGTACTCGGTCATACAATATCGACTATACTCGGATGTATAGTCTGAATTAAATTAATGCATTGTACTCGATCGTACAATGTCAATTATACTCAATCGTATAGTCTAAATTCCCTTATGTTGACAATTTAATAATTTAAGGAATTATCAGATCATGTAGCCTTGTAATTTAGGACTAAATTGTAAGAGTGGTGTTGGACTTAAATGTAAATGAAGTTAATTGACTAAAGTGGACATTTGCCACTTTAATATAAATTTAGTGTTTTGTCGATTCATTTCCCATTTCCTATCCTTTTTATTTTCTTTGTTTTTCTTTTCCTTTCTCTTGATTTCCAAATATTGTTTCTTCAATTAACTTTTCATCTAACCTCCAATTTGAGATCCGTCTAATCCTATGGCTCACCCATAATGAAAATTATGTGGAAGTAGATATAGACGATAAGATCTAGTCATATCTCAACTACATTTCCCTCAAAATAGTCTGGGGCTCAATGAAGGGGAAGAGGTGCTCCCTTTGACTTGCTTGCATCTTCACAGATGTTTTGTCATGACCCAAAACAAGGGCCATGACTGGCGCTAGGGAACGGGAATTCTTTCGAATCCGGAACCCGTAGCAAGCCTAAAATAAGATAAAACATGCAATAGTAATAATAACAACAAAATTCAATAAAATATTATGCAGCGGAATAAAATCATAAAGATCAAAATAATATTTCCACCAAATGAGATTAAATCAAATCCTCATCTCATATATATAAATAAACTCTTTTAATACAAATCCAGTTCAAATTCTTAAAATACATAACTCATACAAATATAATACAATATCTCACAGTCGACCATAACTACTGCAGTGTCTAGATTATAAAAATAGAACTCAGGTGAGCAGTTTACATAAAGAAGCCGGGGCAGAAGAAATCTGGCGTAAGGGCCTGCTACTGAGGTCTGAAAAAGATGACTCTCCTGAAAAAAATAGTCAATGGAGAGGAGTCAGACCTCACCGAGTGAATTACTATAATATATATACATGCATACTAAATGCCAATACACACAGTCAAAAGTATATATTATATGTGTGTATACAAGCAATTACACACAAATGCAATAAAAATCATTTTATATATTTTTATTGAAAATCATAGTTTATGAAGGATCAAATAGAACCCTAAAAAATCGCAACCTCAAACAGTGTTAGACAACACTTTAGCCACATAGGCTCACTTATTCCAATATATTCACTTGATCCATTTGGACAGTAGACTGGCCCCGAGACGCTAAGTCAATCGAGCTCCAGCAGTCTGATTGTCAGTGTGATTGGCCTCAAGACACTTGGTCAACCGAGCTCCAGCAATCACACTCTAGAATCATATCACACATCAGATAAATCAAATCCAATCAATATCCTCAAACAGGTTAGTAATATAGCCTAAATGCTATAAGCGTACCGGTATGTACTCGGTCTTAGTGCTGCCCACTAGGTAGCACATTCTATTGATATCCTTCATTAAAATATAAAGAATACATTCATAAAAATAAATGATGCATGAATTTAAATATAATAGCAACAATAACCATAGATATACTAGAAATATACCAAAAGTAAATCAGGTATATTTCGAGTATATATACATCAAATAAATCCAATATAATCGTAAAATAAACTAAATATATATTTAAAAACATTTTTAAATATAAATGTTAAATAAAGCATGCATATAATTTAAGATATACCAAAAATAAACTAAAAATAAACTTAAATACTAATTGAATTATTTATGCATATTTAATCAAAATAAAACATACATTTCTAAATCATGCACCCTAAAGCATATATATATAGAATAGTAACTCACAATTAGTGCGCTCCTCGAGATGGGTCCGATGGGCCTGGTCCACTAGGCCTTGGTTTCGATGCAATTAAACAAGCAAACGACCACAGAATATTAGAATACATCTACAGAAGTTCTAGAGACTCGATCTAGATTACTAGACATAGAATTAAATCAGAATTCGACCGGACATCACGTTTTATGAGAATTCTACCGAAAATTTGATAGAACCTCCCCAGTAAAATGGACATCTCTCTACTCAAAGAGTAGAGCTGGCCCTGCAAAGAAACACACTTCGAAAAATAGGCATAGAACCACAATCACAACCCCTCGGTCGGACTCCAAACTACAGTTTACCGACTGAGGTCCACAATTCATAGAGTATTTATAAAATATCGAAAATACCCTCATATCATAGAAATACATTTTATAAGTAGAAATTACGTAATTATCCCTAAAAGATAGTAAAAACTGATAAAAACTCATTTTATTAGAAAAATCGTATTTTATATATATAATTGAAAATAATTTACGAAAAATAGTTTTAATTAGTTAAAAATACTAAATAATTTGTAGAAATCATTTTTATACCTTAAATAACTATTAAAACAAATTTAATTACATTTTTAGCTAATTTAGGGTAAAATTACCAAAATACCCCTATATATATAAATATACTAAAATTAATCCAAAAATTCACCAAAAATAATACAATTGCATAAAATTAATTTTCTCAACATATTTTTAAATAATATCATTAAATAAACTTAATTAACCAATTAATTTCAATTAAAAACACAATTAACCCTATTTTTTCAAAATTACATAAATTATATAAATTCAAAATAAATACATAAAAATTCACAAAAATTCCAAATAAATTTCTATAATTAATTTCAACACCTATATTTATCATAAAACACAATTTCATAATTTAATTAATTAATTTCGAAAATTAGAAAATAATAATAAAATATTCAAAAATACCCAAAAATCAAAATAAATTCCAAAAATTCTACAAAAATTCACACATGAAGATTAAGCTACTAGGATCAACATTTGTGAAGGAATTTTTCATGAATCAATCAATTGAAGGTCAAAAAAAAAAAAATCAAAAACCCTAAAATGGCCAAATTGAACAATTGACAAAACCTTACCAAATCAAGTTTTTAAGCTTAAACAAAGCTTGGAATATTATATTAAATTATATTATAATATATTATTATATTTCAAATAATTGTACACCACATGATCTAAAATACACAATATATATATATATATACACACACACATGTTAATTAAATAGTAACTATATAATATATACATACATAATTAAAATTATTATTAAACCCTAAAATTATTAAATATATGAATATATGTGATCTAAAATACACAATATATATATATATATACACACACACATGTTAATTAAATAGTAACTATATAATATATACATACATAATTAAAATTATTATTAAACCCTAAAATTATTAAATATATGAATATATGTGCATATATATATATATATATATATATATATATATATATATATATATTAATATGACATTTAAAATAATGTATGAACTCATGCAATTTTGTATATCCATTTAAATAATTAATAGTAAATTACTTACGTACAAATTTCCCCGAAAATGCAAGTCTTGGGAAAATTTTACGTAAAGTATTTAAAACATTATAAAACAATAAAAATTAGTTTTAATTAAATAGCAAACTCATAAAATATCAACATTATTATATATAAAATTATTAACATTGCATATCCCGATACAGTATAAAAATATTTAAAAACATGAGATATTATATGCTTACAGGCTAGAGATGAGGTAAATTTCTCTTCTATCTCTAATTCTACAAAAAAAATATTCTTGTCAATACATCAACATATTTATGCATGCAATTAGGGAACATCTCTTATACAAATTAGACAAAATTGCATGAAATTGTCAATTTTAAAGCAAAATTTTACAAACTTGGTTTTACATGTTAGAGGACTAATAGAAGTCAAACAAGTTTCTGAATTTCTAGTAAAAAATCTAAATTACAAATAAGAATTTTTGGATTTTTGATCAAAAATCTAGAAATATCGATAAAAAAAATTGAATGTTAGATTGAAAATCTAGAAATCCGATCGAAATTCTAGATTTTTGATTAAAAATCTAGTCTTTCGATCTTCTTTTTAAGATAGAAATGAAAATAAACAAAAATCAAAAGTTAGTAAGGAAGGTAATCTTGTCATTTTCTGAATTTCATTTAAAAACCACTAAAATTCTCGGGTTGCTTTCACTTGGCTATAGAACTCTTTTATAATTTATTGGGAGAGGTAGTACAGCATGTCTGGGCATTTGGTATCTAACACTTCATTGCTACCTTGTCAACTGCTCGAGGTAGGTTAGATCACTATTCACTTTTTACTCTTATCGAGAGGTGGATGGATACTACTCATACCTTCCATATGCGAGTGGGTGAGCTAACTATTTCTCCAATGAGCTTTTCTGCTATCATTGGGATCACCTTTGGGGGTACCCTAATTCCTTTTGATATCCATTACTGCACTCTTCCTGAGGATGCTAGGAGTCATTATGTTTGTGAATTGCTTAGGTGTATTCCAACATGGAAGAATCGAAAGAGTGTGATTCTTTCTTCTCTTGTTTAGGGTTTCAAGAGATTACCCACTGCCACACCTTGCCAGATCCTTCAGAAGGTGAGATGCTTCTTATTAATACTGTTATGCACTACCCTCTTCTATAAAACTAGTCATGAGGTTAGCATTGCACTTCTTGGTCCCCTTCTGGATTTTGTTAAAGTTGCTACTATTGATTGGGGATCCATAGCTCTTACCTATCTCTAATATAGACTGGATACTGTCTGTAGGAGTGCTGTGATTATGTGCAGCTTCTAGCACATTTTGCATGTATGCATCTTTTATATCTTTTACTCCTTTTTAATTTTTGCTCTTTTGCAGCTCTTTTTCATTTCAACTATCTTTTTCTTTTTCAAATCTGGGGTATTGAGATCGGGCTGATCCGAGGCTTTAGTGCTATTAGCTTTGACAGGAGTCTTCCATTGATGCAGAGATGGGTTCTTCTCATCTTGCTAGTGTCAAGTATGACTTACAAACTTATCAAGACCAGTTGAACTCTTTAGAGTGTGACCTAGTAAGATAAATTTAACTATCATCATTTGATCAGTTGTAAAAGTTAAATAAAGTTTATTTGAATGAATTTGCAGGTCAGATCAAATTCACTAGTTGGTGCTGAAGACATTTAGTGATATAGTTTTATGACTGCTGCTGTGAGGCTTGAGACTATGAGGATTTTGCTTCCTAGTTATGGTTGCTAGATATGGTATCTAGGTGAGCATGTTTATCATTGGCATATAGGGCCTTCCAGGAGACATGTTCCTTCTTCTATTCCCTCTTCCATGCTAAGGAGTTATAGCTTGACTGATCTTGAGCTCATAGTAACTCTTGAGGAACATGATGCTTTGACACTACTCGAGCATTCTCGCCACTATCAAGAGTATATTTGAGAGAATCTCCTAGAGCAAGCTCCCACAAATCCAACTGAGGTATGCTTTTGTCACTATTCTTCCTTATCATGACCTTCATTCTCCTTTTTTTACTGCTGATGACATTTATTTTTTATGCAGGTTAAAGATGCTACTGATGTTGCTATAGGGAGGAGACTGAGGGTGACACTAAGAGGGCTGAGTAGGAGGCTGAGCTTACTCAACAGAGTGGAGCTGCTTAAGTTGATACTTCTTTGAGTACCACTCTAGGCGATATTCCTTTGCTTGACAGGTCTATGTACTCTTAGGCTTCCATGGTATAGACTCCCATTGAGCAGCATATGTATCTTGATACAATTCAGATTCCTAGCTTTTCTCCTTTTGATGCTTCATATGTAAGTGTATTCTTGCATTTCTAATCCTGTATAAACTAACACTTGTTACTGAATTAGTATATGCCATTTCACAGATCCCTCGGACACAAGCAAAGTATCTGTATGGACTTGCCTCATCCCATAAATTATTTACTATGTAGATCACAGATAGTTGGCAAGTTAGTATTTACAACAAGTATGCAAATGTATGCATGTTATGCATGATTTTAACTATTCTTAATGCAATAGAGTTATGTTGGAGATCTGGATCATGAGAATGAGAGGCTTCGTAGTTGGCTTGCCGGTCTTGGCTTTGACAGTCATGATGCTGAGTCTTCTGTGCCCCTAGATCAGAGCGATGATCCTATTAGAGGATGGAGTCCTTGGCCGAAAACTAAAGCTCAAGATGATTGATCTTTCATCGTTAGGACTATTGCTTTCATGACTGTGTTTTTTTTTGTGAACTATTCTCCCTTTTCTAAATGGATTATGAACTTTTATTTTGGTTAAACCCTATAATTTAATGAATCTTATTTTTTTTGTCAGAAATCTTGGAAATCTGATTAGGATTATAGATTTCTAATTGAATTTCTAGAATTTTGATTGGAATTCTATATTTCCAATCGAATTTTTGGAATTCCAATCAGAATTCTAGATTTTCGATCAAAAATTCAGCTTCAACTCTGTGCTCCTTTTCTATTATGATTTTTTATTTGAGTTCGATCCACACATGTAAAATCCTAATCCTTTCAAAATCAAAATCCCATCCAGATTAAACCTTTATGCCTATATAAATAGCCCATCAAAGGGTAATCACCCACTCTTGTCTTCCGTTTGCTTAATCATGATGCAAGTCACCCTTAATTTGATGAAGAAGATTCTCAAAAGCCTTAATGGGGATGACTGGAATAAATTACTGCCCAATCATGTCAAATCTTTGAAATCCCTTCAGCATCTAAAAATATACCATAATTTTCTTTACGCTGCTACCATCTTCTGTGTATTTAGATTCAATGGACAAGAGTTGTATCCATTAATTGAGGATTTTGCTGCTATCCTTGGCTATTCTTTGGACTCAACTGTTGTGATTGCTCTTCCTGATCTTGAAATGCAGTTTCTTGATAGATTAATGATATTCTTTGATATGCCCCCAAGTGACATCTACATGTACGCACATGACTCTAGGACTGTCTATCTTTCTTTATTGATTACTACTTATGGAACCAGGGATAAGAACAATGCGGCCTAGATTAGGACTACTTCTTTTTGCTTGTATGCCTAGTTTTTATTAGTGGCTTCTCATGGGGATGCTGACACAAGAATTGTCAGTATCCTAGAACAAGTAGAAGTTGGAGCTAACCCAGTGCCTGTCATACTTGCTGAAACTATCATGGGGTTAGATAATTTCAGGGTTCAAAATCAATTCTCAGGTAATTTGCTTCTCCTTCAGGTATGCAACCCTTTTTTTCTAAGCTGCCCTTTCAGTTTTTCAACTTAGCTTTTTTTTATTAGATTTAGCTATAAGAGAAATTGAGTCTACTTAATCCCCCCACCAATGCTTTCATTTATCAACCTCATCATCTACAGTCTCGTCTTTTGAAAGTGAAGGACAAGTGTACTATAGGTCAATGGATTAATTGGATGAAAGGCATTGTTGCCACTAAGATTACATGGATCTATCCTTGGTAGAAGTTGAAGTTTATGACCATGAACTTATATGACCAATATGTTCCTATTTTTGGGTTACACTTTTTGACCTTCTTTTCCCCATTGTGCCTTTGTCATCAGTACGGTCATCCACAATTCATTATGACTGTTATACCTAACTTTGAAGGCTTCCCTCTGAGGTAAGATTTCTTGGACAAAATGAAGAACTTATGGCCTCGCAGAGCATTAGAGCAAAACATGCATTTGGATGTTGATATGACTATTGATGACAATTACAAGGCTTGGGTTATCATGCAAGCTACAAAACCACTAGGATTCACTAAGTATAAAAGGACTCAAGTATTGTTGGATGAGTCACAAAAGAAGAAACAAAAACTTAACTAGTATAGTGATCTCATAAGTCTAGTCTTTTAGGCTCTCATGTTTTGTTTTTCCTTTAAGTCTTTATGCTTTGTAATAAAGATAGAATATGCAATATTCAAACAAAAATTTCATTTAATTTTATTCATTAATTAGGGCCAAAATGAGTATATTTATTACATCACATGACATAACTCCTGTTATCAGCTAGTCCTTTCGGATTTTCTAACTGAACATTTTTCTCTTATTTTTATTACCGTAATTTCTACCTGTCAACACTTTACAAGTTTTCTGAATAGTGGGATCACTTCTTTTACCTTATTCCCTAATTTTTGCCTATAAACCCTTTACGGGTTTTTTAAATAATGAGAACATCATAATTTTTGCCTGACTAGCCTTTTTAGGTTTTCTAGCCAATGGACTTTTTTTTAAAGGTAGTATTTCTTGAGGTGATCCAGGTTGATTAGTTCAATGAACTCATTCCCTTCTAAATTTGATATCTTTACAGTTCCCTTAGGTAGGATTGTCTTAACTAGATACGACCCTTCCCAATTTGGTTTGAATTTTCCTTTTAGATCAAACACCATTGCCCTTGATTGCTTTAGTACCATATCTCCAGCCTCTATCTTGTTTAGTTTGACCTTCTTGTTAAAGGCTCTTGCTATCCTTTTTTGATAAATTGGAGTATGAAACAGAGCCTCCATCCTTTTCTCATCTAAAGACATGAGGTGGTCATATGTCTTTCCCATCCATTTACTCTCAAGGACTTTCGCTTCCATAACAACCCTCAAAGATTTAATTTTCATCTCTATGGGAAAAATTGCTTCACAATTGTATACTAATAAGAACGATGTCTATCCTATAGTAGTATGCATTGTATTTCTGTATCCCCATAAGGCAAAAGGAAGATACCCAGACCAGTCTTTATGCGTTTTCACCATCTTAGAGAGGATTTTTTTATATTCTTATTAGATGCCTCAATTGCATCATTAGCCTAAGGTTGATAAGGTGAGGATTTATGATGTTTGATTTTGTATCTCTGCAACAATTCAATTGTCTCTGCCTAAAACAGAACACCATTGTTCATCACAACATGATGTGGGATCCCATACCTGTAAATAAGATTCTTTTTGATGAATCTTGCCACCTATCTAACTTTTAAAGTAATGAAAGATTTTGGTTCTATCCATCTAAAGAAATAGTCGATCACCACCACTATATATTTATGCCCATTCAAGGTAGTTGGTCCTATCTCCCCTATTATATCTATCCCCCATGGTGCAAAGGGCCATGGAGATGTAAACTGTTTAGCACTGTAGGGGGAAGATGGTTGAGGTTTCCATGTATCTAGCATTGATGACATTGCCTCACTATCTAGATATAGTCTCTTTCCATGCTCATCCAATAGTACCCCTGTCAAATTATTTTCTTCATCAGAATCATCCCATTCATATAAGATCCACAAAACCCTGGATGAATTTCTCTTATCGCCTATTCTGCTTCGTCCTTTTTGAGACATCTCCACTTTATTCCATATGGCATTCTTCTATATAATACCCTATCATGACTTGCATAATGACGTGCAAGAACATGAAGGGCATATCTTTCTTTCGAAGTTGCCCTATCTAGGTATTTCCTTTCCTCGATGAATCTCTGGATGTCATAAAACTATGGCTTTTCTTCTGGGCCTATCTGAATACTCATAACTAATTCTTCACCATAACATGGAGCTTTCATTTTCATTATTACGAAAGGCTTCATCATCAACGCCGTTGGTTTATCCCACATTGAAGAGAGCATCGCCAAAGCATCCGCCATTTGATTCTCAACTCTTGGTAAATGCATGAAGAGAAATTTAGTGAAATTTCTCATTAGCTTCTTCAAATACCAGATGTAAGGTTTCAATCTCTCTTCTTTTACTTCCCATTCCTCATTAGCTTGGCTAATGACTAACATGGAATCTTTATAAACCAGTATATCTTTAGCTCCCACTGCTAGTGCTACTTTTAGCCCATAGATGCATGCCTCATACTCAACCATATTGTTCGTAACCTTGAAGTCCAATTTCTTAGCCATTGGGATGGTTTCTCCTCCTTGTTTGATGAGAATCACTCCTAGCCCTACTCCTCTATTATTCATAGCCCCATCAAAATAAAGCTTCCATTTGTGTTGCTCTATTATTGCTAAGTTCTCATCTAGAAACTCTAAATTCCACTACTCATTTCCTTCGACTGCATTTTGTGCCAAGAATTCTACCACTACTCTTCCTTTGATTACCTTGGTATTGATGTGCTCAATATCTAACTCAGTCAGAAGTAATAACCATCACGACATCTTTTCAGTTAAGGTTAGTGCCTGAAATAAGTACCATAAAGGATTTATCTTTGAAACAACTTGTACTTTGTAGGACTAGAAATAATGCCTTAGCTTCCTTATGGCCCATATTAGAATCAAACATGTCTTCTCCACAAGATCATATTTCTCTTCATATGGCAAGAACTTCTTACTAAGATAATACATTGCATACTCTACCCCTTCTAGTCTTTCTTATGCTAGCATTGGCCCCATTGCTTTTTCCTCTAAAGCCAAATATAAGATTAAGGGTTTACCTTGTCTTGGTGGTCTTAACATAGGTGGATTAGTAAAGTATTCTTTAATCTTATTAAAGGCTTTTTAGCATTCTTTTTTCTATTCCATGGGCCGATTCTTCCTCAAGAGCTTGAGAATTATATTGCAAATCATGGTGAGTTTCACAATAAAACTGCTAATGTACTACAATTTTCTAATAAATCCTCATACTTCCTTTTCTATTCTTAGTGTTGGCATCTCCTAAATGGCTTTAATCCTATCTAGATTGACTTTTATTCCTCGATTGCTGACTATGTGCCCCAATAACTTTCTCAAAGTGACCCCAAAGATACATTTCTTTGGATTAAGCCTCATATTGTATCTTTCTATTCTTACTAGAAACTTATCTAATGCCTTAAAATGTCCTTCCTTGGTTCCTAACTTGACCATCATATCGTCGATGTACACTTCCACTTCTTCGTGCATCATATCATGGAATAGAGCTATTATTGCCTTTTTGATAGGTTACTCCTACATTCTTCAATTCGAATGGCATCACTTTGCAATAATATGTCCCCCATTCCATGATAAAACGATCTTGATCTTGTCCATGACAGCCATCATTATCTTATTATAACCTGAGAACCCATCCATGAAATAGTACACTGCACTGGATGCTACGCTATCAATAATCACATCAATGTGGGTGTAGACACCCAATTTCGGGATGATGAGTAATAGATGCGACAAAAGACTCCAATGATGAAAATATCATGAATAGGTCCTCAATACTTAAACTTTAAAACTTTAAGGGTCTGATTGCATTTTCTAAAGAAAAAATTTAATGTTTTTTTATGGACTAAATTACAATGCTTTTAAAGATTTAATTGCAAAACTTAAATTCTTTCAAGGACCTTTTTGTAATTAAGAGTTAAAAAATGGTCAGAATTACATTAATTCTGATCAGAATTGTATAATTTCGATCAGAATTACACTAATTCTGATCAAAATTATGTAATTTTGATCAGAATAACACAATTCCTATCAGAATTAGACCTCTTCCGCTTGGGTTCTTGAATTTTCTAAAAAATAATCTTTTTCTTGAGTCCTAGTTCTAGTTGGTTTGAAATTCTCCTAAAAATATTTTGATAATGTTTTTAAGGAAATAAAAGTTTTTTAGGAATCAATCTTTAAGTAGGGTTTGAAGATGTCTCATTATATAAGGAATGTTTTGGCTCCTGAAATAGGGGAGGGAGGGAAAAAACAAAAAAAAAAAGAAAGAAAGAAAGGCAGAATGAAAAAGAAAAAAAGAGAGAAAAAAATGAAAAAAAATAAAGAAATTGACAAAAAAAAAAAAGAAGAAAAGAGAGGAAAAGAGCATTTGTATTCTCTACACAAAAGAATTTCTTTTGCTTAATTGATCAATTGGACATCTTTGGAGGATTTTTGAAGAACAATATTCGAAGACTTATCAAGAACGGTGATTTTATAAAATATGAGGAGCACTTCATTAAAATCATCCATAAGCATCATCTTTTCGTTGTTCTATTTTATTTGATTTATTTCTTTTTTATTTTATTGATTTTTTAATTTATTTTATTATTGTTACAATTTATTCACTAATCATAATTTTATTTTTTTATTTTTATGGTGATTATGGATGAAATTACATGATGATCATGTTTGGAGGATTGAATCCATGAGAAGTCCATGGAATTCCATGGATAAGACTTTATAAATTTAGTTTTTAGGTTTTCATTTAATTTCTTCATTTAATTTATGCTTTTGTGATTGTATTAATTATTTTTTTTATTATTTTTAATAAATTATTGTAATAGCCCTAATAGTAGGAATAGTGAAATTATATATGTGATTTGTATGTTTATTAATTGGTTAGTAAAATTAGGGTTTCAATTGGGTAATTAATTAAAATCAATGGAGGAAATAGATTTGATTTAAGATTGCATGTTAATGAAAATTAAGGTTTTTTTAGAAGGAATTAATTTAATTAGTTGTTTGATCTTTAATTTAATTGTTTGATGTGTTTTATTTATTTTTGGGCTTGTTTATTTATTTTTATGTGCTTTGGGCCTTAAGCCCATAGTAGATTCTAATCCACTTAAATAAATTTAGGTTTTTAGGTTTAATTAATTAAAATTCATTTTAGGCCCATTTAGCAAATTAGACATATGCCCACTTAATTTAATTTAATCAATTTAGACTTAGCCCACTTAATTTAAGCCTTTTCATAACTTGTAGATTCAAGGTAACCTTAAAATTAAAATATGTAGAATTAGGCCCACTTATTTAAATACCTCCATAATTTGTAAATTAGGCCCATTTTTAGAACTAAAATAAATAGACTTAGGTTCATTTAATTAAAATTAAAAGGAATTAGGCCCATTAGTATTTAGCTCACTTATAAATTAAAACATGTAGATTTAGTTTATTTAATTAAAATCAATGTACATTAGACTAACTTAGGGATTATATGATTGGTTGAATGCATTATTTACTTGTATTTTCATGACTGGTTTGCCTTGGAGTGAACTGCTAGAATAAGGGTTTGTACAAAATTGCATGTAAATAGAGGATAATATAGTAATTCATAAAGTAATTCTAAAAGAACACAAGACTAAAAGAAGTTGGTGTTCCGTATCCAGAACTCCTGGTTGTGGTGCTAGCTTTCTTTTAAGGAATCGAGTACCACCTTTTCGATTTGTCCCAGTTATTACCTTGGGTGGTGACTCCTCATCTTCGTGCCATGTCTTTATGACAGTGGTTAATGTGTTCTTTAGAGCCCTGAGCTCAAAAAGTGTCACAGTTGCTAAAATCTTAGATGCGCACTAAACCCCGCTGTCTACAGTGGTGACTCCAGTGGGGATAAGAGATACTGATTCTACTTGTGTTCTTTAGAATTATTTTATTAATTATTATTCTATTCCTGTATTCATTATACATGTCCCTATTAACCGATGGTGTTGGTTTATAGTTCCATGATTCCATTAGCTTCATGGGATTGTAAATTGGCCAACCATCACTCTTGGCCTTAACTCAGTTCAAGAGAGATTACCGGGCTTATCTGACCAGAGTCTGTAACCCAAGTCCTAAAAGGGGGTAGTCTTCTCTCAAGTTTTCAAAGGATGTTGGGCCTCTCTGACCTTAGCCTGTAACTCAAGTCTTAAAGGAGGCCATCTTGCTAAGGGAACCTTGACTTTTCACCGAACCCTATCCACATATAATGGCTTAGTTATTTCCCTTACGATCTACCCAAATTGCTTGTGAATGTTGGCATGAGGTATTTTTATTTATAAAGGCTGAAGCCCATACTTTAGAAGCCCATCAAGACTAATAAAGATTGGGCTATGCTTTATACCTAAAAATACTATTTCTATGTTTACTACTTTAAGAGAGATTTGGCATACGCATCGGTCCTTGATATCCCCTATTGATATTAAGACTAAGACCAAAAATCCTAGGAAAAGAGACTTGCCATTGAATACGTGTGTGGGAGGAATAAGGTCTTTCATAATCTATATACTTAAAAATATTGTTTATGTGTTTACTACTTTAAGAGAGATTTGGCATGTGCGTCAGTCCCTGATATCCCCTATTGATATTAAGACCAAGACCAAAAATCATAGGAAAAGAGACTCACCATTGAGTAAGTGTGTGGGAGGAATAAGGTTGGAAGGATGTGTGTACACCTAACTTAATTTGCTACTTGTTGCATAGCATGTGCATCATGCATACATGCATCTCATGCATCATACTAAAAATTTGTCTTTTAGCCATCATAGATTCATCTAGGTCTTCCTATTTTTGGAGTTAAAAGGGTGGCAAACTGGTGAGAACTGATTCGAGTTTGCAATCGATTACAAAAGAGATCCTTAGCAGACTGGAAAGGAGTCCCATCAATCCACTCTACTTATAAGCTGCACAACCAAAATAGGCTGAGGAAATGGAACAACAAGAAGGAGGAAACTGGACCCTAGAGGATGTCAAAGGAGCATTGATGGATGACATGAGAGAAATGATGCAAGAGATGTTAAGATAGGCTTTGGCCGGATTAATGCCACCACCTGCTATTGCTACACCTCCTGCGGCCAATCCACCTGTTGTGACCAATCCACTTGCTGTGGGTACACCACTTGCTAACAATGATAATGCTAGGGAAATGAAACTAGAGGATGTTGAGAGCTATATGGTTGAAAAGTGATCGAGGGTCAAATTATGATACCCTAGTCTCTAGGACTTAGTATAGAGCAAGTTGGGTGTCAATCCACACGGAATTTAGGGTAAATATTGTATTAATCGAATAGGTACTAAGATGGATAGGCAAATAAAATCACAATAATAATCAAGCAAATGAATTACAATTAAAATAACTACTCTAATACTAAAACTACAATTACTATAAGTTCTTATCAAAACACATGGAAGAATTACAATGACAATCAATAAGGATATGTAAATTAATTATTCTTGACTTAATGACTGGAAATTAGTGTGTGTAATCTTTAAAAGAAACTCTCGTTGTCAGATTAAAGTAAAATTCCTAAAAGCAACTCTCGTTGTCAATTAGAAGTTTTCCCTCCTAGAGTCTATAAGCTCTCTCAATGTATTGCAGAGATAGGAAAAAAACCATAAATGACATTATACTAAACAAATCCTAAAGAGCAACTCTCGTTGTTAGATTAGGATATTCTTGTCTAGAGTCTACAAGTCCTCTCGGTTCATTGTAGAGATAGACAAGGAAACACAAGTAAAACTACTAAATATCCCTTAAGATGAATTCCTTGTCTCCAAGTGAATTCATTACTTAAGTGAATCCAATCAAAGTTCCACTGAATTATTCCAACTCTCGTTGTAAATAAACCGATTTACAAGTTACATATGGTGATCAAGCATACATAACAAAATTCTGTACTAATTGAATTCAAATCAAATAAGCAAGCATGAATATGTAATCCTTATTCAATCAACATTGTAATTCCTTCAAATACTTAGCCACTATGCATGGTTAATTAAATCAAGAGACAATAAAAAATAATATAGAAGAGAAGTTATTGAGTTTATACAACCCTTTTAATTTGTCTTCTAGCCAAAAATGATCTCTTTTGTAGGAATGATCTGCTTCCTTCTTCTTGAATAATAGATAGGATAATAGAAAAGAAGAATGAACTCTCAAAAATAAGAAACTTAATAGTAACTTTATAAGATAATATATAAATCTATCTAAAATATTTATAACTATGTCTCTCCTAAATTCTATCCTGAATTCTATCCTTGAATTCTCTATATGTGTACAAGGCACTAATGACCTATATATAGGCCTTAAAAGTAGTTACAAGAGGTTACAAAATAGAAAGGTACCCTTTGACATGAAGGGTTACAACCCTATACAGAATATATAACTTCTAGGTCATTTTTGTCCATCTAAATGACTCTATCTCTAGAAAGTCCCTTTATAAAATTTCTAGATCTTCAAGTCATATTTCCAACGCAACTTGAATCACCTAATTTGGATGTCTTTAGAGAAAGTTATGACTGAAATACAAAAAATTCTCAATCTAGAATCTTCTAAGCCCTTCAGTCTTTGTGCCGAGTCATTCCAGGGTGCTGGCTCATTACAGAAGCTTTCTATAATGAGTCATCTCATGTGTAATGACTCGTGACAGTCTTGAATCCTTAAAAAATGAGTCTTTTTGCCTTCCAAGTTGTTTTAACCAAATCCAAGCGTTTTCCAATGATCATTAGACCTAAAAACACATCAAAACATACAAACAAACCTAAAATGCATTTGGAAGATAGAAATAATATAATAAGAACATAAGAACATAATATCTTAACAACATAATTACTGAAATACTCCTAAATAAGTATGCATATTTGTGATATATCAAACTCCCCCATACTTAGACCTTGCTTGCCCTTAAGCAAGTGAAGACTCAAGATGAAAAAGTTAACAAAATTTTCATTTTACTCCAAATAGACGTAGCCACCATACCAAGCCAATTTAATTAAGAACAAAGATATAAAACATAATATACTTTCAATGCTCAACAATGATAGAATAAACAAGCCTCATAGTATAAGCAACAAGTTTACCCAATTATCTCAATTTACTAAGAGTAAAATAAAAAATGCAAAGTCAAAGTTCTAACCAAGCTATTTAGACCAAATAGTCATGTTTCAAACTTAGGAACTCTAGAGGTAGAAGTAAGTTTTGAGACAATTTTAAGCACACTCATTAACTCACTCTTCTCATGGCATTTTTAGAAAAAAAAAATTCAAAGAAAATTTGCTAGATCTACTCTTTCCGAATGAATCCAAATGAGGAGCAAACACAAATGCACACAACTTACTCGAGAAACATCTAATTTTGACATTTACATCTCTTTCCGAATGAATGCAACTAAAGAGCATACTCAATTGCACATAACTTACTTGAGATGCAAACACAAATTATAACATGATATACTTTTTTCGAATGAATGCAATTAAGGAGCATACTCAATCACACCCAACTTACTCAAGATGCATCATATTACAAGCATTATTTACTTATTTTTTTTCTTTCTTTTTTTTTCTATTTTTTTAAATAATAACTAGTCCTTATCCATTATTGAAAAGTGAGTGTCTAAGTATTATGGCTATAGTTTCTCTAAAATTACTTCAGACTTTAAGAATACTTAGGTTTAAAAAAATACTAACTAGCCTTAAGTATAGTTATCAAGTTAACTAATACATTTTTTAGATTTTAGAAAAAGTAAAAAGATATTAAAGCATAAACTTATAACCTATACTACATGAAACTTAAACTTTCTACCAATTGAGCATTAAAAATTAACAAAACATAATAACTTTGATCAAAATCAAAAAGACTAATATGGATGGCTATTATTATATATATATAGGTGCAAAATGAATAAAAAAAATAGTGCAAATATGCAAAAATGATAGAAAAGATAGAACACAAAACATAAATATAAGACATATATATATAAAAAAATTCTAATATATAACTAGTATCCTTCTCCCCCCCCCCATACTTAAAACATGCATTGTCCCCAATGTATGGAAAAATAAAGAAGGGAAAGGAAAAGAAAAACTTCCCTAGTCATTGGTGGGAGTGGTGGGTGGAGAGTCCTTGAGCGAAATACTTGTCCAATTTGTACTCCATCTTGCATTGTCGACGATTGAGTTGCTGTTGATGACATTCTAAGGCATTCAATTGCCCTTGCATTGAAATTTGGTTATTTAAAATTTGATCCCATATAGGCATGTGATCACTTGAAGAACCCGGTGCACTTTAGAGAGGGTATGTGAGGAGGGGAACGTCTTCAAAATGTTGATATTGTGGAAGCTCCTCTGCTTCCTCTTCCTCCTCTTCCTTCTCTTCCATGGGTTGATAGAATGGTTCCTTAACTCGGGTTGCCTCGGGAAGGCCTCGCCAACAAGATCATGAGTGAGCGGGAATGAAACTTAAACATGCATCAACAACTTCTCCTCTTATGAGGGCATGGTTAGTGAAGTAAGAACACTCGACTTTTTGAGTGTAATTTCCAAGATTGATATTCAAGGCTTTAGCAATAATTGTGACAACATGACCATGGGTCAAGGGTGCATCCTTACGTGGTGCATAAGACAACAATTGGTTGAAAATCCAATAGGTTCAACAAACTTGTTTTCTATTATGAATGCACCACATAAGAAACATCTCTTGTGCAGAGACCATATTGAATTCAGATTTATGAAAGACAAGACAAGCAAGGACTTTATGTAGCAACCAATACTTCATATCCTTTATGAACATTGCTTTGGCTTTCTTGGGTTGAAAGGGAGTGTGCAAATCAGTCAAGAAAGTCCAAAACTCATTCAATTTAAAGTTAGAAAGAAGGTCACATAACCCATCCTTTTTTAATCCAAACACTTTATTCATGAAACTATAAGTGAGTTGGTGTTGTTTGCCTTCTAACCTAAATTCTAGGATTTGAGAATTGTTGGCATTAACATCAAGAGTGGTGTAAAATTCAGTGATTAAATCCATGTATGTGTCCTCATGCATTGAAAAATTTTTTTTAAGACCACATTGATTAAGCATTCTATTAAACTCATCAAACATATCTATTCTAGTCAAGAGAGAGTTAGGCATATACTTACAAGCCAATAATTCTCTGAACTTTATGTTTGTGAACTTATCACCTTCCTCATGTGATAAGATAAGGAACTTAGCCTTGTAGGTCTTGCTTAGGTTCTCCTCTTCCTCTTGAGGGGATTCTTCAACATGAGGTCTCTTGGATGTTGATCCTCTAGTCTTACCCATATTACTAAACTTGCTTGAATAGAAGTAGTGATAAAAATACAGAAATGTGAAGATGATGAAAATGAAAATAAAGTAAAAAAAATAAAGAAAATGGAAATGAAAAAGTGTAGATTTCAGTTAGGGTTTCTGTGAAAAGGAAATGGAAAGGTTTTTGTAGATAGAAGAGAGAATGAGGAAGATGAAAGAGTAAGAGACTTATCAAAATTCATATAGACTCTTAAGAATAGGTTTTATGAGTGGTTAGGGTATATAGAGGTGTAAGAGGGGTGTAAGGTGTAGGTTTGATATATGAAAAGGTGTGTGAAAAAAAAATGTGTTTGAATTTGAAAAGGTGTATGGGGAAGTGAAAATATATGACACCTCTTGGAAAATGAAATGCCTTTTCATTCAATTTTGTATTAAAAATCAAATAAAAACTAATAAAAAGATGTTAAAAACACAAATCCAAAATTGATAAAAGTGTTTGTGTGTGTAAAATCAAAAAATGGAAGTTAATTTGCAGGTGGCACAACTTGGCATGGGTGGGATGAGTCGTGACACTTGCTTTCTGTAACGACTCGATCTACTGGAATGAGTAGTGACATTTTGATTTGGGTTGTGTCAAGTCATTCCAGGTGTAATGACTCGGCACGATAGGTTATTGTAATGACTCGATCCACTAGAATAAGTCGTGACGATAATGAACATCTGAAACGAGCCGTTCCCTTATGGGATGACTCGGCACAGCTTCTTTCTGTAACGACTCGTTCCACTAAAATGAGTCGTGACAAAGTGAAAAATTGCAAAAATATTTCTAAGTCCCTTTCTGAGTAATATGTGTAAAAGAAATGCATAAAAATGGTATCAAAAACTAAAAATATACTAATTAGAAACCAAATGTATACTAAAAGAAAAATAAAGAAATTATAATAAAGAAATGCATATGAATAAGAAAAAATGAACTAAGAAAAGCAACAAAAAAATGTGTAAAATAAAAATTTTGAAAACAAGTTTATGAGTAATGAAATGTGAAGTCAAATTGCTAATTAAAATAGAAAAAATGAAAATGAAATATAAACATAGAATAGAAATGCATAACAAAGTAAAAATGTGTTAGTGAACGTACCTTAATTCCTTTAAGTCTTAGAAAGGTATATAGGTTGACCTAAAGTAGTTGCCTTACCGATCAAGTAGGGTTTGAGGCAGTGTCCATTTACCTTAAATGTTTCACCCTTATCCTTTGATATCTCAATAGCACCATAAGCATGAACTTTGACAACTTTAAATGGACTCGACCATCTAGACTTTAACTTGCTCGGAAATAACCTTAATCTTGAATTGTAAAGCAAAACAACCTCTCCTTCATGAAAGTCTCTCTTCACTAAATGCTTATCATGCCACAATTTAGTCCTATCCTTTTACAACCTTGCATTTTCATAAGCATTCATCCTTAATTCATCCAATTCATTAAGTTAAAGCAACCTCTTCTTACCTGCCTTCATCATGTCAAAGTTTAGGGCTCTTGTTGCCCAATATGCCTTATGCTCAAGCTTAACTGGTAGGTGACATGACTTCCCATATATAAGCTGATAAGGAGTAAGGCCTATTAGAGTTTTAAATGTTGTCCTATAAGCCCATAATGCATCATCAAGCTTTAATGCCCAATCTTTCCTTGAAGAAGAAACCATTTTCTCAAGAATCCATTTAATCTCCCGGTTACTTACCTCAACTTGCCCACTTGTTTGTGGGTGATATGGAGTAGTGACCTTGTGTGTCACTCCATATTTCTTCAATAGAGCTTCTATTAGATGATTGCAAAAATGGGAACCTCCATCACTTATCAATGCCTTAGGGGTACCAAATCTAGGGAAAATAATATTCTTAAGCATTTTCTTGACTACTCTAGCATCATTGGTCAAGGCTGGTATTGCCTCTACCCATTTTGAAACATAATCAACCATAACCAAAATATACTTGTAGCCTAAAGAGCTAGGAAAAGAACCCATGAAGTCTATTCCCCACACATCAAAAATTTCAACTTCAAGAATTCCTTTCAAAGGCATTTCATGCTTCCTAGATATGTTACCCATCCTTTGACATCTATCACATGTGAGCACAAATTCTCTAGCATCCTTAAATAAAGTAAGCCACCAAAAACTAGATTGCAATACCTTAGATGCTATTTTTGATGCTCCAAAGTGTTCTCTAACTTCCAAGGAATGACAATGCTTTAAAACTTCTTGGACTTCATCTTGAGGTATGCACCTTCTAATCAATCCGTTTACACACCGTTTGTATAATAAGGGCTCCTCCCAATAGTAAAATCTACTATCATACAAATTTTTTTTCTTTTGTCTATAATCCATACCATAAGGTAGAACTCCACTTACTAGATAATTGGCGATGTTAGTGAACCATGGAAGTTCTTTTAATGTAATATTCAAAAGATGTTCACTATGAAATGACTCACTGATTGTGACACTATCATCAAGTTCTCTTAATCCATCTGCTACTAGGTTTTCGCTCCCTTTTTTATCTTGGACTTCCCAGTCAAATTCTTGTAGCATCAAAATGCATCTTAAAATTCTGGGTTTACATCCTTCTTGCTCAAAAGATATTTAAGAGCAACATGATCAGAATAAAAAATCACTTTTTTCCCCATAAGATATGATATGAACTTATCAAATGCATAAACAATAGCTAGCAGCTCCTTTTTTGTAGTGGTGTAATTGATTTGAGCTTCATCAAGTAGTTTACTTGCATAATAGATCACATAAGGCTTGCCTTCCTTCCTTTGACCCAAAATAGCTCCCACATCAAAATTGCTAGCATCACACATTATTTTAGATGGCTCCTCCCAATTAGGTGGTTGCAAAATAGGTGTAGATACAAGAGCACTTTTCAAGGTGTTAAATGCAACAAGACACACATCGTCGAACTTAAACACTGCATCCTTAGCAAGTAACTTACACAATAGTTTTGCGATCTTTAAAAAATCCTTAATAAATCTCCTGTAAAACCCTGCATGTCTATGGAAGCTTCTTATTTCCTTAACACATTTGAGAGGTGGTAATTTATCAATTACTTCTATCTTCGCTCTATCAATTTCAATTCCTCTCTTTGAAATTGAGTGACCAAGAATGATTCCTTCTTGTGCCATGAAATGACATTTCTCCCTTTTTGAAGACCAATCCATGCCCAATACACCTGTCAAGAACCTTAGAGTGATTGACTAAACAATGTGAAAAGTTAGTACCATAGACACTACAGTCATCCATAAAAACTTCTACACAATCATCAAGTAAATCACTAAATATTGAATACATGCATTGTTGAAAAGTTGTAGGTGCATTATATAAACAAAAGACATACGCCTAAAAGTGAATGTACCATAAGGACATGTAAAAGTAGTCTTAGGTTAGTCTTCAGGGTGAATAGGGATTTGATAAAATCCACTAAGTCCATCTAGGTAACAAAAATAGGAAATATTAGCTAGCCTCTCTAGAACTTAGTCAATAAAAGGCAATGGGAAATGCTCCTTCCTAGTTGCTTTATTTAGTTTACGATAATCAATGCACATACGCCATCCAGTGACAGTTCTAGTAGGTATTAAATCATTAGACTCATTCCTAACAACAGAAGCCTCCCTTCTTTGGAACAACTTGAACGGGGCTTACCCAATTACTATCACTAATGGAATAAATGATTCCATTGTCAAGCAACTTAGTTACCTCTTTTCTTACCACTTCTTTAAGAGTGGGATTCAATCGCCTTTGACATTCAATGGAAGGTTTGACATTATCTTCTAACAAAATTCTATGCATACCTATTTTAGGACTAATTCCCTTCAAATCATTAATAGAATAACCAATTTCATTTTTATGACTATTCAACATATCACACAAAGTATCAACATAATCATTAGGCAAAGATAAATTAACAATAAAAGGATATTTGAGATTAGAGTCAAGAAAAGCATATCTGAGATTTGATGGTAAAGGCTTGAGCTTCAACTCTACTTTTTCACTTGATACAGTAGCCTCTAGATCATCTTCTCTCCTCAAAGATTCAAATCTTGATGTCCTTTGAAAAGGTTGATATGGACTTATCTCCAAAACTTGCTCATTAGGTTCGTGAACCTTATTTAGCTCCATAGGATCACTTTTTGTACACTCATGAATTACTTCTTCTATACACCCATCTATAACATCATAAACGTCAATATGATCAAATCTGCTTGCTACTTCTATAGGTGTCGACTTTACTATATTTAACACATCAAATTCTATAAATTCATTATCCACTTCCAATGTAATTTTCCCATTCTTCATATCTAAAATTGCTCCTACTATCCGTAAAAATGGTATTCTGAATAAAATTGGAATTTCAAGATCCTCTTCCATCTCCAACACAATAAAATCTGCTGGTATTATAAACTTACCTACTTTTGTTGGCACATTCTTTAATATTCCAAGTGGATATGTAATAGATTTTTCTGCCAAGGAAAGAGACATGTTGGTAGGCTTAAGCTCATCCAAGTTAAGCTTTTTGTAAATTGAATAAGGCATAAGGCTAACACTAGCACTAATATCACACAAGGCTTTGTTGAAATGCGTACCTCCAATTGTACAAGGAATTGTAAATGAACCAGGATCCTTGAGCTTCGGTGGAGACTTGGAGTACATAGCTTTAGATTCTTCAATGAGAGATACCAAACCATAGTCTTCAATCTTACTTTTATGGTTAACAATATCCTTCAAAAACTTACCCCATGTAGGCATATCCCTTATTGCCTCCATAAATGGTATAGTGATAGCGATCTCCTTTAGATAGTCAAGAAATTTTCCAAATTGCTTATCCAAATTACGCCTTATGTACCTTTAAGGGAAAGGAAGAGTTCTAATATCCACCTTTGGTGGTGGAGCATTTTTTTTTCTTACTTTGCAACTTACTCTCATCTTTCTTTATACTACTTACCTCCCCTTCTTTGATCTTTACCTTTTCATCAACCATTATTGTTTTTTTACTAGAGCTTCCTTCAACTTCTTTACCACTCCTCAAAGTAATTGCTTGGCAAGTCTCCTTTTGTTCATACTCCAGTTGGCTTGGAAGCTTTCCTAAGGGTTTAGCATTAGAGGAAGAAGCTTGTTGGGCAATTTGTGTTTCAAGGATTCGGTTATGAGTAGCAATTTGCTCAAGCTTAGAAGATATTTTTTTAAATTGCTCCTCATTTTGTTTATTAATGGCAATTTGTTGGTTGACAAATTGCTCAATAAGGTTCTCTAGGTTAGGTTTAGATTGGGGATGATTGAACAATTATTGTTTTATAGGGAATCCAGGTGGGTTTTGAGGTTTGGTGTTTGGGTTAATTTGGGGGTTCAATTGGGAAAACGGGGTTGACCATGAGAATCCAGGATGGTTCCTCCATTGAGGGTTGTATGTGTTTGAGTTAAGTCCTACTCTTTGGTTGAAACCTCCTTGGATATAATTCAGATCTTCATTGGCACTCATATTACATTAAGAATATGAATGAGGTCCTCCACAAGTCTCACAAACAAGGTTAGTACATTCTAATGAATTAACTTGAGATTTACTTACCATTTTGGTAAGGGCATCCACTTTTGCACTAAGCATGTTGATTGTAACAAGTTCCAAGATTCCTTTTGCCTTTGCCATAGTAGTTTCTTCACCCACGTACCCTTGAGATGCAAGTTCCTCAAGCAATGTAATGGCCTCTCTAGCTATTTTGTCCATCTTTTTTTATGTACTTGGTTTATTTATTGTGTTTATATATACTTGATTTATATATGCTTGATTTTTTTGACATTATTTATGTACTTGATTTACATATTAGGATGGATTCTATGGAAAAAATCAAGTTATTCATGGTAGAGGTAAAAATAAAAAAGTATGGACCATGGATGAGGATCTTGCATTAATAGAGTGCTTATAAGAAATTTCTATGGATCAAAATATAAGCAAGATAGTAATTGGAAGAATGGATATTTAATTCAGGTTGAGGAATTAATTAATTAAAAGCTTCTTTAGAGTGGTATAAAAGCTAAACCACACATTGATTTTAGGTGGAGAACCTTCAAAGGAAAATACTACGCCATTGCTGAAATGTTAAAATAAATCTAGATTTGGATGGGAGGACACAAGAAAAATGGTACAATGTGAGAAAAGTGTTTATGCAGAATATTGTAAGGTGTATATTTTCTTGCTCTGTCTATTAGTTATATATGTGTATTTATCTATTATAATTTCCTATTTTGCCTATGTATATAAATATTATTTGTGCATACTTGTCTATATATAAGGAAAGAATAATGACTTGTGCTATAATCCGTTATGTATAAGGTAGGTAGAGTAGAACATATGTATATATGCATTTTCCTTAGTGAAATTTGTATGAAATAAATTAGAAATGTGATGATTCTTTTTCATCATATATATGGATAGTATATAAATGTGTTTCCAAATTATATATTTTGTATTATATAAGACAAGACTTAAGCTAGAAAAATTTTGCCATTTGTTATGCTTCAAGACAAACTAAGCATTGCTTTGATTAAGGGCATAAGTTGATCTGGTAGAATTTCCCATGAACTATAATCCCACATTACAACTATTCTTATTTGGGTATTGATGGCATTGAAAGCATATAAGAAAACTACAAGAGGTATATATAACCCTTGAGTCTGTTTTTTAACTATTGTATTTGTATGATCATATGCATCTGCATCGAGCATTAGCAGTAGCTGCCTCCAAGCTCCTTCATTATCCTAACGTGGAGTAAGACATAAAGTTATCATGGTTTTATTTATTTAGAACTTAATTTTTTCCTTTTTAATAAATTATCATATTTAATAATTTATTATCATTTTAGTATTCTTTTTCATGCTTTACGTCTCTACCTACATGAGATGTTTAGGGTTTGTTTGCTTGTGGTTCAAATAAATGCTTATGGTCCTTTGGATTCTAGTTTGGTATCTGTTGAATCTCTCTTTTTTAGGTGACGGATGCACAATCTTGTCTCTAACATTGTGCAAGTTTATATGGCATTATAATTCAAGGTGCTTATAGAATGTGCATGCTACTTTGTGTATTTTTCTTATATGTCATCCATAATTGTGTAACTTTTCCAATTAATTTTAGACCTTAGTCATGTATCTTCTACTAATTGATAGTTTATGTGTTCATAGTTGATTAAATTCAAAGATGAGGTATGTTAGAAATTTAAAGGAGAGCATGTTCTTATTGTATTTTAACTATTATATTAAATTCAAATTCATGGTTAGCTTCTAAGTAAGCTTGCTTTGAGTTATTGCCACTTGCTACTTGCTCTTTTATTTCTTATTTTTGGTTTAGAGTACATCAGTTATAGGTTACAAGTCTAGGAGTTATTTATTTCTAACCTGTTTCATTATATTAGCAAAATTAGAAGGATGCAAAGGGTCTATGGAATGTATCTTTTCCTTTCTTTAATGTAATTGGAGAGTTAATTGACAAAGATTGGGCTACTGGCAAAGAAGTGGAATCATTTGATGATGCCATACAAAATATGGAAAAAGAAATGACAAATGAGAGAAATTCTACTAATGGTGACAATGAAGATGATGATGCCATATCTGTAACTCAATCTGTTACTCATTCTGAATCTAAAAGAGCAAGAAAAAGGAGCATGCAAATGACTAAGGAACTGAAGGAGAATGAAGATCTACAAAAGGTTGCATTAATTGATATGTCTACTAACTCCAAGAAATTCATGGAAAATATGAATACACATCTTGCTACTGTGGCAAGTGCTTGGTTTCGTGCAGAGGAACGTGAACAAGAAATAGTTGATAAAAGTAACAAAGCGTTGGGTGAGTTACTTGAAATTGAGGGTCTAACTAGTTTTCAAGCTTTGCAAGTTGTAGATGTCCTTATAGCTGAACCAAATAAATTGAGAGTTTTTTATCAAGCCCCTCTCAACCTTAGAAGACAATATGTTTTTAGTCTTCTTTATGTTATTCCTAGAGGATCTGGTTCTAGGTTGATTTGAGTTATATTTAAAATGACTATATTATTATTTAGAAAAAACTAATATTGGCATGTATTATAATTTCATATTATGGTATGAACATTAATTTTTAGTTTTTTTTAAACATTAATTTTTAGTTAGTTTGTTTAAATATTATGTATATTAATAATAGTTATACATCGTTTAAAAAAAAGTCACTTATAAATTTTTAATAATTATATACTTGTTGAAAAAAATCAATAATTAAAATTAATTTAAGAAATAATGTTTATTTTATTTATTTGATTAATTATTTGTTATTTTAGTATTTTTTTAAAAATATAAAATATTATGAAAAAAATAAAAGCATTCCGATTTCATTACTTTTAACAGACAACTTCAATGGGAGTTAAATTTTGATTCTGATTCCACAATGAACGAAATAACAAATATAAATATTCATTCCCATTCCCCTACATTCCTATTCCCATTCCCCTCTATTCCCATTTCGATTCCATTCTTTAAATCGAATGCCCTATAAAAGTAAAGTCATTCCTGCACAAAACGACACTTCTATAACTTCCACAACTCAACATCTTGGGTTGGACCCCCAACTACACTTTATGCCCAACCGAAAACCAACACAACAACATATATAAAAACAAATATAATTTTCTAAAATCACTATTAATCATAAAAATTTAGTTAACCAATACAATTTAATTTATTTATATAATAAAAATATAAAGGAAATTTATTTCCAAATAAATAGTAAAATTCTAGTTTATAAATAAAATGTCGTTAATGGAATCAAATTCCCCTTATATAACTAAATTAGCATTAATTATAAATAACTATTTAAATCACTCAAATATATCATAAAAAAATAAAGAACTCATTTAAGCTTGAAAATAATAAATATATTTACCATTCGTTTATTTTTCCAAAATTACTACTAATTAACTAAAAATTTGAAATTAATTATAAAAATTATTTTCATATTTTTATTATTTAAATCCAGTCTACAACAAAATAAATAACAATAAATTTAATTAAAATTAAATAATTACTAATTTCTAATAATTTTTCTAAAAATATATTTTTAACATAGTCTTTAAAAATTCATATCTTAATTTCTGCAAATAATCTCATAAAACTTCTTTCATGAAATTTATAGAATTTAATAAATATATACAAATTTTTGGGTCGGAATACTACCAGAATACTAACATGAGACCCAAAAAAATCCAAAATGTTTAGAAAATTATGAAAAAAATATAAATAGATAGATCTCAACTCCAATTTCATTTTATAGAACTACCACTAAGCCTAATTTAAACTCAAATTAAATGAATTAACCAACATACGTAAAATTAATTTAACTCAAATGGAGGTGGTTGCTGTAGTTATTGGTAAAATTGCTTGAAGGGTTTTGTTACCCAAAAGGAGAGGAGTTGATCAGGACTAACGCACGTCATTGGAGCCAGCAGCGGTGGTCCACTTTGTTTTCGACAAGGAAGAAAATGGGGAATGAGGAGGAGATGAGTGGTCGATCGGTGAAGAGGAGCTGCTGTGATGTTCAGCAGTGGCTGGTGGTGCAGAGGTGGCTATGGCAGCAACTGGAGCGGGAGGAAGAAGAAGGAAAGAAGAAAAAGAAACGAGAAGGAAGAAAGAACAGAAGAAAAATAAGGAAGGAAAAAAAAAGAAAGGAAAGAAAAGAAAAAAAAAGTTTTTGACTTTACTTTTTTTAATTAAAGTACAAAGTACATATCTATTATTTAAGAATAAAAATATCTTGTAAAGACTTAAATTTTGAATTATTAATATTAAATGTGGACTATTAAGCTTAATTATTATTTTAATTAATTAGTGTGAATTATTATTTAATTATTTATGAGATTATTAATATTTGTGTAATTTTAGAAAATTTAACTAATTTTTTAGATTGTGTATGTATACATTTATGTATAAATAAAATGAAGATATTATTATTTTAAAAATAATTATTTTGTACTTTTGTAATATATATATATAAACTATTTTTCTCCCTTACTTCTCACTCCCTCTTTTTTTTCCCTTCCTTCTCTCTTCCTCTTTTTCTTTTCTTTTCCCTTCTCTTCTTTCCTCTTCTTTCCTCTTCTTCCCCATGCAGCACTCGATGCCATAGACACCTCCCCCAACTGCTCTTCCTCTCCAGTAATACCTCCCCTCCCTCTCTTTTCTCTTTCTTTGTAATAACCCGAGTTTTTAAATTATGTTATTTTAAAATAGGATATGCAGTGTTAATAGTTTTTAAATTTTATTTGATTATTTTACCATTTTGTGAACAATTATGATTATCTTTACATTTAATTATAATTTTCTACGTAATGTGTATACATTAAAGTTTATTATTTTGGGAAATATTATTTTAATAATACCTAATTTGGTGTATTAATATATATATATATATATATATATATATATATATATATATATGCATATGCACATATATTTAGGGTTTAATGTTAGTATTATATGTGTATATTATTAATATTAGTGTGTAATATATTAATATATGTGTGTGTGTGTGTATTTAAGTGTGTGGTGTGTGAATATTGTATAATATAATAATATACATTATAATATATAGTTTATTAATGTATATTATATAGTTTTATGTATATAATATATACATATACTGTAATATCCCGTATTTTTAAATATTTTTATACTGCATCGGGATATACAGTGTTAATAATTTTTGTATATATATTATGATATTTTTACGAGTTGATATGTATTTAAAACCTATTTTAATTATTGTGTATTATTTTAAGTGCTTTACGTAAAATTTTTCCGGGACTTGCATTTTCGGGGAAATTTTCACGTGAATAATTTACTGTTAATTATTTTAAATAGATTTACGGACTTTCATGAACTCATATATATTTTTAAAATACTAAATGACGTATATATGTGTACTTATTTATTTAATTAGGGTTTGATTAATTACCCTATTATTTTATTATTTATTTATTAGTTTCATTGTTATTAAATTATTTTTATTTAGTATTAAATTATTCAAATATTAAATTATATATGTGTAATTTCATATTATTTTAATATATAGTATAAAGTATATATATATATATATACATATATACATTTAATATTAACAAAATTATAAAGTTTAGTATATTTATAACTTTGCCATTCGTTCTTCTTCTTCCTCCCGACCGTTCCCCATCACCGTCTGTCGCTGCTACCGTCATTTTCTTGCCGTTGGTGTGCCATCTGGTGTACCACCTCCTTCCTCAGCCTTCCCCGCCACCTGCTGCAGCTGTTTCTGGCGTATGCAAGCCAAATTTGGCTGCAGAAGCCGAAAGTGGGAGCAACGTCGTTCATGACATTTTCGGCCACCGTTTTTGACACCGCCGGTCTCTTTATTCTCCTTGAGCTCCAATGAGTGTGATTCCAAGCTTTCTTTCACCTAAAATGGTCTTGATTTGCTTAGGTTTCGATTTTTCAATTTTGGCCTATTAGGGTTCTTGATTTTTTTGAACTTCAATTTGATTGATTCATGAAAATTCCCTTAATAAATGTTGATCCTAGTAGCTTAATCTAAAGGTGTGAATTTTTGTAGAATATTTGGAGATTATTTTGATTTTATGGGTATTTTTGAATATTTTATTATTATTTTCTAATTTTTGAAAATTAATTAATTAAATTATGAAAGTGTGTTTTATGATAAATATAGGTGTTGAAATGAATTATAGAAATTTATTTGGAATTTTTATGAATTTCTATGTATTTATTTTGAATTTATTTAGGTTTATGTAATTTTGGAAAATTAGGTTAATTGTGTTTTTAATTGAAATTAATTCATTAATTGAGTTTAATTATTGATATTATTGATAAATATGTTGAGAAAATTAATTTTTGGATAATTATATTATTTTTGGTGAATTTTTGGAGTAATTTTAGTATATATATATATATATATATAGGGGTATTTTGGTAATTTTACCCTAAATTGACTAAAAATGTAATTTAATTGGTTTTAATAGTTATTTAAGGTATAAAAATGATTTCTACAATTATTTAGTATTTTTAACTAATTAAAACTATTTTTCATGAATTATTTTCAATTATATATATAATATACGATTTTTCTAATAAAATGAGTTTTTATCTATTTTTACTGTGTTTTAGGGCTAATTATGTAATTTCTACTTATAAAATATATTTTTGTGATATAAGGGTATTTTTGGTATTTCCATAAATATTCTGTGAATTATGGACCCCGATCGGTAAACTGTAGTTTGGAGTCCGACCGAGGGGTTGTGGATGAGTTGTTGTGCCTATTTTTCAAAGTGTGTTTCTTTGCAGGGCCGGCTCTACTCTTTGAGTAGAGAGATGTTCGTTTTACAAGGGAGGTTCTACCAAATTTTTGATAGAATTCTTATAAAACATGATGTCCGATCGAACCCTAATTCTGTTTCTGTGTCTAATATTCTAGATCGAGTTTCTAGGATTTTCTGTTAGGTTTATTCTGATTTTTGTTATTTATTGTTTGTTTAGTTGCGCCGAGACCGAGGGCTAGTGGACCAGGCCCATCGGACCCATCTCGAGGAGCGCACTAAGTGTGAGTTACTATTCTATATATATATGCTTTAGGGTGCATGATTTAGAAATACATGTTTTATTTTGATTAAATATGCATAAATAATTTGATTGGTACTTAAGTTTATTTTTAGTTTACTTTTGGTTTATTTTTTGTATATATTAAATTATATGCATGCTTTATTAACCATTTATGTTTAAAATGTTTTTAAATACATTTCTAGCTTATTTTGTAATTTGATTGGATTTGTTTGACGTATATATACTCGAAATATACCTGGTTTACTTTTGGTATATTACTTTGGTATATTTCCAGTATATATATGGTTTATAATGTTATTTTATTTAAATTCATGCATCATTTATTTGTGAATGAATGTTTTATATTTATTAATGAAGGATATCGATAGTAGTGGGCAGCACCAGGACCGAGTACATACCGGTACGCTTATAGCATTTGGCTATATTACTAACCAGTTTGAGGATATTGATTGGAATTGATTTATCTAATGTGTGATGTGATTTGGGTGTGATTGTTGGAGCTCGGTTGACCTAGTGTCTCGGGGCCAATCACACTGACAGTCAGACTGCTGGAGCTCGGTTGACTTAGTGTCTCGGGGCCAGTCTACTGTCTAAATGGAATAAGTGAATATATTTGGAATAAGTGAGCCTGTATGGCTAGAGTGTTGTCTAACACTATTTTGTGGTTGCGATTTTCTAGGGTTCTATTTGGTCCTTCATAAACAATGATTTTCAATGAAATATATATAAAATGATTTTATTGCATCTGTGTGTATTTGCCTGTATATGTACATATTAGATATATACTATTGATTGTATGCATTGTCATTTAGTATGCATGTATATATATTATAGTAATTCACTCAGTGAGGTCTAACTCCCCTCCGTTGACTATTTTTCAGGAGAGTCATCTTCCTCAGACCTCAGTAGCAGGCCTGTACATCGAATTTCTTCCGCCCCGGCTTCTTTATGTAAACTGCTTATCTGAGTCTTGAGTTTTATTTTTATAATCTAGACACTGCAGTAGTTGTAAATTAATTATGGGTTTGATGTATTGTATTTATACGAGATATGTATTTTAAGAATTTGAACTGGATGTGTATTCAAAGGATTTATCTATATATGAGATATGGATATTATTTTGATATTTATGATTTTATTCCGCTGCACAGTATTTTATTTAATTATGATATTATTATTACTATTGCATGTTTTATTTTATTTTTAGGCTTGCTACGGGTTCCAGATTCGAAAGAATTCCCGTTCCCTAGCGCCGATTATGGCCCCTGTTTTGGGTCGTGACAAAGTTGGTATCAGAGCGGAGTTTTGTGTCAGGGCTTAGTTATGTGAGTCCTAGCCCTATTTTTCAAAGTTGTGTTTTCTTTTGGTAACTACTGCAGTGAATTAGGTTCGAGTATGTCTTGATAAGTATTCCTTGTTTTAGTTTTCTGCATTATTCCTCCGTTGTCTATTTTGTCTCAATCTTTCCGTTTGTCTTTTCAGAATGAGGAGGCGAGCACGTGTCGCTCCATCGGTTGTTGAGGCTGAGGATGATGAGTCTTTTCAGGATGAGATTTGACCTCCTGAGCAGCCAGTTAGACGTAGAGGTTGTGGCAGAGGTAGACCTCGAGGAGTGACAGGTTGCCGTAGGCAGAGAGAGTTACAGGACGAGGAGCCTATTGAGTTTAAGTTTGAGGATGTTCCTATGCCTCCAGTTGTTCAGCCTGTTCAGCCTGCCTATCAGCAGGGTATGTCTGACCCTGAGGCAGCTTTGTTCTATGCCCGAGTTGGCAAGATTGCTTTCGATGGGACTTCTGATCCGTTAGATTTTCTGCACGCGATTGAGACTAGGACTCGGATTGCTCACACCAAGTACCAGCGGATCATGATCGTCGAGTTATCTGTTGAGGGACCAGCTTTGGCCTAGTTTATTCAGATGATCTAGCCCTATATAATGACGATGACCTGGGCTCAGTTCAGAGAGCGGTTAATGAGGAGATTCTGTCCAGAGCCTCTCCGTATGAGCTATCGTCTCTGATTGACCAGTATTTCTTGCGGTGATCGATCAGTAGAGGAGTACACCCGAGAGTTTCTTCGATTGGGTAAATATGCAGAGGATCTGATGCGAGATTAGTATTTTGCGGTCACTACCTACGTTACTGGTTTGGGTTCAGCATTTGCTAGTATGCCTACAATAGGCCTTACTTTGGAGTTTATGATAGAGTTGGCCAAGGAGATTGAGCTGAGGTTAGTTAGGCAGGGAGCGATGCCTGATTATTACCAGCTGGGATTTCAGTCGAGTGGATTGCAGGCTACTCTGTATTTGAGTTTTCAGGTTGGATCGAGTAGTCAGCAGCGAGGTCCGACTCAATAGAGTCAGAGGCAGCAGCAGCGAGTGCATCGGAGCAGTAGACATGGCCGTGGAGGTCAGCGTAGATCATTCAGATTTGGGTCAAGTGCTTCGAGCAGCAGCAGTGGTCGCAGTTCTGGATCAGCTGCCAGTGTTTGCCAGACTTGCGGTAGAGTCCATCAGGGACCATGTTATCTGACACCACTGACATGCTTCAGATGCGGGCAGACAGGACATTATGCCAGATCGTGTCCTTACTCTGGATATCAACAGCTGTAGATTCCGTGATTCCCACAGCAGTCGATTGCTAGTGCTGCACCAGTTCCATTTCAGTTGCTTCCAGTCCAGCATCAGAGTTCCACTTAGATTGTTCCACGGCAGAGTCATGGTAGAGGTACTAGAGGAGGTGCCAGAGGTGTTGGCCAGGCTTCTACTAGTCAGTAGGGAGGTCGAGGATAGGCCAGAGTCTTCCATCTCACTCAGCAGGATGCTCAGGCATCCAATACAGTCGTGATAGGTATTATTTCTGTCTGTTACCTGGATGCATGGGTTTTGTTTGATCCGGGTGCCACACATTCGTTTGTTTCTCCTGTTTTTGCTTTCAAATTTTGTTGGCAAGCTTCGAGGATGGCTTTTCCTTTGTCTGTTGCCACTCATCTGAGCGATTCTTTGGACACCGATATTGTTCTTTCTGGTTGTCCAGTTCTCGTGGGAGGTAGAGAATTATCTGCTGATTTGATTTTATTGGATGTGATGGAGTTTGATGTTATTCTGGGAATGGACTAGTTATCTCAACATTATGCCGTGGTAGATTGCAGGAATAAAGAGGTGACTTTCAGAATTCCTAATGAAGAAGATTTTAAGTTTGTGGGTGATAGGAGTTCAGCACCTCAGAATCTTATTTCTGCCATTACGGCTAGGAAGTTATTGAGGAAAGGATGTCAAGGATATTTGACATTAGTCAGGGATACTTCAGTGGAGAAGTTGTCACTCACAGATGTTCCTGTTGCTTGTGAGTTTCCTGATGTTTTTCCCGAGGAGTTGCCACGTTTACCACCTCACAAAGAGATAGAGTTCTGTATAGATGTGGTTCCAGGTACTACTCCTATATCTATGCCACCCTACAGAATGGCTCCTGCAGAGTTGAAAGAGTTAAAGGAGCAGTTGAAGAGTTGTTGGATAAGGGTTTTATCAGACCCAGTGTTTCTCCTTGGGGTGCACCAGTCCTGTTTGTGAAGAAGAAGGATGGTACCCTGAGACTGTGCATTGACTACAGAGAGCTGAACAAGGTGATAGTGAAGAACAAGTATCCTCTCCTGAGGATAGATGACTTGTTTGATCAACTATAGGGTGCACAGTTCTTTTCCAAGATTGACTTCAGGTCGGGTTATCATTAGTTGTGGATTAGTGAAGCCGATGTTCCTAAGACGACATTCCACACTCGATATGGCCATTATGAGTTTCTGGTGATGTCTTTTAGTTTGACTAATGCACCAGCAACTTTTATGGATCTGATGAATAGGGTATTCAGACCGTATATGGATCAGTTTATGGTAGTCTTCATTGATGATATACTGGTTTATTCTAGGAGTATGGAGGAGCATGTATATCACTTGAGGATTGTACTGCAGACACTGAGAGATCATCAGCCTTATGCTAAATTCTCGAAGTGTGATTTCTGGATGGAGAGTGTTTATTTTCTTGGACACGTGGTGTCTAAAGAAGGTATCCAGGTTGATCCACAGTAGATTGAAGCAGTGTCTGAGTGGCCTAGACTGACTTATGTTACTGAGATTCAGAGTTTTCTGGGTTTAGTTGGGTATTATAGGCGGTTTGTGTAGGATTTTTCCAGAATAGTAGCCCCTATGACTCGCTTGACTCAGAAGAATGTCAGATTCGAGTGGTCAGAAGCTTATGAGAATAGTTTCCAATTATTGAAGGAGAAATTGACCACAGCGCCAGTATTAGCTTTGCCTAATAGTGTGGACAAGTTCATAGCTTATTATGATGCCTCTAGAATTGGCCTTGGTTGTGTGCTAATGTAGAATGGAAGGGTGATAGCCTATGCTTTAAGGCAGTTGAAGAAGCATGAGCAGAACTATCCCACACATGACCTTAAAATGGCTGCAGTGATCTTTGCTTTGAAGATTTGGAGACATTATCTGTATGGGGTGACTTGTGAGATATTTACTGATCACAAGAGCCTTAAGTACATTTTTCAGCAGAGAGATCTGAATCTGAGGTAGAGAAGATAGTTAGAATTGTTGAAGGATTAGGACTGTGAGATATTATATCATCCGGGCAAGGCTAATGTTGTAGCAGATGCCTTGAGTAGAAATTCCTCAGGCAGTCTTGCTCACATCAGTATTGAGAGGAGACCGTTAATCCAGGAGTTGCATCTATTGGTGGATCAAGGTCTAATGATGAAGATTAGTAGGTCAGGTGGACTGCTAGCTCAATTTAAGGTGCGATCTGTACTGAGGGATAGGATTAAAGCAGCTCAGAGCCGAGATCCTATTCTAGAAGAGCTTGCAGAGAATGTCAGAGCAGGGAATTTCATTGATTTCACACTCGATGATGATGGTGTGTTGTGGATCAATGGTAGATTATGTGTGCTTGATGTGGATGATTTGAGAGAAGAGATCCTAGAGGAAGCACATTCTACAGCCTATAGCGTACATCCGGGTGTCACTAAGATGTACCATAGTATTAGAGATTTATACTAGTGGGATGGACTGAAGAAGGATGTCACTGATTATGTTGCTAAGTGTCTGACGTGTCAGCAAGTGAAAGCTGAGCATCAGAAGCCTTCAGGGAAGCTTCAGCCTCTTCCTATTCCCGAGTGGAAGTGGGAAAGGATAGCTATGGATTTTGTGGTCGGTTTAACTCGTTCTAAGGATGGATACGATTCCATCTGGGTGATTGTAGACAGGTTGATGAAGTCTGCACATTTCTTACCTGTGAAATCCACCTATTCTGTAGCTAGATTGGCAAAGTTATATGTGAAGCATATTGTGTACCTTCATGGAGTACCTGTGTCCATTGTGTCAGACAAAGGTTCATTGTTTACTTCTCATTTTTGACAGAAGTTGTAGGAAGCGATGGGCACTAGGTTGGACTTCAGTACTGCTTTTCATCCTCAGATAGATAGTCAGTCTGAGAGGATGATCCAGACACTGGAAGATATGTTGAGAATGTGTGTCCTGGATTTGGGAGGTAGCTGGGATGATCATTTGCCACTCGTAGAGTTTGCATATAATAACAGCTACCATAGCAGTATTGGTATGGCACCGTATGAGGAGTTATATGGAAGGAAGTGTAGATCCCCTCTGAGTTGGGATGAGATTGGTGAGAGAGCTTTGACTAGACCTAAGATGGTTCAGGATGCTGTAGAGAAAGTCGCCGTGATTAAGCGCATATTAGAGACTGCAGTTAGCAGGCAGAAGAGCTATGTGGATCTTAGGCGCAGAGATGTGGAGTTTCAGGCTGGAGATTTTATTTTTCTGAAGATATCTCCGATAAAAGGTGTTATGAGATTTGGCAGGAAGGATAAGTTAGCACCAAGATATATCGGACCATTTGAGATTCTGGAGAGAGTTGGCACTATTGCATATCGATTGGATTTGCCTCTGAGTATGTCACAAGTGCATCCGATGTTTCATATCTTGATGCTGAGGAAGTATGTCCCAGACCCTTCACATGTGTTGTAGCCCGACAGTGTAGAAGTGAGTGAAGATTTGACATTTGTGGAAGAACCTGTGGCGATTGTAGACTATCAAGTTGGACAGTTGCGGTCGAAGCAGATTCCGATGGTCAAGGTTCTGTGGCGTAGCAACAGAGTTGAGGAGCATATGTGGGAGACTGAAGTTGAGATGCGACCTTCTTACCCATATCTCTTTCCTTCCTGATATTGTGATCATTTTCTTTCTGGAATTTGGGGACGAATTCTTGTAACGGGGGAAGATTGAAATATCCCGTATTTTTAAATATTTTTATACTGCATCGGGATATGCAGTGTTAATAATTTTTGTATATATATTATGATATTTTTATGAGTTGATATGTATTTAAAACCTATTTTAATTATTGTGTATTATTTTAAGTGCTTTACGTAAAATTATCCCGGGACTTGCATTTTCGGGAAAATTTTCACGTGAATAATTTACTATTAATTATTTTAAATAGATTTACGGACTTGCATGAACTCATATATATTTTTAAAATACTAAATGACGTATATATGTGTACTTATTTATTTAATTAGGGTTTGATTAATTACCCTATTATTTTATTATTTATTTATTAGTTTTATTGTTATTAAATTATTTTTATTTAGTATTAAATTATTAAAATATTAAATTATATGTGTGTGGTGTATATTTAATGTGTGTAATTTAATATTATTTTAATATATAGTATAAAGTATATATATATACATATATACATTTAATATTAACAAAATTATAAAGTTTAGTATATTTATAACTTTGCCATTCGTTCTTCTTCTTCCTCCCGATCGTTCCCCATCACCGTTCGCCGCTGCTACCGCCGTTTTCTTGCCGTTGGTGTGCCGTTCAGCGTACCACCTCCTTCCTCAGCCTTCCTCGCCGCTTGCTGCAGCTGTTTCCAACGTATGGAAGCCATTTTTGGCCGGAGAAGCTGAAAGTGGGAGCAACATCGTTCACGATATTTTCGGCCACCGTTTTCGAAATCGTCGGTCTCTTTCTTCTCCTTAAGCTCCGGTGAGTGTGATTCCAAGCTTTGTTTCACTTAAAATGGTCTTGATTTGCTTAGGTTTCGATTTTTCAATTTTGGCCTATTAGGGTTCTTGATTTTTTTGAACTTCAATTTGATTGATTCATGAAAAGTCCCTTAACAAATGTTGATCCTAGTAGCTTAATCTACATGTGTGAATTTTTGTAGAATTTTTGGAGATTATTTTGATTTTTGGGTATTTTTGAATATTTTATTATTATTTTCTAATTTTCGAAAATTAATTAATTAAATTATGAAATTGTGTTTTATGATAAATATAGGTGTTGAAATGAATTATAGAAATTTATTTGGAATTTTTATGAATTTCTGTGTATTTATTTTGAATTTATTTAGGTTTATGTAATTTTGGAAAATTAGGTTAATTGTGTTTTTAATTGAAATTAATTGGTTAATTGAGTTTAATTATTGATATTATTGATAAATATGTTGAGAAAATTAATTTTTGGATAATTATACTATTTTTGGTGAATTTTTAGTGTAATTTTAGTGCATATATATATATATATATATATATATATATATATATATATATAGGGGTATTTTGGTAATTTTACCCTAAATTGACTAAAAATGTAATTTAATTGGTTTTAATAGTTATTTAAGGTATAAAAATGATTTCTACAATTATTTGGTATTTTTAACTAATTAAAACTATTTTTCGTGAATTATTTTCAATTATATATATAATATACGATTTTTCTAATAAAATGAGTTTTTATCGATTTTTACTGTATTTTAGGGCTAATTATGTAATTTCTACTTATAAAATATATTTCTGTGATATAAGGGTATTTTTGGTATTTTCATAAATATTCTGTGAATTGTGGACCCCGATCAGTAAACTGTAGTTTGGAGTCCGACCGAGGGGTTGTGGATGAGTTGTTGTGCCTGTTTTTCAAAGTGTGTTTCTTTGCAGGGCCGACTCTACTCTTTGAGTAGAGAGATGTTCGTTTTACAGGGGAGGTTCTGTCGAATTTTTGATAGAATTCTCGTAAAACGTGATATCCGATCGAACCCTAATTCTGTTTCTGTGTCTAATATTCTAGATCGAGTTTCTAGGATTTTCTGTTAGGTTTATTCTGATGTCTGTTATTTATTGTTTGTTTAGTTGCGCCGAGACCGAGGGCTAGTGGACCAGGCCCATCGGACCCATCTCGAGGAGCGCACTAAGTGTGAGTTACTATTATATATATATATGCTTTAGGGTGCATGATTTAGAAATACATGTTTTATTTTGATTAAATATGCATAAATAATTTGATTGGTACTTAAGTTTATTTTTAGTTTACTTTTGGTTTATTTTTTGTATATATTAAATTATATGCATGCTTTATTAACCATTTATGTTTAAAATGCTTTTAAATACATTTCTAGCTTATTTTGTAATTTGATTGGATTTGTTTGACGTATATATACTCGAAATATACCTGGTTTACTTTTGGTATATTACTTTTGGTATATTTCCAGTATATATATGGTTTATAATGTTATTTTATTTAAATTCATGCATCATTTATTTGTGAATGAATGTTTTATATTTATTAATGAAGGATATCGATAGTAGTGGGCAGCACCAGGACCGAGTACGTACCGGTACGCTTATAGCATTTAGGCTATATTACTAACCAGTTTGAGGATATTGATTGGAGTTGATTTATCTGATGTGTGATGTGATTTGGGTGTGATTGCTGGAGCTCGGTTGACCTAGTGTCTCGGGGCCAATCACACTGAAGTTAGACTGCTGGAGCTCGGTTGACTTAGTGTCTCGGGGCCAGTCTACTGTCTAAATGGAATAAGTGAATATATTTGGAATAAGTGAGCCTGTATGGCTAGAGTGTTGTCTAACACTGTTTTGAGGTTACGATTTTCTAGGGTTCTATTTGGTCCTTCATAAACGATGATTTTCAATGAAATATATATAAAATGATTTTATTGCATCTGTGTGTATTTGCCTGTATATGTACATATTAGATATATACTGTTGATTGTATGCATTATCATTTAGTATGCATGTATATATATTATAGTAATTCACTCAGTGAGGTCTGACTCCTCTCCGTTGACTATTTTTCAGGAGAGTCATCTTCCTCAGACATCAGTAGCAGGCCTGTACGCCGGATTTCTTCCGCCTCGACTTCTTTATGTAAACTACTTATCTGAGTCTTGAGTTTTATTTTTATAATCTAGACACTGCAGTAGTTGTAAATTAATTATGGGTTTGATGTATTGTATTTATACGAGATTTGTATTTTAAGAATTTGAACTGGATGTGTATTCAAAGGATTTATCTATATATGAGATATGGATATTATTTTGATATTTATGATTTTATTCCGCTGCACAGTATTTTATTTAATTGTGATATTATTATTACCATTGCATGTTTTATTTTATTTTTAGGCTTGCTACGGGTTCCAGATTCGAAAGAATTCCCGTTCCCTAGCGCCGGTTATGGCCCCTGTTTTGGGTCGTGACAAAGTTGGTATCAGAGCGGAGTTTTATGTCAGGGCTTAGTTGTGTGAGTCGTGGCCGTAGTTTTCAAAGTTGTGTTTTCTTTTGGTAACTACTGTAGTGAATTAGGTTCGAGTATGTCTTGATACGTATTCCTTGTTTTAGTTTTCTACATTATTCCTCCGTTGTCTATTTTGTCTCAATCTTTTCGTTTGTCTTTTTAGAATGAGGAGGCGAGCATGTGTCGCTCCACCGGTTGTTGAGGCCGAGGATGATAAGTCTTTTTAGGATGAGGTTTTACCTCATGAGCAGCCAGTTAGACGATGAGGTCATGGCAAAGGTAGACCTCGAGGAGTGGCAGGTTGTCGTAGGCAGAGAGAGTAACAGGACGAGGAGCCTATTGAGCCTGAGTTTGAGGATGTTCCTATGCCTCCAGTTGTTCAGCCTATTCAGCCTGCCTATCAGCAGGGTATGTCTGACCCTGAGGTAGCTTTGTTCTATGCCCGAGTTGGCAAGATTGCTTTTGATGGGACTTCCGATCCGTTAGATTTTCTGCACGCGATTGAGACTAGAACTCGGATTGCTCACACCGAGTACCAGCGGATCATGATCGCCGAGTTATCTGTTGAGGGACCAGCTTTGGCCTAGTTTATTCAGATGATGTAGCCCTATATGATGACGATGACCTGGGCTCAGTTCAGAGAGCGATTTATAAGGAGATTCTGTCCAGAGCCTCTCCATATGAGCTATCGTCTTTGATTGACCAGCATTTCTTGCGGTGATCGATCAGTAGAGGAGTACACCCGAGAGTTTCTTCGATTGGGTAGATATGCAGAGGGTCTGATGCGAGATTAGTATTTTATGGTCATTACCTACATTACTGGTTTGGGTTCAGCATTTACTAGTATGCCTACAGCAGGCCTTACTCTGGAGTCTATGATAGAGTTGGCCAAGGAGATTGAGCTGAGGTTAGTTAGGCAGGGAGCGATGCCTGATTATTACCAGATGGGAGTTCAGTCGAGTGGATTGCAGGCTACTCCGTATTCTAGTTTTCATGTTGGATCGAGTAGTCAGCAGCGAGGTCCGACTCAGTAGAGTCAGAGGCAGCAGCAACGAGTGCATTGAAGCAGTAGACATGGCCGTGGAGGTCAGCGTAGATCATTCATATTTGGGTCAGGTGCTTCGAGCAATAGCAGTGGTCGTAGTTCTGGATCAGCTGCCAGTGTTTGCCAGACTTACGGTAGAGTCCATCAAGGACCATGTTATCTGACACCACTTACATGCTTCAGATGCGGGCAGACAGGACATTATGCCAGATCGTGTCCTTACTCTGAATATCAGCAGCTGTAGATTTCGTGATTCCCACAGCAGTCAATTGCTAGTGCTGCACTAGTTCCATTTCAGTTGCTTCCAGCCCAGCATCAGAGTTCCACTCAGATTGTTCCACAGCAGAGTCATGGTAGAGGTACTAGAGGAGGTGCCAGAGGTGTTGGCTAGGCTTCTACCAGTCAGCAGGGAGGTCGAGGACAGGCCAGAGTCTTCCATCTCACTCAGCAGGATGCTCAGGCATCCAATGCAGTCGTGACAGGTATTATTTCTGTCTGTTACCTGGATGCATGGGTTTTGTTTGATCCGGGTGCCACACATTCGTTTGTTTCTCCTATTTTTGCTTCCAAATTTTATTGGCAAACTTCGAGGATGGCTTTTCCTTTGTCTGTTGCCACTCCTATGAGCGATTCTTTGGACACCAATATTGTTCTTTATGGTTGTCCAGTTCTCGTGGGAGGTAGAGAATTATCTGCTGATTTGATTTTGTTGGATGTGATGGAGTTTGATGTTATTCTGGGAATGGATTGGTTATCTCAACATTATGCCATGGTAGATTGCAGGAATAAAGAGGTGACTTTCAGAATTCCTAATGAAGAAGATTTTAAATTTGTGGGTGAAAGGAGTTCAGCACCTCAGAATCTTATTTCTGCCATTACGGCTAGGAAGTTATTGAGGAAAGGATGTCAAGGATATTTGGCATTAGTCAGGGATACTTCAGTGGAGAAGTTGTCACTCACAGATGTTCCTATTGCTTGTGAGTTTCCTGATGTTTTTCCCAAGGAGTTGCCAGGTTTACAACCTCACAAAGAGATAGAGTTCTGTATAGATGTGGTTCCAGGTACTACTCCTATATCTATGCCACCCTACAGAATGGCTCCTGCAAAGTTGAAAGAGTTAAAGGAGCAGTTGCAAGAGTTGTTGGATAAGGGTTTTATCAGACCCAGTGTTTCTCCTTGGGGTGCACCAGTCCTGTTTGTGAAGAAGAAGGATGGTACCCTAAGACTGTGCATTGACTACAGAGAGCTGAACAAGGTGACAGTGAAGAACAAGTATCCTCTCCTGAGGATAGATGACTTGTTTGATCAACTATAGGGTGCACAGTTCTTTTCCAAGATTGACTTCAGGTCGGGTTATCATTAGTTGTGGATTAGTGAAGCTGATGTTCCTAAGACGGCATTCCACACTTGATATGGCCATTATGAGTTTCTGGTGATGTCTTTTAGTTTGACTAATGCACCAGCAGCTTTTATGGATCTGATGAATAGGGTATTTAGACCGTATATGGATCAGTTTGTGGTAGTCTTCATTGATGATATACTGGTTTATTCTAGGAGTATGGAGGAGCATGTATATCACTTGAGGATTGTACTACAGACATTGAGAGATCATCAGCCTTATGCTAAATTCTCGAAGTGTGATTTCTGGATGGAGAGTGTTTATTTTCTTGGACACATGGTGTCTAAAGAAGGTATCCAGGTTGATCCACAGAAGATTGAAGCAGTGTCTGAGTGGCCTAGACCAACTTATGTTACTGAGATTCGGAGTTTTCTAGGTTTAGTCGGGTATTATAGGCGGTTTGTGTAGGATTTTTCCAGAATAGTAGCCCCTATGACTCGCTTGACTCAGAAGAATGTCAGATTCGAGTGGTCAGAAGCTTGTGAGAATAGTTTCCAATTGTTGAAGGAGAAATTGACCATAGCACCAGTATTAGCTTTGCCTAATAGTGTGGACAAGTTCATAGCTTATTGTGATGCCTCCAAAATTGGCCTTGGTTGTGTGCTGATGTAGAATGGAAGGGTGATAGCCTATGCTTCAAGGCATTTGAAGAAGCATGAGCAGAACTATCCCACACATGACCTTGAAATGGCTGCAGTGATCTTTGCTTTGAAGATTTGGAGACATTATCTGTATGGGGTGACTTGTGAGATATTTACTGATCACAAGAGCCTTAAGTACATTTTTCAGTAGAGAGATCTGAATCTGAGGCAGAGAGGATGGTTAGAATTGTTGAAGGATTAGGACTGTGAGATATTATATCATCCGGGCAAGGCTAATGTTGTAGCAGATGCCTTGAGTAGAAATTCCTCAGGAAGTCTTGCTCACATCAGTATTGAGAGGAGACCGTTGATCCAGGAGTTGCATCTGTTGGTGGATCAAGGTCTGATGATGAAGATTAGTAGGTCAGGTGGACTGCTAGCTCAATTTAAGGTGCGATCTGTACTGAGGGATAGGATTAAAGCAGCTCAGAGCCGAGATCCTATTCTAGAAGAGCTTGCAGAGAATGTCAGAGTAGGGAAGTTCACTGATTTCACACTCGATGATGATGGTATGTTATGGATCAGTGGTAGATTGTGTGTGCCTGATGTGGATGATTTGAGAGAAGAGATCCTAGAGGAAGCACATTCTACAGCCTATAGCGTATATCCGGGTGTCACTAAGATGTACCACAGTATTAGAGATTTATACTAGTGGGATGGACTGAAGAAGGATGTCACTGATTATGTTGCTAAGTGTCTGACGTGTCAGCAAGTGAAAGCTGAGCATCAGAAGCCTTCAGGGAAGCTTCAGCCTCTTCCTATTCCCGAGTGGAAGTGGGAAAGGATAGCTATGGATTTTGTGGTCGGTTTACCTCGTTCTAAGGATGGATACGATTCCATCTGGGTGATTGTAGACAGGTTGATGAAGTCTTCACATTTCTTACCTGTGAAAGCCACCTATTCTGTAGCTAGATTGGCAAAGTTATATGTGAAGCATATTGTGTGCCTTCATGGAGTACCTGTGTCCATTGTGTCAGACAGACGTTCAGTGTTTACTTCTCATTTTTGGCAGAAGTTATAAGAAGCGATGGGCACTAGGTTGGACTTCAGTACTGCTTTTCATCCTCAGACAGATAGTCAGTCTGAGAGGACGATCCAGACACTGGAAGATATGTTGAGAATGTGTGTCCTGGATTTGGGAGGTAGCTGGGATGATCATTTTCCACTCGTAGAGTTTGCATATAATAACAACTACCATAGCAGTATTGGTATGGCACCGTATGAGGAGTTATATGGAAGGAAGTGTAGATCCCCTTTGAGTTGGGATGAGATTGGTGAGAGAGCTTTGACTAGACCTGAGATGGTTCAGGATGCTGTAGAGAAAATCGCCGTGATTAAGCGCAGATTAGAGACTGCAGTTAGCAGGCAGAAGAGCTATGCGGATCTTAGGCGTAGAGATGTGGAGTTTCAGGCTGGAGATTTTATTTTTCTGAAGATATCTCCGATAAAAGGTGTTATGAGATTTGGCAGGAAGGATAAGTTAGCATCGAGATATATCGGACCGTTTGAGATTCTGGAGAGAGTTGGCACTGTTGCATATCGGTTGGATTTGCCTCTGAGTATGTCACAAGTGCATCCGGTGTTTCATATCTCGATGCTGAGGAAGTATGTCCCAGACCCTTCACACGTGTTGCAGCCTGACAGTGTAGAAGTGAGTGAAGATTTGACATTTGTGGAAGAACCTGTGGCGATTGTTGACTTTCAAGTTGGACAGTTGTGGTCGAAGCAGATTCCGATGGTCAAGGTTCTGTGGCGTAGCAACAGAGTTGAGGAGCATATGTGGGAGACTGAAGTTGAGATGCGAGCTTCTTACCCATATCTCTTTCCTTCCTGATATTGTGATCATTTTCTTTCTGGAATTTGGGGACGAATTCTTGTCAGGGGGGAAGATTGTAATATCCCGTATTTTTAAATATTTTTATACTGCATCGGGATATGCAGTGTTAACAATTTTTGTATATATATTATGATATTTTTACGAGTTAATATGCATTTAAAACCTATTTTAATTGTTGTGTATTATTTTAAGTGCTTTACGTAAAATTTTCTCGGGACTTGCATTTTCGGGAAAATTTTCACGTGAATAATTTACTATTAATTATTTTAAATAGATTTACGGACTTGCATGAACTCATATATATTTTTAAAATACTAAATGATGCATATATGTGTACTTATTTATTTAATTAGGGTTTGATTAATTACCCTATTATTTTATTATTTATTTATTTGTTTTATTGTTATTAAATTATTTTTATTTAGTATTAAATTATTAAAATATTAAATTATATGTGTGGTGTATATTTAATGTGTGTAATTTAATATTATTTTAATATATAGTATAAAGTATATATATATATACATATATACATTTAATATTAACAAAATTATAAAGTTTAGTATATTTATAACTTTGCCATTCGTTCTTCTTCTTCCTCCCGACCATTCCCCATCACCGTTCGCCGCTGCTACCGCCGTTTTCTTGCCGTTGGTGTGCCGTTCGGCATACCACCTCCTTCCTCAGCCTTCCCCGCCGCCTGCTGCAGCTGTTTCCAGCGTATGGAAGCCATTTTTGGCCGGAGAAGCCGAAAGTGGGAGCAACGTCGTTCACGACGTTTTCGGCCACCATTTTCGACACCGTCGGTCTCTTTCTTCTCCTTGAGCTCTGGTGAGTGTGATTCCAAGCTTTGTTTCACTTAAAATGGTCTTGATTTGCTTAGGTTTCGATTTTTCAATTTTGGCCTATTAGGGTTCTTGATTTTTTTGAACTTCAATTTGATTGATTCATGAAAAGTTCGTTAACAAATGTTGATCCTAGTAGCTTAATCTACATGTGTGAATTTTTGTAGAATTTTTGGAGATTATTTTGATTTTTGGGTATTTTTGAATATTTTATTATTATTTTCTAATTTTAGAATATTAATTAATTAAATTATGAAATTGTGTTTTATGATAAATATAGGTGTTGAAATGAATTATAGAAATTTATTTGGAATTTTTATGAATTTCTATGTATTTATTTTGAATTTATTTAGGTTTATGTAATTTTGGAAAATTAGGTTAATTGTGTTTTTAATTGAAATTAATTGGTTAATTGAGTTTAATTATTGATATTATTGATAAATATGTTGAGAAAATTAATTTTTGGATAATTATACTATTTTTGGTGAATTTTTAGAGTAATTTTAGTGTATATATATATATATATATATATATATATATATATATATATATATATATATATAGGGGTATTTTGGTAATTTTACCCTAAATTGACTAAAAATGTAATTTAATTGGTTTTAATAGTTATTTAAGGTATAAAAATGATTTCTACAATTATTTAGTATTTTTAACTAATTAAAACTATTTTTCGTGAATTATTTTCAATTATATATATAATATACGATTTTTCTAATAAAATGAGTTTTTATCGATTTTTACTGTGTTTTAGGGCTAATTATGTAATTTCTACTTATAAAATATATTTCTGTGATATAAGGGTATTTTTGGTATTTCCATAAATATTCTGTGAATTGTGGACCCCGATCGGTAAACTGTAGTTTGGAGTCCGACCAGTGGATGAGTTGTTGTGCCTGTTTTTCAAAGTGTGTTTCTTTGCAGGGCCGGCTCTACTCTTTGAGTAGAGAGATGTTCATTTTACAAGGGAGGTTCTGTCGAATTTTTAGTAGAATTCTCGAAAAACGTGATGTTCGATCGAACCCTAATTCTATTTCTGTGTCTAATATTCTAGATCGAGTTTCTAGGATTTTCTGTTAGGTTTATTATGATGTCTGTTATTTATTATTTGTTTAGTTGCACCGAGACCGAGGGCTAGTGGACCAGGCCCATCGGACCCATCTCGAGGAGCGCACTAAGTGTGAGTTACTATTATATATATATATGCTTTAGGGTGCATGATTTAGAAATACATGTTTTATTTTGATTAAATATGCATAAATAATTTGATTAGTACTTAAGTTTATTTTTAGTTTACTTTTGGTTTATTTTTTGTATATATTAAATTATATGCATGCTTTATTAACCATTTATGTTTAAAATGTTTTAAAATACATTTCTAGCTTATTTTATAATTTGATTGGATTTGTTTGATGTATATATACTCGAAATATACCTGGTTTACTTTTGGTATATTACTTTTGGTATATTTCTAGTATATATATGGTTTATAATGTTATTTTATTTAAATTCATGCATCATTTATTTGTGAATGAATGTTTTTATATTTATTAATGAAGGATATCGATAGCAGTGGGCAGCACCAGGACCGAGTACGTACCGGTACGCTTATAGCATTTAGGCTATATTACTAACCAGTTTGAGGATATTGATTGGAATTGATTTATCTGTTGTGTGATGTGATTTGGGTGTGATTGCTGGAGCTCGGTTGACCTAGTGTCTCGGGGCCAATCACACTGATAGTCAGACTGCTGGAGCTCGGTTGACTTAGTATCTCGAGGCCAGTCTACTGTCTAAATGGAATAAGTGAATATATTTGGAATAAGTGAGCCTGTATGACTAGAGTGTTGTCTAACACTGTTTTGAGGTTGCGATTTTCTAGGGTTCTATTTGGTCCTTCATAAATGATGATTTTCAATGAAATATATATAAAATGATTTTATTGCATCTGTGTGTATTTGCCTGTATATGTACATATTAGATATATACTGTTGATTGTATGCATTGTCATTTAGTATGCATGTATATATATTATAGTAATTCACTCAGTGAGGTCTGACTCCTCTCCGTTGACTATTTTTCAGGAGAGTCATCTTCCTCAGACCTCAGTAGCATGCCTGTACGCCGGATTTCTTTTGCCCCGGCTTCTTTATGTAAACTGCTTATCTGAGTCTTGAGTTTTATTTTTATAATCTAGACACTGCAGTAGTTGTAAATTAATTATGGGTTTGATGTATTGTATTTATACGAGATATGTATTTTAAGAATTTGAACTGGATGTGTATTCAAAGGATTTATCTATATATGAGATATGGATATTATTTTGATATTTATGATTTTATTCCGCTGCACAGAATTTTATTTAATTGTGATATTATTATTACTACTGCATGTTTTATTTTATTTTTAGGCTTGCTACGGGTTCCGGATTCGAAAGAATTCTCGTTTCTTAGCGCCGGTCATGGCCCCTGTTTTGGGTCGTGACATATACCAAAACATATCCCATTCTCTTCTCCCCTTTCCCGATCATCATCATTCCCCTCCCTCACTATCTGTTACTTTCGATTGTTGGCCATCAAAGCGCCTCTCCCTCTAGCCGTCACCTTCCGCTGCCTTCCCTTCCTTCTCCGGCACCGGTATCGACCTCAGCTTCCCATTTTTTTGCCCGAAACATGTTTCCTCACCGTTCTCCTCCGTCCGGCCACCAAATCGGATGTTTCTGATGGCGTTGAACTCGTGGAGCTTTAAGGAGGAAGATTCCAAGCTCCTTTTGGCCTAAAAATGAGTGGTGGTGAGGTTTTAAGCTCGTTTTCATTTTGGCCATTTTTGATTATTTGATTTTTTTCGATAATTTTTGCTTGATTCATGAAAAATCCTTTTACAAAAGTTGTTCCCTTTAGCTCAATCTACATCCTTGAATTTTTGTGTAACTTTTGAGAATTATTTTGATTTTTGTGAATTTTATTATTATTTTATTATTTTCGTAAATTAGTTAAATAGATTATGAAATTATGATTTTTGGTGTTATTGATGGTTAATATTAATTTTAGAATTTAGTTTATAATTTTTATGAATTTTTTGTAATTTTTATAATTAATTTTAATTTATGCTAGTTTTGGAAATATAAGTTAAATATATATTTTGTTAGTAATTATTGGTTAATTAACTGTATTTATTGATTTTAATGAATAATATGTTAAGAAAATAATTTTTGTATATTTATTTAATTTTTATTGAATTTTTGAATATTGTTAGTATTTTATGTGTATTTTAAAATATTAGGGGTAATTTGGTGATAATTTTAGTTAAATATTAAGTTTAATTGACTTTAATAATTATTTGAGGTATAAAAATGATTTTTTTACAAATTATTTACTAATTTTAACTAATTAATACTATTTTTCAAAAATTATTTTCAAATTATATATAATATACTATTTTTGCAAATAAATGGATTTTTAGTAATTTTTAATATGTTTTTGGACTAATTAAGTAATTTGCTTTTGTAAAATGAATTTTTATTAAGTTATACTGAATTATCGAGAAATTTTAATTTTTAATAATATTATATTATTAATTAGAGTTTTTAAGTAATTATTGGAAAAATAATTACTTATGGTGTTTTAATACCTAAATTGCTATATTTTGATATTTGAAGGGCATTTTTGGTATTTATTGAATTTTAATATATTTTATTGTGTGATTTGAAATTATGGTGAATTGTGGACCTCGGTTGGGGAATTTTTGAAGTTTGGGATCCCAACCGAGGGTTGTTTGAATCCTAGTATTTGAAGTGTATTTTTCTTGCAGGACCGGCTCTACTTTTAGTAGAGAGATGTCCATTTTACTGAGGAGGTTATGCCGAATTTTTGTTAGTATTCTAGTAAAATGTGACATTAGGTCTAATTCTGATTTTCGTGTCTGTTTGTGCTTAGTAATTCTAGATCAAGTCTTTAGAAGTCTAAGTTAGATATATGTTATGATTTGTGATCATTTTATTGTTTAGTTGCATCGAGACCGAGGCCTAGCGGACTATTCTCGAGGAGCGCATCCCTGTGAGTTATTATGATATATATACATGGCTTTAGGTTGCATGTTTTAGAATTATCTGTTTTAAATGTAAAGTTTTGCATAATTGTTTTATTAAATGCTTTAGTATATTTTAGGTACATTTTTAGTATACTTTTGGTATATTTTAAAATAAACACATGTTTTCTTTGTGATTTACTTTCAAATTATGTTTAAGTATCTTATTGGTTGATTTTGAGTATATTACATGATTTAATTGAATTTATTTTACGTATATATACCTAAATATACTTAGTTTGTTTTAGGTATATTTCTGGTATATATATGGTTTATTTGATTATTTTGAATGTCATTATGCATTAATTATTTTTCTATATGTATTTTTTTTATCTTTAATGAAGGATATCGATAGAATGTGCTACGTAGTGGGCAGCACTAGGACCGTGTATGTACTGGTGCGATAGATTTAGGGTTGAGTGAGAATCATTTGTGGTATTATGATTTGATTAAAAATGATATGATTTATTTGATTGAGATGTGATATGATTTGGGAGTGTGATTGCTAGAGCTCAATTGACCAAGTGTCTCGGGGCTAATCACACTGACAGTTAGATTGCTGGAGCTCGGTGGACTTAGTGTCTCGGGGCTAGTCTACTGTCCAGTTGGACTAAGTGCATTTATTTGGAACTAAGTGGGCCTGTATGGCTAGAGTGATTTTTATTGATATTTGAGGTTGCGATAACTTAGGGTTCTATTTGATCCTTCATAAACTAATGATTTTCAGTATTAAATATAAAATGATTTTCGTTGCATCTGTGTGTACTTGCCTGTATATATATTTATTATATATACTTTTGAGTGTTTGGATTTGACATTTAGTTATGTGTGTATATATATTATAATAATTCACTCAGTGAGGTCTGACTCCCTTTAGTTGATGTTTTTATAGGAGAGTCCTCTTCTTCAGACCTCAGCAGTAGGCCTATCCACTGGATTTCTTTCGCCCCGACCTTATTATGTAAATTACTTACTTAGTTATTTATTATTATACTCTAGAAAACTGCAGTAGTTATATTATGTATCAGTAGTGAGTTTATTTATTTCAATGTATAAGTTTTCAATTCATATATTTAATCTGAATATTGTACTAAATCATTTCATGATATGAAAGAGTTTAATTTATTATATTAAATTGAAATTTTAATTTCGGTATATTTTAAGTATTATTGTTATTTTTATTTTTAAGGATTGTTATAGGTTTTGGATTTGAAAGAATTCCTGTTCCCCAACTTCGGTCATGGCCCCCGGTTTGGGTCATGATAAAGTTGGTATCAGAGTAGAGTTTTGTGTCAGGGCCTTAGTTGTGGCCCTAGTTTTCAGTGTCATGGTTTCTTTTAAAACTACTGCAGTTAATTATGTTCGAGTATGTCTTGATAAGTATTCCTCGATTTAGTTTTCTACGTTATCCTCTATTATCTATCTTGTCTAAATCCTTCTGTTTGTCTTTTCAGAATGAGGAGGCGAGCATGTGTCGCTCCACCGGTCGTTGAGGTCGAGGATGATGAGTCCTTCCAAGATGAGGTTTTACCTCCTGAGTTGCCAGCTAGGTGCAGAGGTCGTCGCAGAGGTAGACCTCGTGGAGCAGCAGGTCACTATAAACATAGAGAGCTATAGGATGAGGAACCTATAGAGCCTGAGTTCAATGATATTCTGGTAGCTCCTGTTGCACCGCCTGTTCAGCCTGCCTATCTACAGGGTATGTCTGACCCTGAGGCAACCCTATTTTATGCCAGAGTCGGTAGGATCACGTTCGATGGGGCTTCTGACCCTTTAGATTTTTTGCATACTATCGAGACTAGAACTTAGACTGCTCACACCGGTGGATCATGATAGTTAAGCTGTCAGTAGAGGGACCAGCTATGGACTGGTTTATTTAGATGATCTAACCATATATGATAATGATGACCTGGGCTCAGTTTAGAGAGCGATTCATGAGGAGATTCAACCCAGAGCCACTTCGTATGAGTTACAGACTTTGATTGACTAGCATTTCTCGAGGTGACAGATCTGTTGAGGACTATACTAGAGAGTTTCTTCAGCTTGGCAGATATCCAGAGGATCTGATGTGAGATCAGTACTTCGCAGTCACCACCTATGTTACTGGATTGGCTTATGCATTTGCTGGTATGCCTATAGTGGGCCTTACTTTGGAGTCAGTGATAGAGTTGGCCAAGGAGATTGAGCTGAGGCTAGTCAGGCAAGGAGCTATACTTGATTATTACCAGTTGGGTGTTCAGTCAGGTGGATTTCAGACTATTCCATACTTAAGTTTTTAGATTATTTCGAGTAGTCAATAGAGGGGTCTAGCCTAGCAGAGTCAAAGACAGTAGCAGAGGGTATATAGGAGCAGTAAACATGGCTTTAGAGGTCACCATAGACCATTTAGACTTGGGTCAGGTGCTTTGAGCAGCAGCAGTGATCGTAGTTCTGGGTCAGCTGCCATTGTTTGTCAGACGTGCGATAGAGTCCGTCAGGGACTGTGTTACATGACACCACTGGCGTGTTTCAAATGCGGACAGATGAGACATTTTGCTAGATTATGTCCTTATTCTAGTTATCAGCAGCCGTAGATACCGTAATTTCCTCAGTAGTCAATTGCTAGTGCAGCACCCGTTCCTTTTCAGTTGCCTCCATCCCAGCACCAGAGTTCTACTGAGATTGTTCCTTAGCAAGGATGTGGTAGAGGTACCATAGGAGGTGCCAGAGGTGTTGGCCAGTCTTTTACCAGCTAGCAGGGAGGTCGAGGACAGGCCAGAGTCTTCCATCTTATCCAGCAGGATGCTTAGGCATCTAATGTAGTCGTGGCAGGTATTATTTCTGTCTGTTACCTAGATGCATGGGTTTTGTTTGATTCGGGTGCCACACATTTGTTTGTTTCTCATGTTTTTTCTTCCAAGTCTTGTTGGCAAGCTTCGAGGATGGCTTTTCCTTTGTCCGTCGTCGCTCCTCTAAGTGATTCTTTGGACACCGATGTTGTTCTTTCTGGTTGTCCAGTTCTTGTTGGAGGTAGAGAATTGTCCACTAATTTGATTCTATTGAATGTGATACAATTTGATGTTATTATGGGTATGGATTAGTTATCCCAACACTATGCCATGGTGGATTGTCAGAGTAAATAGGTGACTTTTAGAATTCCTAGTTAAGAAGAATTTAAGTTTGTGGGTGATAAGAGTTTTGCACCTCAAAATCTCATTTTCGCTATTACGATTAGGAAGTTATTAAGGAAGGGTTGTCAGGGTTATTTGGCATTAGTCAGGGATACTTCAGTGTAGAAGTTGTCACTTATAGATGTTCCTATTGCCTGTGAGTTTCCTGATGTTTTTCATGAGGAGTTGCCAGGTTTATTGCCTGTGAGTTTCCTTATGTTTTTCATGAGGAGTTGCCAGGTTTACCACCTCACATAGAGATTAAGTTCTGTATAGATATGGTTCCAAGCAATACCCTTATTTCTATGCCACCCTACAGAATGGCTCCTGCAGAGTTAAAAGAATTGAAGGAGCAGTTGCAAGAGTTACTAGATAAGGGTTTTATTAGACCCAGTGTTTCTCCTTGGGGTGCACCAGTCCTATTTGTGAGGAAGAAGGATGGTACCCTGAGACTGTGCATTGACTACAGAGAGCTGAATAAGGTGACAATGAAGAATAAGTATTCTCTCACAAGGATAGATGACTTGTTTGATTAGTTATAGGGTGCATAGTTTTTTTCTAAGATTGATTTGAGGTCGGGTTAACATTAGTTGTGGATCAGCAAAGCTGATGTTCCTAAAATAGCATTTTGCACTCGATATGGCCATTATGAGTTTCTGGTGATGTCTTTTGGCTTAACTAACTCACTAGCAGCTTTTATGGGCCTGATGAACAGGGTATTCAGACCATTTGTGGATCAGTTTGTGGTAGTCTTCATCGATGATATACTGGTGTATTTGAGGAGTATGGAAGAGCATGTATATCACCTGAGGACTATACTGTAGACATAGAGAGAACATCAGCTTTATGCTAAATTCTCGAAGTGTGATTTCTGGATGGAGAGTGTTGCTTTTCTTAGACACGTGGTGTTAAAAGAGGGTATCCAGGTGGATCCATAAAAGATTGAGGCAGTGTCTGAGTGGCTTAGACCGACTTCAGTTATTGAGATTCAGAGTTTTTTGGGTTTAGCCGGGTACTATAGGAGGTTTGTACAGGATTTTTTTAGAATTGCAGCTCCTATGACTCGATTGACTCGGAAGAATATGAGATTTGAGTGGTTAGAAGCTTATGAGAATAGCTTTTAGTTTCTAAAGGAGAAATTGACCACAGTTGTAGTTTTTGCTTTGCCTAATGGAGAAGACAAGTTCACAGTATATTGTGATGCCTCTAGAGTTGGCCTAGGTTGTGTGTTAATGCAGAATGGTAGGGTGATAGCTTATGCTTTGAGGCAGTTGAAGAAGCATGAACAGAACTATCCTACTCATAACCTAGAGATGGCTACAGTAATCTTTGCTCTTAAGATCTGGAGACATTATCTAAACGGGGTGACTTGTGAGATTTTTACTAATCACAAGAGCCTTAAGTACATTTTCCAATAAAGAGATCTGAATCTAAGGTAGAGGAGATGGTTGGAACTATTGAAAGATTATAACTGTTAGATTCTATATCACCCAAGCAAGGCTAATGTGGTAGCAGATGCCTTGAGTAGGAAGTCTTCAGGCAATCTTGCTCACATCAGTATAGAGAGGAGACCGTTGATCTAAGAGTTGCATCAGTTAGTGGATCAAGGTCTAATGATGTAAGTGAGTAGATCAGGTGGACTGCTAGCTCAGTTTATGGTGCGATCTGTACTGAGAGATAGGATTAAGGTAACTCAAAGCTGAGATCCTATTCTAGAAGAGGTTGCAGAGAATGTTCGAGCAGGGAAGTTCATTCATTTCACACTTGATGATGACGGTGTTTTATGGATCAGTGGTAGATTATGTGTTTTTGATGTGGATAATTTGAGAGAAGAGATCCTTGAGGAAGTACATTCTACAACCTACAACGTACATCCAGGTGTCACTAAGATTTACTACAGTAGTAGAGACTTGTATTGGTGGGATGGACTAAAGAAGGATGTCACTAATTATGTTGCTAAGTGTCTGACGTGTCAGCAAGTAAAAGCTAAACATCAGAAGCCTTCTGGGAAGCTTCAGCCTCTTCCTATTCCTGAGTGGAAGTGGGAAAGGATTACTATGGATTTTGTGGTTGGTTTACCTCGTTCCAAGGATGGATACGATTCCATCTGGGTGATTGTGGATAGGTTGACCAAGTCTGCACATTTCTTGTATGTGAAAGCCACTTATTCTATAGCTAGATTGACAAAGCTGTATGTGAAGCATATTGTGTGCCTTCATGGAGTACCTATGTCTATTATGTCAAACAAAGGTTCAGTGTTTACCTCTTGTTTTTGGCAGAAGTTACAGGAAGCAATGGGCACTAGGTTGGATTTCAGTACTGCTTTTCATCCTCAGATAGATGGTCAGTCTGAGAGGACGATCTAGACATTGGAAGATATATTGAGAATGTGTGTTTTGGATTTATGAGGTAGCTAGGATAATCATTTGCCACTCGTCGAGTTTTCATATAATAACAGCTATCATAGCAGTATTGGAATGGCACCATATAAGGCTTTGTATGGAAGGAAGTGTAGATCCACTTTGAGTTGGGATAAGATTGGTAAAAGAGCTTTGACTGGACCTGAGATGGTTCAAGATGCTGCAGAGAAAGTTGCTGTGATCAAAAGCAGATTAGAGACCGCAGTTAGCAGACAGAAGAGCTATGTAGATCCTAGATGTAAAGATATGGAGTTCCAAGTGGGAGACTATGTTTTTGTGAAGGTGTCTCCAATGAAGGGTGTTATGAGATTTGGTAGGAAGGATAAGCTAGCACTGAGATATATAGGACCGTTCAAGATTCTAGAGAGAGTTGGCACTGGTGCATATCAGTTGGATTTGCCTTCGAGTATGTCTTAAGTGCATCTGGTGTTTCATATCTCGATGTTGAGGAAGTATGTTTCAGACCCTTTATTGCAACCTGATAGTGTTGAAGTGAATGAAGACCTGACATTTATAGAAGAACCTATTGCGATCATAGACTATCAAGTTCGATAGTTGCGTTCGAAGCAGATTCTGATGGTCAAGGTGTTGTGGCATAGCAACCAAGTAGAAGAGCATACTTGGGAAACTGAAGCTGAGATGCGAGCTTCTTACCCGTATCTTTTTCCTTCTTGATTTTTGTGTATTCTTTTCTTAGAATTCGGGGACGAATTCTTATAAGGAGGGGAGACTGTAATAACCTAAGTTTTTAAATTATTTTATTTTAAAATAGGATATGCAGTGTTAATAATTTTAAAATTTTATTTGATTATTTTACCATTTTATGAACAATTATTATTATGTTTACGTTTAATTATAATTTTCTACGTAATGTGTATATATTAAAGTTTATTATTTTGGGAAATATTATTTTAATAACACCTAATTTGGTGTATTAATATTTTAATATTAATATTTTAATAATTACTTTATTGAAATGTATTTTATGAGTTATATATATATATATGCACATATATTTAGGGTTTAATGTTAGTATTATATGTGTATATTATTAATATTAGTGTGTAATATATTAATATATGTGTGTGTGTGTGTATATATATATATATGTATATTTATGTGTGTGGTGTGTGAATAATGTATAACATAATAATATACATTATAATATATAGTTTATTAATGTATATTATATAGTTTTATGTATATAATATATAAAAATACCAAAATGTATCCCATTCTCTTCTCCCATTTCCCGATCATCATCATTCCCCACCCTCACCGTCTATTACTTTCGATCGCTGGTCGTCAGAGTGCCTCTCCCTCCAGTCGTCGCCTTCCCTTCCTTTTTCGGATCCAGCATCAACCTTAGCTTCCCTTTTTTTTTGCCCGAAACATGTTTCCTCACCATTCTCCTTTATTCGGCCACTAAATTGGACGTTTCCGATGGTGTTGAACTCATGGAGCTTCAAGGAGGAAGATTTCGAGCTCTTTTTGGCCTGAAAATGCATGGTGGTAAGGTTTCAAGCTCGTTTTCATTTCAGCCATTTTTGATTTTTTGATTTGTTTTCAATAATTTTGGCTTCATTCATGAAAAATCCTTTTACAAAAGTTGTTCCCCTTAGCTCAATCTACATCCTTGAATTTTTATGTAATTTTTGGGAATTATTTTGATTTTTGTGAATTTTTGATTATTTTCGTAAATTAATTAAATAAATTATGAAATTGTAATTTTTGGTGTTATTGGTGGTTAATATTAATTTTAGAATTTAGTTTATAATTTTTATGAATTTTGTGTAATTTTTATAATTCTTTTTAGTTTATGTTAGTTTTGGAAGTATGGGTTATATATATATTTTGTTAGTAATTATTGGTTAATTAAGTGTGTTTATTGATTTTAATGAATAATATGTTGAGAAAATAATTTTTGTGTATTTATATAATTTTTATTGAATTTTTGAATATTATTAGTTTTTTGTGTATTTTTAAATATTAGGGGTAATTTGGTGATAATTTTAGTTAAATATTAAGTTTAATTGGCTTTAATAATTATTTGAGGTATAAAAATGATTTTTTTACAAATTATTTACTAATTTTAACTAATTAATACTATTTTTCAAAAATTATTTTCAAATTATATATAATATATTATTTTTGCAAATAACTGGATTTTTAGTAATTTTTAATATGTTTTTGGACTAATTAAGTAATTTGGTTTTGTAAAATGAATTTTTATTAAGTTATATTGAATTATCGAAAAATTTTGATTTTTAATAATATTATATTATTAATTAGAGTTTTTAAGTAATTATTGGTAAAATAATTACTTTTGGTGTTTTAATACTTAAATTGCTATATTTTGATATTTGAAGGGCATTTTTGGTATTTATTGAATTTTAATATATTTTATTGTGTTATTTGAAACTGTGGTGAATTGTGGACCTCGGTTGGGGAATTTTTTAAGTTTGGGATCCCAACCGAGGGTTGTTTGAATCCTAGTATTTGAAGTGTATTTTTCTTGTAAGACCGACTCTACTTTTAGTAGTGAGATGTCCATTTTATTGAGGAGGTTCTGCCATAATTTTGGTAGAATTCTAGTAAAATGTGACATTAGGTCTAATTCTGATTTCCGTGTCTGTTTGTGCTTAGTAATTCTAGATCGAGTCTCTAGAAGTCTAAGTTAGATATATGTTCTAATTTGTGATCGTTTTATTGTTTAGTTGCACCGAGACCAAGGCCTAGTGGACCAGTCTCGAGGAGTGCATCTTTGTGAGTTATTATGATATATATACATTGCTTCAGGTTGCATGTTTTAGAATTATATGTTTTAAATGTAAAGTTTTGCATATTTGCTTTATTAAATACTTAAGTATATATTTTTAGTATACTTTTGGTATATTTTAAAATAAACGCATGTTTTCTTTGTGATTTACTTTCAAATTATGTTTAAGTATCTTATTGGTTGATTTTGAGTATATTACATTATTTAATTGAATTTATTTTACGTATATATACCTGAAATATACTTAGTTTGTTTTAGGTATATTTCTGGTATATATATGGTTTATTTAATTATTTTGAATGTCATTATGCATTAATTATTTTTCTGTATGTATGTTTTATCTTTAATGAAGGATATTGATAGAACGTGCTACCTAGTGGGTAGCACTAGGACCGTGTATGTACCGGTGCGATAGATTTAGGGTTGAGTGAGAATCGTTTATGGTATTAGGATTTGATTAAAAATGATATGATTGATTTGATTAAGATGTGATGTGATTAACGGTGTGATTGCTGGAGCTCGGTTGACCAAGTGTCTCGGGGCTAATCACACTGACAGTTAGACTACTGGAGCTCGGTGGACTTAGTGTCTCGGGACCAGTCTATTGTCCAGTTGGACTAAGTGAATTTATTTGGAACTAAGTGAGCCTGTATGGCTAGAGCGATTTCTATTGATATTTGAGGTTGCGATAACTTAGGGTTCTATTTGATCCTTCATAAACTGATGATTTTCAGTATTAAATATAAAATGATTTTCTTTACATTTGTGTGTACTTGCTTGTATATATATTTATTATATATACTTTTGAGTTTTTGCATTTGACATTTAGTTATGCGTGTATATATATTATAATAATTCACTCAGTGAGGTCTGACTCCCTTTAGTTGATGTTTTTATAGGAGAGTCCTCTTCTTCAGACCTCAGCAGTAGGTCTATCTGCGTGATTTCTTTCGCCCTGACCTTATTATGTAAATTACTTAGTTATTTATTATTGTACTCTAGAAAACTGCAGTAGTTATATTATGTATCAGTAGTGAGTTTATTTATTTCGATGTATGAGTTTTCAATTCAGATATTTACTATGAATATTGTACTAAATCATTTCATGATATGAAAGAGTTTATTTTATTATATTAAATTAAAATCTTAATTACGATATATTTTAATTATTTATTATTATTTTTATTTTTAAGGCTTGCTACGGGTTCCGGATTCAAAAGAATTCCCATGCCCTAGTGCTGGTCATGGCCTCCGGTTTGGGTCGTGACATTCTTCCTCAGGTTCCTTTCCTTGTCAAAAGGAAATAGCTTCATCGGTGTTGCCTTTGATCACCCCAAGGTTCACCACCAGTTTTAAAACAATCCTCGTCCTCTAGGCTTCAAAAGCCCTTTGTCAATTTTGAATTCCAACTCCGGTAAGCCCCTTAATTTTGAGTAATTCGAACCTAGGTCATTATAGTTTATTTTATCAAATTGAGCTTCAATTAGGTTGATTCATGTTTAGTTGTCTTTAGATAAAATGAAATTAAAGTTGTGATCTATCGGTTTGTGTAATTTGTTTTAATTTCTGAAAATTTTGAATTTTTCGAGCCTTGAGTACTGTTCATGGCACTGTTTCTGGATCGGGTAATTTTTATATTTTTATTAAATCCTATAAATTATGTAGATTAAACCTTGTGGGAGATGTTTTGTGAGATTAATTTTAGAATTTAAGATATGAATTTTTAAAGTTTATGTATTAATATGTATTTTTGGAAAATTATTAGAAATGGGTGAATTGTTTAATTTTAATTGAATTTATTGTTAATTATTTTGTTTTAGACAAATTTTTAAATAATAAAAGTATAAAAATATTTTTTATTATTAATTTTCAATTATTAGTTAACTAGTAATAATTTTGGGAAAATAAATGAATATTGAATTTATTTATTATTTTTTATGAATAATTTGAATAATTTAAATAGCTATTTATAATTTGTGCTAATTTGGTAGTAAAAATGGAAATTTGTTTTCATTAATGAGATGTTATTATAAATTAGAAATTTTATTAATTACTTGGAAATAAATTTCCCTTATGTTTTTATTTTATATAAATAAATTAATTTGCATTAGTTAACTAATTTCTTATGAATTATTAGTGATCTGAGATAAATTATATCATTATTTTTATATATGTTGTGAATTGTGGTTTTCGCTTGGACATAAGTGTAGTGTGGGGCCCAACTCGAGTTGTTGAGTTATGAGATTGTTAGAAGTGTTATTTTTATACAGAAATGACTCTACTTCGGTATGGAGATGTCCATTTTACATAGGAAACTCTGCCGAATTTTCAGTAGATTTCTTATAAAATGTGACATCAGTATGTATTAATTCCCAGTCTATATAGCATTATATCTTAGATTTAGTCAACCTCATCATCTCATGATTTTATTAAATTTTGAGAATTTTATGAATTTATTTATATAAGCATAATTTAAATAAATTTTATTTATTTTAGAGAACTCTAGGACTAGAGCTGTAGCATTTAGGCAGCAGAGGACGTGTTGCCTAGCACACTTAATCGGTGAGTTGATTTTATAGAATGTGTGTTGTGATGACCTTAATTATATTTTCAGATTATTTAAATAATAATGAAATGATTTTATGAATTATTTATGAATTTATTTATATTGCTAAATGCATGATTATTTTTTATTTATCATGAATAATAATTGAAGAATACTTTTATGGAATTTGTTTTATTCTGTTTTATTTATTTATTTTATTTTATTTTATTTATTATGATTTAAATGATTTGAAAATAATGATAGAATGTGCTACCTGGTGGGTGTCACTAGGACTACATGCGCACAAGTAATGATTAATTTGATGGCCATTAATTGATTTATGGCCCTGGTTGAGCTTTGCTCTCTGGGCAAGATTTATGAAAATGTGAACCCTAGTTGAGCTTTGCTTGCTGGGAAAATGTGTGGTTATTGTTGAGCCCTGGTTGAGCTTGCTCTCTGGGCAGAAGTATGGTACTAGTTGGACCCTGATCAAGCATGCTCTTTGGGTGCCAATGATCATTTGGAATAATAGATCGACTATGGCTGGACCCTGATTAAGTTTGCTCTCTGGGACCTAAAGTCAATTGGAAAAAGTGAGCCAAGTGGCTATTAAAATTTGATGGTATAGGTGTTCTACTAGATTTTCCACTAAAATAATAAATTTATATGGTTTTGTACTAGAGTTTTATATTAAAGTAAATGATTGTTAATATTTATATTTATATTTATTTTACTTTATTTTATTTTTATTTTCAAAAATGGTTTTAACAAATGTTTTCAAACTAGCATGTATTTTATAAAATTGATTCATTCAATGAGGTCTGATTCCTCTCAATTTATTTTTTTAGGACCTCACAATCAGTCTAGCACTGGTCATTGTCTATGTAGGGTTTCTTCACCGATTGCATTATGTATGTCTATTTGATTTGAACATTATGTAATCAAATTCTAAATACCAGAGTAGTTGATTATGAAACTTGTACTATTGATATTATGGATTTGTGTTGTGTTGAAATATTGTTGTAATGAAGTAATGACTTATGTATTTGATATTAATGATTTTACCCATGGTATTATTATTAAGTGATTGTTATTTATTTGCGAAAATTTTCAAGACTTACTATGGATTTCGGTTGCATTTGTGCATTTCTCATTCCTTAGTGCTGGTCACGTACCTCTAGGTTTGGGTCATGACATATCCACTTACCTATATCCATACACATAATATATATTTATAACATACTCTAATAATTGATAATTTATTAAAACACTAGATAAATACTCATTTAACACTAATAAAATAAAATAATAATTTTAACTTAATAAATTCCAATTTTAACTTAATAAATAAATAAAGAAAATATGGGTTTTTATAGAAAATCAACAAAAATCAACAATATAAAATTTTGTTTATTGTTATTGATTTTTGTTGTTTTATTATTTCAATTATTATTTTGGTTTGTTGATTTTTATTGATTTTTTATTTTTTCTGCTTTTTTGGTTGATATTATAAATATATCATAAGGATTGCAAACTTGTTGCATATTGATGATCAATAAGTATCAAATAATTTTTTTTTTAAAAGAAGTTATTAGACATTTTAATAAACAAATTAAAGTAAAAAAAAATCCTTATTCTTTAAGAATATAATAGGAGAAATTTTTTTGAGCCTCGGAGTTCCCTCAAACCTAGAAGTTAGAGCCATTAGAAGCTCAGGTGTGCACTCTCCTTCTGTTAAGCCTATCCATCAATGCCAATGCAATATGCTCCACATCATTCCCTCCAAGTGATAGAAAATTTAGCCTCAAATTTGACACAACATCATCATCAAAAGAATCTCCAATGAAAGGAATTAGATGCTTCACATTAAACACATATGTAGTGCGAGCATGGCTAAGGAGCTTTAGATGATAAGCATTGGAATTGATCTTCTCCACCACCTCCACTGGTCCAATCTTTTTTATAGATAGCTTGTTATACTCCCTAGTTGGAAAGCAATCCTTAGTCAAGACTACCTATACAAAATCACCCACCTTGAACTCTAAATGCCTGCATTTTTTATCTGCAATTTGCTTGTATTTAGAGTTGGGAGTACATAGATTTTCAAAAACTATCTTGTGTACATCCTACAATCCTATAACAAAATCTGTTGCTTTCCCATGGACCCTCGTCTTGTTAGGTAGGGACATCAAGTCAAGAGGACCTCTAGGCTGAATTGAATAAGCAACCTGAAAAAGACTGGACCATGTGCTTCGATTAATAGCATGGTTGCAAGCAAATTCTATTGAACATAGTTTCTGATCCTAACCCTTTATATGATCCCTAACTAGGCAACACAATAAGTTTCCCAATGATCTATTCTCCACCTCATTCTACCCATCTATCTGAGGGTGATAAACACTACTAAAATTCAATTGAGTATTAACCATCTTCCACAGGCTACGCTAAAAGTGACTAAGGAAATATGTATCTCTATCAGAAACAATAGAGATAGGAAACCTATGAAGATGATACATATCTCAAAAGAACAGTTGTACCACATTTACAACATCTGTAGTCTTCTTGCAAGGAATAAACTAAACCATTTTAGAAAATTTATCAACAACAACAAAGATGGAATCATTAACTCACTGTGTTCACAACAACCCTAACCCAAAATCCACACTAATATCAATCTAAGGTTGAGAACGGATTGGTGAAGGCATGTAAAGCCCTGCATTTATGGCTGACCCCTTGGAAACTTTACAGATTTTGCACTGCTGCACATACTTTTCAACCTCTTTATGAATTAAAGGCCAAAAGTAAGAGGCTTGAATCAATTGCAAAGTCCTATCTCTGTCAACGTGCCCTTATCCATGCAATTCCTTAATTATCTATAAGTGAAGGCTCCAATCTAGAATATACAGTTGGTTACCTTTAAACATAAACCCATAATGCAGCATAAATTTAGTTTTCCTCTTAGCCTGCACATCTTGTATCACCATAAAAAAATAAGGGTTACAAGCAAGCATATCACGAAAAGAATTGAACCTAAGAACCTTGACCCTCATAGTAACTAGTAAACTACTTCTGTCGCTTAAAGCATTAACCACTTAATTAGTAACTCTAGACTTATGTTTCACCACATAAGTAAACCTCTCTAAATAAGTCGTCCATCTTGCATGTTGAGGTGACACCTTATCTTGCTGATGCAAATGCCTCAAGGAATCATGATTTATACACAAAATAAATTCTCTATAAATTAGATAATGGTGCTAATGCCTCACTACCTCCACTATTGCATATAACTCAATATCATAAATGTTGTAATTAAGTTTTGAACATGATAATTTCTCACTAAAAAAGGCCCCAGTTCTACCATTTTGACTCAATACTGCTCTAATTCCTACCTTGGAAGCATCAATATATAACTCAAAGGGTTGAGAAAAATTTGGAAGCACCAAAATTGGCATAGTTTTAAGGCATTCTTTAATCAATTTGAAGGTTGCCTTGCTTCATTTGCCCACTAAAGCCTATTGCCTTTCATGCAATATGTGATTGGAGCCATAATGGTGTTGAAATTAGCAATAAAATGACTATAGAATGATGTTAGGCCATGGAAACTCCTCACTTCTATTAAGGTCATTGGCCTAGGCCACTCTTTCACTACTACAACCTTTGCTTCACCAACCTCTAAACTAGCTCCTCAAACCACATACCCTAAAAATAGTACCTTGGGGTCCATAAATACATATTTCTTTATTGTTGCATAGAACTTCTCTCTGCATAACACACTAAAAACCACCCTAACATACTGCATGTGCTTATCATGGTTAGCACTATATATCAAAATATCATCAAAATACACCACAATGAATTTGCCAATAAAAGGTCTCATTAACTAATTCATGACATGCATAAAAGTACTAGGAGCATTAGACAAGAAAAATGGCATTACAAGCCATTCATACAATACCTGTTTAGTCTTAAACATTGTTTTCCACTCATCCCTAGGCCTAACACAAGCCTGATAATACCCACTCTTCAAATCAAGCTTAGTGAAAATAGTAGAACTGCTAATTTGATCAAGAAAATCATCTAAATAAGGAATGGAAATTTGTACCTTCTAGTAATTTTATTGATGGCTCTATTGTCTGTACATATACGCTAAGAACCATCCTTTTTAGGTATTAAAAGGGCAGGTACAACACAAGGACTCATGCTCTTTCTAATATGGTCCTTATATAGTAGCTCCTCCACTTGCCTATATAATTCTTCATGCTCACTTAGGCTCATCCTGTAATATAGTCTGTTGGGTAAGGCTTCTTGAGGCACCAAATCAATGTGGTGCTGAATGTCATGTAATGGAGGTAACTCCTTTGGTAGCTCTTTAGGAAATAGGTCACCAAATTCTACAATAAGTGGAGCCATAATCTCTAACATGAACTGAATCTATCACTTCCTTCCCCACCAATATATACCCTATGTATGATTCTTATAACTCCCTATCAAATTGGGCCAAAGATAGTAGGGTGTTAACTTCACCTGCATGCTTAGGTCTCTCCAACACTTGTCTACTAGGCAGCAATACAATTTTAACTCCATCAAACATAAAACTATATGTGTTAGTTCACCCCTTATGAGTGACATCCATATCATACTACTAAGGCCTACCCAAAAGCAAGTGAAATGCCTCCATAGCAACTACATCACACCGAACAATATCTTTGTATTTTAGGCCAATTGAAAAAGAAATAAAGGCATGTTTAGACACTAAAATTTCACCACCCTTCTTAAGCCAAGCTAGCTTATAGGGTTTGGGATGTTCTTTGGTTTGAATTTTCAATTTTTGGATAGCCTCATTAGATGTAATATTTTTATAACTGCCACTATTAATCATAAAACAACACACCTTATCTTAGATGGTACATGTGGACTGAAAGATGTTGCTCTGCAGCCAATCATCCTCATTTATAGCTTTTGGAGTCAAGCAGACATGTCTAACCACCAATGCTGTCCTAACATCTTCGTCCAATTACACCTTTTCAGTTGCTTCCTTATCATATATAGCTTCACCTTTAATCTCCACTTTATTTTCATTATAGTCATATGTTTCAGTAAATAAAGCTTTCTTTGCAGTAGCCTTTTTACATTTAGCTTGCCTATGGCCAGGTTCCCCACAACTAAAGGATCTCATACCACTATTTCTAATTGTTCTATTAAATTTCCTAATACCTTTAATAGTGCAAGAACCACTACTGCTGATTACTATTTTGTTCGCACCACTACTACTACCAGTGCCAGTGTTTACACTTATAGTATTAGCAACACATTGTGATTGTTTCTCCACCATTAGAGCCCTCTGATGAGCAATAAAAATAAAGACAAGATTAAACATGTTCACAGTAGCCTGAATATGTAACTTTAAACCCCCAATGTTTCATAACACCAATTGGTCCTCCATCTCTTGGATTTCATTCTTAGCAACCAGTTGGTAGAATGTAGTGGTATAATCATCCACTAATCTTAGGCCCTGTTTCAGATTATGCAATTACTGGTACATCAACCTCTGATAATTATATGGTAGGAATGTGGCTTACATATGTTTCTTTATTTTCTCTTAAGTATTGATTTTCTCCTTACCCAGCTTGGTGCGAGTCAATTTCAACTGCTGCCACCATGTTGTAGCCCTTGCACATAATTTGATTACCCTTAAAGGCATACATTTGACTTCTGGCACTCCCTTAAATTCCAAGATCTCCTCAACTATAGCTAGTCAGTGAAGGAACTCTTTTAGTTAAAGGCTACTATGGAATCTTGGAATTTTTCACATTCTAGTCTCCTAATGCCTATAGTCCTCTTTTACAATAGCCCTCTAATGTTTGCAAGGAATTCTTCCTCATACCCTTCCTTATACTCATCAGAACTCCCATCAATAGATGCCCTATGGGGATTTTAGTTATTGTTGATTCATTTCTGGGTGGCTATTAGGGAAACCATCCTTTCATTCATCTGCTCAATCATCTTCCCTATCTGCCCCATCGTCTGCTCAACTTGCTGCTCCATCTTATGCTCATAAACTTCATCAACATGCTACTGTCTTATGCATGCCATTTTTTTATATCCTTAGGAGCAAACACCACTCTAATACCAGCTGACATACTAGAAGTCTAGAATAAAAGAGATAAATGTTATGAGCCATTGAATCACACATGATTGACCATCTAGCAACCTCCTATAACTAGTTGATTTGTACACAAATGCCAGGAAATAGGCATCCAATAATTCATTAATTCACAAAGAATACCAAATTTAGGAAAATAATAATTTTGATTAATCAATTCAACAAAACCATTTAAAAAAAAACTCAAAGAGATGAATAAATATTTTTTAGGGAAAACACTAGCTGAAACAATGCAGAAGACAAAAAGAAACCCTAAAAAAATAACATAAAATTTCAAACTAAAATATGAAGCCCTAAACGATGGAATTTGGGCTTGAAGCTAGGATGTTATAGGCATAGCTATAATAATTATTGTAGAGCTATGAACCAACTTCGTTTTAATATATTATAGGCCTTGCAGTTCCTACAGACCTATAAGTTAAAGCCATTAGAAGCTCAGGTTCACACTCTCATTTTGTTAAGCCCATCCATGAATGCCAATATAATCTGGTCCATATTAAGAAAACTCTTCTCCTTTTTTTCCTTTTAGAGAAACTATTCTCCATTAGGTTTGAAATCATTCTTGCACTTTTTCGACTTGTTAAGGTTAAAAATTTTTAGTAGTTTAAAGACATACTTAGGTATAAACTTAATTGGGACTAAAATTTTTATTATAGTTTAAGGACATGTAGAAACTTGTTAGCACAACTCCGCAAGTATATCGATTGTGACAAGTGATAAAGTGATAAGTAGTGTATCGTTCCCACGAGGAAAGGGTACTAAGTACTAACTATCAATAAATTTTCCTATCTAGTACAAATCAAATTAAATAGTAAGAATTAAATTAAATAAATTAAAATAAACTATCTACTCTAATTAATAATTTAATCAATGGGGATAACCTAGAGATTGGGTTTGTTTCACTAGTTAGGACTTCAATCATGGAATTAAATTCAACTATTTCAATGATCATAATTAAGGGTAAACTACTATAAATTACCTAAAGTCTCTTTCAAGATCATTTAGGCATGCCAAAACTAATTACCACCAATTTTTCATGATCAAGTCAATTAATTAGGGGTCATTAAGTTCCTTAGCAATTTATTAATCCCCGAAGGATTCATCTACATTCATGATCGAGGATCCTAAGTCTTATGAGTTATAAGCTAGTAGATTATTCAACTTTCATTGATAGCAATTTACCCATAAAGATACAAACAATTAGGCCCTTAATTGAATACAAGATATTAAGCACAACTCATAAAATTGATTGAAAATCAAATCATTAATAAGAAATAAAAATTCCAATAAGTTTAACTAGCTACTCCAAAACCAAACTCTAATTATTTTAGCTATTCATAATAACTTAAAAGCACGCTTCAATCTTCAATCCTTATTAAGCTCTTCAATTCCATGCTTCACCTTCTTGGCAATGGTGTTCCCTTTTAATGGCTCTAATAGCTCCTTTGTATCCCTTTTTATAGGAAAAAAATTTGATGGAAAACCTACTTGTACTTGAATTCTCAAAAAGAAATTTTTCTCTGAATAAGAATGATTCTCTTTGATAAAGAATGAATAAAAGCCCCTTTTTATCCTCCTTTTATATTGCAAATTCATTAGAAGCCTAATATGACTTGGATTTCCAAGTTTTCTCCAAAAATGAATATTTTTCTGCTCGACATGGCCTAAGCCTAGCCATGTCATTTCCTCACTTTTACTGCATGGCTTCAAGCTTGGCCGTGCTTAAGCCATGTTGAGCTTTCACCTTTTTTTCAACTTGGATAGAAGCGGTCATGGTTTCAAGCATGGTCATGCTTAAGCCGTATGGTCTTTTATAGATTCTTCAATTCGCATAGAAGGGGGCACGATTTTGAGAATCCCAATGCTCCATCCTGTTTCATAGTCCTTCAATTCCCATGGTTGACATAGTTTCCAACATGGTTGTGCTTAAACCATGCTGCTTTGATTCTTTTTTCAAAATATGAGATGGGCATAAACACGTCTGTGTCATGGCTATGTTTAGCATTCCTTGACTATATTAGGCCTCCTTTTTAATCTTTTCTACCAAAAAGGGAAACTCTTATTAATATCAATTAAAAACTCCTAAATAAACTAAAAATGATAGGAAATTAGAATGAAAGTCCAACTTAAACAAATGCCTAATTAAATTTAAATCATTCCTAATTATTACTAACTATTTATTCAAAATTCATTAAAATTTAACTCTAGAATATGTATAAAATTACGCTAAATAAATTCCTCCACACTAGAGCTTTGCATGTCCTTAAGAAAAAATCAGATTTAAACTTTTAAATACTCGCTCAACTACAACCAAAGAGTTATAATTTTTAAGACATGCAAGTGGACAACACTGAGAATGAAACATGTTTACTAAAGAAGTTAATTAAACAAAAATACATCATATATGAACAATTTACTAATGACAACCTAAGCATATAACCTATTTGAAATCCAATGAACGTAACCTAAGGAGAAAAACAAAATTGATTGTGAATGCATTTTACGCTCCATTTCATAACATCTTTTCTTTTATTTAACGAGTGCATTTTATGCTTCATCTCATCCCTTTTATCTCTAATCAAAACTTCCCTTTTAGTAATCCCCCACCGTTCTCGCACTACTAAGAGTGGATACCGCTATATTGGTCCTTTGGATACTCTTACTCTAATTAAAGAATTGGAGTAGATTCAGAGCATGTAAAGAAATTTAGATTTAACCATTGCTCTTACTTAGGAAAAGAGAGATTTTTTTTATTATTATAAAGTTTTGTTTAATCTCTTAAAATCATGCCCAAATTCAATCTTTTAGTGTTTTTCTTAGGTCATAAGAACTAAAGTTCTCATACATAATGATCATGATCAACTATCTTAATAAGTAAACCATTCAATATTTTGATAATTGAATCAAAAGTGTACATTTATACATTTTTGCCCCCTAATCGCAATTGAGCTTTAATTTTGTAGAAATAAAAAGTTTTAAGGACAAATATCATAAAAAATGTAGAGAAATCATGTTGAAAGTTAATGAATCTTATCACATTTTTGTTAAAAAAGGTTTTATTTTCTTAATTTAATTAATATACATGAAAAAATAAATAAAAACACATATACATAAAACACATAAACCTAAAACATAAAAACATTATCCTAACATTTGACATCCTCCTCCACACTTATCTATGGCATTGTTCTTAATGACAAAAATATTAAAATAAGGAAAGGAAAATTAGGACCTCCCTAGTAAGCATTTGTCTTCCTTTTATGCTTGCTCTAAATGTTGTATAACCTATAAAATAAAATAAAAAAAACTAAGAAAAATAAAAGAAAAAACTAAACTAATAACAAACTTAAACAAAAGAAATAAATAAAAACACATTGGGTTGCCTCCTAATAAGTGCTGATTTTAGGTCATTAGCTTAACCCCTTGAATGTGTAGTATCATGGGTGTAACCGAACATGAGGAAATGTTCTTGGAAGCATCTTCCTTTCCTTACTATTGGTAAGCTCGCTTATGCTCAGGTAATAAAGTATGGACTCCACATGCCAAATTTTTTGTTGTAAAATTACTTGAAGATGTAAGGGTTTTCATGCAGGTTTTCATAAAGTCCAACACCTTTCATAGATTCCTTATATACGACCATAATAGGTCATAGAACATATGCATTGTCAATTATAGATGGCTCATTGCATCCCTTTTAGCTTCATGAATTGTTACAATTTTATCATCTAACTCATCTTGAAATTGAGTCAAGTGACTTTATACTTTATCATCCTTGATGTCTACATATTGATTCTTACACTTGGAGACTTCTTCAATTTCCTTAGTGTTCATCTCTTCTTATTCATCACGACATAACTTAAAAGTGTCTTCATCATCTTGACTCAAAGTGCTCTTATCATCCCATACGCTTTCTCCTTATGCTGGTTGCGTTGAGTAATTTATAAGTGCACACAATAAAGTTTTTGGAAGCATGCAATTTAACTTTCTATAATTTGGTCTAACTTTGAATTGATATACCTGAAAAGCTCCTCATGTTGCCTAAGAGTCTCCTCCAATTTATGATTTGCATTATTATGTGCTTGAATGAATTACTTCAACTTGTCTTTCAAGTATCTCTCTTTAAACTTCTTTATTTCTTGAATGACATTTTACCAACATTATCTCAAGATTCAACTTTGGTTCTTATTGATAATTCCAAGTGTGATCCATATAATTGCTCCAAGATGGGTTGTAACAAGGTGATGGAGGTGAATATGAATAATGTGGATAATTTGCTCCATTATAGTTCTCTTTATATCAATTACAAACCTAAAAATAAGATGGGAAATAATTAAATTGCATATGTTCTACATTATATACAAGATCAAATGCATTAGACCTCAAAAATTGATAAGAAAATTCATCATTATCCATGATAAATTATTTACTAATAAAACAAACTACTTGTCTAACAAAAATGAAAAACATGTTAGTATTAGTAACATCGATCCCCAATAATGGCACCAAAAACTAGTTAGCATAACTCTGCAAGTGAATAGATAGTGACAGGTAATAAAGTGATAAGTAAAGTATCATTCCCATGAGGAAAGGGTACTAAGTACTAATTGTTAATCAATTTTCCTTATCTAGCACAAATCAAATTAAATAGCAAAAATAAAATTAAATAAATTAAAATAAACTATCTACTCTAATAAATCTAATTAAATCAATGGGGATAAACTAGAGATTAGGTTTGTTTCACTAGTTAGGATTTGAATTAGAGAATTAAATTCAACTATTTCAATGATCACAATCAAGGAAAACCTACTCTAAATTACCTAAAGTCTTTTTCGAGATTATTTAGGCATGCAAAAACTAATTACTGCATATTTTCATGGTTAAGTTAATTAATTAGGGATCATTAAGTTTCTTAGTAATTTATTAATCCCTGAAGGATTTGTCTACTTTCGTGATCGAGATTCCTAAGTCTTATGAGTTATAAGCTAATAGATTACTAAACTTTCGTTGATAGTAATTTACCTATAAACATGCAAACAATTCGATCCTCAATTGAATATAAGATATTAAGCACAACTCATAAAATTGATTGAAAATCAAATCATGAATAAGAAATAAAAATTCCAACAAGTCTAACTAGCTACTCCAAAACCAAACTTTAATTAATTTAGCTATTCATAAGAAAAAAAAGAAGAAGGAAAGATAAAACTTGTTAAAAGCACACTTCCATCTTCAATCCTTGTTAAGTTCTTCAATTCCATTCTTCACCTTCTTGGCAATAGTGTTCCCCTCTAATGGCTCTAATAGCTCCTTTGTATCCTCTTTTATAGGAAAAATTTGATGGATAACCTACTTGCACTTAAATTCTCAAAAAGGAAGTTTTCTATGAAGAAGAATGATTCTCCCTAATAAGGAATGAATAAAACCCCCTTTTTATCCTCATTTTATATTACAAATTCAATGGAAACTTAATTTGACTTGAATTTTTGAGTTTCCACCAAAAAGGAATATTTTTTTGCTCGAGATGGCCTAGGCACGACCATGTCACATCTTTACTTTTATGGCATGACTTCAAGCATGGCCGTACTTAAGCCATACTGAGCTTTCACATTTTCTTTAACTTGGATAAAAGCGATCATGGTTTCAAGCATAGCCATGCTTAAGTCGTGTGGTCCTTTATAAATTCTTCAATTTGCACAGAAGAGGGTAGGATTTTGAGCATGCCCATGCTCCATCCCATGTCTCAACTCCTTTAATTCTAGTGGTTGACATGGCTTCCAGCATGGTTGTGCTTAAGCCATGCTACCTTGATTCTTCTTTAAGAACATGACATGGGCACAAGCACACCTATGTCATGGCCATGTTTAGCATTCCTTGACTATATTAGCCCTCCTTTTCAATCTTTCCTACAAAAAGGGGAAACTCTTATTAATATCAATTAAAAACTCACAAATAAACTAAAAATAATAGGAAATTAGAATGAAGGTCTAACTTAAATAAATGCCTAATTAAACCTAAATTCTTCTAAATTATTACTACTATTTAATCAAAATTCATTAAAAATCAACTCTATAACATGTATAAAATTACACAAATCAAATTCCCCACACTTAAGCTTTGCTTCTTCTCAAGCAAAAATCAAATCTAAAATTTAAAGAACAAACTCTACAACCAAAGATTTATCACTTCTAAGACATGCAAACCAATATAACTAAGACTAAAAATTGTTTAGTAAAAAAGATAATCAGAAAAAAATACATCATATATGAACTATTTACTAATCATAACCCAAGCACATAACTCTTTGAAATCCAATGAACATAACTCTAGAAAAGAAACATTAAGATCTATAACTTAACTTTGGTTGTGAATGCATTTTACACTCCATTTCATAACATATTTTCTTTTCCTTTGGCTTTAGTGAGTGAATTTTACGCTCCATCTCACCATTTGTATTCTCTTAGTTCAAATCTTCTCACTCTTAGTTATCCTTTACTATTTTAGTATTACTAAGCATTGATACCACCAAGTGGGTTCTTTGGATACTCTTATTCTAGTTAGAGCATTGGAGTAGATTTAGAGCATATAAAAATTTGAATTGAAGCATTACTCTTACTTAAGAAAAGAGAGATTTTTTTTCTTTTTTTCTTAGAATCACAAACCAAAATACACTCTCTCCAAAAATCATGATCAAATTCAATCTCCAAGTTCATTCTTAGGTTATAAGAACTAAATTTTTCATATATAATAACCATGTACAACCATCTTAATTAATAAACCATTTAATAATTCAGTAATTGTACTAGAAAGCAAGCTTATACATTATTTTTCTATAATTGTAATTAGGCATTAATTTTGCACAAAAATAAAACAAAAATTTTAAGGATAAGCCAAACTAAAAGTGTAGAAAATTTGAGTTAAAGCTTAATGAAGATTTGAATAATTTATTTATTTTTTTTTATAAAAGCAATTAACTAGAATATAAACTATCTAAATTCAATATGGTTATGAAATATGAAAAAAAATGCTAGATAAAAAAAATCATGAAATGAAAATGCAAATGGCACCCTCCCCCACACTAATCATTATCATTGTCCTCAATGATCAAAATACATGCAAAAACAAAAATAAAAGAAACAAAATTATGAAAAATAAAAAAAAGGTGAAGAGAAAAATACTGCCCCAAATGTGATGCTTAGAGATTTAGAAAATGAACCAAGCACCATTTGTGCAAGGCATGTAGAATTGATATGGTTGAGGACATGCAAGGCTTCTTCTTAGGTGGAAGAGTAGGTCTTTTAGCTGTTGAATTTTATTCACTATGATTAGGTGGTGAGATCATGATAAAAATTGGATTTATGGGGTGGAAAGTGAAAAGAAAATAAGAGAGAAAGAAAAGGGGAAAAAATATATTGTTTAGCAGCTAGGGTTGAAAAAGGTGAAAATTAAGTTTAAAGGATGCAACACTAGGGTGTGAAAGTGATGTTGAAGTGGTGTCAAGGTCAGACACCAGTGTGGAAATGGTGTTACATTCAACCTAAAATCAACTTGTGGTAGATTGGACAACACCACGGTGCTTAGGTGATGCTGAAGTGGTGCCAGAAAGAAAGTTTTGTGACATAGGGGTGCAAAAGTGGTGCAAAAATGGTGTTAAGGTATAAGGTCTAATGGTGCGATGAGACATCGGTGTGTCGATCTAGTGCAGAACTGATGTGACATTTAGTAGAAAATATACAGGTTTGGAGATAAAGCACACTCTCGATGTTGAAGTGGTTTCGAAATGGTATGACATTGAGGCTCTCAGGACATGCCGGTGCTAATGTGATGCTTAAGTGGTATGGCTTTTGGGTTATAAGAATATGGTGTTAAAGCAATGTTGATCCTATATGTAGCCATTGAGACTCCATTCTTTAGCTTTTAATTCCCTTTCTTCATGCATGATTTTCCTAAGTAAAAAGTAATAAAAATTAATTAAATTAAAGTAAAATAAAATATAAAAATGAAAGAAAAATAAAAGAAAAGTAAAAAAAAAATTGGGTTGCCTTCCAATTAGCACTAATTTATCATGGGTGCAACCAAACATGAAGAAGTGTTCATGGTAGCATCTTCCCTTCCTTTCTTTTGCTAGGCTCCCCTATGCCTAAGTAATAAAGTGTGAACTCCATATGCCAAATTTTTTGTTCTAGAATTACTTAAAGAATGTAAGGCTTCTCATATGGGTTCTCAGATAGTCCAACACCTTTCATGGATTCCTCATATATGACTGTAATAGGCTATGAAACATATGTTTTGGTATTTATAAATGGCTTATCTTCATCTTCATCACATGTAGCTTTAAGAATTGTTATGATTTTCTCATCCAACTAATCTTTAAATTAAGTTGAGTGACTTTGTACCTTATCATCCTTGATGTCTACAAATTGATTTTTATACTAAGAGACTTATTTGATTTCCTTAGTGATTAATTCTTTTTGCTCATCATGGCACAACTCAAAAGTGTCTTCATCATCTTGACTTAAAATGTTCTCATCATCCCATATACTTTCTCCTTGTGCTGGTTGCATTGAGCAATTTATGGATGCACACATTTAAAGTTTTTAGAAGCAAGCATTTTGAATTTCTGTGATTTGATTTGCTCGCATCTCGAGCCTCATTAGAGCTTCTTTTTGTTCATCCATTCTAGACATGACTTGCTTTATCTTGATCACCAATAATTGTTCTTTGATTCTCTTGGTCTCCTTTTGTTGATAACTCCAAGTTTGGTCCACATAATTGCTCTAAGATGGGTTGTGTTGAGGTTGTGGAGGTGAACATGAATAATATAAGCAATACACTCCATTGTGGTTCTCTCCATACCAATTATAAACGTGAAAAGAAGATGGAAAATAGTTAAATGGCATATGTTCTACATTATATACAAGATCACATGCATTAAACCTCAAAACTTGATAAGAAAATCTACCATTATTCATGAATTACTTATCAATATTACAAATAAAATAAAATAAAAAAATGCTAGTCTAAGAGAAGTAAAAATTAAATTAATAACAATACTACCAATCCCTGATAATGGCACCAAAAAATTATTGTGTTTTAAACCTGCAAGCGCATAAATCGTGATTGCAGTATAAAGAATTATTATGCCACAAGGATTGTATATTGAGTACTAATATCTTTACTTATGATCTTATCTAGTAAATCAAATAAAAGTAATTTAGTAAATATAAAACTGAACAATTTAAATTGAATTAAAATCAAATAATTAAAAGCTTAGAGCCTAGGTTTTGTTTCACTATTCCAATTAGATCATGAACACATTAACAAGCAAAAGACATTGATTTCAGTTAATGGTAATTGTTCTAAAATACCTAAAGACTCTCGAGTTCAATTAAGCATGTTAAAATTAAAGTTTAACCTACTCTAGTGAATAAGAAGTTAATAAAAAATATTAAGTGTTATGACCCAATATTTTTATAAATTATTAAATTAATTTTTGGATATGTAGTGTTAATAAATATTTTTATTAATGACTATTTCAATATTTTAATTCAATTGTTGTTCTAATTATTTATTTTAGTAAATCGTAGCATTTGGTTATTGATGAGATTAAATTTTATTTCAAAAGTTATTAGTTATTTTATTATAAATTGGTAATTATTGTTAAATTAAAGATTTAGGTTAAATTTTATTGTTATTTATTATTTAATATTATTAATATTAATTTGGGGATTAATTAGCATTAATTAAGATTTGATTATTTATTTTATTATTATTATTATTATTATTATTATTATTATTATTATTATTATTATTATTATTATTATTATTTTTGGTGTTAAATAGATACATGTGTGTGTGTGTGTGTGTGTGTATAAATGTTAAAGGTGTAGTGCCAAGTGTTGGATTAAAAATAAAAGAAAGAAAATTAGTAGTCAAAAAGCCTAATTTAGGTGTAGAAAAATTATGTTAGTAGCCAAGCCATGTGTCCAAAGGTTTGAATGTAGAATCATGTAAAAACTTAGATATTTTAGATATAGTCTTCTATATATATGAGTTTGTAATTAGA